>CM069144.1:11852590-12452590 GCA_035221665.1 Okamejei kenojei
GTTGTGGATGGAACTTCATCGGACGATGTGAGGGTTCGGTGGGGTGGGTTTTGGGCTTTTGGGGTTAAAAAGGGGAGAGAGGTGGGGAGGGGGAGGGAGAGGGGAAAGAGTGGGGAGTGCAGGCGGATGAGGGGTAGCAGGGAGTGGTGCAGAAGAGAGGGTAAGGGGGTGGAGATGAGATGGGGTGAATAGTGGGGGCGGGGGTGGGAAGGGAGGGGGGAAGGACGGAAGAGGAGGGGAGAGAGGGGGGAACGGTGCGGAGTGAGAAGGTGGTGGAGAATGGGGTGAGAGAGGGTTCGGGGAGGTAGTGAGAGAGGGTGTGGGGGAGGGGGGAGAGAGGAGTGGGAGAAGGGGTGAGAGGGAGAGCAGGGGGGGAGGAGAGGGAGATAGGGAGGAGGGGGAAGCGTGTGGAGGGAGGGGAGAGGGTAGGTGAGAGGTTTAAGGGTGTTTTGTGTATTTCGAGGGCTTTTTTTCGTGTACTTCGGGCGTTTGTGGGGGGCCGGATTGGGTAGGGGGGTAGAGAGCATGGAGTGTGTAGGGATGGGAGAGTGGAGAGAGTGGGGGAGGGAGGAGGGAAGGGGGGAGAGAGAGAAATGTGGGGGTGAGATGGGGAGGGCTGGGGGATGGGAAAGGTGGAAGAGTGGGGAGGTGAGGGGGAGACGTTGTAGGGGGGGAATGGTTGAAGTGAGAGAGAGAGGTAGGGGAGGGGGGTAGGGGGGGGAGTTGTGTGAAGAGGGTGAGAGGGGTAGGGGGGAAGGGTGGGGGAGAGAGGGCTGGAGGGAAAGAGAAGAGGGTGAGGGAGGGGAAAAATGGGGAGGGAGTGGGAGACGGATGAGAGGCGGGTAAGAGTGGGGAGCGAAGAGGGAAGGATGGAGAGAGATGGGAGGGTGTGTCGTGTTGTGTAGGGGGAATGGTGGAAGTGGGAGAGGGGGGGAGGGGGGTGGGGGGGGGGAGTGGTGGTAAGGCGATGTAAAATGAGATCCATTTCTGATAGGACATCTGTGGGGATGGCATTGTGACATCACACAATGGAACGTGCTGGAACACCAGGCGGTCGGGGGGGGGGGCGGGGGGTTGGTGCAAGGGCAGATGTAAATGAGATCCGTTCCGGTTGGACATCTGTGAGCATTGGGCATTTGTGACATACACGATGGAACGTTCACCATGGGTTGAGAGCAGTTTGATTGTTTTAAGATTTTGAAAAATTTGGGGGGGGGGGGGGGGGGAAGGAATTTATTAAAAATTGTGTACGTAAAAAACGTCTGCTCCTAAACGTAATGAGGAGCGCCTTTGTGAATGTACAGCGTTAATGTCTGGCAAAAAATGGAAAAAATGGCGGGTGTTGAAGGTCGGTTGTTTTGGCGGAGCAGGGAATCAAAGGGCGAAAAATGTGACAGGCAGCTGGCAGCCGGACGGCATCGGCAGACACACACACAGTTTTTTAAAAGTATACTAGATCAATGTGCAGACCCATTGGGGTCTGGACCCCAAACGTGCTTCAGTACCCTAAGAGCGTGCTGCAGCAGCTGCATTTATGGTGCCTGGCCAGTAGGAGACCACAAAATGAGTGGGGGGGGGGGGGTGAAGGATTTGATGTTAAAAAGTGTACATAAAAATGTCTAAATGTAATGAGCAGTGCATTTGTGAATGTACAAGCGTAATGTCTGGCAAAATGGAAAAAATGGCGGATTTTGAGGGTCCGGCTTTGGCGGAGCAGGGAATCAAAGGGCGAAAATGTGACAGCCAGCCGGCAGCCTGCCGGCGGTCGGCAGACACACGCACACAGTTTTCAAGGTAGGTGGATGGATGGATGGATGGATGGATGGATGGATGGATGGATGGATGGATGGATGGATGGATGGATGGATGGATGGATGGATGGATGGATGGATGGATATGGATCGGATGGATGGAATGGATGGATGGATGGATGGATGGGAGGGATATGATGAAGTGTAAGTCCTGACATGCTCAAACACTGGACATGTAGATAGACTGGAGAAATTCAGTGATATCAACTGCTTCACCAAAACAAATCTAATTTTCAGAAAAATGATTCAGTAGATGTATGGAAAAATGTTGTTTGGAATAATTTTATACCTATTGACATTTGTTGAGTTTTAGTTTAGTATAGTTTAGAGGTACAGTGCGGAAACAGGCCCTTCGACTCACCAAGTCTGCACCGACCAGCGATCCCCGCACATGTGACACATTGATAGGTATATGGACATGAAGGGAATGGAGGGGTATGGTCTGAGTGCAGGTAGATGGGACTAGGGGAAAACAACTGGTCGGCACGGACTGGAAGGGCCAGAGAGGGCCTGTTTCCGTGCTGTAATTGTTATATGGTTATATGTTATATGGTTATTAACACATTAGGAACAATTTAAATTTATATCTAGCCATATTTAACCCACAAAATCTGTACGTCTATTCACAGGCATTAACATTTTTTTTTTTTTTTACTTAAACCTAAATATATATGCTGTCTTTGCAGAAAGCAAAGCATTTTATTTAAACATTAGTTGTCATAGAACATTGAACATGGAACAGTACAGCACAGGCACAGGCCCTTCGGCCCACAATGTCCGTGATAAACATGATGCCAAGATAATCAAATCTTATTTTTTGCTGTCACCATCTCCTAGTCTGAAGAAGGGTCCCAAGCCAAAATGTCAAATATTCCTTTTCTCCCGAGATGCTGTCTGACCCGTTGTGTTACTCCAGCTTTTTGTGTCTATATCTTCACCATCTTCAGGGATCTTTGTACTTGAAGGAAATCATTTGGAATTGAACTGGATTCAGTAAAGTTTCAACCGCCCCTTATTCCATCCAAAAATACTTGGTTAGTTACAAAGTTTTTAGATAAACCCAAGTAAAATAAAGTGTTCAAGGATGTGTTATAGATGCACAATATCATTGTTATTATTGTGTCTTTTCTCAATGTTCAATTATTGGGCTAAAATTTGGTGAGGAAATCTCAACAATTTTATACATATTTAGTTTAGGTTACTTTAGAGATACAGTATGGAAACAGGCCCTTCGGCCCACCGAGTCCTACACACTATCCTACACAGTGGGTGCTGTCTGTGCAGAGTTTGTATGTTCTCCCTGTGACCATGTAGGTTTTCTCCGGGTGCTCCGGATTCCTTCCATACCCCAAAGCCGTGCAGGCTCTCAGGTTAATTGACTTCTTTAAATTGACCCCAGTGTGTAGGATGCAAAAATGCCATAATACATGAACAAGCAACCTATCAGGTTCTTCAGACTGATTGCAGAAGGAGGGGGGGTGGGTTTTTGTGTGTGGGGGGGGGGGGGGGGGGGGGGGGGGGGAGGGGGGGGGGGGGGGGGGGGGGGGGGGGGAGAAAGCTGGACAAAGAGAGAGATGGAGGTGGGACAAAGTTTGGCAAGGGATAAGTGGATAATCAAAAACACTCCTCACCTGTATCCACATATCACGTGTAGGAAGGAACTGCAGATGCTAATTTAAACCAAAGATAGACACAAAAAGCTGGTGTAACTCAGCAGGTCAGGTAGCATCACTGGAGAAAAGGAATAGCATGTTTTGGGTCTTGAAGTTCTGAAGAAGGGTCTTCACCTAAAACGTCACCTATTCCTTTTCTCCAAAGGATGCTGCCTGACCGCTGAGTTCCTCCAGCTTTTTTGTGTTTATCCATATACCACTTGCCAGCCTTTGTTCTCTCCCAACACCCTTTACCATCATTCTCCCCCCCACCCATGCAATCAGTCTGAGGAGCTCTGTCTTGAAGCATTTCCTGTCCATTCCCTCCTCGGATGCTGCCTGACTCTTTGAGTACCCCAGCACTTTATATTTTGATAAAGAAGTAATCATAAGCTTTGCATTTTTTAAGTTTGGACGTCCATTTAAGTTTAATGCCTTTTCCTGCCTTGTCATGGCAGAGTCTCTTCCTCTGGTCTCTATCGCACCTCATCCAGTTTCCCCTGAAGCAGCACTTAGATGTTGCATATCCCACTGAGAATGAAGCTTCATCAGTTCAACTAGTTTCCCTTGGGAAACCACTGTAGGTCTTTGGTAAGTGCAGACCAGCACATAATTGATGATGCATGTTGCATGATGCAAGCTACAAACTGAGTATTTTCCATAAATATCACGACAAATATGTACCTTTCTTCATCACAAAAGAATTGCATGATGAAATATTTTTATTCTGATGATACACAAGTTACACAGAAGAAAGAAAAAAGCATTATGTGTTACAGCAGGTAGAAAATAAGTGATTTTTGTTTCGATATTCTAGATATGTTCAATATAGTAACCAATTGTAAGGATGATAAAGAACATCACTATGTTCCATTGCAGTAAGTACATTTTAGCAATGAGCGTACAATTAATTAGCAAGACAGCAGAAATCCCGAAAATGTAAATGCCGTGCTCACTTTTGACTTTTGGTTACGGTTCTTTGACTCAAATTCAAACCAGAATTCATCCTTACTTCTGAGTCTCAAGATCAGAGATGCAGAAGACAGATTATTGTTTCCATTCCGCTGGAACGCCACACTATTGATACCAGGTTTAGTGGTAACAATTAAAACAGCCCTTGCATTCTTGCTTGAGAAAATCACACTGTAGGTGAATGAGTAAACGCCACTAATTGCAACCGTAAACTTTCCCGTGCTATTATTATACAACTGCCCTTCATTAAAGAAAACACTTTGAAACCGAACTGGAATGTCTTTTGATGGAAATTGGCAATGACCGAATGTGCCAACTGAAAATGCCTGCGCCAGAGGGGACTCACCAGTTGGCTTGTTTGGATCTGCAATGCCTGTCTCTCGCTTAGTACGGAATTGTGTTCTCTCCCCCGAAGGACTGTCTTCCTTTCCAGAATTCCCATTGCTTCCTTCATCGGATCTTTCGCCGGTTGAGCTGGACGGACTGGCAGAGCTGTCCGTGACATCCGGCGGCTCTATTTCATCCAAATCATTTTGTTCACTGTCATCTTCTAATTCTTGACTCCCATTTGGCTCTTCAGTGAAAGTGTTTTCATCGCTGGTGTCAGACAAGCCTGAAAACAATATTCAGAGCAAAGTACTTGTTAGAAATTCAGCCCTTCAATAAAAAGAGCAGACACATTGAAATAGAGCCATTCATCAATTATTGAGTTATTGAGTTAATGTAAAACAAAGCAGACAGTCTTTTGGCGGCTGCTGTCATTACACTGTGAAAGAAGTGGAATGAGAAACAAACATAAATTAAATTTTTGCAATAAATTATAAAACTCATTCTATTGTCTAATAATAAACAAGAGTAAATGTTATTAAGATTGCATATCATGGCATAAAACTGAATGGAATAGAAATAGGGCACTACCATATCCAATTTCTGGTGAGGAATGAGATATATTATTGAAGGTAGACAAAAATGCTGGAGTAACTCAGCGGGTGCGGCAGCATCTATGGAGAGAAGGAAATAGGCAACGTTTCGGGCAGAAAACCCTTCTTCAGAATTCTGAGTCTCACGATATATGACTGCCCTTGTGATATTTTGTACGATTAAAATATTTCATATTCTCACAAAATAGCACGAGACCATTTGGCCCATCGACTCAATGCCAGCTCTAACCGGACTTTGGATAGCACAGTGACGCAGCTGGTGGAGCTGCTGCCTCACAGCGCCAGAGACCTGGGTTTGATCCTGACCTCTGGTGCTGTCTGTGTGGAGTTTGCAAATTCTCCCAGGTTTCCTCCAGGTGCTCCGGTTTTCTCCCACATCCCAAAGACATGCGTCTTTGTAGGTCAATTGTTCTCTGTGGATTGTCCCTAGTGTGTAGGGATTGGATATGAAAGTGGTGCAACATAGAACTAGTGTGAAGGGGTGATCGATGGTCAGCGTGGAGTCAATGTTCTGAAGAACCTGTTCCCATGCTGTATCTCTAAACTAAACTAAACCTATTCAGCTCCATGTAAACTATTATTTCTTCCTTGCCCATCAACTACTCCTTAATTCTACCCCCACCGACACCAGGGAAAATATAAAGCAACAAATTAACCGACCTACGCCTCTCATGGGAGGAAATGGGAAGACCCGGGGAAAACCACAGGGAGAATGTTTTCATTATTAGTTTATTTATTTATTGTCACGTGTACCGAGGTACCGTGAAAACCGTTTGTTGCATGCTAACCAGTCAGCGGCAAGACAACACATGATTACAATCGAGCCGTCCACAGATACATGATAAGAGGAATATCATGGTTAAGGTAAGAATTGTTGCTGTAGGAGTAGAGATTTAGAAGTGTGGAGCAGATCCACTTCTGTGACCAGCACGCAAATAGACAGTCCTCGAGGTTGCTGGTACGATGCAACAGTGGCTTGCTGGCTCAGCTATTGTTCCAGTGGATATTATCATCCAACAAACAGTAATAAGTCCATTCTAATCACTCTGTTTCCTCCACTATCCCCTTCTCAATCTAGTCTTGCGCCTCCCAATGTCTGCATTTGATCTCCATCACTATTTATTTATGTAATTCTCGTTTGAAGGTGACAATGGGATTCGCCCTCACCATAGAACATAGGACATAGAACAGTGCAGCACAGCTACAGGCCCTTCAGCCCATAAGGTCTGTACCGAGCATGATGCAAAGATAAACTAATCTCATCTGCCAGCACGTGATCCATATCCATCCATTCCCTCCATATTCATGTGCCTATCTAAAAGCCTCTTAAACGCCCCTATCATATCTGCCTACGCTACCACCCCTGGAAGCGCGTTCCAGGCACCAACCACTTTCTGTGCATAAAACTTGCCCAGTACATCTCCTTTAAACTCTTCCCCTTTCACCTTAAAACTATGCCCTCTAGTCTTTGACATTTCCATCCCGGGACAAGGGTTCTGACAGACTGTTGATGCCTCTCGTCATTTATATATACTTGTATCAGGTCTCCATCAGCCTCCGCCATTCCAGAGAAAACAACCCGTTTATGCAATCTTTCCTTCCAGCTATTACCGTCTAATCCAGGCAGCATTCTGGTAAATTATAATTCCAATTTTACTTTATTAGTGCCCGCCCTGTAATTTTACTGACATATTGCTGGTTCAGATGCATTACAGTAGAGACTCGAGAAAGAAAATTTAAGAATTTATCATTTTGTGATTCTCATGAAACAAAATGGCCTTTATTATGGGAGAAAGGTTTGGTAGGTGCTTCTTAATAAAATATTGATTCCAAACAATCAATACATTACCATTGGCATCTGTTAAGGGCGTTTCGTCAGTTTCTGAGCTGTCATCGTTTGCAAGGGTGGTAACCTGTGGCAGGGTCACAGTATTTAGGATACGGGCTTCATTCACTTGAAACCCTCCTTGAGTGGTTGTCAACAGTTCAGATGAAATTATCTCAACTTCTGACTCATTTTCACTCGATCCAAATTCACCCTGGTCCGTTGGTGCGAAGGCCATGTCGGAGTCAATGCTTGCAGGGGTGATTCCATTCTGAGCTTGTATTCTCCAAGCCAATGCTGGCAATATGACCACAAGTGTCCAGAGCATGTCTACAAGGTACCAAAACATGATAAACAAAGATATTTAGAGAATCATTCAGATAACTGATATTTTGTGAGTTTTGTGTACTTACTGACGTAAGCACCTTGTTGGGGGAATAAAATACTTCAACGTATTCACTAGTCAACATGAGACTCCAGGCCAGATGCAGAACTCCAAGGTTAGGATCTGCTTAACTTCTTATCTCCACTATCAACAATGTGTTCCACAAGAATAATTTTATTTTCACAGTATATTTTTTTTTTACCATTTATTCTGGCTACGGTTGCCAACTGATTACACAGATTACTGTGCTAATGGGTAATATTACCACACAGTGGCGTGGCAGTAAGCCTACTGCTGTACAGCGCCAGAGAACCAGGTTCGATCCAGACTATGGGTGCTGTCCGTATGGAGTTTGTACATTCTCCCCGTGAGCTGCGTGAGATTTCTCTGAGATCTTCCGTTTCCTCCCACTCTCCAGCCGTACAGGTTTGTAGGTTAATTGGCTTGGTGTCAATGTAAAATTGTCCCTCGTATGTGTAGGGTTGTGTTAATGTGCATGGATCGCTGGTCAGTGCCGACTCAGTCGGCCGAAGGGCCGGTTTCCGCACTGTATCTCTGTCACGTGCAAACTAAAAGATTGCAATTTTTAGCCAAATCTAGTCATTTTGATGAATCAATGTGGTTACATCTGCCAGGCATTCCTTCATCTTATCAGTCCTATTAAATTCACTTCAGGTTAGTGGATGTAAATGTGTCAAGATTCTGTCTCACTGCATCTCCCAACCTTGTTTTCTTTCTTGCTATACTCAGGTTTGTACATTCTCCCTGTGACGACATGGGTTTTCTCTGGGTGCTCCAGTTTCCTCCCACATTCCAAAGACGTGTAGGTTTGTAGGTTAATTGGCTTCTGTAAATTGTTCCTCGTGTGTAGGATAGAACTAGTGTACAGGTGATGGGCAGGGACTCAGTGGGACGAAGGGCTTGTTTCCATGCTCTATCTCTAAACTAAACTAAAGCTACTGATATCTCTTTCGAATGCCCAAACCTCCAATGATAATATCAATCATTGACGGAGACTCTATGGTCATCGAGTCACAGAGCTGTGCAGCACAGAGACAAACCCGATGGTCCACTTAGTTCATCCTAACCAAATTTGGAATTTTGGGCTTGTCGTATTTGCCTGCATTTGGCCGATAACCATCTCAATTCCTCCCATCCAAGAGATTGCAGAAATTGGATGTAGCCCAATCTTTCACCATCATCCCATCTTCCCATTGACTCCATCTTAACTTCATGCTCCCTTAGGAAAGCAGTCAGCACAGTCGAGGGTCAATTTCATCCTGTTCATTCGCTCTTCTCCACTCTCCCATCGGATACAAAAAGGACTTACCTGGAGATTAAAGCTGCGTGCTTAACCCCCTGCTCTGCCGTCTTTATACCCATGACTATGTAGCTAAGCACAGTTCCAATGCCATCTATAAATTCGCCCGCAAAATCATTGTAGTTGGCCAAGTCACCAGTGGCGTTGTACCAGTGCACAGGAGAGAGAGATAGAACACCTGTGTTGATGGTACTGCAACAACGACCTCTTGCCCAATGTCAACAAGACTGCGGAAATAATCATTGACCTTGAAATGGGAAGTCGGGAGACCACAGGGCAGTTTTCAGTGGTGGGGAGCGTTAGCAGCCTCAAATTCCTGGGCGTTAACATCTCCTATAACTTCTAGACTTTAGACTTTAGAGATACAGCGTACAAATAAGCTCTTCAACCCACCGAGGCCACGCCGACCTGCAATGGCCCTGTACATTAACACTATTCCACACACACTAGGGACAAATTACCATTTTTTACATAGCCAATTAGCCCACAGACCAATACGTCTTTGTAGTGCGGGGGGAAACCAGAGAACCCGGAGAAAACCCACGCAGTCACAGGGATAACATACAAACTCCACACAGACGGCACCCGCAGTCAGGATCGTACTCGAGTCACTGGCGCTGTGAGGCAGCCACACTGCCGCTGCATTGCTGTGCCGTGCTGCCCTGGGCCCAGCACATACAGTTAATTATGAAGAAGGTGTTGCAGCACCAAATTTCTTTGAAATTTAATCATCTTGTCAATAATAAACAAATCTAACACTTCTATGGATGTACTACAGAAAGTACCTTAACTGATTGCATCATGCATAGTCAAAATTTAAAATTTAGGTTGAGTTGATATTTACCTTGACACTGAAGACAGACACAAAATGCTGGAGTAACTCAGCGGGTCAGGCAGCATCTCTGGGTAAAAGGAATAGGTGATGTTTCGGGTCAAGACCCTTCTTCAGATGTCACCTCTTCCTTTTCTCCAGAGATGCTGCCTAATCTGCTGAGTTAGGACAAAGGACAAAGGACACTTATTGTCACATACACCAATTGGTGTAGTGAAATTTGACTTGCCAGCATTTTGTGTCTATCTTCGGTGTAAACCAGCATCTGCAGTTCCTTCCCACACATTTTACCCTGTCACTGTTGTCTTTAAGTTACATTAGAAAGTCCATAACGTGCTTACCATTGAAAATTGCATATATGAGTAAAAATCACCATTTTTTTTAAACCATATACAAGTCCATCTTTGAAAAACGGTTTAATTGTTGGAAATGTTACCATGTAAATAGTTCAGTGGAGACGCACAGATTTATGTCATTTGCTATTCAGGATTAAGCACAGCCATTCAACTAGTTGTATTACTTTAAGTGAACACAATGTGTAAAGGGAAACTTGTTAAATTGAAGCAAGCTCTTTTCTCATTTTCACATTGCTGTTTACCACTTTCTTGTGACATCTAAGACTTCAAGCAATTGTGTTTTATGTTGAAAAGGAACATGAAACCATCAGTTGGTAGAATCTTTTGGATCTAAAGCCTTTGAGCATTTCTCAGAAACTTTTAATCAACTGTTTCACTTCCAAATATTCAACAACACCGCTCAGTGCTTAGTTTACCAATTCCATTGAAAAGACAGTCAAAGTTACCATTGTGTTATTATTCAATTGCACATTAAATGAAATCTAAACCTTTTTGAATCAACATTGAAGTTAAATAAGTTCCTTAATAAATATTCATCAATATTTTGCTCAAAAGAAATTAGTGCTAAAAAAAGAATCACATACACACTCTTAATTTTAAAGTAATTGAAGTTAGCAGTCTGTAGACGGGTTCCGACCCTAAACAAACTCTTACTTTTCTATAGAGATGCTGCCTGACCCGTTGAGTTCCAACATTTTGTGTCTATAAAAGTTTAAACTAATTAGAGTACTTTTGCATTTTAAGGAAATACACACAAAAAAAAGCATTTTTAAAATTAATTGCTGTAAAATGTTAAAGATTCTGCTTCAAACTTCCCTCGTCAGTTTTTTTGATTGCGCTAAGAATGCAGGTTTACCTTCAGAGTTTGACTTTTGCTGTGGTAATTTTCACCAGAAATATTGCTATCCAAACAACAGCAAGTCTTTTAAATAGAATAACCATGCATGACTGAGAAGAGGCATTTGCTCACTAATTACATATCGGCTGCCTGTGCTTTTATGTTTAAATAATCTTGGAATAAACGAATTCAGCATCATGCTTCAGTTCTCAATCATAATTACTGTTTTCAATTGACAATCAATTGAATCCTATACTTTGTACTTCATATAAGTTAATGAAATTTCTAAGCCAAGAAACTCCAACTCGAGACAGTTAATTAGAAAAATAACAAGAGAAAATGTATATAAAAATTCCAAATACCAGAAAACCCACTTACTGGCACAATGCTGCTTTTATAACAGTGCTTTCACAATGGGAGGTAATCGAGAAAAAAATGATCCTAACCTACGTTTAAAATTACTTTCTCAATAAATGATTATACCTCATTTTAGTGTTCTGCATGAGCTATTACCAGGGGGTAATTTCCACATTTTTTTTGTGTTATGATGAGGTCATGGCTGAAGATGATCGGAAGCTCTACAAAAACAGTGTGCTAAAATAACTTTGAGATTCCTCTTGCTCTGAATTAATTGATGCCAACTGTGTCCTGCCTCTCCTCAAGTTCCAGGAACCCGCATAAAACTCATCTAAACACTGCAGGTAATACCAGTGCTGCTGGCATAAAGTGGCAAGACATCGTCGTAACTTGTGACTATTCGAGATTTTCGAAAGAAAGAAATAAAACTAAAGACAGTGGCACAGCGGTAGAGTTGCCTTACAGCGCCACAGACCCTGGTTCGATCCTGACTATGGGTGCTGTCTGTACAAAGTTTGTACATTCTCCCCGTAACCTGCGTGGGTTTTCTCCGAGATCTCCGGTTTCCTCCTACACTGCAACGACATACAACTTTATAGGTTAATTAGCTTTGGTAAAATTGTAAATTGTCCCTAATGTGTGTACGATAGTGTTAGTGTGCAGGATCGCTGATTGGAGCGGTCTTGGTAGGCCAAGTGGCCTGTTTCCACGCTGTATCTCGAAACTAAATCTAAACTAAAATTAACTTTTGAGTTTTTTTTAATCTTATTGAGCTTTTTGAAGATATGACCAAAAGATAGTTGGTATATGGAATGAGCTGCCAAAGGAGGTACTTGAGGCAGGAACAATAACAACATTTAAAAGATATTTGGACAGGTACATGGATAGAAACGTTTTAGAGGGATATGAGCCAAATATCAAAGGCAGGTGGAACTAGTGTAGATGGGGCATCTTGGTCAGCATGGGCAAGTTGGGCCGAAGAGCCTGTTTCCATGCTGTATGACCAGAGATTTTATTGTGCTTACCTTTATTGTTCTCCATGTCCACAGACTCTATTCGAGACCCGCAAGACCACTGTGATCTTTTCAGTGCGATAAAATAGTCCTGATAGGAGAAATACAATTTATAAGAAAAAGAAATTTTAAATTGGCTCAAGTTAAACGATCAATAGTCTAATTCTGGGATTAATATTTAATGAAGATACAGCAACAGACCACTAGGGGACAGCACAAAAATATAACAGTCGTAAAAAACACAATTGGAACAGTGAAAGTTTTCATGTAGATTTAAACGAAAATTATGCAGAGTTGTAATTTACATTCACCATATTTATTTCTTTAAATATGGACTTCACTGAGAATGAATTGTTACAATGTAAAATGTTCAATGTGCCTCCAAAACAAAGCTCCTCAGTACACATGACAATAAACTAAACCAAGAACATTTTTATAATAAATTTCTACATCCACCCAGCAAAATCTTCCTGTTTTACAAGATAATTCACTTGAAATTGTCAAGCTCTATGTTGTTATTTTTCTATATGCCAACATTTAAGAAGCAGTTAGACAGGCACCTGGATAGGGCAGGTTTGGAGGGGTATGGACCAAATGTTGGCAGGTGGGACTAGTGCAGCTGGGACATATTGGCTGGTGTGGGCAAATTGGGCCAAAAGGCCTGGTTTCCACACTGTATCACTCTATGACTACGACTCTATACTGAAACTGAATTTAATTAAAATGTGAAGCTGTCCCTGCAATGCCGCCAGGCCAACACATTTAAATAAAATGAGAATGTCCCTGCAATGCCGTCAGGCCAACAAGTTAAACAAGATGGTGCCCAACCCAGGCGCCTCTCTGTGTGCTAGTCACCGAAGGGGTTCTGCAATCACGCATTATAATCTCTCCACTTTTTTAAATTCCCTTTATCATGTATCTATAACACTGTGAGTGACTCAAGTGTAACCATGTATTGTCCTTCCATTCTTACCTTCAAAAGAGAATAAGATAAATAAATAGTGACAGAGAGAGGGCTTCGGCAAATGCAGACGTTGGGAGTCGCTAGACTAGCTTGAGAAGGGGATAGTGGAAGATAGAGAAAATATAATGGGCTTATTACTGTATGTTGGATGATAGTATCCACTGGGACCTATAACACAGTGAGTGCTATTGTTGCATATTCCCAGCAAACTTGAGGACTGTCTATTTGTGCTCTAGTCACAGAGGTGGATCTGCAATTATACATTACAATCGTTCCACACTTTAAAATCTTTACACCTACAGTAACATTTCTCACTTTTACTATGATATTCCCTTCATAATATATCTGTACACTGGCTCGATTGTAATCATGTGTTGTCTCTCCGCTGACTGGTTAGCATGCAACAAAAGCTTTTCACTGTACCTCAGTACACGTGACAATAAACTAAACTTAACTAAACCTGAAGCTGCACTTAAAGCGAGTTGGACTTTGAAAATGGCACCAAAACCAGGCAACACGTGTATGTGGCTGTCCCAAGAAGCCCAACCTTAATTGATTGTTGGAAGTGGAGATGAGCAACTCTTGGATTGCTGCAGTTCTTCTGATAAAGGGACTCCACTGGTGCTGTTGAGGAGGGAGAATTTAGAATCAATGACTATGAAGGACTGGGCATGTGGGTATAAGATATGGATATACGGAACAAGCTGGCAGAGGGGATAGTAGAGGCAGGTACTATAACAACATTTAAAATACATTGGACAGGTGCAATGACAGGTTTAGAGGGATATGGATCAAATGCAGACAGGTGGGAATAGTGTAGATGGGCATTTTGGTTGGCATATAGGCAACTTGGGCCAAACGGCCTGTTTCTATCCTGTATGACTGACAGATGAGATATTTTCGATATATAGTGTGGCTTGATGTGGGAAATTCTGAAAATTATGCGAATTTCTGGCGTCACGGTGGCGCAGCGGTAAAGTTGCTGCCTTACAGCGCCTGCAGCACCAGAGACTCGGGTTCAATTCTGACTATGGGTGCAGTCTGTACGGAGTTTGTACGTTCTCCCCGTGACCGCGAGGGTTCACTTCAGTTTCCTCCCACACTCCAAAGACGTACAGTTTTGAGGGTTAATTGGCTTGGTACAAGTGTAAATTGTCCCTAGTGTAGGATTGTGTTAATGTGTGGGTACGGCTGGTCGGTGCGATCTTGGTGGGCCGAAGGGCCTGTTTCCACGCTGTATCTCCACACTAAACTAAAGAGCTTACATTCTTGGGAAGCATGATGGGAAATCATAAGGATCGTGTTAGGAAAGGCAATAAATAGATTTAGAAAGTGTTTAGATAAGGGGCATAGCTAGCTGCAGTAAAGATAAACATAGGTTGTAAACCAGAAGTGAATAATAAACCAATAAAATTAATCAGGAAATAGAGGTGTCCTTTATTGCACCTATTTGGTAAGACAAATGCAAGTATGATTTTCTAAATAACAGGAAACAAGAGGTTAAAGATAACTCTGGGGTATAAAACAAGGATGAAACATTGAAGTATGTTAAAGTCCAATTAAAGATAGGTCGCCAAAGATGGGAGATCAGGACCACACTCTAATTGATGAAAAGGCCGTTCAGTTGCCTGATAACACTTGGTGCATGTATCAACTTTTTTCCCAACAATATACCGGGCAGCACGGTAGAGCAATAGACAATAGACAATAGGTGCAGGAGTAGGCCATTTGGCCCTTCGAACCAGCACCGCCATGCAATGTGATCATGGCTGATCATCCCCATCAGTACCCAGTTCCTGCCTTCTCCCCATATACCCTGACTCTGCTTTTTTTAAGAGCCCTATTTAGCTCTCTCTTGAAAGCATCCAGAGATTCTTTGCCTCCACCGCCCTCTGAGGCAGAGAATTCCACAGACTCACCACTCTCTGTGAGAAAAAGTGTTTCCTCGTCTCCGTTCTAAATGGCTTACTCCTTATTTTTAAACTGTGGCCCCTGGTTCTGGACTCCCCCAACATCGAGAACATGTTTCCTGCCTCTAGTGTGTCCAAGCCCTTAACATTCTTACATGTTTCAATTAGATCCCCTCTCATCCTTCTAAACTCCAGAGTGTACAACCCCAGCTGCTCCATTCTCTCAGCATATGACAGTCCCGCCATCCCGGGAATTAACCTTGTAAACCTATGTTGCACTCCCTCAATAGCAAGAATTTCCTTCCTCAAATTAGGGGACCAAAACTGCACACAATACTCCATGTGTGATCTCACTAGGGCTCTGTACAACTGCAGAAGGACCTCTTTGCTCCTACATTCGATTCCTCTTGTTATAAAGGCCAACATGCCATTCGCTTTCTTCACTGCCTGCTGTACCTGCATGCTTACTTTCATAGACTGATGTACAAGGACCCCCAGATCCCGTTGTACTTCCCCTTTTCCCAACTAGAAGCCATATAGATAGTAATATGCCTTCCTGTTTTTGCTACCAAAGTGGATAACCTCACATTTATCCACATTAAACTTCATCTGCCATGCATCTGCCCACTCCCCAAACCTGTCCAAGTCCACCCTGCATTCTCATTGCATCCTCTTCACAGTTCACACTGCCACCCAGCTTTGTGTCATCTGCAAATTTGCTAATGTTACTTTGAATCCCTTCATCCAAATCATTGATGTATATTGTAAATAGCTGCGGTCCCAGCACTGAGCCTTGCGATACCCCACTAGTCACTGCCTACCATTCTGAAAGGGACCCGTTAATCCCTAATCTTTGTTTCCTGTCTGCCAACCACTTCTCTATCCATGTCAGCACTCTACCCCCAATACCATGTGCCCTAATTTTGCCCACTAATCTCCTATGTGGGACCTTATCAAATGCTTTCTGAAAGTCCAGGTACACTACATCCACTGGCTCATCCTTGTACATTTTCCTAGTTACATCATCAAAAAAGTTCCAGAAGATTGGTCAAGCATGATTTCCCCTTCGTAAATCCACGCTGACTCGCACCGATCATGTTACTGCTATCCAAATGTGCGGTTATCTCATCTTTTATAATTGACTCAAGCATCTTCCCCACCACCGATGTCAGGCTAACTGGTCTATAATTCCCCGTTTTCTCTCTCCCACCTTTTTTAAAAAGTGGGATAACATTAGCTACCCTCCAATCCACAGGAACTGACCCTGAGTCTATAGAACATTGGAAAATTATCACCAATGCATCCACGATTTCTAGAGCCACTTCCTTAAGGCCCTGGGGATTTATCAGCCTTCAGTTCCATCAGTCTATCCAACACCATTTCCTGCCAAATGTGGATTTCCTTCAGTTCCTCTGTCACCCCAGATCCTCTGGCCACTACTATATCAGGAAGATTGTTTGTGTCCTCCTTAGTGAAGACAGATCCAAAGTACCTGTTCAACTCATCTGCCATTTCCATAATAAATTCACCTTTTTCGGTCTTCGGCAGGAGAGTTGCTGCCTTACAGTGCTTGCAGCACCGGAGGCCCAGGTTCGATCCTGACTTTGGGTGCTGTCTGTACATTCTCCCCATGACCTGCATGGGCTTTCTCCAAGATCTTCGGTTTCCTCCCACACTCTAAAGACATAATGGTATGTAGATTAATTGGCTTGGTGTATGTGTAAATTGTCCCTAGTATGTACAGGATAGTGTTAATGTGCGGGGATCGCTGGTCGGCGTGGATATAGTGGGCTGAAGGGTCTGTTTCCGCAGTGTATCTCTAAATAAAATTTAAAAAATACCCCTTCCTCTGTTTTAGTTTTTGTGACCAATCAATTTCTAAATTAGTAAACTAATAAAGCAGTAATTAAAATGTAAATTAGAATTCAAAATATTTGAAAATCTACTTTTTAGCTTCTTGGAGGTGCCATACTTCGGGTACTGCCTGCGCGGAATTTGCATGTTTTTCCTGTGACTGCGTGGGTTTTCTCCAGGTGCTCCCGTTTCCTTCCTTATCCCAAAGACGTGCAGGTTTGTAGGTTAATTGGTCTCTTTAAATTAGCCCTACTGTGTAGGGAGCGGATGAGAAAGTGGGATAACATAGAACTAGTGTGAACAGGCGATCGATGGTCAGCGTGAATTGAGTGGGCTGAAGGGGCAATTTCCATGCTGTATCTCTAAACTAAACTAAACTATGAATTGCAAACTGTCTTGGTTGCTCCAAGTACTTCAGGCCTTTTTGCATTAGTATTGGGGTTTTCATGGGGGTTTTTTTGTGTATTATGTATATATGAGTACTGTGTTTACAGATCTGCATGCTGCAGCAAGTAAGAATTTCCTTGCCCTGTTTCCGGTACATATGACAATTAAACACTCGTGGCTCTTCACCTGCATGTAGAGGGAATAGCAATCTGTAAAAGCTACCCCATATTTACTTGTGATCACTTTTATATAAGCAATTATATGATACTTTTTCATTGAGAAGTCACCAGAGGGTGCTGTGTTCATGTAACATGCAGGTCATAGGTTGAAGCTGGAGGAATGTGAGCAGAAAAAATGCAATTTAATTCAATTATATAGCATGGAGACAAGCCCTCTGGCTCATTTAATCTGCACTGACCTAATTTACAATAACCCCGCAATATTTCCCCCTCAACACCCTAGATTCTGTTTGCCAGGGTGAATTGACTTTGGCAGGAAAGCAGAAATAAAAAGCAAAACTGCTGGAAGACGTACTGGTTTGTACCTTAATTGGCTTCTGTAAATTGGAAATTGTCCCTAGTGTGTATGATAGTGCTAGTGTACGGGGTGATCGCTGGTCGGCGCGGTCTCGGTGGGCCGATGGGCCTGTTTCTGCGCTGTATCTCCAAACTAAACTAAACTAAAGTCTAACTCAGCAGGAATGCCAGCATACGCGGAGAGAGAAACAAAACTAACATTTCAGGTCCGTGACCTTTTTTGTCGAAATTGCCAAAAACAAGCATGTTTTAAGTTGCAGAACAGGGGCAGTGGAGAGAACAAAAGGAATACACACGACGGGATGCCAATGTAAGATTGTTCAGGCTACTAGAAATGCCGTTGATGCCATCGGTGAGAAGGAAGGTAAGGAACCCGCTGAGTTACTCCAGCATTTTGTTTCTATATTTGGTTTAAATCTGCAGTTCCTTCCTACACTGTTCATCAGAGCCCATCTGTCCAGACGGGAAGAAATGGGTGCAGGAAAGAAAATAAAATGCAATGGTGGAACCAAAAGTAGCAGGTTGAATTGAGTTTAGTTTGAGTTTCGTTTATTGTCACGCATACCGGTACAGTGAAAAGCTTTTGCTGTATGCTAACCGGTCAGCGGAAAGATAATACATGATTATAATCAAGCTATGTACAGTGTGCAAATGCATGGAAAAGGGAATAATGTGAAGTTCGTTTAGTGCAAGATAAAGTCCAGTAATGTCTGATCAAAGAATGTTCCAGGGTCTCCAATGAGGTAGTTGATTGCTCAGGACTGCTCTCTAGTTGTTGGTAGGATGGTTCAATTGCCTGATAACAGCTGGGAAGAAACTGTCCCTGAGTCTGGAGGTGTGCATTTCCACATTTCTATGCCTCTTGCTTGATGGGAGAGGGGAGTAGAGAGAGTGACCGGGGTGGGTCTCATCCTTGATTATGCTGGTGGTCTTGCCAAGGCACCTCGAGGTGTAAATGGAGTCAATGAAAGGGAGGTTGGTCTGTGTGATGGTCTGTGCTGAACTCTGCCGCTGAAGGGTCAGAACAGCTGCTGGAAATCAAAAATGAAAGAGAATGCTGCAAATATTCAACACTTCAGTTAGCATCTAAGGAGAGAAAATATTGATTTAATATTACAGGTGGATGACCTTACACAGAACAGGTTAGATCTGGCACAAACAGGATAGACTGGTTACATTCCATCAGCTTCAATACTATGCAGCCTTCAGAACTCAATATTGATTTAAAAAATACCACGTACCAGCCTCACCTGTGAAGTGACATCTCAAAGAATCTCACACAAATCTAGCAATCTCCATGCTGAGGACTTTCCATTTTCCAATGTTGCAGTCAGATGCAATTATAACAATAGCGTTTGAAAGGCATTTGGCTATGTGGATAGGAAGGGCATAGAGAAACATGGGCCTTATGGGGGCAAAAGGTGTGAGCATTGATTGGCATCATGGTCAACATGGACAAGTTGGGACCAAGGGCCCATTTCCGTACTCTACAAACTATGACTCAGGGTACACAAAAGGCTGGAGAAACTCAGCGGGTGCAGCAGCATCTAAGGAGCGAAGGAGATAGGCGACGTTTCGGGTCGAGACCCTTCTTCAGACACTGAAGAAGGGTCTGAAGAAGGGTCTCGACCCGAAACGTCGCCTATCTCCTTCGCTCCTTAGATGCTGCTGCACCCGCTGAGTTTCTCCAGCCTTTTGTGTACCCTCGATTCTCCAGCATCTGCAGTTCCTTCTTTAAAACTATGACTCAGAATTGTTTTAGTCATCAGTTCAAAAGATTCCAGCACAATATTTATTTTTTGTTTAGTTTAGAGATACAGTGCAGAAACAGGCCCTTTGACTCACCGAGTCCGCACCAACCAGCGATCCCCGCACATTAACACTATCCCATACACACTAGGGACAATTTACATGCATACCAAGCCAATTAACCTACAAACCTGTACGTCTTTGGAGTGTGGGAGCAAACAGGACATCTCTGAGAAAACCTACATGGTCACAGGGTACAGACAGCAGCCATGGTCGGGATCGAATCTGCGCCTCTGGCGCTGAAAGCGCAACTCTAGCGCTGCACCACCGTGCCACACGATGTTATTGCGTCTATTTGTTGGACAAATGGGAGAATGGTTTTCTAAATAATAGGAAAAGATAGGTTAAAGATATCTGGGGGGGGGGGGAGGAGATGAAATGCTGCAGAGATGTTGATCACTGATGAATTATTTAAAAAATGTAAACTCCATCATGTTGTAAGAATATAATTCAAGTCTGTTCAATTTTCCTTAAGAAGTGGCACATCACCAATGATCCCTGGGAATCTCTGGCCCTTGACCCACTCTAAGTGGAGAAGCAGCTCTTTGGATAGCATTGAGGATCTTGAGGCCATGCATCATGAGCCCCTACGGAATCAGCAGGAGTGCATCACCTCAAGAAATACCCACCCGCTCGCTCCACCTGTAAACTCCTGCCTAATGCGTGGGGGAGAGTCCCACTGCAAGTCCCACATGGACTTCATCAGCCTCTTCAAAATCCATTCTTCTTCCTCCGTCTGCTCCTCTTCTGGGAGTGCTCTCTGAACTCCTGCCAAGGCAGAATAGAAGTAACTGCACTTGCTAGCTGTAACCATGACATCTTTATGATCAAGCACTAATATTGCCATTCACAATTAAATCGAAGGCGATGTCGTAAACGGTCTGAAACATGCTTGGTGAAAAGATTGTAAATTGCATTTGCCTTCGAGGTGCTTTCGTGTTGCAAGACCCCTCTGCTCATTGTATGCAGGGTGATCTTGCTTGTCTATCCGTGGCATGTGCTGTACTCAAAAGAACCTCTTCTTATTGTCCTTCACCTTCTTTGCTGCCTTTTCCCTGCACCTGTGCATGGAAATGCTGTATTTGTACGAGTATAAAGTTGACTTTTACATTTACTTTAGTCTAGAGATACAGTGGATACATGCCCTTTGGCCCAATGAGTCCACAACCTATGATCATCCATACACCAGTTCTATGTTATTCTAGTTTTGCATCCCACACACTAGGGACAATTTTCAGAAGCCAATTAACCTACAGACTTGCAAATCTTTGGAATGTGGGAGGAAACCAGAGCACCCAGAGAAAACCCACGCGGTCACAGGGAGATCGCACATCCATCGTCAGGATTGAACCCGAGTCTCTGGCACTGTGAGGCAGCACATTTACCGCTGCGCCATTTTCTTTAGTTCTTCTGATATAGCTTCATACTTGCAAATTCTCCATCCTGAATAATATAGTTGCAGCTACCTCCTGCTGACCACTAAAATGTTTAAATCAAATTCTTAAGATATTGAAACAAAGCAACAGAACATATCTTAAGGATTAATAAGGTTGCAATAATATAAATCATTTTTTCTTCATGAATTCTGATGCACATCTAGGGATAAGGGAGGGAAACCTGTTTAACTTTGGTTTGAAATTAAGCATCTTTAGGAAGGAGAACTGATACATATTGCTTGGGAAAAGCCATTAACAAAAGGACTGGATAATTACTGTAGGTCCTGTCTAATGAAGGTATCAGTCCGAACAGATTATGCAGCCTCATCAACTTCCTAATGTCTTTATTCTTCGGGCTACTCGATCATTATGGCTTATTGTCAGATACATTAGAGAGCACACAGCAGGGCACAATAACCCAAAATTTTGTATGGGCTACATTGTAGAACTACCCTGATCATTTTCACAATAAACTTGCTCTTTCAGAATGCAAGAAGCCTTCCACAGTGACTTTGGTGGATGTGTGAGCTACGTAGTCCTTCTCCTCAACACCCTGACACCACGAGCAACACTTTGACTCTTCATCCTTGGTCCCACAGAATGTAAATTTAGTTTAGTTTAGAGATACAGCATGGAAACAGGCCCTACGGTCCACCGCATCCGTGCCGACCAGTAATCACCAATACACGAGTTCTATCCTAAACATGAGGGACAATTTACAGAAGCTCATTTAACCTACAAACCTATACATCTTTGGATTGTGGGAGGAAACCGGAGCACCCAGAGAAAACCCAGGCGGTCACAGTCAGAATGCACAAACTCCATACAGACAGCACCCATAGTCAGGATCGAACCTGGGTCTCTGGCATGGTAAGGCAGCAAGTCTACCGCTGCGCCACCGTGCCGCTAAAGTAATGATCCATCACCCATGTCGGAAGCGAGGGGAGGAGAGTGGAAGTTATCTAAAATATGATAATTCAATGTTCATTTTGCTGATATATTGCATATATATCGAAATATGAGGTGCTGCTCCTCCAATTTGCATGTATGGAGGAGGCATGACTGCAGGGCAGGCAGCATCTGTAGATGGGCAGGTCCCATTTAGGGTCCCGTTAGTTTAGTTTAGTTTAGTTTAGAGATACAGTGAAGAAATAGGCCCTTTAGCCCACTGAGTCCGTGCCGACCAGTGATCCCCACACATTAACACAATATTTGTATTTACATTTTAATACCAATTAACCTACAAACCTGTTCGTCTTCCGCATGTCGGAGGAAATCGAAGATCTCGGAGAAAAGCCACGCAGTTCTTCAAACTTACGTTTTGGGTTGGGATCCTTCTTCACACTAAGTCTGTCCATTCCCTCCACAGATGCTACCTGACCTGCTGAGTTCCTCCAGTACTCTGTTTGTTTTGCTCAAGATTCCAACAAGTGCCGTTTCTTTCGTCTCAACCTGAAATAACTTCACTCTTAATATTTTTGGAAAGTTTTGTTGATCACATGAGAATTCAAGATGAATGAAAACTGGATAAACCTGAGTTTACTGTAAGTGTAGAATGTGACGTTCTCAGCAACATATCTATTCAAATTGGAATGATAATGAAGTAATAAGAAGGTCCAAAATGATTAAATTTGCTTAACCTTCAAATCTCATCTATTTATATCAAATAACTAAACTCAGTTCAGCTAAGAACGCAGAATGATACCTTGAAACTATTTACAGGAGAGACCATTATGCATACACGTGCAAGTGCAGGAATTATAGTGAAGTAGCATCTGAGATTCAGATACATATAAATTACTGTCAATCCAACAAAAACTAAGAAGAAATCAACAGATGAGAAACTGATATTATATTCACCAGCAACTTTATAAGGTACACGTAGAGGTATCAATGCACCGCTGCATCTTAAACGATGTGCAGCTTATTTGTCTACCCACTCCTTTGGAATGAGTATTCATTCTTTGTTCTGTTAATTATGTGGATGAATGAAGGTCAGACCTTTGCCCCAGAGTAGAAAATGGGATAAGCAAATGATGATTAGTTGGTGTAGAAAAGAACTGCAGATATTATATCGAAGATAGACACAAAGTGCTGGAGTAACACAGCGGGTCAGGAAGTACTTTCCATCTGAAGAAAGGTTCCGACCCGAAATGTCACTCATCCTTTTTTTCCAGAGGTGCTGTCTGACCCGCTGAGTTACTCCAGCACTTTGTGTCTATCTTCTGATGATTAGTATGGCTACCATAGGATAGAATGGAATTGTCTTAAGTGTTTTAGTATTTGCAGTCAACTCCCGATGATCTACAGTAGCAGCACTTTATCCAATTTGCGGATCAAACACAAACCACTTCCACACAAAGTGCTGGAGGACCTCAGCGGGTCAGGCAGCATCTGGGGAGGAGATGGAGTGGTGATGCTGTTGTGGTTGCTTATACTCAAAATTAACTCAGTTGATGCAGAGAATTCTTCAAGAAGTTCAAACATTTATTTGCAAATTAAGGCTGGAACACTCAAAGAGCAAATCACTTGAGAGTTCACTTTCAAACAAAGAGTCGCCTCTTTTTATGGCATGTTTAACTCTGTATGTCCCATCCTCCGGTGCATTTCCATTCCCAAGCACTTGCACATTTTCTTATCGATAACCAATCACTTGCAAAAATTCCCCCAGCAATAACCAATCACTTGCATTTACTTTTTTCCTCCTTCCCAGTTATTTTCCATTCCGTTATTCCTATTGTTAAATCACATGTCTCCCCTTTCTTGGGCCCCTCATTTCTCTAATCCAATGTTTACTTTCCTATCTTATGCCTCCCTTATCACTCTTAGTTATCTCAGCTAAGGATGTTACAAAGTTACAAAGGTCATATAACGGTCACAACAGATTTACGCTAAGTGGTGAGCTAGCCTTGAGGGGAGAACCCAAACACCTTCCCCCTCAATTTATATAAACAAAACATACAAAGGCAAGCACAACTATCTTGCACAAATGTCTTATCTCAACATAAACAAGCTTATCCAAACATGCAGAGCAAAGCTAAATCCAAACATGCAGAGCAAAGCCAAATCCAAACATATTTAAGTATCTCAAGTATTACAAACACCAAGAATATAAAATATAAAGATAATATTCTCCTATAATGCTTGGGTCAAGACCCTTCTTCAGGCTGATCATCAGTATGAGGAAGGATCCCAACCCGAAACATCGCCCGTCCATTCCCTCCACAGATTACCTCATTGGCACGTACAGAATAGTGAAAGGCTTGGATAGTGGATGTGGAGAGAATGTTTCCACTAGTGGGAGAGACTAGGACAAGAGTTCATAGCCTCAAAATTAAAGGATTTTTTTTAGGAAGATGAGGAGGAATTTCTTTAGGGAGAGGGTGGTGAATCTGTGGAATTCTTTGCCACAGAAGGCTGTGGAGGCAAAGTCAGTGGATATGTTTAAGGCAGAGATAAATAGATTCTTTATTAGTGCAGGTGTCAGAGGTTATGGGAAGGGAAGAGAATGGGGTTAGGAGGGAGAAATAGATTAGCCATGATTGAATGGCACACTTGATGGGCCAAATGCACTATTTTTTCTCCTATCACTTATGATCTTATGAGTTTAGTTTAGTTTAGTTGTTTAGAGATACAGCATAAAAACTGGTCCTTTTTCCCACCAAGTCCATTCCCTCCACAGATGCAAAGTTACTCCAGCACTTTGTGTTTTGCTCAAGGTTCCAGGATCTCATCTCTTGTGACTTCTCACACATATCACCTGGATCTTGTTGAAAAGGACTTCTCTTCACTTTGACCACGCATCAGTCCAAAACTGTGAATGAAGAGTGGCCCATAATGAATTTCAGGAGTGAGTTTAGAATGAAACAAGCAATCCAGCATCACTTTTGGAATCACTACCGCCCATAGTTTTTGAAGATGGATGCTGCATAAGCGTCTACCATTGCAATATATACCAATGCCAGCTCATAGCATATATTAGTTTTGCTCTCTTCTGAACCTCCATCTTAGTAACTAATAATAAATTACAGCAAAACTGTGTAAGCAGTTTTAGCGATATTGCCCGTAGACCCATAAGAGGTGAACCCCCCAAATAAATTGACATTTTGGTCACTTCCTCTCAAGTGTCATGGCAGAGAAGGAAAAGCTCATACAGAAGCTGACTCTTTTTAAGCTCAAAAATGTAAGATTTAATATTGATAAATGTCAACCTGTGTGGAAGATAGAATCCATTAGCGGTTAGTTTAATGGTCATATGGTCAACTCATTGCATTCTTCAGGGGAAAGAAATTGGTTTCAGTTGTACTGAAGATGCTTCATATCAAAGTGAGTCCAATCCTACCATATATCTCTGCATCAGTGATAAGAATATTCCTGAAAATATTTGCCCCTTCCTAACAATACACATACACCAATATAACAAGATTATGATTACTGGCAATATGCGACCATTTATGATATGTACAGGAAGCTTGGAAGAACTTTTATTGGCCCTAAACAGTTGTGATAAATGGCCTTCAACTTGAAACATTAATCCTGTTTCTCTTTCCACAGACACTGCTGAATGTTTCCAGCATTTTGTTTTTATTTATCTTTGGAGTTCCATCAAGTTAATTACTTTACACATTACTTTACACAGTCTAAAATGGCGACCCTGACAACATGCTTCAGAATGTACTTACATCACATACTTTGCTGCCACCGGTGATAGTTGTTAGTCCTGACAACACTGAGGCATTAAGATCCCAGCATACTGTGATGTTCACCATCATCAAGGACACCACGTAGATTTTTGATTGTTTGCTCATCTTCTTGTGGCAAGTTGCCAGTACAAGGGCACGATTTCACGTATGGCCATATCCTAGTTTATTCATCTGTTATTCAACTGTTTGTGAAATCAAGAGTAAGAAAGAAGGGAAAGGAGCAGGACTACTGGGGTGAGATAGTGGGAGAAATGAATGCTCACTGGGGTTCGATGTGGGGCTCAGAAATAAGAGAGGTGGATAAGATGTTACTTGTAATTGTGTGTTACTTACATTTAATGTTCATACTATTGGGCTGTGAGCTGCCCAAGAAGAATATGAGGTGCTCTTCCATCAGTTTGTGCATTGTCCTATCTCTGTTAGGTATAGATCTCCCAGTTCACAGCCACATGGAATAAAAAGGAATTGTGGATGCTGGTTTATACCAAAGATAGACACAAAATGCCAAAGTAACTCAGTGGGTCGGGCAGCCGGGTCAGCTTCGAGAGAAAATGGATTGATGACATTTCGGTCAGGACCCTTCTTCAGACTTCTTCAGAATGGTGGGGGGTGGGGAGATTAGAAGCAAGAAAAGATAGAACAAATCAGGGCTGGCAACAGATGACCTCAGGTAGGCTGGTTCCGATAGACCAATTCTTGGTTAGGGATAGTGTGATCGCAAGAGGGATACATCATTGCGAAATGTGGAACTGGTTAACTAACTATTATTGGAGGGAGGGGACAATGGGAGGGGGGGGGGGTGGGGTGATGAGGGGATGGGGAGGGGAGAGGAGTGTAGGTAATAGTTAGAGATTGAACATTCACATCACTGGGTTGCAAGCTACCCAAGTGAAATATGAAATACTGTTCCTCTGATTTGTATGTGGCCTCACTCTGATTGTGCCATGATCACAATGAATGGTGGTGCTGGCTCGAAGGGCCGAATGGCCTACTCCTGCACCTATTGTCACTCTGGCAGTGGAGGTAATGGTGGTAAAGATATTGTTGTACCAGGAGTATTAAACAATGACTGCTCCCAAAGAATATGCTCCTCGTTCCACGCCTATGCCTCCACAGAAGTTGTGTTGCACAAGAACTGCACGTACAATGATAAGGAAATAGATCCTATTGTGGTAGAAAAAACTGTTTGTATTACATAATACTGAAAAGACAGCATAATGCAAATATTTTTATAGGCATCAGTCGTTTTCCTACACTGATCCTCTTCCAGAAAACGCACTAATGACTAACCGCTGAGTTAATAAAGAAATAGTTGTGGTGTGAACAATAGATACCGCACAGATTTACAAGGCCTGGACCCTGTTGAGCAAAAGGAAAGTACATGAAAGCAAAGAAAAGTACATGAGAGACAGCGCAGTGGCACAACTGGTAGGGCTGCTGCCTCACGTTAGAGATCCTGGTTCAATCCTGACCTCAGTTGGGAAGAAACTGTCCCTGAATTTGGAAGTATGTGTTTTCACACTTCTGTACCTCCTGCCTGATGGGAAAGGGGAAAAGAGGGAATGACCGGGGTGAGACTGGCACTTGATTATGCTGGTGGCCCAAGCGAGGCAGAGAACGAATTGACACATGGGTGACGGGAACAGTGAACCTCCCTTTAGAAACTGCCACCAAGGAGTGGGTGTGACAAGTGGTCAAACTGAGTTGATGGGCAGTGTCTAACATGAAGGAAGGGCGACACAGTGGCACAGCTGATAATGCTGCTGTTTCACAAGGTCAGGTTTAATCCTGACCTTGGGCGCTGTCTGTGTGGAGTTTGCATGTTCTCCCTGCGACTGCGTGGGTTTCCTCCAAGTGTTCTGGTTTCCTCCCTCAACCGAAAGATGGTTTCCTCCTACTTCCGAAATAAGCGGTGGTAGGTTAATTGGCCTCTTTAAAATTGTTCCTAGTGCATAGGGAGTGGATGCTTAAATGGGATAACACAGAACTGGTGTGACGGGTGATTGGTGGTCCAAAGGGCCTGTTTCCATGCTGTGTCTCTAAAACTAAAGGGGCTGTCCCACTTGGGCAAGTTTAGAAGAGTTTGGAAAAATGACATGTTGAAGACTTCCTTCGACTATGTAGAAGACCTCTTTCGACTTTGTTGAAGACCAGCTTCGACTAACTTTGAGAAAATTGGACACCGAATAGTGGAGAGTGAAGACGATCTCCTTCGACCTCCCTTCGACTATGATGAAGACTATCTATGACTACCTTCAACTACCCTTGATTACCTATGACTAACATGCCAACCTTCTACGACCTACGCGTAAAAAAAGCATCGATTTTTTTCATGGCGACCTTTTTTTACTCGCGGGCATTTTTTAACATATTGAAAAAAACGCCGCGACCTAGCTGAGACCTCGAGTACTCAGAGACCACTCTCGAGCATGAAGGAGAGTTACGATGACCTCCTAAGACCTTGTGTCGACCATGCTGCGAGTATGAGTCGAGGGCAAACTCACCAGAACTAGCGGATTATGTTGCCCAAGTGGAACAGGCCCTTTACCCTTCAGTTGAATCATGAATCGTAGACCTACTCTTACTTTAAATAAAAAATTGTAAAACCCACATTTTACCATCTTTGTAAAGTTGTAAAACTACTTTCATAAAATCCTCAGCTAACTTTAGGAATGCAAACTATCCCGACCTTCCAAAGGTCATATTTGCATGATAATTGGTTTAAAATTATGAATAATACCACATCGAACTAAGTTGTCAAATTTAAACACAATTGACATTGAGATAAAACTAAAGGGAAAGCTTTGCTTACGTAGTTTCAAAACCAATTTCATGGGAGATGGCCAATGTTTTCAAAGCAACCACTTATTGCCAACTGCGAGTTCTTACAAATTTCTCTCTCCATTACTTAAGCATCGTTGGACATATTAATCTGAAGTTTGTCCAACAGTTCAGAAACTGTCTTCGCATTAAATGAATAGTGTCACAGTTTAATTCTGCTACGGCCTTTCTAGATCCATCCTTGGTAAATACTTGTAAAATATTTACTGCAATTGGAAATTCTATAAATCAGTCATGACTAAGCCATGAACTAAAATATTAGAAAGGGCATGTTTATTTGAAGGAAGAGACGTTTGAGTAATTTACTGTGCAAAGTATAAGTTGCAGTGTCATTTAATACTGTATATTATCACATTCCTTGCTGAGAAATATAATATGTGTCAAATGAACCAAGTGAACTTTTTCTCATTCTTTATTGATCTCTTAATCAGCCTACCAAGGGCAGGTCTGAAACTTATTATTAATCACAAGAAAATGAATGCTTAACTTATCCTTGAACAAAGAATAAGTTTAATGGCCAAATATGTACACACACAAGGAATTTGCCTTGGAGCTCCGCTCACGAGTAATCACGACATACAGTAAACAATTAAGAATAAAACATAAAACATTGAAACATTAAGAATAAAACATTATAATTTAAACGTGAATGAAATAAAATACCAGTGCAAAAGGAGGCTACAGAATTTTGGTTATTGAGTAGAGCTACTGCTCATGGAGAACAGCTGTTTTTATTTCTGGCTGTGGCGGCTTTGACAGTCCAAGTCGCCTACCAGAGGGAAGCGCTTCAAAGAGTTTGTGGCCAGGGTAAGAGGAGTCAGAGATGATCTTACCTGCTCGCTTCCTGGCTCTTGCAGTGTACAGTTCATCAATGGGGGGAAAGATTGCAGCCAACAACCTTCTCAGCTGATCAAACGATTTGCCGCAGCCTCCGGATGTAGTGAAGATCTCCTAAAGTCCACTATCAATAAGCGAGTTCGGTATTCTGACTGCGCATGCCCAGGTCATGCACTGCTCGTGATAAACACACTCAGTGCATGTACTGCTGCATGGGTGCAGACCTGCGTATCGTCCGTAGTCAGGGTCGGGCCCGGGCGCTGTTGAATTGCTACTGGGCCATCCCTGTCCCTGTCCGAATGTGGCTGAGGATGTCCGGGGTAACCCTGGGGTGGCAGGAGTTGGACGGGAGTGGCGGCCCAGGATTGCAGCCAGCGCAGACGGGGGCCGCTGGCTCCGGTTCGGATCTGCCTGTCCCACCGGGTTAACCGGCGGCCCTGGACTGACGGGACACTGGCCCGAAGCAGTGGAGTTGGTGCTTCTTCTCCGTGCTGTCTGTGGGCCTGGGCCGCTGCTGCAGCGGGCTGATGTCCCGTCGGTCCAGGGCTGTCGGTTGGCCCGGCGGGACAGGTGGAGTTGAATTGGAGTTTGCCCTTCTTCTCCATGTGTGCTGGGGGCCTGGGCCGCCTCTCCCGTCTGATTCCCGTCGGTCCGGGGTCACCCTGAACGTCTCCGGCCGCCCCCAGACTGGGGTGGGGCATTCGGGAGGGGACGGGAATGGTCCAGTGGCGGTTCGGCAGCACTTGCGGCGCCGGGTACCCAGGTTCGATCCTGGCTGCGGATGAGGCACAGGTCTGTGTACATGCGGCGGCACGGTTGCCGTGAGTGTTTATCGCGAGTGACCTTTGACAAATCCCATGATTCATGTGTTTTTCAGAATATCGAACCCACTGCATTGAGCTCCAGGTTGTTAACAAAGGCACCAGGATGCCAGCTGTGTCACTTCGTGTGTCATTTCCTCCCCATCCTGGATCAGTCCAATCAGGGTTGTGTCATCCGCAAACTTGAGAAGCTTGACAGAGGAATCTGTGGGGGTGCAGTCATTGGTGTAGAGAGAGTAAAGGAGAGGGGAGAGTACGCAGCCTTGTGGTGTTCCTATGCTGAGTGTTCCTATGCTGAGGCCGAGATGTGCTTTCCCAGCATCACATGCCGGTTCCTGTCTGTCGGGAATTTGGTGATCCACTGACAGAGGGGTTCAGGCACAGTCAACTGGGAGAGTTTGGAGTGTAGTAGCTCTGGCACAATGGTGTTGAATGCAGAACTAAAACCCACAAACAAAATCCCTGGCAGTCTAGGTGCTGGAGGATGAAGTGCAGACCCAGGTTGACTGGTTCTTCCACTGTTCTATTCGCCTGGTATGCAAATTGCAGAGGGTCCAGCAGGGGGTTTGTGATATTTTTCAGCTGGGCCAGCACAACTCTTTCAAGGGTCTTCATGACCACAGAGGTCAGTGCAACAGGCCTGTTGTCATTAAGGCCAGTAATCCTTGTCTTTTTGGGTACAAGGACAATAGTGGAGACTTTGAAGCAGGCAGGGACAGTCCTGGTTTGCAGCGACTGGTTGAAAATGTCTGTGTAGACTGGTGTCAGTTGTTCGGCACAGAGCTTGAGGGCAGAGGGGAAAACATTGGAGATTGTCCTGGAGATTTTTGACTTTTCTGAATAGCCTCTCCACCTCCTCAATTTCTATTGTTGGTGATGGAGAAGTGGCCAGACTTATGTTGGGCAGCAAGGAGGGGGTGGGTAGTGGACGAGGGCCCAGTCTTTGCAGACTGGAAGGAGACAGTTGGTAGACTGATGGGAGTCAGGCAGTAAATGGTGATTGGAGAGGGTGGGGAAGGGCCCAGTCTTTGCAGACTGGAGTCAGGCTGTAAGTAGGTGTGAAGTGGTGATTGAAGAGGGGGGGTGGGGGTACTGCGGTTATGTTTCTGTTTATCAAACCTGCAGAACTCATTCAGGTTGTTGGTCAGCTGACGATTGTCCAAGGAGTGGGGGGGGGGTTTCCTCTTGTAGTTGGTGATTTCTTGCAAGCCCTTCCAAACTGGAAGAAGAATCATTAGAGGAGACTTCTCAGAGTACCTTTCCTTGGCAGCTGATTCCTCTTCTCAGCTTGTACTTGACCTGCCTGTAGAGGTCTGCATCCCCACGCCTCATCTTTAGACCAGCGGAGCCGTCTGAGTTCTGCTGTAAACCGGGCCTTGTCGTTGTTGAAACAGATCCGGGTCCTAATGAGAATTCAACTATCCTCACAAAAGCAGACATAAGTTGTCACAGTGCCTGTATATTGTTACTCAGGAAGAAAGAATGTGTTCCTAGATATATGGACATGGACTAAACACCTCTTCGATAATTAATTGCTTGATTGAAAGAATTGGTGGGGAAACAGGCCCTTCGGCCACCAATTAAATGCCGAGCATCGATCACATATTCAGACTAGTTCTATGTTATCCCACTTTTGCATCCACTCCCTATACACTTAGGGTAACTTATATAGGCTGATTATTCTACACACCTGCTCGTCTTTGGGATGTGAGAGGAAACCGGAATACCCAGAAAAACCTTGCACGGTCATAGGGAGAAAGTGCAAACTTCACACAGATAGCACATTAGATCAGGATTAAACCCAGTTCTCTGGCACAGTGAAGCAGCAGCTCTGCCAGCTGTGTCAATGTGCCACCTGTAAATGAGTCTAAATATCTCCCACTTCTCAACAAGAAGGTGCCTTTCTAAACTCAGTAAAATTTATAAATCACATCTGGAATCATTAAACCTGACTACATCTGTTGCAGAATGAACAGCATTTTTCCTCATATTATAAATATTTTAAATAAAAAGTACCATAAATTAAGGAACTGAAAATACAAGCATATTGTCAATCTTTTTCGAAACAAGCCTCATGGAACCATAAATAGAAAATGAAGTTGGATTAATTAGAGAGTAACTTTCATATTCTCAAGATACCCAAACCATTTCACACCCAATGAATTATTTCTGACAAGCAGCTCCTCTTAAAGTGCATGAAAACATGACAGGGAAATTGCATTTAAATTCCCATAAACAAATAATAACTCAGTTAATCTATCTTTTTATGTACAGTGAGGTGGGTCAATTTTAAGCATGTTTTGAAAAACTCTTCTTTGAATAATGCCACTGAAAGCTCTTGCCCAGGTGTCACCCCAGTGCTATAGATATGTACAAATAGTGCAGGAAGCATGAGAAGAAATATCTTCACTCACGAACATATGGAATTCTCTACTGGATTGGGTTGTGAAGATCGAGTCACAGAGTACATTTAACCCAATGGTAAGAATAAATTCTTCAATACTAACCAACACCCTTTCCCCACTTTACGCCCCACTCTTCCTGTGCCCCATCTGAATGCACACCCAATTCTCCCACTATTACACCCCCATTCCCCTTCTACCCGTATCCCTTCCTCTGGCTTCACATTTCACACCTCTTCTATCCTCATCTCCTTATCTCACAGCATTTTGTCATTGCCTCTGTCCAATCATCTGCCTATCAAGCCCACTTCACCTGTATCCACCTGTCACTTGCCTGGCTTTGTCCTGCCCCTACCTTTCTTCAAGCTTTCTCCCTTCTACTAGAATTAGTCTGAAAACGCATGCTAACCGAAAATGTGGCCTAAATATAACCTACGGGTTTGTTACTCCAGCAGTTTTTTTTTGTAAAACAGCATCTGCTGTCCCTTATGTCTATATTTAACTAAAGATATCTGAACACAAATGGCATCAAGTATGGGGAGAGAGTGGAATATGAGCAGAGCAGACTTTAAGGAACAAATGGTCTAATCCTGGTCCTGGTTCTACTGTTCAGTTTCTATTTTAATGGAGTGAAACTCAGATAGTTAATTACAATGCCATCAACATGTCAAACATTAAGACCACCATTTCTAATGATTCAGTGACAGGAGTAAAACTCTATCTTTGCTCATACAGTAAGTATTAAACGTGCATGAAAGCATTCAAGCCCATGTTATTCCCCTCCTGACACGTGATACCATTGACTTCAGTGACACCACCAAGTCAAATAGTATAAGGTAAGTCATGAGTGGAGACATATAACCATATAACAATTACAGCACGGAAACAGGCCCTCTCGGCCCTTCCAGTCCGTGCCGACCATTTGTTTTCCCCTTGTCCCATCTACCTGCACTCAGACCATACCCCTCCATTCCCTTCACGTCCATATACCTATCCACTTTACTCTTAAATGTTAAAATCGATCCTGCCTCCACCACTTCTGCTGGAAGCTCATTCCACACAGCCACCACCCTCTGAGTAAAGAAGTTCCCCCTCACTTTAACCCGAAACCTCTGTCCCTTAATTCTCATGTCATGCCCTCTTGTTTGAATCTTCCCTACCCTCAATGGGAAAAACGTATCCACGTTAACTCTGTCTATCCCTTTCATCATTTTAAAGACCTCAATCAAGTCCCCCCTTAACCTTCTGCGCTCCAAAGAATAAAGACCTAACTTGTTCAACCTTTCTCTGTAACATAGTTGCTGGAACCCTGGCAACATTCTAGTAAATCTCCTCTGCACTCTCTCTATTTTGTTGACATCCTTCCTATAACTAGGCGACCAAAATTGTACACCATACTCCAGAATTGGTCTTACCAATGCCTTGTACAATTTTAACATTATTTCCCTACTCCTATATTCAATGCTCTGATTTATAAAGGCCAGCACACCAAAGGCTTTCTTTACCACCCTATCTACATGCGATTCCACCTTCAGGGAACTATGCACAGTTATTCCTAGATCCTTCTGTTCCACAGCATTCCTCAATTCCCTACCATTTACCATGTACGTCCTATTTTGATTTGTCCTGCCAAGATGTAGCACTTCACACTTAACAGCATTAAAATCCATCTGCCATCTTTCAGCCCACTTTTCCAAATGGCCCAAATCTCTCTGTAGTCTTTGAAAATCTACTTCATTATCCACAACACCACCTATCTTAGTATCATCTGCATACTTACTTATCCAATTTTCCACCCCATCATCCAGATCATTGATGTACATGACAAACAACAGTGGACCCAACACAGATCCCTGAGGCACCCCATTGGTCACCGGCTTCCAACCTGACAAACAGCCATCCACCATTACTCTCTGACATCTCCCATTCAGCCACTGTTGAATCCATCTTGCTACTCCGCCATTAACACCCAAAGATTGAACCTTCTTAACCAACCTTCCATGGGGAACCTTGTCAAAGGCCTTACTGAAATCCATATAGACAACATCCACTGCTTTACCCTCATCAATTTCCCTAGCACTGCAGAAGCTGGAATCTTGAGCAAAACACAAACGGCTGGAGTAACTTCGCCAGTCAGGCAGCACCTATGGAGGGAATGGATAGCCGACATTCTGGAGTTAAGATTGTTTACTTGTCAGGTTGGGTATTTGTGAATCGTCTGATTTGAGCTTAAATCATCTCTTTCACTGAGATCACTCCGAATTGTTCAAAACTAACTATCTGCAACAAAATATTTTCCAGATCTTCTTGATATTAAAGTAGTGAATATTCTAGACTGTTACCTTTTTTAACTTATTCCAATGGTTACTCACTGTGGTGGCTTACCACTACTGAAATATAAACTAACCTTCAATAACCCCCCCCCCCATCAGTCTGAAGAAGGGTCTTGACCCGAAACGTCGCCTATTCCTTCTCTGGGCCAAACCTGGAATATTGTATGTGGATCTGTCTCTTTACTAGAGAATAAATATATATAAGAGAGTGGAAATCTATCCATTGTGGCATTGGTCTTTGTCTATGGAACTGATGTGCTGAAATGCTGAGAACTATGTTCTGAACATAGACACAAAAAGCTGGAGCAACTCAGCCGGACAGGCAGCATCTCTGGAGAGAAGAAATGGGTGACGTTTCGTGCCAAGATTCATCGGGTGGCACCACCTTTGTGGCTGCCTCGCCAGCAGTCTGTTCATCTACTACTGTTTTTATTATTTCAAGCATGTTTTGAATGTTTGTTTTAATGTTTCTTAGAGGGTGGGGGTGAAACATTTTCCAGTCACTTACCTCGGCGGAGATGCAATGTTCACCATGTCGCATCTCCGTCCCCCCTGCGGCCTATCAACCTGGAGTGGTGCTGCCCTTCCTGAAGTCCAGCCCGGAGCCTCACGGAGCATCGTGGACTTACCATCGTGGAGCCAGGGATCCTTTGCCAAGGATCGGCAGAAGGTGCTCCGACCACGGGGCCTGTGGACTTTAACACCGTGAAGCCCGCAGTCTCCAGTAAGAAGTGGACAACTCGGGAGCTCCATGCCGCGGAGTATTCCATTCCATCCCGACGCCGGAGTGAGTCGTCGGGATGGAATGGAATAACGGGGGGAAGAGTCTTTTAGTCTTAATAGTCTTTTGCAGTTCAGAGCTCAGCGCTCATTGTTGTGTTTAATACCCTGATGGCTGTAGGGAAGAAGCTGTTCTTGAACCTGGATGTTACAGTTTTCAGGGTCCTGCACCTTCTTCATGATGGCAATGGTGAATGACTGTGTGGCCAGGATGGTGCAGGTCTTTGATGATTTTTGCTGCCTTTTTGAGTCAGCGACTACGATAGATCCCTTCGATGGTGGGGAGGTCAAAGCCAGTGATGGACTGGGCAGTGGTCACAACTTTTTGTAGTCTTTTTCGCTCCTGGATGTTCAAATTGGCGAACCAGGCCACGATGCAACCAGTCAGAATGCTCTCTACCGTGCACCTGTAGAAGTTTCGGAGAATCCTCTTCGACATGCCGAATCTTTGTCATCTTCTCAGGAACTAGAGTCGCTGATGTGCTTTCTTTATAATTGCATCGGTGTGCTGGGTCCAGGAAAGATATTCGGAAATATGCATGCCCAGGAATTTGAGGTTATTGACCATTGATTTGAACAGGATTTTGGGTCCTCATCCTTCGCCTACCAAAGTCCACAATCAGTTCCTTGGTCTTACTGATGTTGAGAGCCAGGTTGTTGTGCTGGCACCATTTGGTCAGTCGGTCGATCTCACTTCTATTCTCTGACTCGTCCCCATCTGTGATTCGTCCAACAACAGTGGTGTCGTCGGCGATCTTGATGAAGTTCGCACTATGTCTGGTTACGCAGTCATGGGTATAGAGTGAGTAAAGCAGGGAACTGAACACGCAGCCTTGAGGTGCTCCCGTACTAATTGTTACTGAGGATGAAGTGTTTCTGCCAATTCGAGCAGACTGTGGTCTGTGGATGAGGAAGTCGAGGATCCAATTGCAGAGGGATACGCGGAGGCCCAGTTCCGTGAGCTTGGTAACCAGCTTTTTTTTGTATAAAAAAAATATTTATTTAAATTCCAACACGATACAAAAAACAAAAAACAAAACCGTGACATACCCACCACCATGTTACAAAATCATCAAACAACTATTTTACAAATATTCTAATAACTACTGTACAACCCCGGTAAAGGGGCAAGCATCTGGCTCGGGCAAAGCCCTCTTCCACCTGGCGTCGTGACTCGTGGATGGCCAGCTTGGCCAGGCCCAGGAGCAACCCAACCAGGACATCTTCGGCTCTGCCCTCTCCCTAGATCGCGTGACTGATCTTCAGTCACTAACAGCAGAGCCACTCCTTCCCTTGCGGACCCTAGGTGGAGTGGTAGTGCTCCTTGCCCTCTAGGCCCTGGCTGCAAGGGATGCTCTACCGGTCCCTCTACCCTCAACAGGAATGACACTGCTCTTGGTCTTGGCGTCCTTCTCCAGGTCGTCCAAGAAGGACCTGAGCTGACGCCGGTCGTTCCCCTTCATCCCCTTGCCCCTCCCCCTACTTCTGAGGATGTGGTTCAGCGAACTGGTGAACCCATGTAGGTTTGGCAACTGGAGGAAGGCCAGTTTGGGCCGATGTTGGGCTCCCTCGGTGGCCTTGATGAACTCGTGGATCTCCTCCACTGGAATGAGTGGAGTGAATTCGGGGGGAGGGAGAACATCCATTGATTCATTGTCTGAGGAGTCCCCTTCCGCCTGCTCACTGCAGATGGAGACACCATACCCATCCTCGGACACACCCTCAGTGCTCGATGCTCCCGTCTATTCACCGTGTGGCGGTTGCGACTTCCCCACCCGCTGGTCTCTCCTCCACCTCAGTCCCAACCCTGGGGCCAGTGGCAGAGGGGCCTTCCCCAGATGTACCCGGGGTGTCAAGACCATTGACATTGGGGGTGACTATTCCTCCCCCAGTTGGGCCCAGAGTGAACTCTGGGTGCACCAGACTCAGGGAGTCCCTCTGGAGCCAGTTCCTGAGGGAGAGGCATGGCTTCCCCAAACCCTCCCCACCTACAGTCTCTACCTCCAGAGGCATGCTCTGTGCCTCATCCTGGGTGGGTTGCTCCTGCGCTTCCACGGGTGCCTGTTGTTGGACTCCCTCCCCAACAGGAATATCCCCCTGCTCCATATCACCCGAGTGGTTCTCATCGCCACCCTCCCCAGAATCCCCTCCAGAACATGGGACCAGGGCCTGAACCAGAGGGCGGGAGTCTTCCTCCACCACAGTACTCCTCTCCCCCCAGGAGGATTCCCGTTCGTCCCCCTTCCGCTCCTCCCTAGAGAGATACCTCCTTCTCTTTTTTGATGGGGAGGAGCTCACAGTCTCTGGGGTCACCTGAGCAACCTTCCTCTGTGGCACGCCCTCCTCCCGCCCGACCCCCATCACCCCCATCATGGTGTATGGAGTATGGTGCTTGTGGACTCCCTAAAGGGAGGTGACGGGATGGGTGGATCATTCTTGTCCCTGGGGGCTTTGTTCTCCAGGTGCTTCACCCTCTTGCCCCCCTTGTTTTGACCTTCCCCCCCCCCCCCCCCACCGGCGCCCTGCGCAACCCCAGGGTTCCCTGTCTCAGCTTCGGGGGGGAATGGGAGTGGGGGGGGAGGGGATTAGTGGCACCAGAGGCGGAGGCCCCCGCCCGGAATTTGGTGCAATTCCTCCGAACATGCCCTACTTCCTTACAGGCATGGCACCTTGGGCGCTCCGATGTCCAGTAGACAGTGAAATCACGCCCATCCTGCTGGACACGGAAGCACCCGTCAACTACCTCCCGGTCCAGCAACATCATCAGCTGGCGCCGGAGGGAAAGAACATGCCGTAGCTCCTTCCTACGGAACCCCTGGGATAGCGGGGTGATGTCCGTGCGTACCTTCCCCAGGGTTTGAAGGTGGGGAAGGAGGGCCTCATTTGTGATGCAGGGCGGGAGATTGGACAGGACAACCCGCTGCATGGTGATCGCCAAGGGCTCAACCTGCAGTAATGTTCCCCCCACTGAGATCCTTTTACTCACTGCCATGTTCACCCCCTCAACAGCCTTGAGGAAGAACACAGCCTTCCCAAACATCCTTCTCATGTACAGGACGCATGCGGGTTTGGCCACCATGGCCACGGCAGCCGAGCAGTCTTCCAGGTTCATATGAGGGGTCAAGTAGCACCTTACCCCATGCTCGAAAGGCAGGTTCCTCATGGAGAACCAGGCACCCAGGGCAGCAGTCGAAGTAGCTGAACCAGCCATCTTTGCATAGCTCCTGGAAGGCCCCGTTCCCCCAGAGCACTGACCCGGCATAGTATCAGGTGCTACAATTTAAAACATATCGCATATAAAGCCTGAGATACAGACAGTCCAAATGGCACGAGGCCAAGTCCAAAGACAAAAACAAATGGAACAGTTCGAGGGAGGGAGGCAAATGGTGTCGCCTCGAATGCTGATAATGGTGGCTCGCCCAAAAAACTGCTGCGTCACCAACTCTTTGCCAGACTATCTCAGCTCTCCTGCGTTCCCTGGCGAGGTGCTGACCTTTGCAGGCAATCCCAGCTGTTCTTCGCCGCTCCTACAGCAAAGAAAGGGACTTGCCTGCAGTATTGTTGTTGGAAGCCTCTTATCTCCTTCGGTCTTGCCGAGAGAAATGAGGCTTTGTCGTCAGCTCCAGGCTCCAAGGCCGCAAATGAAGGTTGAGACAGTGCAGGTGCAGAAAACCTCCCACACCACACAAAAACCAGACTGGAGGCAGTAAGGGGGTTGTTCTGGACACAGTTGTAGAAGTCCAGAAAGATTTTTCTCCCCTCTTTTGGTTCGCAAACAGTTTCCTGCCAGGTTGCCAGCCACCGTAGTGGGAGCTACGCAGTCAATTGATATGGCTTCTCGCAGTCCCAAAACAAGCAGAAAATGTTTAAACAAGTCTCTGCAGCCTAGCAGCGATACACAAAGATGTTTAAAGTACCGCTGTATCTCCTCCGAATTCCATAAAGATGATAAAACACACTAGTTCTTGTGTCTGGACGGGAGCTCCTAATCACACCTCCTCACGTAACCAGCTTGGACGGATGATGGTATTAAACACCGAGCTGTAGTCTATAAACAACAGCCTGACGTGAATGTTTTTATTGTCCAAGTGGTCCAATGCAGAGTGGAGGGCCAGTGAAATTGCATCCTTCGTTGACCTGTTGTGGCAGTATGCGAACTATAGTGGGTCGAGGTTCTTGTCGAGGTATGAGTTGATGTGCACCATAACCATCCTCTCAAAGCACTTAATGGGGTGGAAGATTGCAACCTTCACGTGGTCCACCCTGTTTCGACTAATGCAATCAACTCGACGTGCACAAACGGAAGATCAAATAGGATAAGTTGTCCTACAACTTTAGGCTGTGCACGCCACACGAAAGAAGAAAAAAGCACTTCACCAACACAGATGTTAGTGTCACTGGTCGATAGTCATTGAGGCACGTCACCTTACTCTTCTTGGGCACTGGTATTATCGATGCCCTCTTTTTTTTTCTGGAAGGATAGAGTACAGGAAGGATAGAGTACAGAATAGAAATTGTGCTAGATTTAAAGGTAGAAAAGAGAAACAAAAGGGTAGGACAAATGATAACAGACCCTCCTCTGGGATCAGCTTGTCAAGAGTAGCCATGTTCCAGCACCAATGCAGCCTTTAGAGCTGCCTCATTAGACATCTATCCTGTCCAACCTCTCCTTGTTAAGGGCCTGTCCCACTTTCACGACCTAATTCATGACCTTTTTCACTCGTGTACATTTTTCATCAGGCTAGAAAAACGCCCCGATCTACTTGATGCCACGTGTACCTACGACTAGCATCACGACCTACCTACGACCTCCTACGACCTCGTGACGACCATGCTGCGAGTATGCGTCAAGGGCAAACTCGGCAGAGGTCGTGAATTAGGTCGTGAAAGTGGGACAGGCCCTTAAATCAGCCTACCTATTCCAGGTATTAGTCTAATAATCTCTCTCAGAACTGCTGTCAACACATTAATATCCTTCCTTAAACAAGGAGATCAATATTTTACACACTACTTCAGATGTGGTTTCCTCAAGATTCAGTGTAACTGAGGCATTATGTGCACAGCCTGCAACTTAGTAAATGATCTGATTCCATTTTGAGCCAAGAATATTCACATAAAAACTATGAAAATGGTACCCAGATGTATATTTCACTCCATTTAATGCTACTTTATAAACCCAGGCAGCTCTGCCTATTAATCTGACAATTGCATGGATGATCCAGAGGTAATTTGCAGACCTCGCAATAGATGCAAAAGTTAGTAATATTCTTGAACACAATTTTTCCATAGAAATTGATCAGTTTAGCATATGTAACCTTTGTAGAGCTATGTCATTAGCCTTCACATGCAAATTGATGCAGTTTTCAACAATAATGCAAATAATTATATTTTGTAACCAGCTTTTATAAAACACTTTTCCTGAAAGAATGACAGAAGTAATTTGAATATTTTAAGGCTAAAATAGCTAGATAATAGGTAAATGAGGGAGGAAAGGTTTGTAAGCAAATAAGCATGCAGAGCTGAGAAAACAATCAAATCAGCCATGATTATATTCAATAGTGGAAAAGATTTGAGTGACCAAGTGGCCAACACTTTACCTAATTTCTGTAGGAAGAAACTGCAGATACTAATTTAAACCGAAGATATACACAAAATGTTGGAGTATCTCAGCGGGACAGACAGTATTTCTGGAGAGAAGGAATGGGTGACGTCGAGACCCTTCTTCAGACATGTATAAAAAGTAAAGATGAGGGAGTGGGGGCTCAGAAAGCGGAAGTCATTAAAAAGACGAAGGGCGAGTGAGGTATCTTGGACATAGGTTGTGAGAGACTGGACCAGGGGAATAGGGTGGAGTCAAGGTACGTGGAAATAATTTCAGTGGGACAGGAGCAGGCAGAAACAATGGGTCTGCCAGGGCAGTTGTTTATGTATTTTGGGGAGAAGGTAAAACTGGGCCATGCAGGGCTGGGGAATGATAAGGTTGGAGGGCAGACAGCTGGAAGTGATAACATCAGAAATGGTCTGTGAGATTATGGCCCGGGGCTCATCTGTGGGATCATGGTCTAAGGATAAGTAGGAGATGTCCGAGAGTTGGTGTCTGTCCTCAGTACGGTAGAAGTGAACTCGCCAGACTATCATGGCACCTCCATTTGCAGTGGGTTTGATGATAATGTCGGGTTTGCTGCAGAGCGGAGGGCTATACATTTAGAGGGGGTGAGGTTGTAGTAGATAAGGGGAGTGGAAAATTTGAGACGGGGTTGATGTCACATCATCAGTTAGAAATAAAATGGTCTAAAGAGGGCAGAAGGCCATTCGGGGTATTTGTTGGTTCAGCTGGAGGCAAGCAAAGGCCAGAACAAATCAGGGCCAGTAACACATAATGTCAGGAAGGGTGGGGTTCATAATGGCCCGTTGTTGGTTGGGGAAGATATGCAAACGAGAGGGATACAAGGAGGCGAACAGTATTTGTTTCTGTGCAGTATAACTATACAACTCTAATGAGAAATATTTGCAACACCTGGGCATAACCAAAAGGTGAGAGGGGAAGGTTAAATGGAGATATGCAGGGCAAGTTTTTTAACATAGAGTGGCAGGGACCTGGAATGCAATGCCACGTTTGGTGATGAAGACAAATACGATGGTGGTGTTTAAGAGGCATTTGGATAGGTTCATTGAAATGCAAGGAATGGTGGGATATGGATCATGAGCAGGCAGACGGGATCAGTTTATCTTGGCATTATGTTAGGCGCAACCATTGTCGGCCAAACGGCCCGTTCCTGTGCTGTAGTGTTCTGTATTCTAAGACACACCAAGCTTGGAGTCGGGAGCAGGGTGAAAAGAAACTGCCTGTGATTCTATAGCTGCTGGGTGGATGAAGATTATTATTCTAATTTAAAACTTTCACTTTGCAATCAATTTACATATACCAGTCTTGCGTTGAGTAGCTGTCCAAATATTGCTGTTGTTCCACAGCTGGCTGCTGCTGGGAGAGTGGGAAAATGAAATAAAATAGCCAGTCTATTTTGGAGAAGCTTGTTGCAACTCAGCATACTGCACTATATTATCTATAATCAAACAGATTCCACCCTTCTCAATGGCATTTCAATCTAGTAATGTGGCTGATTCTCATTTAATTTCCAGATAACTATTTAACATCTCAATTTCTAAACTTTAATTGTGGGCACATGCGAACATAAAATACAGCATGGATGTATAAAAGAGGTAACTGGCTTTTTATATCTCTGTTATTCTCCGACGAGATAGAATATAGAACATGGAACAGCAGATGCTGGTTTACACCAAATTTAGTCACAATGTGCTGGAGTAATTCAGCATCTCTGGGGGAAAAGGTACAGCACAGGAACAGGATCTTTGGCCACAATGACTGTGCCGAATATGCCAAGGCCTACTCTTATCTGCCTGCACATAATTCACATCCCTCCATTCCCGGGAGATCCATGTGCTCTTAAATGCCACTGTCATATCTGCCTCCACTACTTATAATGCTGCAGCAGGACAGGCCACGTCCAATTGCATTAGGGTGGATGTACTGCTTGTTTCCAAATGTACAAACTAACGCAGGGTTCTAGCAGGCTAACCTGTTACCGACTACAATCAGCGCTCCAAGTTACACTTGTAGAGTTAAACCTGGATCTGCGGATCAGAATTAGGAAAGTTAATCTCTAACATGGCAACTAATCTTGATTTGTAGCAAACCTATTCAATACAATCCTGGAGAATTTGGGTGGTGCCTGCTTCCCCAAGGAGACGTCTGAGTTTTTGCATTACAACTGGTTATCAGCAACTCTTGTGAATTTATTAATCAATTGCTCACAGTTATAAATGGGAACAGGTGTGGCAAAGACAGCTAAACAACAGGATTAGTTTCACTTTCAGATAAACTGGCTTAAAACGCTTGTCTCTTTCACTGAGATAGGAACCTGGAACATTATTAAATATTCCGAGCCGTGGAAAGGAAGGTGAGTACTTAATATTCTAAGTAAAGTTTGTTGAAACTATCTTATTGGTTAATGTAAAATGTCCCCAGTGCAAGTATGTGGCAGCACCTGTCTTTCGAGTTTCCTGCATGAAAACCAGTCCTGTTCTTTTAACAGAAACTTATTGTATGTGTTAGTTTAAATTCTTCTGATTTCTGCATTATACTACTAAAACTTAAATCAATACATGCAGATGGATCAATGTTGACATCAACATTTCCTTCTCTCTGAATGTTGTACATCCAATCCGGATTGCCTAAACAAGTGAGCTGATATTGGTAAGCAAGAAATTATTTGTTTAGCTGCCGAGACGTTCAGGCTGAATAGATGAAGTTCTTTTAATAAACCATGGTGGAATGTTTCTTAATGGAGCAACATGATTCGAAACTGAATTAGAGGCTGAAATTATCTTTGGCTTGGGTTTCAAATACTGTGATTAAAATTTGTTTTTACATTTAACACTTCAAAAACCATGTGTAAGCCTTTATTAATTAGAAGTAAAAGGGAAGTATTGCTTTAAAACTAGTTATGTTGGTGGCAAGTCCAGCATTTGTTGCCGATTTCTAGTAGTCTAGAGATGGTTGTAGTCAACTAACCATTGCTGTCCTTTTGGTGGTGGTCCCATGTATTTGCTGCCTTGCTGGGATTGCGAATGGTGATGTGAGGAAGGGAGAGGGATTAGTCTGGCAGGAAAGTGGTATTGACGGCCACAGTGGCACAGTGGTAGAGTTGCTGCCTTAGAGCATAGGAGACCTGGGTTCAATCCTGACTACAGCTGCTGTCTGGATGGAGTTTGCTCATTCTCCCTGTGACCACGCAGATTTCCCCCTGGTGCTTAGATTTCCTCTCACATCCCAAAGACGTGCAAGTTTGTAGGTTAATTGGTTTCTGAAAATTGTCCCTAGTGTGTAGGATAGAACTAGTGCACGGATGATTGCTGGTCGGCGCAGACTTGGTGGGCTGAAGGGCCTGTTTCCATGCTGTATTTCTGAACTAAACTAAACTAGATGTTTTGGAGGGGAGGTGTCATTGCACTGACAGTGTCCTGCAGGGAGAGACAGAGGGAATATATGAGCGATGTTGTAGGGAAGGAGAAAATGACGGGCTGTGTTGTAGGGAGGGGATGGATTGTACTGGTAATGTCTTCAGGCAGGGGAGTGTTGAACTAGCCTTATTGTAGGGGTCAAGTGGTCCAATGTCCAAATGATGTATTGGAATCAAAATGGGGGCTCTCAATAACAAATCCCCAAATGATGCCAAATGACCCAGAACTGGCTGTTGAACAAAGAAAAGGCTGGAGCAACTCAGCGAGTCATGATCGGGGTGGCAGTGGAGGCAAATATCATAGTTCCTTTCAAGAAACATTTGGATAAGCACATGGATATGCAGGGAATGGAAGAATATGGATCATGTGCTGACAGAAGAGATTTGTTTAACTTGGCATCATGTTTGGCACGGACATAGATGGTCAAAGGGCCTGTTTCTGTGTTGTACTGTTTTATGTTCAATGAATACAAACAAAGGAATGTAAAATCTGTAAAATACTATGCTGTGTGAAATGCCCAGCAGTTCAGGCAGTGACAGAGGTTTCTGGAGAAAACAAGACTTTGGGGAGATCTGATAGAAGTCTTTTGAAAGATGATGCATCTGGACAGTGAACAGATGGTCCCTTTGTTGAATAGGTCAAAGACTAAAGGTGACAAGTATAAAGTATAGGGTAAGAAAATTACGAGTGGCACAAGGAAAGATTCTATATTCAGTGTGGAATGGAATCTGAAATACAGTACCTGTATACGAGAAGGTGGACTGTCAGAACCTTTTTCCCAGTGTGGAAATATCAAAAACTAGTGGGCATAGCTTTAAGGTGAGAGGGTAACATTTATATGAGATGTGCAGGGTAGGTTTTTACACAGTGGGTGATGGGTGCCTGGAATGTGCTGCCAGGGATGGTAGTTGAGGTAGACACAATAGAAGCATATATGAGGCTTTCAGATAGGCACATGGATATACAGGGAATGGAGGGGTGTGGATCATACGTAGTCAAATAAAATAATGTCATCGTGGCATCAAGTTTGGCACAGATATTATGGGCCAAAGGGCCTGTTCCTGTGCTGCACTCTTCCATGGTCTACACAGTGGAGGTGCATTCAAGTTTGGTCCTCAAGACGGAATGAGAAAAAAATATGGATAAAGAAAAGGTTGCAAGTCTTCAAAGAGAGGGGATTCAATTCAAGGCCCTCCTCACTCAGGACAGCGTTGGGCCCCTCCTTGCTCTCGACGGGTCACCCCACGCTCACAGTGGCCTCCCGCCAGTTTGCTCTAGGAAGCGCAGATCCCTCCTTGCTCTTGGCGGCACAGGTCCTTCCTCCCTCTCGATGGCGCAGGTTCCATCTCTCTCTCATCGGCGTTCATCCTTGGTCAAGGTGGCACCAGTCCCTCGAGGCTCTCAGTAGTGCGGGTTCCTCCATGCTATCCATAATGCGGGTTCCTCCTGACTCTCACAAGTTCACAAGCTATAGGAGCAGAATTAGGCCATTTGGCCCAAGTCTATTGCACATTTCAATCGTGACTGATCTATCATTCCCTCTCAACCCCAATCTCCTGCCTTCTTCCCATAACCTCCGACACTCTTAGTAATCAATGCCCGCTGCCGAGTTGCTCTCAACTTCCTAAGCCTTCAAAGGAAGTAGAGGCGTTGGTGTGCTTTCTTGGTCGTTTCTTCAATATAGGTGGTCCAGGTGAAGTTGTTGGTGATATTGACTCCTAGGAATTTGAAGTTTTCAACCATTTCTAATTCGGCCGTGCCATTGCAAAGTGGGGGAGGTGCACCGCTTCGCCTCCTGAAGTCGATCTCGACAGGTCCCCGTAAGCTCGCGGTGGCCTCCCGCGGGTTGCTCTCCGTGGCGCGGGTTCCTGCTCACTCAAGGCAGCTTGGTTTTCTCCTCACTCTCACAAGTTCACAAGTCTACTCCACCATTTGATCATGCCTGATCTACCTTTCCCTCTCAACCATGGTCTCCTGCCTTCTCCCCATATCTCCTGACACCCTTACTAATCAAGGCCCGCCTCCAAGTAGCTCTGGATGGCGCAGGTTCCTCCTTGCTCTCGGTGGTGCAGGTTCCTGCTCGCACGTTAAAGGAGCAGAATTGGGCCATTCAGCCCATCGAGTCTATGCCGCCATTTGATCATTACTAATCAAGGCCTCCTGCTGGGTCGCTCTCGATGGCCCAGGTCCATCGTTATTCGCAACATTGCTGGTCCCTCCTCGCTCTCAACAGCGTAAGTCCCTTCATCGTTCACAAATGATAGCAGCAGAATTAGGCCATTCAGCTAATCAGGTCTACTCCGGCATTCAATCATGGCTGACCTATCTTTCCCTCTCAACACCATTCTCCTGCCTTCTCCCCATAAGCCCTATCAACCTGACTAATCTAGGCTCACTGGCCGAGTTACTCTCGGCAGCGCAGGTCCCTCCTCACTCTCGACGACGTGGATACCTTCTCACTCTCGACAGCGTGGGTTCCTGATCGTGCTTGATTGCGCAGGCACCCAACGCTCTCAATAGCAGGGGTCCGCCTATGCTCTCGGCAGCCCTCCTCTCCCAAGGTAGCATGGGTCCCTCCTAACTCGCAACAGTGTGAGTTCCTCCATGCTCCCGGCGGCGTGGGTCCCACCTCACTTGACAGCACAGATCCACCTATGCTCTCAACGGAGCGGGTCCCTCCTCACTCCTGGCGACACTGAGAGCGTAAGCAGATCCGTAGGGGAACCCTCTTAACGGCGCGGATCTGCTTACGCTCTGCGGCCCTCCTCTCTCGAGGTGGTGTGGGTCCCTCCTCACTCTCAGCTGCACGGGCTCCTCATCAGTCTCGATGGCATGGGTCCTCCTCACTCTCATTCAGCCCATCAAGTCTATTCTGCTGTTCAATCATGGCTGATCTATATTTCCCTCTCAACCCCATTGTCCTGCCTTATTCTTATAACCCATGACACTCTTACGAATCAAGGTTGCTCTCAAGGTGGCACAGGTATTTCCTCACGTTCGACAACTCCCTACCGGGTTGCTCACGTCGCAGGTTTACGCTCACTCTCGGTGGCATGTCCCTCTTCGCTCTCACAGGTTCGCAATCACAAGCTTGCAAGTTGGAGGAGCAGAATTAGGCTATCTGACCTATTGGGTCTACTCTGCCATTCAAGAGCAGGTTCCTCCTTGTTCTCAGCAGCCCTCGTTCCTCCTCGCTCAAGGGGGAGCGGGTCTCTCCTCACTCTCTCAAAAGCCCGGGTTCCTCCTTGCTCTCATGTTCACAAGCAGAATTAGGCCATTCAGCCCATCGCGTCTACTCCACCATTCAATCATAGCTGATCTATCTCTCCCCTCTCAACCTCATTCTCCCACCTTCTCCCCATAACTCCTGACGCCCGTACTAATCTATGCCCTCCACCAGGTTCCTCTCGACGATGCGGGTCCCTCCTCACTCTCAATTGCGCGGACTCCACCCCACTCGATGCTGCAGGTTCTGTCACGCTACCGACACCGCAGATCCCTCTGTGCTCTCGACGGCCCTCCTTGCACAAGGGGGCATGGTTCCCTCCTCACTCTCACAGGTTTGCAAGTGATAGGAGCAGAATTAGGCCATTCAGCCCATCAAGTCTACTCTACATTCAATCATGGCTGATCTATCTTTCCCTCTCAACCCCATTCTCCTGCCTCTCCCCATAACCCCAGGCACCCTGACTAATCTAGGCTTGCTGGCTGAGTTGCTCGCTACAGGGCAGTTTCCCCTCACGCTTGACGGCGCGGGTTCCTCCTCGCTCTCGATAGCCCTGTCGCTCAAGGGAGCGTGGGTCCCTCCTCACTCTCTCGACGGCCCTCGTTCCTCCTCACACTCGACGGCCCTCGTTCCTCCTCACACTCGATGGTGCGGGGCCCCTGCGTTCTCGACAGTCCTCCTTCCGAACTTTCTGAATTTTGTAGTCAGCAGGGCACTACTCTGCATATCGCCAACTTGGACAATTTAACATTTTTATCAAGCCAATGATAAAACAAGCCAATTAACCTACAAACCTGTACGTCTTTGGAGTGTGGGAGGAAACAGAAGATCCCGGAGAAAACCCATGCAGATCACGGGGAGAACGTACAAACTCCGTACAGACAGCACCCGTAGTCGGGATCGAACCCAGGTCTCTGGCGCTGCATTTTGATGTAAGGCAGCAACTCTACCGCAGTGCCACCGTGACTGCCCCTCCTCACTCAAGGGGGTGCGGGTCCCTTCCACACTCTCTCGACGGCGCAGGCCCCTCCTCATACTCGATAGGGTGTGACCCTCCTCACACTTGATGGCGCAGGCCCCTCCTCAAACTGGACGGCACGGGCCCGTCCTCACACTCGATGGTGCGTGGCCCTTCACACACAAGTCCATCAGTGATAGGAGCAGAATTAGGCCATTCGGCCCACCGAGTCTACTCCGCCATTCGATCGTGGGGCCTATCTATCTTCTCCCCTCTCAACCCCATTCCCCCGCCTTCTCCCCACAACCCATGACACCCTGACTAATGTCGGCCCTCCTCACACTCGACCCCTCCCGCCCGCCCTCCCACCCGCATCGCGGCAGCCTTCTGGCGCCGCGCGGACGACGACGCGGGCCCGCTCCGGCCGTTGGTTTCGGGTGCCGGGCGCGCGGGCCCGGCCGGCCGTTGGGTTCAGGTGCCGCGCGCGCGTGCCCGCTCCGGTCGTTGGGTTCAGGTGCCGCGCGCGCGGGCCCGGCCGGCCGTTGGGTTCAGGTGCCGCGCGCGCGGGCCCGGCCGGCCGTTGGGATGAGTTGGGCGCGCGCGCGGGCCCGCTCCGGCCGTTGGGGTGAGTTGGGCGCGCGCGTTGAGAGACGGCCCGCCCTCCCGCCCGCTCTGCGGGTTCCGTTTTTTCCCGCGTGCGTCAAACGCTGGTGAGCAAAGATTATAGAGCAGAGCTCCTCCAGTATCTTTGCTGGTGAGTTGCCCCGGCGGAGAGCCGGCATTGACTTAGATGGACCGAGTGACCGCCTTCTCTCCTGTCACACTTCTATCATTCTTCTGATTCTATGAGGGAGGTTGTGGGTGAGAGAAAAAATAAGAATAACGAAGTAATGGGGCAAACGCAGTAGTCATGGAATCGCTGGAATGAGACGTTTGAAGAACTTATTTTTCTGACTTCCATGCACAATTAGCTGTGTGAGACCATTGAACTGCATCTTTCATGAGTTATGTCATAAGATCAAATTAGGCCATTCGGCCCATCTAGTTTACTATGCTATTTAATCTTTGCTGATCCATCTTTTCTGCTCAACCCCATTCCCCTACCCTCTCCCCATAACCCATGAGGTTTTTAGGCTATATTTCCATTAACTCTATAATTGTTTCCTCTCAGTACCTGTTCAACATGTGTCTTGGTCGCCTGTGTTTAGCCCTTTGCCTCTTTGGATGCTCTAAAGGATTCAGACTTGTATAAAACAATGACGGAGCCCACTCTCAAGTTTTGTGCCAGGAATGAACATACTTACAATGTGCTTTCCTGTGACAAACTCCAGTCATTGCTAAGGTGACATCTCACAACAAGGACAGCTGCAATGACTCACACGTTAGGTGGCATGGGCTGGCTTTCAACGAGTTTGAACTGGCACAGCGATGATGCATTGAGGCTATGAACACCCTGTTTAGTGCTAGCTGAAAAATAGAATCATAATAATGAGCTTTTGCGTTAGAGTCATAGAGTGATAGTGTGGAAACAGGCCTTCGGTCCAACTTGCCCACACCGGCCAACATGTCCCTGCTACATTAGTCCAACCTGCCTGCGTTTGGTCCATATCCCTCCAAACCTGTCCTATCCATGAACCTGTCTAACTGTTTCTGAAACGTTGGGATAGTTCCAGCCTCAACGACCTCCTCTGCCTTACATACACCACCCTTTGTGTGAAAAAGTTACCCCTCAGATTCCTATTAAATCTTTCCCCCTTCATCTTAAATCTATGTCTTCCGGTCCTCGATTCACCTACTCTGGGCAAGAGACTGTGCATCTACCCTATCTATTCCTCTCAAGATTTTATACACCTCATAAGATCACCCCTCATCCTCCTGCATTCCAAGGAACAGAGTCCCAGCCTACTCAACCTCTCCCTCTAGCTGAGACCCTCTAGTCCTTGCAACATCCTCGTAAATCTTCTCTGTACCCTTTCCAGCTTGTGTTAAATTTGAGTCCAACCTGCACCATTGAACAGATACAGGTTTAATTGTCCATTGCAATCCTAACACCCATTTTCCAATACTAGGCTATATAACCTCCAGAGTGTTCGCTTCTGTATCTTGGTCTGTTGCACTAATTCAATCACTTAAAGAATTCAGAGCGGGTCCTGGTAAATTTGCTGTCATTAAAATTAAAAGTCATCCAGGAATGCCACCACTAATCACATCGTCCCATCTCCACGCCTATCCGCCTTCCACAGAGACTGCTCCCTCCACAACTCCTTGGTTCACTCATCCCTTTCCACCCAAATCACCCCCTCCCCAGGTATGTTCTCCTGCATCCGCAAAAGATGCAACAACTGCCGTTGTACCCCCTCCCTCAACTCCATCCAGGGACCCCGACAGTCATTCCGAGTGAAAGACTTGGTTCACGTGCACCTCCTCTAAACTCATCTGCATCCAGTGTTCCCGATGTAGGTTCCTGTTCATCGATCAGACCAAGCGTAGACTCGCTGACCGTTTCGCTGAACACCTGCAATTGGTCCTTCAAGGCCTACTGGATCTCCCAGTTGCGAACCATTTTATCTGCCCCTTCCCATTCTCATACTGACATGTCTGCCCTGAGCCTCGTCTATTGCCAGAGTGAGGCCACATACAAATTGGAACAGCTCCTCACATTTTGCTTTGCCAGTTTACATTGAATTCTTTAATTTTGGGTAACATCCCAGATTTAGATTAACCAGTTCTCCAGTTCGCAACGATGTATCCCTGTTGGGATCACTCCGTCCCTTGCCAACAATTGGCCGCTCAGGGAACTAACCTACCTGAGGTCATCTGTTGCTTGTCCTGATCTTGTCATGCTTCCAGCCCCTTCCACCCCCCCCCCCCCCCCCCCCTCATACAATCAATCTGGAGAAGGGTCCCGTCCTGAAATGTCACTGATCCATTTTCTCCAGAGATCCTGCCTGGCCCTTTAAGTTACCCCAGTATTTTGTGTCTATCCTCCTGGAATCCCTAAACTCATAAAGGGCAGATGATTAGTCATGCGTAATAATTGACCAAATGCTAAACTTTAGCAATGCAAAATATTTTAATGCTAATATCGAGATACAAGGAACTGCAGATGCTGGAATATTTAGCAAAACACAAAGTGCTGGAGTTACTCAGCAAGTCAGGCAGCACATGTGGAGAGAATGGATAGGCAGTGTTTCAGGCCGGGACCATTCAGTCTGATGGAAGGGGCAGTCTGAAGCAGAGTAATAACTTGAAACTTTGCCTATCCATCCCTCCACAGATGCTGCCTGACCCACTGACTTATTCCAGTACTTTATGTTTTTTATTAATAGTTGCTCTAACATTGTTCTGTTAAATTTATTTTTGTTTTCATTGCAGTTGTGAGAAAAAGCAAATTCCAGAGGGTGAACAAGTTTTGTGACTGGCATCACTGATATTAAGCTGTGTAATCTTAAAATTAGAACTTCAACCTTCTTTAATCAGGTGCGTCAAAGTTCATGTAAAGATTTCCTACACCAAACTCTTGGTGTAAAGATATTATTGAGACATTATTGTCATCTAAAACCCTCTGGAGTTCTGCCAAATGTTTTCGATGTTATCTGAAAATCTAACTATGGGAGGCTCCGTCTTGTTCACTAAATCACTGATTCATTGCAAGAATGATTTAATTTTCTTCAGTAGCAATTTTACATTTTAACCCAGTATATATCTAGGGTGGCACAGTGGTGCAGCTGGTAGAGCTGCTGCCTCACTGTGCCAGAGACCCTGGATTCAATCCAGACTTCAGGTGAAGTTTGTGTTGAGTTTGCACGTTCTCCCTGTAACCATGTGGTTTTCCTCCAGGTGCTTCGGTTTCCTCCCACATCCCAAAAACACGTAGGTTTGTAGTTTAATTGGCTTCTGTAAATAGCCTCTAATGTGTTGGAAGTGGATGAGAAAGTGGGATATCCCAGAACTAGTATAAACGGGTGATCGATGATTGGCATAAACTCGGTAGGACGAAGGACCTATTTTCATGCTGTATCTCAAAATTAAACTAAACTAAATATATATGTTTGAAAAGTGAAATCTGTACCGAGTATATTCCAGGGTTGAATGCATAACATTGATTTCAGAATATCTGGGGGGGAATTGATGGAAATGTGGAGGCAATGAAATGGAATTAGTGTAGGAGAGGTGTAAATGGATGTTTGATGGTTGGTATAGTCTCAATGGACTGAAGGGCCAGCTTAAGTGCTGCACAACTCCATGGCTCCATTATGGCAATGATACATAACTAACTATGGATTCACACACTTTAAAAAATGGTGTAAAAAGGGAATAATAAAGCTTAAGTAAGAGTTGGTTCTGCTTCATAGGATGAACATGCAGGCAGACTGTTATCACGAAAATGTGCATCGTTTTTGTATCCTTCCAAGGCTGACCATAAAAATCAGCAAAGCAAGAATGCAGGAAATTGAAGAGGTTCTTTTGGGAAAGCCTTCACTCTAGGTAGCTATTCAGAGGCAACATTTTGTTTAGCTGTGCCTTTGATGTGTTGCAGTGTGTAGTGTGTAACTTAGCCTCAGGCAAGATTGATCAAGATGCCAACAAGTATTCAGGTATGACACCACTTGGAATAAACGGCTTTGAACTGCTTCAATTTTGAGATCAACATATTTTAATTCAGACTGTTTAAGTAATCTGTTTTTTACACAGTAATACTGTCAGATTCATCTGTCATTTAAGACACCTTATCAAATGTCCTTTCCAACTAGCCAACAGCATTTTGTACATGTGACCACAGCATCTTTTCTAATACTTGTCGAGGGATATACAGCTGGTGGATTGCACTCATTTAGTTTCATCCTTTCTCTCCAATCATGTTCAGAGAATCATCTGCAACGCATTTGCTTCCCATTCCCACATCATTCATTATTTAGGTTAGTTGTCACATGTACCGACGTAGAGTGAAAAGCTTTTGTTGCATGCTAACCAGTCAGTGGAAAGACAATACATGACTACAATTGACCCACCCACGGTGTTTAGATACAGGGTGAAGGGAATAATGTTAAATGCAAGATAAAGTCCAGTAAAGTTCGATTAAAAATAGTCCAAGGGTCTCCAGTGAGGTAGATAGTAGCTCAGGGCCACTCTCTAGTTGTTGATAGGATGGTTCAGTTGCCTGATAACAGCTGGGAAAAACTGTCCCTTACTCTGGAGATGTGCGTTTTCACACTTCTGCACCGCTTGCCTGATGGGAGAGGGGAGAATAGGAAGTGACCAAGGTGAGACTCGTCCTTGATTATCCTAGTGGCCTTGCCGAGGCAGCGTGAAGTGTAAATGGAGTCAGTGGAGGGGAGGGTTTGTGTGATGGTCTCTACTGCGTCCACAATTTTCTGCAATTTCTTGCGGTCTTGTTTGGAGATGTTCCCAAACTCTTAGTTCTGTGTGCCCTTCACTGACACCTCCTATTTCTCATCTAAATGCACCCCTTCATTTCCGAATACACCGACAAGCCTTACCATCACTCCTTACCCCCACAACACAATCTCAACATTCTCTCGCTGATTGTGTAACATCCTGCACTGGGTGTTACACAATCTTCTCATCTATTCAAATGCCATCATCTTGGGGCTTGATGCATCAGCCTGTTGCTGTCAATAGAGACTGAACCAGAATGGTCACATGTTTGCTTCATGTTCCAATAAAGACTGTTTTTGAACACATGTAAACACATCGTTCATCTGGAACTTGCTGGCACAGGTGGTGATGAAGACAGATACGATGGGGGCTTTTACGAGGCTTTTAAATGGGCACATGGATGGGCAGGGAATGGAGGGATATGGATCATATGTAATCAGAGGAGATTAGTTTAACTTGGCATCATGTTCTGCATGGATCTTGTGCGCCAGAGAGCTAATTCTTGCGCTGTATTGCTCTCTGTTCCATGTTCTATAGCATCAACTGGCTCTGGCCGACCTCTGTTTATCTGCTGCCAAATCCTTAACTAAGACTTCAGTTACCTCTGCTTGACTCCTCTAATTGCACACTATTCTTTTGCACTCAAGGCTGGATTCCCACTTGCTACACTCCCTTAACCTGTAGGTGACGGAACTCTTGGCTAGGTATGTCTGAACTTGCACTGTTACATTCACATTTCTGGCCTGCACTGGTTGCAGATTAAGCAATCATTTAGTGCTTTGATTTTAAGATTCATATTGTTCACATTCCTTCCATATCTCACTAATCTCTGCCAATCCTACACCTTACTGACATATCCACACACATCTGGTTTTGACTGATTTAACTACAGTTTTAACTTTGCATGGGTTGATGCTGGCAAAGGCCATTTTAACTCTGGTTGCGGACAGCCTGAGCGACTGGTCACTGGGAGATGGCAGTAGTGCACGTGATTGGGTGCTGATTTTAACCTCAAACCGTGCGTAGAACTCGTTCAGTTCATCTGGTAGAGAGGGGTCGTTTTGGCATATCCGCAGTGGGGGGGGGGGGGGGGGGGGGGGGGGGGGCTTGTAGTCAGTGATGGTATGAAATCCCTGCCACAAGCGACGTGTGTCTTTGTCATTTGTGAAGTGACTATTAAGTTTTTGTCCATACAGCCTCTTCGCTTCCCTGATCCCCCGGGATAGGTTACTCCTTGCCAGTTTGTATGCTGCGTTGTCTCCAGATTTAAATGCAGCATTCCGGATTCTCAGTAGGGAACACACTTCCCCAGTTAGCCAAGGTTTCTGATTGGCATGCCTCCCGACGATTTTTACCACCGTTACATCCTCGATGCATTTATTGATGTATCCGATGACGGATTCTGTGTATTCTTGGAGGTTGATGCCACTGTCATCTGTTGCTGCCTCTCTGAAGATGGCCCACTGCGTGGTTTCGAAACAGTCCTGTAGTGCCTCGGTAGCTCCCTGTGGCCATGTTCTGACTTCTTTGACCGTTGGCCTGTCCTGTTTCACCCTGGGTCTGTATGCAGGTGTGAGCATAACACTAGGTGGTCAGAGTTGCCGATATGGGGGAGGGGGGCTGCTTTATATGCGTCTTTAATGTTGGTGTACACCAGATCTAGTTTGTTCTTTCCCCTGGTTGCATGTTTACGTGCTGGTAGAATTTAGACAGGACAGAAGTAAGACTTAGAAACATAGAAACATAGAAATTAGGTGCAGGAGTAGGCCATTCAGCCCTTCGAGCCTGCACCGCCATTCAATATGATCATGGCTGATCATCCAACTCAGTATCCCGTACCTGCCTTCTCTCCATACCCTCTGATCCCCTTAGCCACAAGGGCCACATCCAACTCACTCTTAAATATAGCCAATGAACTGGCCTCAACTACCCTCTGTGGCAGAGAGTTCCAGAGACTCACCACTCTCTGTGTGAAGAAAGTCTTTCTCATCTCGGTCTTAAAGGATTTCCCCCTTATCCTTAAGCTGTGACCCCTTGTCCTGGACTTCCCCAACATCGGGAACAATCTAGCCTGTCCAACCCCTTAAGAATTTTGTAAGTTTCTATAAGATCCCCTCTTAATCTCCTAAATTCCAGAGAGTATAAACCGAGTCTATCCAGTCTTTCTTCATAAGACAGTCCTGACATCCCAGGAATCAGTCTGGTGAACCTTCTCTGCACTCCCTCTATGGCAATAATGTCCTTCCTCAGATTTGGAGACCAAAACTGCACGCAATACTCCAGGTGTGGTCTCACCAAGACCCTGTACAACTGAAGTAGAACCTCCCTGCTCCTGTACTCAAATCCTTTTGCTATGAAAGCTAACATACCATTCGCTTTTTTCACTGCCTGCTGCACCTGCATGCCTACTTTCAATGACTGGTGTACCATGACACCCAGGTCTCGCTGCATCTCCCCTTTTCCTAATCGGCCACCATTTAAATAATAGTCTGCTTTCCTGTTTTTGCCACCAAAGTGGATAACCTCACATTTATCCACATTATACTGCATCTGCCAAACATTTGCCCACTCACCAGCCTATCCAAGTCACCTTGCAGTCTCCTAGCATCCTCCTCACAGCGAACACTGCCCCCCAGCTTAGTGTCATCCGCAAACTTGGAGATATTGCCTTCAATTCCCTCATCCAGATCATTAATATATATTGTAAATAGCTGGGGTCCCAGCACTGAGCCCTGCGGTACCCCACTAGTTACTGCCTGCCATTGTGAAAAGGACCCGTTTACTCCTACTCTTTGCTTCCTGTTTGCCAGCCAGTTCTCTATCCACATCAATACTGAACCCCTAATACCGTATGCTTTAAGTTTGTATACTAATCTCTTATGTGGGACCTTGTCGAAAGCCTTCTGGAAGTCCAGATATACCACATCCACTGGTTCTCCCTTATCCACGCTACTAGTTACATCCTCGAAAAATTCCACAAGATTCGTCAGACATGATTTACCTTTTGTAAATCCATGCTGACTTTGTCCAATGATTTCACCACTTTCCAAATGTGCTGCTATCCCATCTTTAATAACTGTCTCTAGCAGTTTCCCCACTACCGATGTTAGACTAACTGGTCTGTAATTCCCCGTTTTCTCTCTCCCTCCCTTCTTAAAAAGAGGGGTTACATTTGCTACCCGCCAATCCTCAGGAACTACTCCAGAATCTAAAGAGTTTTGAAAGATTATCACTAATGCATCCACTATTTCCTGAGCTACTTCCTTAAGTACTCTGGGATGCAGCCTATCTGGCCCTGGGGATTTATCGGCCTTTAATCTATTCAATTTACCCAACACCACTTCCCGACTGACCTGGATTTCACTCAATTCCTCCTTTGACCCACAGTCCCCTGCTATTTCAGGCAGATTATTTATGTCTTCCTTAGTGAAGACGGAACCAAAGTAGTTATTCAATTGGTCCGCCATATCCTTGTTCCCCATGATCAACTCACCTGTTTCTGACTGCAAGGGACCTACATTTGTTTTAACTAACCTCTTTCTCTTCACATATCTATAAAAACTTGCTAGGTTGAAATCCCCAGCTGCCATGAAGAAAGCATCTGGATGTTCCCTCTGCTGCTCACTGATGTTGTTGTAGAGCTGTGTCATAGCATCCTTCACGTCCGCGCTCGGTGGTACATAGACGGCCGTTATGAAGACTGCCGCTAGCTCCCTGGGTAAGTAGAAGGGTAGGCATTTCACAGTCATTAGATCCATGTGGGGTGAGCAGTAAGTGGAAAACACCACAGCATCCTGGCACCATGATCTGTTCACATACACAGCCAGTCCCCCTCCTCTTGCCTTACCAGCTAACGAAGCTACTCTATCAGCTCTGTATAGCATAAGTCCCTCCAAATGGATCGTGGCGTCTGTGATGTTCTGATTCAGTCAGGTCTCCATTAACACATAGACACAGCAGTTCTTCACGCTTCGTTGGGAGGCTCTCCACGCTCTGATGTAGTCCATCTTGTTGTCGAGGGAGCGGACATTTGACAACATGACTGTAGGCACTGCCAGTTTGTGAGGGTTAGCGTTTAGCCTAGCGTAGGCTCCTCCGCGCTTCCCCCGCTTCTGCCTCCTGCTACACCGCTTGCGATGTTTCCCCATCAGCGTTGTTCCAGGTGTGGGTGCAGCCGCGGTTCTCCGTGGGCCTGCGCACCTCCCTACCAGCGTTGTTCCAGGTGCGGGTGCAGCCGCGGTTCTCTATGGGCCTGCACGCCTCCGTGGGCCTGCGCACCTCCCCACCAGCGTTGTTCCCTGTGTGGGTGCAGCCGCAGCTCTCCGTGGGCCTGCGCACCTCACCACCAGCGTTGTTCCAGGTGCGGATGCAGCCACGGTCCTCCATGGGCCAGCGCACCTCCGTGGGCCTGCGCACCTCCCCACCAGCGTTGTTCCCGGTGCTGGTGCAGCCGCGGCTCTCCGTGGGCCTGCGCACCTCCGTGGGCCTGCGCAACGCAGAAGTCTCAGCTCCACCAAGACGCTCCGTAAGGTAATATTGCACCACAAAGCCTTGTTGCCGATATTTAAAAGAACCTGCCGCTCGTACTTACGCACACACACACACTCCTCCGACACACACTCTTCATACACACCACTCGCTCCAAAAACCCGCGAAATCGCCAAACTTTCACTGGGAGAGGCTGCTGCAAACTCCGGTCGCGCCGCCATCTTGAAAAAAAAAAAGAAACGCCATACACCTCTGCACATCAATGGAGCTGATGTGGAAAGGGTCAGCAGTGTGAAGTTCCTGGACTCCACCTGTCAGATGACCTGACATCCACGACCAACACCACAACACTGGTGAAGGGAGCCCAGCAGCGACTACACCCTCTCCGTAGACTACGGAAAGCAGGTCTCCCCACTGCACAACTACGAACTTTTTATAGGGGGACAATCGAGAGCACATTAACCTACGGCATCACTTCCTGGTTCGGGAGCTGCAAGGCTTACGAACGGCACCAACTGGACAGGATTGTGAAGACCGCCAGCAGGATTATTGGTGCTCCACTCCCTTTCTTGCTGGACATATACAGGAAGAGATGTATCAGCAGAGCCATCTCCATCATCAAAGACCCCTACCCCCCATCGTATCGCATATTCTCCATCCTGCCATATGGGAAGAGGTACAGGAGCATCAGCTGCAAAATCAGCAGGATGCTCCTCAGCTTCTTCCCGCAGGCTATATGACTGATAAACGGACTTTGCCCCCTGCCAAAGTATCGTGCACCAACCACCAACCTGGACACACTGAAGCAGAGCCATTGTCGTGCCGCTGCCGATTGGAACTCATGATATATGTATTTTTATTTTTATTTCTATTTATTTTTTACCGCACACTGAATGGACACTGGGTGTGCAACGTTTTTTCATTTCCTCTGGGTATGTAAGTACTCAGGAAAAATGATAATAAAGATATACAATACAATACAATACAATCATTCTCTCTTTGCATGGTGTGCCTTCAACCCCCAACCTCTGAAATGCCATCTCCATTATTCTAATTTGATTTGCTCGTCCAAGTTTACTCCTTTAACCTCTCATTTTGACCAAGATATGGGTCAATTCCACCAGTAACTATTCATATGGGACGCTTCAATTTTATTAATCCTCTTCAGGGCATTATGTTAAAGCTATGGTATAAACTCTATAACTGCGAATAAAACATAACATACATTTATAACAGATAAACTTGCATCTAAAATAGAAGAACCTAGATTGTGGCACAGTGGCGCAGCGGTAAAGTTGCTGCCTTCCAGCCCCAGAGACCTGAGTTTGATCCTGACTACGGGCGCTGTCTGTACGTTTGTATGTTCTCCCTGTAACCACATGGGTGCCCGGGCGCTTCGGTTTCCTTCCACACTCCAAAGACACAGGTTTGTAGAATAATTGACTTTGGGAAAATTGTAAATAGTCTAGTTTGTAGGATAGTGCTAGAGTACGACGTGATCGCTGGTCGGCTTGGACGCGTTGGGTCAAAAGGCGTGTTTCCGTGCTGTATCTCTAAAGTCATCACAAAGTAAGTTTTGTCTTAATTTGATTACTTATTTGGGTGCATTCTTGTTTGTTAATCAAAATGTCCCATATTTGTTGGAATAACACCCACATTTGGATGGATGATGTGATGTACATATCCACTGTGCCTTCCATTTGGTATTAAGGAAGAATAAAGTTGCTATATGGAAATATTAGAAAATATATCCTTGCCTAAATAGTCTTCAAGATGAAGTGAAGCTGCTTCTTTAATCAATATGGCTGCATCTTGTTTATGCTCAAAATGGAAATTGACATTGTTTGCTTTGCCATAGCTTCATGAGGTGATCTTGCAAAACAAATCAAGTCTCATTCAGGATGTTATGTTTCTATGCACCCTGGAAGCAGATAAAGACATGCTCTCTGTAATAGGTGGGTGGTTCAATTCCTTAATGAATGAGGATTTAGTTGATTTGTTATATATGTAGAGGTATGTTTGTGTCTCATTCAATTACTATCTTAGAGATAAGAAGGATGTCATTTTAGGATTGATTAATAACTGCAGGGCTGACTAGTTGTTTCCCAAGATGTTGTGCCTCAATATATTGATTAAACGTTTGAGCTGCTGCAATCAGCAAACAGTATCAAATTTCCCAATACATTGTAAGTCTGAAGAAGGATCCTGACCCAAAACATCATCTGTTCATTTTCTCCAAAGGTGCTGTCTGACCCGCTGCGTTATTCCAGAAATGGTGCCTGACCCACTGAGTAACTCCAGCTCTTTGTGTCTATTCCACTACATAGCTTGCTTTTCAGAAACCATCAGAGAAAGCCAACAGGAATACATCATGGCAGTGACAGAATAATCCACATGGAAATATATATCTCCTTTTCATGAACTGCTATGAATAATGCACCTTTTCAGCTATCGGGTGCCACAAAGAACTGCTGATCCATTTATATAAAGCTGGATTTGACATCTGACACGTGAAAGGCATTACTTGTCTACATCAACTCCATTTCAAGGGCTGCACTAACCCTTTCCGACTATTAAAAGTTCCATCACCATACTATCATCATCGTTGAAAACATCAACGGCAAGGTGCCTTACAATGCTATGTACGACAGTGATCGCAACTTCTAGTGAAGTGTGGATGGCCGTTGGCTCACTAGGAGTTCATCCGCCCTTTCACAGGTTTTGTTTTTGGCCCTGCTGGGGGTCCACAGCCCCCTCCTCACCTGGCAAACCAGGTGTGGGAGACGTTTTGGTTGCCGACTATCCAACCATGGAGCAGGTAGCTTTTCACTGTACCTGAATTAAAGCTTTTCACTGTACCTGACAATAAATTAAACTAAATAAACTAAACTGAAATGACTGAAAAACTAAACTGAACTGAACTAGGTCGTGCAGTGGCATTACCGCAATGGCATAAAAGGTATCTTCATCGATGAAACTTCTATTTTTGTTTCCTGAAATGAGGATGCCCCTCTTAATTTATCTAACTTAACATAGGTGAAATATTGATTCCATAAAGTGGACCTGAAATGTTGACTAAATGTTTAAGAAGGAACTGCAGATGCTGGAAAATCGAAGGTAGACAAAAACGTTGAAGAAACTCAGCGGGTGAGGCAGCATCTATGGAGCGAAGGAAATAGGCAACGTTTTGGGTCGAAACCCTTCTTCAAATTGTGAAGGTGGGTGGGGGGGAGGAGGAAGAAAGGAAGAGGTGGAGCCAGAGGGCCGAGGGAGAGCTGAGAAGGAGAGGAGAAAGTAAGGACTACTTGAAATTAGAGAAGTCAATGTTCATACCGCTGGGGTGCAAACTGCCCAAGCGAAATATCCCCATGCAGTATCTTTTTTTTGTAAACCAGCATCTGTGGCTACTTATTTCTATAGAATAAAACTGAACTGACTGAGTTTGCACGTTTGCACTGAACTCTTTGAGGGGTAACATTTTCACACATAGGGTGGTAGGTGTATGGAACTAGCTGCCAGAGGAGGTAGTTGAAACAGTGACTATCGCAACATTTAAGAAACAGTTAGACAGGTGCATGGAAAGGACAGGTTTGGAGGGATATGGGCCAAAAACAGGCAGGTGGGACTAGTGTAACTGGGACATGTTGGCAGGTATGGGCAAGTGGGCCAAAGCACCTGTTTCCACACTGTATCACTCTATGACTATGAGTCTATGAGTCCAATGTTAGGCTCAATTATTCTAGCAGCGGCAATCAGCTCAGTGAAAGATTATGATATCCACCTTCACTTGAAACTCCTACTTCCGCCCAACAACATTGGTAAATCCGGCAGTTCAAACTAGATTGCTACTCCTGAGGCATGTGAATAAATTACCTCTTCAGTCTGTAAAACAGCTCTGCATTTTCACATACTTTCTAACTCAAAGCTGCCACAAGCCTTTTAACCCCAGAGTTGTATCCACAGACAAGAATGTGTGTGGAGTTTGTTTTAAAGGATACCATTAACTGAGTAAAATATTTCAACATTTTATCACAATCATTTGAACTCCCAGATGATATTGCCAGCCTGTGATCGATTTCATTCTACTATGAAGTGAGATAGGATTTGTTTAGGGTAGACAAAAATGCTGGAGAAACTCAGAGGGTGAGATAGCATCTGTGGAGGGAAGGAATAGGCAACGTTTCGGGTCGAGACACTTCGTCAGCTAGGATTTGTTTAGTGTTCTTTTAAGGCAATATAATATTTTGTTTCAAAGTTATTTTGGCAGTGACTTCTATTTCTTAGTAAAGATCAACAGGTAGGATATTCCCACTGTGGTAATGACCTGATAATCGATAAGATAATAGAGGAGTTTTTAAACCTCACGTGTATCGATAAGTTGTTGTCAATTGAAGTCTCGCCCTGGAGCATGGGTGTTAAACCTGAAGATACCGGTTAATTCAGGACTGGGTTGAGTCCGCCCCAACAGTTTTATGCCGACCGGTTTCTGTCAGACCTGGAATAGAATAGGCATTTGAAATCGAAACACCACATCACCGGACAGTGCATTTGGAGTGATCGGGGCTGCATCTGGACAGTGCATCCGACTGAGACTGGAGGTTGCACAGGGTCACGGAGGGTGGCTGGGAATATCCGGGGCTCTGGTAGAAGGTAGGGAGCGTGGACTGTGTGAGGAAGGAGGGAACTATGGCTGGAAAGGGCAATTGGAAGGGTGGAATGGGAGTGGGGAGGGAGAGGGGGAATGAGGTGGGAGGGAATGGATCGGGAGGGAAGGAGAACGGGGAGAGGGGGAATAGGGTGGGATGAAGGGAAGGAGAATGGGGAAGGAGCGGGGTGAGAATTTGAAGGGGGGGAATGAGGAGGGGATTGGCGGTGTGGTGGGAAGGGGGCTGGGGGAGACGAGCTGCGGAGGGGAAAGTGGTCGCGGGGGCAAACTGGGTTATTGGTTGGACTTGGCGGGGGGATAGGGGATGCTGGAAGAGACTGGGACGGTGGAGGAGATAACGGTGAGGGGGGAGACATGGGGATGGTGCGAGGGTACTGGGTCTGCGGGGTCCGCGAGTAGATGGGATGGAGCGGGAGCATTTCTGCACTGTGCGTGTCCTGCAGTGTTAGCAGCGACGGTGGGGAGAAGGTCCACACGCCGGGGTGAAGGGGGCAGGATGTATCTACGGCGGCGGCAGGAGTCCGGTGAGTAAGGACGGGATGGAACAGGACGGCAGGAGTAGCCGGGGAACCACACTGTGGCTGAGTGGGGAGAGAGGGAGGGAGAGAACTGGAGAGGAGATGAGGGGAATGGTGCAGTAAGGGTACGAAGGCGGGGAGAACCGCAGCAGGATTAAGTGTAACCGCAGTGCCGTTGTGAAGCAGCCAGAGCCAATCTAGTCGCTTCATTATTGATAAAAGAACAGAGGTGATATTTATTACAATGCAGAATCGTGCATTGTCTCTTCCCCCTGCTGTAGGCTAGAGGAGAAAATGCGCAGAAAGCATGCAAAAACATTTCTCCATCTGGCGCTGGACAACTCTTTGTATATTGAAACTGGCCCAGTGTCTTTTGGAGATTATAGAAACATAGAAATTAGGTGCAGGAGTAGGCCATTCAGCCCTTCGAGCCTGCACCGCCATTCAATATGATCATGGCTGATCATCCAACTCAGTATCCCGTACCTGCCTTCTCTCCATACCCTCTGATCCCCTTAGCCACAAGGGCCACATCCAACTCACTCTTAAATATAGCCAATGAACTGGCCTCAACTACCCTCTGTGGCAGAGAGTTCCAGAGACTCACCACTCTCTGTGTGAAAAAAAGTCTTTCTCATCTCGGTCTTAAAGGATTTCCCCCTTATCCTTAAGCTGTGACCCCTTGTCCTGGACTTCCCCAACATCAGGAACAATCTTCCTGCATCTAGCCTGTCCAACCCCTTGAGAATTTTGTAAGTTTCTATAAGATCCCCTCTCAATCTCCTAAATTCCAGAGAGTATAAACCGAGTCTATCCAGTCTTTCTTCATAAGACAGTCCTGACATCCCAGGAATCAGTCTGGTGAACCTTCTCTGCACTCCCTCTATGGCAATAATGGCCTTCCTCAGATTTGGAGACCAAAACTGTACGCAATGCTCCAGGTGTGGTCTCACCAAGACCCTGTACAACTGAAGTAGAACCTCCCTGCTCCTGTACTCAAATCCTTTTGCTATGAAAGCTAACATACCATTCGCTTTTTTCACTGCCTGCTGCACCTGCATGCCTACTTTCAATGACTGGTGTACCATGACACCCAGGTCTCGCTGCATCTCCCCTTTTCCTAATCGGCCACCATTTAAATAATAGTCTGCTTTCCTGTTTTTGCCACCAAAGTGGATAACCTCACATTTATCCACATTATACTGCATCTGCCAAACATTTGCCCACTCACCCAGCCTATCCAAGTCACCTTGCAGTCTCCTAGCATCCTCCTCACAGCTAACACTGCCCCCCAGCTTAGTGTCATCCGCAAACTTGGAGATATTGCCTTCAATTCCCTCATCCAGATCATTAATATATATTGTAAATAGCTGGGGTCCCAGCACTGAGCCCTGCGGTACCCCACTAGTCACTGCCTGCCATTGTGAAAAGGACCCGTTTACTCCTACTCTTTGCTTCCTGTTTGCCAGCCAGTTCTCTATCCACATCAATACTGAACCCCTAATACCGTATGCTTTAAGTTTGTATACTAATCTCTTATGTGAGACCTTGTCGAAAGCCTTCTGGAAGTCCAGATATACCACATCCATTGGTTCTCCCTTATCCACGCTACTAGTTACATCCTCGAAAAATTCCACAAGATTCGTCAGACATGATTTACCTTTCGTAAATCCATGCTGACTTTGTCCAATGATTTCACCACTTTCCAAATGTGCTGCTATCCCATCTTTAATAACTGACTCTAGCAATTTCCCCACTACCGATGTTAGACTAACTGGTCTGTAATTCCCCGTTTTCTCTCTCCCTCCCTTCTTAAAAAGAGGGGTTACATTTGCTACCCGCCAATCCTCAGGAACTACTCCAGAATCTAAAGAGTTTTGAAAGATTATCACTAATGCATCCACTATTTCCTGAGCTACTTCCTTAAGTACTCTGGGATGCAGCCTATCTGGCCCTGGGGATTTATCGGCCTTTAATCTATTCAATTTACCCAACACCACTTCCCGACTGACCTGGATTTCACTCAATTCCTCCTTTGACCCACGGTCCCCTGCTATTTCCGGCAGATTATTTATGTCTTCCTTAGTGAAGACGGAACCAAAGTAGTTATTCAATTGGTCCGCCATATCCTTGTTCCCCATGATCAACTCACCTGTTTCTGACTGCAAGGGACCTACATTTGTTTTAACTAACCTCTTTCTCTTCACATATCTATAAAAACTTTTGCAGTCAGTTTTTTATGTTCCCTGCCAGTTTTCTTTCATAATCTATTTTTCTTTTCCTAATTAAGCCCTTTGTCCTCCTCTGCTGGTCTCTGAATTTCTCACAGTCCTCTGGTATGCTGCTTTTTCTGGCTACTTTGTACGCATCATCCTTTGCTTTGATACTATCCCTGATTTCCCTTGTTATCCACGGATGCACTACCTTCCCCGATTTATTCTTTTGCCAAACTGGGATGAACAATTTTTGTAGTTCATCCATGCAGTCTTTAAATGTCTTCCATTGTATATCCACCGTCAACCCTTTTAGAATTAATTGCCAGTCAATCTTGGCCAATTCACGTCTCATACCCTCAAAGTTACCTTTCTTTAAGTTCAGAACCATTGTTTCTGAATTAACAATGTCACTCTCCATCCTAATGAAGAACTCAACCATATTATGGTCACTCTTGCCCAAGGGGGCACGTACAACAAGACGGCTAACTACCCCTTCCTCATTACTCAAAACCCAGTCTAAAATAGCCTGCTCTCTCGTTGGTTCCTCTACATGTTGGTTTAGAAAACTATCCCACATACATTCCAAAAAATCCTCTTCCTCAGCACCCCTGCCAATTTGATTCACCCAATCTATATGTAGATTGAAGTCACCCATTATAACTGTTTTGCCTTTGTCGCACGCATTTCTAATTTCCTGTTTGATACCATCCCCAACTTCACTGCTACTGTTAGGTGGCCTGTACACAACACCCACCAGCGTTTTCTGCCCCTTAGTGTTTTGTAGCTCTACCCATACCGATTCCACATCCTCCAAGCTAATGTCCTTCCTTTCCATTGCGTTAATCTCCTCTCTAACCAGCAACGCTACCCCACCTCCTTTTCCTTTCTCTCTATCCCTCCTGAATATTGAATATCCCTGGATGTTCAGCTCCCAGCCTACGTCACCCTAGAGCCATGTCTCCGTGATCCCAACTATATCATAATCATTAATATCTATCTGCACGTTCAACTCGTCCACCTTATTACGAATACTCCTTGCATTGAGACACAAAGCCTTCAGGCTTGTCTTTACAACGCACTTACCCCTTATACAATTTTGCTGAAAAGTGGCCCTTTTTGATTTTTGCCCTGATATCTGATGCTCCTAAAAGAAATGAAGACCAATAATCAATATATTAGCAGCCATTTCACTGAGGCAGCTTGGTGGCCGGAAATTGGTACACACAGATGTCTCTCGCCTGGAAAAACTAGTGAAGCGTGGACCAACTCTTAAAAGCACAAAACTGGCCGCATGTGGTTCGTGCGGTTGCCAATGTATTTTGAAAGGCCAAACATCAAATCTGAGGTGTCGGTTTAACAAGAGTCCACGTTAAGCAAAAATAATGATCTCTTAAACATTGCCTGGCTTTGTCAGGCTTGGACCATGATGTTAAAAGGGGACGTGTATCCATAGAGGAATAGTTGGAAGGGTGATTGTGGAGGGAGGGTGGGGGAGGGGGAGAGAGAAGCACTTGTTGACATTGTACCCCAGTGGTTTACAAATAACCTGCGATTGAGTGGAGATTTCATTAGGTCCTCTCTTGACTTTCTGTCAGGGATAAAATGTTTACGTGCAATAGATTTCCTTTCATCACTATCTCTACAGACACGTATGGCAGAAACTCCTATCCTCAGTTTTCAGTTTGCCCTCCTGTAGAGCTGTTGAATGAAGCCTGGAGCACACTACTCGAATAACTACTACATCCAATAACTACTACATTCAATAACTACTACATCCTACTTTGGCCTTGAATTGAGCCTCACATCTCTATTAAGTCTGCCTACATGCATTTCGCTGCTCTTGAAACACCTTTCCATGCACTGGTTGCCTTTAGCTTCATTCATTCGTAGATTCTTTTCCTGGGCATAAAACATGCGGCGCAGCGGCATCAGACACCTGGGTTTAATCCCACCTTGGGTGCTGACTGTGGAGAATGCACTTTCTCCTGTGACCGCATGGGATTCCTCCAGGTGCTCCAGCTTCCTTTGGTGGGAAGAACTTTGGAAAGTTTGTTAACGTGTACAGGGCATTGGTGCTGTAATTTTCTTTCATAAGGGTATACATGCATTTGAAGTATACTTTAGCGAAATAGTGTGGAAACAGGCCCTTCAGCCCACCGAGTCCACTCCAACCAGTGATCACCCCATACACCAGCACTATCCTACACACTAAGGACAATTTACAATTTTACTGAAGCCATATAACCATATAACATATAACAATTACAGCACGGAAACAGGCCCTCTCGGCCCTTCCAGTCCGTGCCGACCAAAAAGCCAATTAACCTATAAACCTTACGCATTTGGAGTATGGGAGAAAACCAGACAGAGAAATCCCATGCACTCACAGGGAGAACGTAAAAAAGCTCTGTACAGACAGGATCGAACCCGGGTCTCTGGCGCTGTAAGGCAGCAACTACGCTCTGCGCCATTGTGCCACCCCACAAACTAGTTTGAATCAGTGTCACAAAGTTGACTTCTGCAATGATGGTTTTGAGGAAACATTGAACTTGTACCCACTGCAATTTAGAAGAACAAATGGTAAGTGGTGGAGTCAATGTTGAAAGTCTGATACCTGTGATGAACGGGACTACATCTACAACTCTGCAATTTCTTGGTCTTAAGCTGTGCTATCCCAAACAAAGGTATGATCCAACCCAGCAGCAAGTTTTCTACAGAACATCTGTAGAATCTAGAACTTGTGAACATAATTGTAAAACAATTTGTTGGTTATTTAAGAAGAAGGGAGGTAGAAGGTGAGGCAGCATCTATGGAGAGAAGGAATAGGCGACGTTTTGGGTGGAGACCCTTCTTCAGATTGGAAGGGAAAGTCCTTTTTGTGATTCTTAGAATTCTCTACTGCTGGACAATTTAGAGGATGTGCTATTGGATATATTGAAGTCTGACTACAGATAGGTGGTGGGATAATAGGCAGGTCAAAAGTCATGGGTTCTGGGGAGCAGTGACAAAGTTGAGGTAAGAGCATATCAGTTTATTGAAACCTGGAGTGAGCTTGAAACTTGTGACCTACTGGTGTTTCTTCAAATGTGGAACATAGAACAGTTCAACACAGAAACAGGCTCTTTGGACCACAATGTCTCTGCCAAACATGATGCTATGATAAACTAATTTCATTTACCTGTACATGATCCATAGTCCTCCATTCCCTGCAGATCCACGTGCCTTTTTAAATTTGTCTTAAACACTATTGTATCTCGTGTTTCTCCACCTGTGTGTTTATCACTCGCGACACACAAACAATAAATCAGACCAGGACAAAATTAAGTTATAACAAGTGTAGCCTGCCATTGGGCACAGGGAAAGCCCAAGTTGCAATGGTTGAATGACTGGTAATGTCACTGTCCTATAATGGATTAGCCCTTGGACAATGAAGTGTAATGTGACAATTGTCACAAGGATTTTAAATACAGAACTAGAAATTTCTGTCAATTTCTGTAACCTCAAGTTATTTTCTTAGTTTCAACTTTGTGGAAAATTAAATATTTTGATGTTAAAAAATAGCCTTATTTATGGTACTTTGGCCTACATGTAGGTATAGTTGCCCATGTGTTAGAAAAGAGGATGTGAGTGCAGAAAATGTGCCGGTATTGTAACAAGGGTGGCACAGTGGCGCAGCGGTAGAGTTACTGTCTTACAGCGCCAGACCCAGCTTCGATCCTGACTATGGGTACTGTCTGTACGGAGTTTGTACATTCTCCCCGCTTGAATTTTCTCTGGATGCTCCGATTTACTCCCACACTCCAAAGACGTGCAGGTTTGTAGGTTAATTGGCTTCAGTAAAATTGTAAATTGTCCCTTGTGTGTAAGATAGTGCTAACGTATGGGGTGATCGCTGGTCGGCGCTGACTCGGTGGGCCGAAGTGCCTGTTTCAACTCTGTATCTCCAAAGTCTAAAGTAATGCCACGTATAAAGTTAGACCTGATACCAACTACATTGTTTTATCACATGGAATGAATACTTTCCACAGAATGTTTCTAGATGGCTGTTTATAGCACAGGCTCAACTAATCTTTAATCCTCTAGCTTTCGAGTTCTATTTTGCAGAATCGGGCTATTAACAAGGGTACAATAATTGAAATGTTGAATGCAAGAGCTCTAAGGCACGAATGGAATTGAGTTCTAAGTCAGTGAAAGCTTCTACTTGCTCAAATTGCTCTCTAAACTAACTTTTGACACAAGTCTATATTTTCTCTCTTGGAAATATCATTAACTCAAAACATTTTCCTTCTCTAGAATTGCTGCAGGACTTTCAATTTCCAGCACTTAGTTTTAATTTCAGATTGCATTGATTTGCATATTTCCCCTGTGAGTATTCGGGTGGTTTGTGACCCTAGAAAGGTTTACAGTTGCAAAACACCAAGTGCTGGGTTCAGTGGGTCAGGCAGCAATCGTAATGGGAATGGATAGGCGACGTTCCGGATTGCGAATCTTCTTCAAAATGATTATAATATAGGGTAAAAGACTTAAAAATAGCAAGTCTAGCAAGTGATAGGTAGATACAAATACTTGTGAGGGAAATGAGTGGACAAAGGGCAGAGATTCAATGGAGACAAGGTTGTCAGAAATGAGAAGGGGAGTGACTTTAGACTTTAGAGATACAGCGTGAAAACAGGCCCTTCGGCCCACCGTCCACATCGATCACCACGTACACCATCACTAGTCAAGTCAAGTTAAGTCAACTTTATTTGTCACATACACATACCAGATGTGCAGTGAAATGAAAGTGGCAATGCCTGCGGATTGTGCAAAAAACTACAGAACAGAATAGAACCGAATCAGTATTTACATAATGGGAAAAAACAGCAATTTTAAAAAGATACAACACAACAGTAAATTAGTACAGTAAATTAGTCCCTGGCAGAGATAATAGTTTACAGTCCTGATGGCCTGTGGGAAGAAACCCTGTCTCATCCTCTCTGTTTTCACAGCATGACAGTGGAGGCATTTGCCTGACTGTAGCAGCTGGAACAGTCCGTTGCTGGGGTGGTAGGGGTCCCCCATAATGTTGCTGGCTCTGGATCTGCACCGTCTGATGTATAGTTCCTGCAGGGGGGCGAGTGTAGCTCCCATAGTGTGTTCAGCCGAACACACTACTCTCTGCAGAGCCTTCTTGTCCTGGGCAGAGCAGTTCCCAAACCAGATTGTGATGTTGCCGGACAAGATGCTTTCTACAGCCCCTGAGTAGAAGCACTGAAGAATTTCCTCAGCTGCCTGAGGTGGTAAAGGCGCTGCCTTGCCTTACCAGTGCGGCAGCGTGTGATGTCCGTCAGATCCTCTGTGATGTGGACTCCCAGATATTTAAAGCAGCTCATCCTATCCAGTAGCCCCATTTATCTCCAGTGGTGTATACGTCCTCGGATGTTGTGCCCTTCTAAAGTCCACAATCAGCTCCTTAGTTTTTATGACATTCAAGAGGAGGCTGTTATCCTGACACCAGGGTGCCAGATCAGCCACCTCCTCCCGGTAGGCCTGTTATTGGAGATCAGGCCCACCACCAGTGTCATCAGCAAACTTGATTATGGAGTTGGAGCTGAACCTGGCCACACAGTCCTACACACAAGGGGCAATTTACAATTTACAGAAGCCAATTAACCTACAAACCTATACATCTTTTGAATGTGGGAGAAAACCGGAGCACCCGGAGAAAACCCATGAGGAATGTGGGTTTGCACAGGGGGAACGTGCAAACTCTGTACATATAACACCCACAGTCTGGATCGAACTCGGGTATTTGGCGCTACCTCTGTATCACTGTGTTGCCCACGGCACGTGTAAGGCCGGGGGGGGGGGGGGATGTAGGTGGAAGGGGATGGTGGGGGAGGGTTGGTTGGAAGAGGGAAGGGATAGTTGGAAAAAGATAGATAAGATAAGTTAAGATTTTGTTTATTGTCACATGAATATGAGTTCAAACAAAATAATGTTTCTGCAGTCATCATCAAACAAAAAAAACAAAACGCACAATTTCACAGAAACAACCATCACAGTGAATCCCCAAACACCTCCTCACTGTGATGGAAGGCAAAGTCTTATCTCTTCCTTGTTCTCTGTGCCCATTCCTCTCCCGCAGTCAAGTAGCCAAACTGCTGCATCGAGCCGATCGAGGCCCTGATGTTAGATGTTAGACCCCCCCCGGCTGCCGTTTAAGCCGTGCCAGGCGATGTAAGGCCCCGCTTCGGGTCGATTTAAAACCCTTGACTCGGGCGGGCGAAGTTGCCGTTGCGGGAGCTCCGGAAGGTCTCCCACCAGGGACCCGTGAGCTCCCGATGTTACCGTCCACAGACCTGCAGCCAGAGCCTCCGAGCTCTGAAGTCGGGTCGCAGCCGCGCGCCACCACAGCGCTCTGCACTCCGAAGTCAGCCAGCTCTGCGATGATGAGTCCCCAGGCCCTGCGACTGGAGCTCCAGGTCGATTCCTGTTAGGCCCAACGACAACGGCAACAGAGACTCGACAAAGAAAAGTCGGATCACCATACAGGGAAGATATTAAAAAGTTACCCCCACCCCGCCCCCCACATATACACAGCTAAACAAATTATATAAAATGAAAGCCAAGACATCCACTTAACCGGACAAAAAGGAAAAAGAAGTCAGACGGACTGCAGAGGCAATGGGTGCACAATGAGTCTGAAATTGAAGAATCTGATGTTCATACCATTGAGACTCCACTACTTTGTTTAGCTCAAGATTCCAGCATCTACAGTTCCTTGTCACTAAGGTTTACATGTGCACAGAATATAGTACCAATGATGAGCCTGCCATTTCTGCCCCTTTGATTCTAACCAAATTCTCTCTTTACTTGTACAGGCTAACCTGCCCTCCACACAGTGGGAGATATGGACATGAAAGGTCTGAAGGATACCTTGGCCTGGCTATATTACCAGTACCTGCTTATTACATGTAGTTATGTGCTGGAGCCCTGGGAACAGACAATTTTCAATTCATTTCTGCTCATCATCGTGGCCATGGTTCTGTACACATCTTACGTCTTCATTCCCATTCACATTTGTCTGGCACTGGAGTTCTTTTCAGGCTTAGGTGGCGGTCAGACGGAAAGCAGAATTGCAATCATGACTTGATCCACAATGATTTTAAGAATCCAGACGTTTTTATTTTAAGAAGAGATCCTGTGTATCTATGGACTTGCTGAAAACTCTGGGACGGATTTTCAACTTACTTCATGGCTGCAGTCTTAAATTTGCACCTCAATAACCTTGTGGCTCAAATAATGCAATAAGAAGCATTCTGTTTTAAAAATGTTCACCATTTAAAGTTGGGAATCCACACTCACGAGCTAATAGAAATGTAACCAGTGTGACATAAAGGCCTAGATGCAGCAATAACTACAAGGGTCAAATATTTACTCTTCAGTTATGGTATTTGTCTAAGCTCAATTCTGACAAATCATTTTCATGTACTGCATTCTGGTTTATGTGGATCTTTTATTGTAAATATATACATACGTGTCTTTTTATTAAAAACACTTTCAATTTGCTAAAGATTTGTATGATTTAAGGGCCTGAAGAAGGGTATCGACCTGAAACGTCACCCATTCCTTCTCTCCGGAGATGCTGTCCCGCTGAGTCACTCCAGCACTTTGTGTCTATCTTTTGCATGATTTAACTGTTTTGAAATTAATGGTCCTGAGCTACACAAACTGACAAATGTCAGGTTAGGTGGCAACTCAAAGATATCAGGCCATAATTTGAACAACGCTGTTGTTATTGCTTGGTGTTAAAATGTAGGATGGTATACGAATCCGGCTACTTGTAAAGAAAAAAAAGATATGGACATCTTCTTTTTATTTTGCTACTGAATTGATTTGATGGTAGAGTGATTAGAGGAACAATTAAACAAAATACAACTTCCAATTGCTATTTAAAAGCCTGAAATGTGTTGCCATGTATTGTACTCTCTGAAATATACTGAAATTACAGGAAAGTGTTATTGAGTGAAGGCACTATAAATGAATGCTTTCGCAATAAAATAAGGCAGTTTGTAATATGACATCTTTTATATACATCTGAGGTCTGCTTATGATAGACCATTGTTGCCTTATGCTGGTAATAATTAACCAAAGGACAATTAATTTAATATTTGCATTGATGTCTTAAATGAACATTAACTTTTCCTTGCTGCATTATTCAGGGAAAATCCATGGTGATGTATTATGGATTCTCAATAAAGTTTGCTCAAAATCATTTCTTTCTCATGGTGGTATAGTTTGATGCAGTTACATTTGTTTCTAATGAGTGATTGCAAATTAAACAGAAGGTGAAATTATCTCAATGTGTCCGTGTGTAGGTGGTGACTTCTTCCAACTCAATATAGGCATTGAATCACGAGTAAAAGCCCATTGTCCATCTTTTAAGGAGCAACACAATATCTCAGAGGAAACCCACGCAGGTCACAGGGAGAACATACAAACTCCGTACAGACAGCACCCGTAGTCAGGATCGAACCCGGGTCTCCGGCGCTGCATTCGCTGTAAGGCAGCAACTCTACCGCTGCGTCACCATGACCGCCCTGGTAGTATTACTGGTGGACTGGACACGATGGGGTGAATGGCCTAATTCTACTATGACATATTAACATGTACATTAGCAAATGGCACTCGGTACAATCATGAGATTTCTTCTGTTGAGGTCGTGCTATTCAACTTTTTATGTAGTTCTCTAAAATATCATGTCCCTCCTCATGTTGTTGCCATGGATCTGGACCACATATGGTTCTTCACCTCCGATCAGGTTGCTCCACTTAATTGCACCTTAACACCAGGAAGACAACATACAACCCTAAAAGCACTTGTCTATCCCTCTATTGAATCCATTATCCTAATTGCTCTCTTTCTGTGTAGCTGTGCCATTGATAGAACACAGGGCACGATAGCATAGGAACTCGCCCTTTGGCCCACAATGTCTGTGCCGAACATGATGCCAAACTAATCTCCTCTGCCTACACGTGATCTATATACCTCCAACCCCTGTAAGTGCCTATTTAAAGGCTTCTCAAAACGTATCTGCAACTCACTGCTACATTCCTGGCTCAGACTTCATTCTTCCAAAGAGCCTGCAACCTCATCAACGTTGAAAGTAAAAGTTTGTTAATTAAAGAGATGGGGGAGAAGGGTTGGGAGGAGGATGTTCTCCTGGGTTATCCGGTAGTCAACCAGTCTCTCTCTGCATACTTTAAATTGTGCTGTAACCACCTTCCTAAATATGCTGTACACAGTCTTAAGTCACATTGACTTCAGCTGCATGTCCAACTCAAAGTTCTAGTGGGGCCGCACAGTGACGCAGAGCTTTCTCAGCCTTACAGCGGCGGAGACCCAGGTTCGATCCTGACCATGGGTGCTGCCTGTGCGGAGTTTGTACGTTCTCGCTGTGGCCACGTGGGTTTTCTGCGTGTGCTCTGGTTTCCTCCTACACTCCAAAGACGTACAGGTTTGTAGGTTAATTGGCTTTGGTAAAATTATTAATTGTCCCCAGGGTATCGGATAGTGTTAGTGTACAGGGTGATCAGTGTGAACTCAGTGGGCCAAAGGGCCTGATTCCACGCTGTATGTCTAAAGTCTAAAGAAGGTAGTTAACCGCAGTTTGGTATTTTGTCCAGTTTAAATCATTGTTTACAAGAATGGTGATTCTCAACTGACAAACATTTCACAAACATGTGCATTTCCATAAATGCGTTATTTACTCCCTTCAGTGTTTGAGGGCTATTCAAACATTGCACTTCCAAAGGGAGTTTAACAAAAAATACAAACTGAACTTGCAGCAACAATAGGAGTCATCACATTTATCAACCAGATTCATGTATACCTGCCACACTTTAACAGATTTATTACAGCAGAGAATCAAGGACGTGGTCAATGACAGTTGGTGGCTTCTAATGGGGATTTATTAAAAGCAGAGTGATTATTTGTTTTATTTTTAAGTCACACAGCTAAAATTCCTATAAGACTTTCTTCTGTGTCTGGCAGAAATTAGATGAATAATAATTATTATGGCAGATATTGTTTCTGGTTATAATTAGATTGTATCATCAATGATAATAATGTAGATGAGACTATGGGGTAAAACTCTTCTGCAAATAGTCTACCAAAGATTATTTGCAGAAGAGTTGATTCTCTGCAGTAGTAAATCTGTTAAAGTGTGGCAGGTATTCAATTATCATCTACCCATCCTTTTACTCCTGTTTCTATCTTTAATTATTGGACAGCACAGAAGTACTGTTATGTGTGGTGGTTTGGGTTCAATTCCGGACTCCAATGCTATCTGCATTTAGTTTGCACGTTCTCCCTGTGCCCCAGTTTCCTCCTCCATCCCAAGAATGTGTAGAAAGGAACCGCAGGTGCTGGTTTAAACCGAAGATAGACACAAAATGCTAGAGTAACTCAACTGGACAGGCAACATCCCTGGAGAGAAGGAATGGGTGACGTTTTGGGTCTCGACCGTTCTTCAGACCCCTGGTGGTCTCAACCCGAGACATCAGCCCTTCCTTCTCTCCAGAGATGATGCCTGTCCCGCTGAGTTATTCCAGCATTTTGTGTCTATCCAAGAATGAAGATGGTGATTTGTTTGGCTACCATAACTTAAACGGCAGTGAGGGTGGATGGTGGGAGAATTAAAGGGAGTTGATGTATACGTTGGAGAATGTTCACCTGACCCTTCATGCAGCAAAAAATGGTGGTTTCTCCAGGGAAACGGTATGCAAGACACTGAGGACAAACTTTCATCATTTTACCAACATCAGCAGAACGATTTCTCCTTCCCAGTTGTGCATTTTGTCTTGTTGTATCTCTGGCCTGCTGATCAGCCAGTCTTTTCGTTTTTTCATCTCCTGTCTCTTGAACCCTTCTTCTTTGTGATATTTCTCGTTGATCATTGAGACGCTCACTTCGTCTTTGTGGTGCGTCTTCATCCCTACAGCTTTGTGGTCTTTCTTGTTGATCATTGATACATTCAGTTATTTTTGGTTGTGTCTCTTCATCCCTTCTTTGTGTTCTTTCTTGTCGATCCTTGAGACGCTCACTTCTTCTTCGTGGCATCTCTTCATCCCTTGTGCTTTGCACTATTACTCGTTGATCCTCAAAATGTTCAGTTCTTTTTGGTTGCGCCTCTTGATCCTTTCTTCTTTGTCTTCTCTCTTGGTCATCTGCAAGACATTGAGATGTTTCTTCTTGCGTCTCTTGGTCCGTTCTGATTCTTGCTGCTTCTCGAAGTCCCTTTACGTGCTTGCTTGACCATCCTGCAGTTCTTTTTGTCCCTTTTCCTGACATAATGTTGAAAAAACAGCCTAAAGACAATTTCATTAGTTAATTAACACTGAAGAATCTGTGGAAAACATTTTTTGAGGCGGGGGTTGTCTGGGTGGGGGGGATGGGGGGTGGCAAACGTCCTGCAGCCGAGGGAGGGGGACAGCTTCAGGCGGGGGCTGTCGTGGAATGATGAGGGAGGAGGGTGTCCTGCAGCGGGGTATGGGGGCGGCTTCAGGAGGGGCAGGAGGGGGCAGGAAGGGGCAGAAGGGGGAGCGTCCTACAGTCAGGCAGAGGGCAGAGCCTTGAGGTGGGGGATGTCAGTGGGGTGGGAGAGTGACCTACTCATGGCCTCTGGACTTACTCATGGACTCTGCACTGACTCACTCACTCACTCATGGCCTCTGGACTGCCTGACTGACTGACTCACAGCTTGTGGACTCACTGACTGACTCACTTTCAATTTCACAACATTTCAAGCAGAGTGCAGGCCAGCAAATCGAATTTCACAACATTTTAAGCAGAGTGCAGGCCAGCAAATCGCATTTTACAACATTTCAAGCAGAGTGCAGGCCAGCAAATCGAATTTCACAACATTTCAAGCAGAGTGCAGGCCAGCAAATTCAATTTCACAACATTTCAAGCAGAATGCAGGCCAGCAAATCCAATTTCACAGCATTTCAAGCAGAGTGTATGCCAGCAAATCCAATTTCACAACATTTCAAGCAGAATGCAGGCCAGCAAATCCAATTTCACAGCATTTCAAGCAGAGTGTATGCCAGCAAATCCAATTTCACAACATTTCAAGCAGTGTGCAGGCCAGCAAATTCAATTTCATAGCATTTCAACCTCCTAACAAATCATTTATTGCAAGTACATTGCAGACTCACAGTTCAGTTGAATCACAGCTTAGACCCACAGTCGTGGACTCTCCCTCGCGATCTTCCAGAGTGACTGACTATTGTCCAGGCATCTGGGGTTTTATAGTCCTGCCTCCCCCAGAAGGGACATTACCTTCATCGTGGTGATTGACAGGCAAGAGGGCCAATCAGCTGATCTGAGGATCTCAACACTCAGAACTTTTTTATTTATCATCGATCGGAAAAATCCTCGGGGCTACCTCAGTGGAGGAGGAGGAGGATTGTGAGTAAGATGGCCAAAAATCATAACGATGTAGGAGTAGCATTTTTCTAAAATCAATATACAGCGCCGACAGGAAGTGGTCAAGATGAGACTTTTAGTTCTATAGATGTGCGGGGCAGGTTTTTTACTCAGAGATTTGGGTGACTGCAAGGTATTGCCAGGGGTGGTGATGAAGACAGATAAGATAGTAGCAGACATGGATTTGCAAAAAATGGAGGGATATGACTCATATGCAGGTAGAGGAGATTAGTTTAATTTGGCATCACGTTCATCATGAACACTGTGGGCCAAAGGGCCAGTTCCTGTGCTGTACAATTCTATGCTCTATCTGTTCAGCACGGTATCAAATATATATTTGTTAGAAAATAGTAATAAGTCAGAGGGTAAATATCACTTTCACTGCTACGCAAGAGAGTTTACTTTAGACTTTAGTGAGATACAGCATAGAAACAGGCCCTTCGGCCTACCGAGTCCATACTGACCAGTGATCACCTCATACAACACTATCCTACACACCAGGGACAAGTTACAATTTTACCAAAGCCAATTAACCTACAATCCGGCATGTCTTTGGAGTGTGGGAGGAAACCGGAGCATCTGGAAAAATCCCACATGGTCACAAGGAGAACGTACAAACTCAGTAGAGACAACACCCGTCATCAGGATCAAACCTGCGTCTCTTGCGCTGTAAGGCAGCAGCTCTACCGCTACACCACTGTGCTGCCCACTCCTGTTGGCACAAAGTGCTGGAGTAACTCAGTGAGCCAGGCAGCATCTCAGGAGAACATGGATATTTGATATCGGGTCGGGACCCTTCTTCAGACTGTCCTCCAGAGATGATGCCTGGCCCGCCGAGTTACTCCAGTACCTTGATTGTGGTGTGATGGGTCGGGGGAGGAGACAGCTAGAAGAGAGGAGGGCAGGATAAATGTAGAAACAAGGAACTGCAGATGATGGTTTACAAAAATGGACACAAAGCTGGTGTAACAGGCGAGTGAAAGATGGATACAGGTGAGAGGGGAGGTTGATAGGCAGATGGTTGGACAAAAGCTAGAGATGAAAAGACAAAAGGAGTGAGCAAATTGTGAAGAAATATAAGAGGAAGGAGAGGTAGATGGAGAGAAATGGGTGTACGTCCAGGTTGGGCACGGGGAATTGTATCCTTGTATCCAGACTTTACTGGTGATTGTGGCTTCAAATCTCCCCTGAGTTTGATCTGAATAACGTTAGTACATAAATCTGTACCTGATGATTACTGTGTAGCAGGGCATTATGGCAGCTGTAACAATGTAAAGGATAATATTTTCTCCTCAATATTCTGCTCCTGGCAAAGCTTGCAAAATATAGATCAAAATAAAAATGTCTCATTGCCAGAGGTTGACAGCTTCCTTCTGTCTCTTGCGCTATTTTACATGGCCAGCATCTCAGGATTAGATATTGGATGATTTAATTGTAGCCAGTGATTAATGATAAATTGCAGAGACAAAAGAAAATGTACTGCAAAATAAGATTGCAGCTTATGTGTACTTTATCATTGTCCTCCAAGGAAACAACAAGTGTACCTGACAGCTGTCTTATATGAAGGCCTATTAACTTCAAAATTAGCTGAAATGGCTTTAGTGTCAATGACAGTAGATGCTCAACATTACCTTGCGGTGAAGGATAAAGAGTAAAATATTACCGCAATTGATGACTATTATGCAATTTGAAAATATTTTACCCTTTCTAAGCACATTACCACTGCAGTCCCAAAAGGACCAGAGCTTCAATTCTCATCTTCCAGGTAGTCTTTTCTACATGTTTGACCTTCATCTTCATTTTCATGCAGAGATTAACGTGGAAAACATCGCTGCTGAAGAATATCGAGACGTCATTTTTGTTCTCAATTAAGTTTAATTTCATTAATAAGAAATTGATTTTACAGTTTAATTAACTAGATTGATATCTTTATTCTTAAGGAAAATTGATGTTTTGTATATGAGCACCATATTAATTCATGGCAAAGAACTTGTCTAAATTTAAATCAGTACAGAAAGCTCATTTTGGAAAATAGAACAGTGCAACTCAGGAACAGGCCATTTGGCCCACATTGTCTGTGCTGAACATGATGTTTTATCAACCTGAACATAATCTATAAACCTCCATATCCATGTGCCTATTCAAAAGCCTCTTAAATGCCACTATCATATCTCCACGTTCCAGGCACCCACCATCATCTGTGTAAGAAACCTGCCCACATATCTCCTTTAAAACTTGCACCTTTCATCTTAAAGCTATGCACATCATTGACATTTCCACCCTGGGGAAACGATTCTGACTTAAAAGATGATATAAATCATCTTTTATATAACATTTTTCGGCAGCTGGTAGTCCGGCACCCCGCCTCCCCACAGGTCTCCCCGTAAATGTGCTGCCTAGTCCGGGTGTGGCGGCCGATCTCGACCTCATTGCGACTTCTGTGGCCGATCAGCGGGTCGAATTTGCTCCCCAAGGCTCTGGAACTCCCATAGCTGACCTCTGAGGCCAACTTTGCGGGCGTATCTCGGCCCCTCAGCAGCCTAGGCAGACTGTTCTGTTACCAGTCGGAGGCCGTGACCTCTGTAGGTCCGGCAAAGCGGATAATCCAGAAAAGCTCTGGAACCAAGGATGCCGGAAAATCGGCAGCAGACCTGTCTACTGTAGTTTTTTTGTTTTTTTTGTTTATTTTTGTTAGAAGTAAGTACAATAGTGTGCTACTTGAGTACCTAATACATACATACATATTTCCATTCTTGTACAACTTCGTACTTTTGATTTAATAATAAAAGAACATTGAGAGAAAAAAGAAATAAAGAGTGTCGGAATAGATAGACAAGCGAGTAGAAACAGATAGCCAAAGAAATACAGGACAGAGATAAGAAGCTAAAAAGATTGAAAGAAAAGGAGAAAGTAAAGAAAAGAGAGATTAGGAGAGATCTACCTATTTCGTATTTTTGCCTATCCGTCACCCGGTTCTAAACCATTTAATTTCTTATGTTGCACCATCTGCTTGTAAAAAGTTGATAAAAGGAGACCAAGTCTTTAAGAAAAGGTCTACTTTGCCTAGTAGGAGGAATCTCATTTCTTCAAGGTGTAGCATTTCAGACATGTTTGAAATCCACATTTTGAATGTTGGCGTGATTGCGTTTTTCCAAAATTTGATTATAAGTTTTTTTGCTGTTATTAGACCGTAATTAAGAATGTCTACTGTAGTTAATGTCAATTTGCTCCAAGCAAGTGGAATTGGTCCATTATGTGGGTTCTAATGAACTAGTCACATTTATTTAAATTTTCTGAACAATGTAAAAGCTAAATATTCTTCAAATACAATTGGACAGCCTTACAGCGAATGCAGCACCGGATGCCTGGGTTCGATCCCGACTACAGTTGCTGTCTATACGGAGTTTCTACGTTCTCCCCGTGACCTGCGTGGGTTTTCTCCGAGACCTTCGGTTTCCTCCCGCACTCCAAAGGAATGTAGGTAAACTGCCTCGGTAAATGTGAAAATTGTCCCTAGTGTGCGTAGGATAGTGTTAATGTGCGGGGGATCACTGGTTACCGACGACCCGTGGGCCGAAGGGCCTGTTTCCGCGCTGTATCTCTAAACTAAACTAATCAATTGTTGTTCTCTCTGTGCAGCAACCATATTTTAAACCTTTTTTCTCATTCTTTCTACCCTTCATTTCTACAACCGCACTCTGTACCTTTCCTTTACGCTATCTCTGTAATTGAGCTTTAATTTAGCTTAGTTTAATTTAGAGATACAGCATGGAAATAGGGCCTTCAGACCATTGAGTCTACATGTACCATTGATCACCCGTTCACGCTAGTTCTATGTTATCCCACTTTCGCATCCACTCCCTACACTCAGCCATGATCATATTGATCTCCCATGAACGTGAATGTGAACCAGTTTCACAAAGTCAGCAGCAACATTACTTACTCATTCATGAATATGTCCTTTTACGACACACGATTGCTTATTTAATTCTGGAGACAATTCATGATTTCACGTCTTTAACTGTGTCACTTTCTTCAACACTAAAGTTCAAAACTCAGAAAAAACAACAATAGTATCCTAAAGATATATGCATAATGCTGGAGTAACTCAGCGGGTCAGGCAGCATCACTGGAGAAAAATAATATGTGACATTTCAGTTCGGAATTCTTCTTCAGACTGAAAGTAGAGGTGGGAGTGGTGGTGGGGGGCAGGGGGGTGGGGAATAAACTTGAGGTAAGAAAGAGCCAGAACAAATCAGGACTGGCAACAGGTGACCTCAGGAAAGGTGGATCCCATAATGGCTCATCTAATGGGGAAGGGGGGGGGGGGAAGGAGGGGGGAAGGGGGAGGGGGGAGGGGGGGGGTGTGGGGGGGGGGGGAGGGGAGAGGGGGGGAGAGGGAATGCAGGAGTAACATGAAGCTGGCGAAATCCACATTCATACCACTGGGTTGTAAGCTGCCCAAGCGAAATATGAGGTGCTGTTCCTCCAATTTGCATGTGGCCTCACTCTGACAATGGAGGATGTCCCAGGACAGAAAGGTCAGTGTGGGAATGGGAAGGAGAGTTAAAATGTTTTGCAACCGGGAGATCGCGTAGATCAAGGCGGACTGAGTTTAGGTGTTCAGCGAAATGATCGCCAAGTCTACGCTTGGTCTCGCCAAAATATAAGAGCCTTCACCGGGAACACCGGATACAGTAGATGAGGTTGGAGGTTGCAAGTGAACCTCTGCTTCACCCATGTTTCAAAATGATATACAGTTCAACAGTGCAATATCAGCATGTATCTATCATCTGAATTAAAAGGACACAAAGAACCTATTGAAGTACCTGCATTTATAGTTGCCTCTGTGGAAGATAGATGTATCTTGTCAAAATCTCTCAAGTACTTGTTTGCATATTTATGTATTCATCTACCTCTATTAATAGTGCCAATAAATTAAGCAATTTAAATAAATATGCATAACAATAAACTAAGTAAACCATATTATATAAAACATATTGTTGTGGTGTTAACCTTCTGGGCTGTTTTCTCATCGTAAACATATTTGAAGAAAGCCCAAGTTATAACTGTAAACATAAAACTTTACTGGTCATTAAAAAGACACGAAGTGCTGGAGTAACGCAGAAGGTCAGGCAGCATCTCTGGAGAGCTTTCCTCCTCCCCCACAGCCCACAGCCCCCCCCACCCCCCCCGCCCATAGCCCCCACACCACACACCCCCACCACAATCAATCTGAAGAAGGATCCCAACCCGAAATGTTACTTGTCCATGTTTTTCCAGTGATGCTGCCTGACCCGCTGAGTTACACAGGCATTTTGTGGGGTTTTTTTGTAAATCAGCATCTGCAGTTCCTGTGTCTCCAATTTACTGGTCAGGATGACAAGGCAGAATAAATGTAAGCAGCATGCTGCAAATTATATTTGGCCCCACGTTTGCAATTAGTTATACCGACACTTTGCTGAGCACATTGAGATGCTCAGGCAGTGAGATGCTGTGTGCAAGGTCACAGTGCTGACCCTCTAATTGTCATTTCATGTCCAAACCCTACACTGTGTGCTCCTTGGCTCTCTGTGGGTGAACAATAAAGGCTGAAGGGCTACAGGCACCATGCATGGTCTATGATGCGATTAAGTGTGTGGCTGATTCCAGGCACGTGTCAACCATTCCCATAGGAATTACAGTACGTGTGAAATTACCTGGGCCAGTTTTCCAAGAGAGCCGTAGTCAGAGAGTGATACAGCGTTGAAACAGGCCTTCAGCTCAACTTGTCCACACTGACTAATATGCCCCATCTACACTCGTCCCACAAGCCTGCATTTGGCCCACATTCTTCTAAACCTGTCCTCTCCATGTACCTATCTAAATGTTTCTTAAATGTTGCGATAGTCCCTGACTCAACTACCTCCTCCGGCAGCTCGTTCCATACGCCACCACCCTCAAAGGTTACCCCTCAGGTTCCTATTAAATCTTTCTCCCCTCACCTTACCAGGGCAGCACCCTCACAGGTTAATCAGAGATGCTACCTGATCCACTGAGTTACTCCAGCATTTTGTGTCTATCTTCTAGCAAATGAAGTTGGGGCTCCACTTGTTGCATTATTGATGAGAAAAAAAGTAAAACTAAAGAACTTATCTCCAGCTTGTTCCACCACCTTGAGCCCAGAAAACTTTCTCAAGTAAACCCTATAGTTCATGACAGTGTTCATTGCTGTTATTTTCAAGCCATGCTCTCCCTTTGTATCTGCATCATGTTTAGTTTGATTTCATCATTTCCAGTGTTTTGGTTATTTAACATCATCTACACCAGGCTGCCTTGGAAAAGCAACCAACATAATCAAAGAATTGTCTCACTGCGGTCATTAGTTTCGTTTAGAGATACAGCGCTGAAACAGGGCCTTCAGCCCACCGAGTCCGCACCGACCACGATCCCTGTACATTAACACTATCTTACACATACAAGGGACAATTTCCATTTATACCAAGCCAATGAACCAACAAACCTATACGCCTTGGGAGTGTGGGAGGAAACCGAAGATCTTGATGAAAACCCATGCGGTCATGGGGAGAATGTACAAACACCATACATGCACCTGTAGTCGGTTTCAAACCTGGGTCTCTGGCGCTGTAATCGTTGTAAGGCAGCAACTCTACCGCTGCGCCACTGTGCTGCCCTATTGCGGTTATTAGTTTATTGGGGTTCTTTTGTTTATGATCTATTCTCTATGTGTACTGTGCTTACAGGCCTGTTGTGCTGCTGCAAGTAAGAATGTTATTATTCAGTGGTCGGTACACATGACAGTTAAGCACTCTTGACTCTTGACTATCGTGCATGTGTGAAGCAAGTGTAAGCGGGAAACCCAGGGATGCAACCTCAAACTTTTACCAGAATGGTGCCAGGACTCAAGGGGCTGAGCTATAGGGAGAGGCTGAGTAAGCAAGACCTTTATTCCTTGGAGCACAGAAGGGTAATCTTATAGAAATGTATAATATCATGAGAGGAATAGATCGGGCAGACGCATAAAGTCTCTTGCCCAGAGTAGGGGAATCAAGAAGCAGCGGATATAGGTTTAAGGTGAGGGGGGGGGAAGATTTAATGGAAACCTGAGGGGTAACTATTTTACACAAGGGGTAGTGTGTATGGAACAAGCTGTCAGACGAGGTATATGAGGCAGGTACAATCACAATGTTTAATAAACATTTAGACAGGTACATATAGGATAGGTTTATAGGGACATGGGCCAAAATCAGACAGTTGGTACTAGCGTAGATGGAACATGTTGGTAAGTGTGGGCAAGTTGGCCCAAAGGGCGTGATGCCATGCTACATGTCTCTATGACTCTCTATGACGCTATGAGTTGGAGCCCCAGAAACTATGCAACAACTTTTGATAAGTTTTCTGTTTGCTAAGGCAGTTGAGTGGGCAGGATGTGAATCTAAATCAAAGGAAGGTTGGGATTTAAAACCTTCAGGGCCATGAGCTGACAAACGTCAGTGAGGATTACTGATCTCTCAGTCTAATTACCACTCCAAATTAAATTACAGGTTCATAAATGTGTGACTAGTTCAGAGACTATATTCCTCTGTGCCACGAGGTGCAAGCAAATATAATAGGTTAGGGATATTAGTATCTACATTTTGTAAGACGTCCCCTTTAAATTATTTTACAGCAATTAGGATATTAGTGCAATTTTTTTTCCTTCATAAAGCAAACATTGTGACACTTCTATGATTGACGTCTACATTTATTTTTCATTATTTCGCTATTTCTCTTCGCTTCCTTTCTTCCCCCTGAAGGCATAGGTCCTTAATTGGAGTTATAGAGTGTCAGGAATCCACCAGCACCTTGTTAAAGTGGACATTATTCATGCATGAGACAGTGTTTCTCAGTGTCATCGGCAATCCTTTCCTTCGCACACGTCTTCCTTCAACAAAGGTCATTGGGTTATTGAGACGGCAGCTGCATGACCAGCATTGGCATTTGTAGTCATTTGTGATCAGAAACCTCAGTCCCACAAAAAAACTGTCACGGTTTCACCGGTTACCCGTGAGTGAGCATTTGCCACCTGCAAAGAGATTATAAATTAATGCATATGGAAGAGAGTCGTGATAATTATTCAAGACACTGCCTCAGGGATTAGCACTGCTGATAGAATTACTGACATAATGTGGCATTCAAATCTCTATTTGCTGAATTATTAAACATGGCAATTTTTTTTTTCCAATCTCACATTAGATCTGAGAGTCACCTTGATTGAAGTATTGCAGAGATTTTCCATCATTTTTACTCATTTCTGACCCATTATCTTGTGCAGCATGTGGCTTCCAACCCCTTACATGTTGGTGCTTGGCGTACACAGGCACAGCCAGGCATTTCGTCTGAAGTAGGTGTGGAGGCGTATGGATAATATGCACTGTTCCACATAGAACACCATTTGTCACAAACCGGTACTAGGCAAAGCAAATTCAATGCTAGCATCTATATCAAGAGGACTGGAACACAGAAACGGAGATGTAATGCTGAGTATAGACACAAAAAGCTGGAGTAACCCAGCGGGACAGGCAGCATCTCTGGAGAGAAGGAATGGGTGACATTTCGGGTGTAGACCCTTCTTCAGACTGGTTAAGGATAAGGGAAATGCAAGATCTAGACGATGATGTGGAGAGATAAAGAACAATGAATAAAAGATATGCAAAAAAGTAGCGATGATAAAGGAAACAGGCCATTGGTAGCTGTTCGCTGACGTCAAACGAGAACCTGGTGCGACTTGGATGGGGGAGGGATAGAGAGAGAGGGAATGCCGGGGCTACCTGAAGTGAGATAAATCAATATTCATACCACTGAGCTGTGAGCTGCCCAAGCGAACATAGGCTCTATTAGGCGCTGGTCAGGCTGCATTTGGAAAATTGTGAGCAAATTTGGGCCCCATATCTGAGTAAGGATGTGCTAGTTCTTGAGAGGGTCCAGGGGAGGTTAACAAGAATTATTAAAGGAATGAGTGGGTTAACATTTGATGAGTGTTTGACAACACTGGGCCTCTACTCGCTGGAGTTTATGAGGGGGGGGGGGCTCATTGAAACTTACAGAATAATGAAAGGCATACTATAGATAGAGTGGATGCGGAAACTATGTTTCCACTGGTGGGAGAGACTAGGACCACAGGTCATAGCCTCAGAATTAAAGGGCGCTCTTTTAGAAAGGAGGTGTGGAGGAACTTCTTTAATCAGAGGGTCGTTAATCTGTGGAACTCATTGCCACAGAGGGCTGTGGAGGCCAAGTCAGTGGATATTTTTAAGGCAGAGATCGACAAATTCTTGATTAGAACGGGTGTCAAGGGCAATGGGGAGAAGGCAGGAGAATGGGATTAGGAGGCAGAGATTAGCCACGATTGAATGGCGGTGTGGACTCGATGAGGCCGAATGGTCTAATTCTACTCCTCCAACTTGTGAGCTTGTGAACTTGTGATTTTTTATAGAGAAGCCATTTCTGAATCCAAACCATCAAGGCACAGTGGATTCCAGGCAATTAATCTTCTGGATCAGCCTACCATGAGAGCAGTTTATCTTGGCTTCATGTTCGGCACAGCCATTGTGCTATGCTGTGCTGTTCAGTTTAGAGATACAGTGCCCACCGACCCCAGCCCACCAGCGATCCCAGCACACTATTACTAGTCCAAGCCAATTAACCTACAAATCTGTACGTCTTTGGAGTGTGGGAGGAAACCGGAGAACAAGGGGAGTTGAGTATAGGAGCAAAGAGGTCCCTCTGCAGTTGTGTAGGGTGAGACCACACATGGAGTATTGTGTGCAGTTTTGGTCCCCTAATTTGAGGAAGGACATTCTTGCTATTGAGGGAGTGCAGCGTAGGTTTGCAAGGTTAATTCCCGGGATAGCGGTACTATCATATGCTGAGAGAATGGAGCGGCTGGGCTTGTATACTCTGGAGTTTAGAAGGACGAGAGGGGATCTTGTTGAAACATATAAGATTATTAAGGGTTTTGACACGCTAGAGGCAGGAAACATGTTCCCGATGTTGGGGGTGTCTAGGACCAGGGGCCACAGTTTAAGAATAAGGGGTAAGCCATTTAGAACGGAGACGAGGAAACACTATTTCTCACAGAGAGTTGTGAGTCTGTGGAATTCTCTGCCTCAGAGGGCGGTGGAGGCAGGTTCTCCGGATACTTTAAAGAGAGAGCTAGATAGGGCTCTTATAGTGGAGTCAGGGGATATGGGGAGAAGGCAGGAATGGGGTACTGATTTGGGATGATCAGCCATGATCACATTGAATGGCTGTGCTGACTCGAAGGGCCGAATGGCCTACTCCTGCACCTATTGTCTATTGTCTATCCCGGAGAAAACCCGCGCAGGTCAAGGGGAGGACATACAAACTCATTACAGACAAGCACCCGTAGTCAGGATCGAACCTGGGTCTATTGCGCTGTTTGGCAGCAACTCTACCGCTACGCCACCGTGTCGCCCCTGTTCTATGTTCTATGTTCATTATAACAATGATTACACTTCAGCAGTACTTCACGGACAATAGATATCTTTCTTTTCCGAAATTGGCTCAGAACCTCCAAAGTTAACTGATGACTAATGTCATTTCGGCAATTTAAAGGCAGCCTTGACTATAGATTGCAAACTATATTCAATAATCCCACAAAGAGATAATAAACTAAATATGCAAAGGTGCACTTTGCCGCAACAGTGGATTGATAAATTATTAACGGCTAATGGAGTGCTGAGATATAGTTACTGAAGAATCAAGCTTTTGAGCTTTGGCACTTTGTATGATGCATTTTCATCATTTTGGAGCATGCTGTTATTTTAAAAATCATTACCCCTCAAATGAAATAATTTAGATGTAAAAGTAAGAATAGTTGTAGTGACTTCAATCCAACTTCTCTTTAGGTTTTTGGTCCAAAATATATCAAGGTAATTTATGAGATAAAACTTTGAACTATGCTGAATTGAAAATTGATCTATAATCATTTCATCAGCCAGTGCATTCTATGAGGTCAAAGCGGTCAAAGTATTTCCATATCATTCTTCTCCTCCCAGCTTGAAAAGGTATAAGTATAAATCATATTCTTGAAACAAAAGTAAAAAACGTTACAATTCACCAAAATGTGTCTGACTGCATCTGTGGAGAAATGGAATAGGTGATGTTTCAGGTCGAGGCCCTTCTTCAAACTGAGAGCCAGGGGAGAGGGAGACTCAGAGATAAGGAAGGGTAAAGTGTGTGAAAACGAAACATCAAAAGAGATGAAGTTCAAGGAAAATGTAGAATAGGTCATTGTTAGCTGGGAGAAGATGACAACAAAGCAAGTAGAGATAAAATGTAATCGGGATCAGTCAGTCTTGAACGGTTAATAATTTTAATTACTTGATTATTCTTACCAGAGATGCATTGTTAAATTAACAAACATGTCTACCTTTTTCTGATTATGTAACGTGCAATATTTTTACTTAAGGCGTCACTTTGTAAAAATACTATGTGTAAAAGAATTCATTGGTCTCATTATAAATATTTAAACAATTTTGCAAACTGGGTAACAATAAAAGGTAATTTAATGCAGGCTCACTGCTGTTCTTTTTCCAAAAGATGGCTTATTTGACACAATTAATTAGCAGATTTGATGATGTACAATGCAAGTGGAGCAGGGTATTATACATCTCGCCCACCTTGCAATCATTCTGTAGGGTCCCTACCCGAAATGTCATCCATCCATGTTCTCCAGGGATGCTGGTTGGCCCCATCTCTGGAGAAAAGGTGATGTCTCAGGTCGAGACCCTTCATCAGAACAGGGTAATATAAATTTCCCTCACAAATGCAATCAGTCTGAGGAAGGGTCTCGACCCGAAACATCACCTATTTATTTTCTTCATAGGTGCTGTCGGACTCGCTGAGTTACTCCAGCTTTTTGTGTCTATCCAGCGTAATTTGAAGATCAGGGTCGCACAGCAGTAGAGTTGCTGACTTACAGCACCGGAGACCTGGGTTCGATTCTGACTACGAGTGACAATAGACAATTGACAATAGACAATAGCTGCCGGTCTGCAGCTGCCATTCGGGCCAGCACTGCCATTCAATGTGATCATGGCTGATCATCCACAATTTGTACGCCGTTCCTGCCTTCTCCCCATATCCCCTAACTCTGCTATCTTTAAGAGCCCTATCTAGCTCTCTCTTGAAAGTATCCAGAGAACCGGCCTTAACCACCCTCTGAGGCAGAGAATTCCAGACTCACAACTCTCTGTGTGAAAAAGTGTTTCCTCATCTCCGTTCTAAATGACTTACCCCTTATTCTTAAACTGTGGCCCCTGGTTCTGGACTTCTCCAACAAAGGGAACATGTTTCCTGCCTCCAGCGTGTCAAAACCCTTAATAATCTTATATGTTTCAATAAGATCCCCTCTCATCCTTCTAAATTCCAGAGTATACTAGCCCAGCCGCTCCATTCTCTCAGCATATGACAATCCTGCCATCCCGGGAATTAACCTTGTAAACCTACGTTGCATTCCCTCAATAGCAATAATGTCCTTCCTCAAATTAGGAGACCAAAACTGCACACAATACTCCACAATACTACGGCCTTGTACAACTGCAGGAGGACCTCTTTGCTCCAATACTCAACTCCTATTGTTATAAAGGCCAACATGCCATTCGCTTTCTTCACTGCCTGCTGTACCTGCATGCTTACTTTCATAGACTGATGTAAAAGGACCCCCAGATCCCATTGTACTTCCCCTTTTCCCAACTTGACACCATTTAGATAATAATCTGCCTTCCTGTTTTTGCTACGAAAGTGGATAACCCCTCACATTTATCCACATTAAACTGCATCTGCCATGCATCTGCCCCCTCACCGAACCTGTTCAAGTCACCCTGCATTCTCATGGCATCCTCCTCACTGTTCACACTGCCACCCAGCTTTGTGTCATCTGCAAATTTGTTAATGTTACTTTGAATCCCTTCATCTAAATCATTGATGTATATTGTAAACAGCTGCGGTCCCAGCACCGAGCCTTGCGGTATCCCACTAGTCACTGCCTGCCATTCTGAAAGGGACCCGTCAATCTCTACTCTTTGTTTTGTTTTTTTAAACACTAACAATTAAACTCGCCATTTAGGCCGCCCAAGTGGGACAAGCCCTAAAGAAAGCAAGATTGTTTTTTTTATGTTGCCCCTGCAACAAAATGATACTTTATTGTCATATGTATCTAGTTATAGTGAAATTCTTTGTTTTGCAACAGTCTGGCAAAATCATACAGCTGACCTCCCCTAGGCAGTACACAAAGAGTCGCCACATTCCTGGCGCCGAAAAAGTTTCATCACATTGGTGACCTCAAGCTGACCTGCATCCAAGACCTTTGTCCAGACCTCTGTGAAGGACACAAAGTGCTGGAGTATCCTAGCGGGTCAGGCAGCTCCTCTGGAGAAGAATGGTAGGTGAAGATTCAGGTTGAGACACTTCAGACTTCTCCTGTAGAGTTGAATAGGTCGAGTTTCTCTTGCTGTCTCCCATCTTCCATGTTTCATAAAGTTTAGCTCATCCAAATCCCATTCAACTTATCATCATTGACTCCCAGTTAGTTTAGTTTATTGCCACGTGTGCTGAGGTACAGTGAAAAACTTTTGTTGCGTCCTGACCAGTCAGCAGGAAGACAATACATGATTACAATCGAGCCATTCACAGTGTACAGATACATGATAAAGGGAATAGCATGAATAACTTTTAGTGCAAGATAGAATCCAATCAAACATAGTCCAAGGGTCTCCACTGAGGAAGATAGTAGTTCAGGACTGCTGTCTAGTCATCCAGTCAAACAAGAACAACTTGTTTGAATAATCTATAAGAACTCTAAGTCTATTACGTCTCCAACCTTATCATCAACTGATATACATCTGTGCTACTGATTTTAGTAAAGTGCTCAGTTCAAATCATTCCATCTATGTTAGTTACACTGTGTAAACAAAGTATTTCACTGTATCTAGATACATGTGCCAATAATAAATCAATAACAATATCTATAGAGAGACTCCAAAAATCCTTCACCTCTCCACATGCCCTTCCTCATCATAAAACGCACCCTAAAATCACACCCATGTAACACACCCTATAATCTAGATCTTTGGCCAAAATCCAGTCATCTAGTTTAATGCCAAGCTTGGTTTGATAATGATCTGAGAAGCATTTTAGAGTGTTTCACTAAAGCAGACAAAGTAAATTTCTAATTGTGAAATTAGATTACTGCTTCTTATTATGGAGGTAGAAAACTGGTGATTGCACATATAACCATATAACCATATAACCATATAACAATTACAGCACGGAAACAGGCCCTCTCGGCCCTTCCAGTCCGTGCCGACCATTTGTTTTCCCCTAATCCCATCTACCTGCACTCAGACCATACCCCTCCATTCCCTTCCCGTCCATATACCTATCCACTTTACTTTTAAATGTTAAAATCGATCCTGCCTCCACCACTTCTGCTGGAAGCTCATTCCACACAGCCACCACCCTCTGAGTAAAGAAGTTCCCCCTCCCGTTACCCCTAAACTTCCGTCCCTTAATTCGCATGTCATGCCCTCTTGTTTGAATCTTCCCTACCCTTAATGGGAAAAGCTTATCCGCGTCAACTCTGTCTATCCCTTTCATCATTTTAAAGACCTCAATCAAGTCCCCCCTTAACCTTCTGCGCTCCAAAGAATAAAGACCTAACTTGTTCAACCTTTCTCTGTAACATAGTTGCTGGATCCCAGGCAACATTCTAGTAAATCTCCTCTGTACTCTCTCTATTTTGTTGACATCCCTCCTATAATTAGGCGACCAAAATTGTACACCATACTCCAGAATTGGTCTCACCAATGCCTTGTACAATTTTAACATTACTTCCCTGCTCCTATATTCAATGCTCTGATTTATAAAGGCCAGCACACCAAAGGCTTTCTTTACCTCGCCATCTACATGCGATTCCACCTTCAGGGAACTATGCACAGTTATTCCTAAATCTCTCTGTTCCACAACATTCCTCAATTCCCTACTATTTACCATGTACGTCCTATTTTGATTTGTCCTGCCAAGATGTAGCAGTTCACACTTATCAGCGTTAAACTCCATCTGCCATCTTTCAGCCCACTTTTCCATATGACCCAAATCTCTCTGTAGACTTTGAAAATCTACTTCATTATCCACAACACCACCTATCTTAGTATCATCTGCATACTTACTTATCCAATTTTCCACCCCATCATCCAGATCATTGATGTACATAACAAACAACAATGGACCCAACACAGATCCTTGAGGCACCCCACTGGTCACCGGCTTCCAACCTGACAAACAGCCATCCACCATTACTCTCTGACATCTCCCATTCAGCCACTGTTGAATCCATCTTGCTACTCCACCATTAACACCCAAAGATTGAACCTTCTTAACCAACCTTCCATTGGGAACCTTGTCAAAGGCCTTACTGAAATCCATATAGACAACATCCACTGCTTTACCCTCATCAATTTCCCTAGTAACCGCTTCAAAAAATTCAAGAAGGTTTGTCAAACATGACCTTCCAGGCACAAATCCATGTTGGCTGTTCCTGATCAGACCCTGTTTATCCAGATGCTTATATATATTATCTCTAAGTATCCTTTCCATTAATTTACCCACCACTGACGTCAAACTAACAGGTCTATAATTGCTAGGTTTATTCTTTGAACCCGTTTTAAACAATGGAACAACATGCGCAGTACGCCAATCCTCCAGCACTATTCCCGTTTCTAATGACATTTGAAATATTTCTGTCATAGCTCCTGCTATTTCTACACTAACTTCCCTCAATGTCCTAGGGAATATCCTATCAGGACCTGGAGATTTATCCACTTTTATATTTTTCAAAAGTGTCAGTACTTCCTCCTCTTTGAATCTCATAGTTTCCATAGCTACTCTACTTTTTTTCCTTACTTCACATAGTTCAATATCCTTCTCCTTGGTGAATACCGAAGAAAAGAAATTGTTCAATATCTCCCCCATCTCTTTAGGCTCTGTAGATAGCTGTCCATTCTGTCTCTCTAATGGTCCAATTTTATCCCTCGTTATCCTTTTGCTATTAATATAGCTGTAGAAACCCTTTGGATTTACTTTCACCTTTCTTGCAAAAGCAACCTCATATCTTCTTTTAGCCTTCCTAATTTATTTCTTAAGATTCTTTTTACATTCTTTAGCACCTCATTTACTCCATATCTCCTATAATTATTGTGGATATCTCTCTTTTTTCGAAACAAGTGTCCAATTTCCCTTGAAAACCATGGCTCTTTCCAATTTTTACTATTTCCTTTCAACCTAACAGGGACATAAAGATTCTGTACTCTTACAATTTCCCCTTTAAATGTCCTCCATTTCTCTTCTACATCCTTCCCATAAAACAGAATGTCCCAATTCACTCCTTTTAAATCCTTACCATTCCCTCAAAGTTAGCCTTTCTCCAATTAAAAATCTCCAACCTAGGTCCAGATCTGACTCTCTCCCTAATGTATTGTGATCACTGGTCCCGAAGTGCTTACCAACGCATACCTCCGTCACCTGACCTGCCTCATTTCCTAACAGGAGGTCCAGCACTGTTACTTCTCTGGTCGATACCTCTATGTACTGCTGCAAAAAACCTATCCTGCACACATTTTACAAACTCCAAACCATCCAGCCCATTTACAGAATGTGTTTCCCAGTCTATTTTTGGAAAATTGAAATCTCCCACAATCACTAGCTATCTCCTACATATTTGATTCTCGCTCCCCATTTGGCGGTCTATAATACACCCCTAAAAGTGTTGCTACACCGTTCCCACTTCTCAGTTCCACCCAAATAGCCTCCCTAGACGAGCCCTCTAATCTATCCTGCCAAAGCACTGCTGTAATATCCTCTCTGACAAGCAATGCAACACCTCCCCCTCTGGTCCCTCCAATTCTATCACACCTGAAGCAACAAAATCCTGGAATATTTAGTTTCCAGTCACAGCCGTCCTGCAACCATGTTTCACTGATTGCCACAACCATCATATTTTGTCAATCCAGGCTCTAAGTTCATTCACCTTTCTTACAATGCTCCTAGCATTAAGATATACACATTTTATAAACCCACCATTCCTTATTCTCTGTCTATTATATTTTTCCTCTTTCTCGCCTACATTTTGGGTCCGAGTGCTTCCCTTCTCTGCCTCTTGCCCCACACCCTGTCCCCTAGCCCTCTCTATCTGAGTCCCTCCCCCCAGCCTTTCTAGTTTAAAGTCTCCCCAGTAGCCTTTGCAAATCTCCCTGCCAGGATATTGGTCCCCCTCGGGTTCAAGTGCAACCCGTCCTTTTTGTACAGATCATGCCTTCCCCAAAAGAGGTCCCAGTGATCAATAAACTTGAATCCCTGCCCACTGCAGCAGTCCCTCAGCCATGCATTTATCCTCCACCTCATTCCATTCCTACTCTCACTGTCACGCGGCACAGGCAGTAATCCTGAAATCGTTACCCTTTTGGTCCTTCTCCTTAACTTTCCCCCCAACTCCCTAAATTCTCCCTTCAGGACCTCATCTCTTTTTCTGCCTATGTCATTGGTACCTATGTGTACCACAACATCAGGCTCCTCTCCCTCCCTTTTCAGAATCTTTTGGACACGTTCCGACATGTGCGAGACCCTGGCACCAGGGAGGCAAACTACCATCCGGGTTTCCCGACTGCGTCCACAGAATCGCCCATCCGACCCCCTAACTGTAGAGTCCCCTATTACAATTGCCCTCCTCTTTTTGCTACCCTTCTGAGCATCAGGGCCGGTCTCTGTGCTGGAGACCCGGCCGGTGTTGCTGCCCCCAGGTAGACTGTCCCCTCCAATTGTACTCAAAACCGAGTACCTATTTTCCAGTTGTACAGTCACAGGGGTACTCTCTAGCCTCTGCCTCTTGCCCTTCCTAACCGTGACCCACTTGTCTGCCTCCTGTGGTCTGGGAGTGACTGTCTCCCTGTAGCTCCTCTCTATGACCTCCTCACTCTCCCTGACCAGACGGAGGTCATCGAGCTGCTGCTCCAGGTTCCCAACACAATCCTTTAGGAGCCCCATCTCGACACACCTGGCGCAGATGTGGATGTCTGGAGGGCTATCAGATTCCCTGACCTCCCACATCTGACATCCAGAACACACTGCCCTGGCCTTCATACTCCCCCCCCCCCCCCCTTACACAGGATACAATAGCAACACAATACAAAGTACACAACAAACTCCTGGGATCTGACTGCCAATCAGCTGCTTACCCTAGTCCACTTCCCACCAATCAGCTGCTTACCCTAGTCCACTTCCCACCAATCAGTTGTTTACCCTAGTCCACTTCCCACCAATCAGCTGCTTACCCTAGTCCACTTCCCACCAATCAGTTGTTTACCCTAGTCCACTTCCCACCAATTAGCGGCTTCCTCAAAAAAAAACACTTCTCTGAATGGAACGTTATGGATTTAGGTAAAAACAAGCCCCACGCTTGATTTTAAACCTTACCGGTCGGGTGTCGCTCCTCCCCCTCCTTCTCTTCCAACGGCTCCTGTGGGCCGTGTTTTATTGACCCTACCCAATTTCAGGGAAGATCGTTAACTAATTGTTGATTCACTACTGCTGGGAAGAAGGGTAATAAAAATGATGATAAAGAGAGCAATAGACAATGGGCGGCACGGTGGTACAGTTGCTACCTTGCAATGCCAAAGACCCGGGTTCGATCCTGACCTTGGATGCTGTCTGCGAGAAGTTTGTACGTTCTCCCTGTGACCGTGTGGGCTTTCTCCAAGTGCTCTGGTTTCCTCCCACACTCCAAAGACATACAGGTTTGTAGGTTAATTGGCTTCGGTATGTTGTAAAATTGTCCCTCATGTGTGGCTAGTGTTAATGTATGGGTGATCACTGGTCAGCGCGGACTTGGTGGGCCATAGTACCTGTTTCCGTGCTGTATCTCTAGTCTATGAAGTCTAAAGAACAATAGACTGAGGTGCTTGGATATAAAGTAAGCATGAGGGAGATATCAGTTGCATATTAGGTGTGGTTAGAATGAGTTTAAAGTTCATGTAAGTTTCCATTAAGAGTTTGGATAACAATGTAAATGAGTTCACTTCATTTTTGTGGTTGATCTAACGAGCCCTTCAATCATTTTCATTTCTGCCACAAACTACAAGTTACTACTTGTTCTGTGATTTTTAAAGGCCAGGAACGATGAGGCAGCAGAATTATCCAATATGCACCAGTTGAAACAAAATGTAGATAGCGAGTGGCATTGGGATTGGTTTATTGTTGTCATGCGTACCAAAATACAGTTAGAAAAACGTTGTTTTGCCTGAATTCAGGCAAATCATATCATACATAAGTATCATTGGGAGTCGAGAATTAAGAGTGAAGAGTTTGTAATTGTCATTGATAACGGGAACTAAATAATTAAATCAGTCTGAAGAGGAGTCCCGACCCAAATCTTCACCTGTTCATGTTGTCTAGGGCTGCTGCCTGACCTGCTGAAGTGCCCTAGCACTTTGTGTCTTTCCATTGTGAATCAGCATCTGCAGTTCCTTCTTTCTAGAATTATATTCCCACTTGCTGCAGCTTTACAGGGCCCCTTAACGCAATAACACAAGTAAATATATAATAATCGATAGTACAATAAATTAATGCTCAGCAATACCAGGTGACCAGACCACAAGAGTACACAACCAAAGTGTGTAGAGCAATCAAAAACAAAGTCCATGGTAGACTATTGCTGACATAAGGATGTGGTTAGGATTGTGCACTGCGATTCAAGAGCTGATGGTTACTGGGAAGAACACAGAAGGAGTCCATGATTCTTTGGTTCCTGTATCTTTTTCCCGATGATAATAGCAAGATGAGAGCCTTTGATGATATTAGCAACCTTTTTGATGCACCAACTCAAAGGATCAGGCAATGTCTACCACTTTCTACAGCCACCATCGTTCCTGCGTCGAGTTACCAAACCATCCCAACCAACCAGTCATTAATCCCTCTACCGTACACCAGCTCAGTTCAGTTTCGTTTATTGTCACATGTACCAAAGTACAGTGAAAAGCTTTTGTTGCGTGCTAACCAGTCACCAGAAAGACAATACATGATTACAATCGAGCCATTTACAGTGCATAGAAACATGATAAGTGAAGTTCGGTAGAGTATGCGCATTCGACAACGTGCCGTATCTCCTCAGTCTTCTAATGAAGTAAGGGCATTGATAAACTTTACCTGTGATTGCATCAATGTGCTGTGTCCAGGAGAGATCTTCAGAGATATGCATGCCCCGGATCTTGAAGCTGTTGACATCCACCACTGAACCATTAATGAAGACAAACTCATGGATTTCTCTTGCTAAAGCCAACAATCAGCTCCTTGGTCTTGCCAATGTTGAGAGCAAAATTGTTTTTCAGGCGCCGTTCAATCAGATTATCAATCTCCTTTAGACTTTAGTCTTTGGAGATAGAGTGGAAACAGGCCCTTCAACAACCCGAGTCCGTGCCGACCAGCAATCGCCCTGTACACAAGCTCTATCCTACACACTGGGGACAATTTACAATTTTACCCAAGCCAATTAGGCTAGAAACATGCATGTCCTTGGAGTGTGGGAGGAAACTTTAGCAATCGGAGAAAACCCATGCAGTCACAGGGAGAACGTACAAACTCTGTATGGACAGCATCGGTAGTCAGGATCAAAGCCGGGTCTCTGGCGCTGTAAGGCAGTAGCTCTACACTGCACCACTGTGCCATTCCTTCCTGGACTCTGATTCATCGCTATCCATTATTTGTCCAACAATGGGGGTATCATTACCAGCAGAATAGGGGATCTTGATGGGTGTAAATACTTGGTCTTATAAACCCTTGCTGATTTACCACATAAAACACTTTAAACCAAAGTGTTCGGCATACATGGATTCACAGAGGGTGGTTTCATGGACAAATAGTAGGAATAAATGGTCATTTTTGTGTTGGGAGATTGTGAGCACGGAATGGTTTCAGCATTGTATAACTATTATACTGTCATCCTTTGACTATAGAAACATAGAAACATAGGAGTAGGCCATTCGGCCCTGCGAGCCTGCACCGCCATTTAATATAATCATGGCTGATCATCCAGCTCAGTATCCCGTACCTGCCTTATCCCCATACCCTCTGCTCCCCTTAGCCACAAGGGCCACATCTAACTCCCTCTTATATATAGCCAATGAACTGGCCTTCACTACCCTCTGTGGCAGAGAGTTCCAGAGACCCACCACTCTGTGTGAAAAAAATCCTTCTCATCCTAGTCCTAAAGGATTTCCCCCTTATCCTTAAGCTGTGACCCCTTGTCCTGGACCTCCCCAACATCGGGAACAATCTTCCTGCATCTAGCCTGTCCAACCCCTTAAGAATTTTGTACGTTTCTATAAGATCCGCTCTCAATCTCCTAAATTCGAGAGAGTATAAACCGAGTCTATCCAGTCTTTCTTCATAAGACAGTCCTGACATCCCAGGAATCAGTCTGGTGAACCTTCTCTGCGCTCCCTCTATGCCAATAGTGTCCTTCCACAGATTTGGAGACCAGAACTGTACATAGTACTCCAGGTGTGGTCTCACCAAGACTCTATACAACTGAAGTAGAACCTCCCTGCTCCTATACTCAAATCCTTTTACTATGAAAGCTAACATACCATTCGCTTTCTTCACTGCCTGCTGCTCCTGCATGCCTTCTTTTAATGACAGCTGTACTATGACACCCAGGTCGCGCTGCATCTCCCCTTTTCCTAATCGGCCACCATTTAGATAATAGTCTGCTTTCCTGTTTTCCCACCAAAGTGGATAACCGCACATTTATCCACATTATACTGCATCTGCCAAACATTTGCCCACTCACCCAGCCTATCCAAGTCACCTTGCAGTCTCCTAGCATCCTCCTCACAGCTAAAATTGCCCCCCCAGCTTAGTGTCATCCGCAAACCTGGAGATATTGCCTTCAATTCCCTCATCCAGATCATTAATATATATTGTAAATAACTGGGGTCCCAGCACGGACCCTTGCGGTACCCCACTAGTCACTGCCTGCCATTGTGAAAAGGACCCGTTTACTCCTACTCTTTGCTTCCTGTTTGCCAGCCAGTTCTCTATCCACATCAATACTGAACCCCCAATGCCGTATGCTTTAAGTTTGTATATTAATCTCTTATGTGGGACCTTGTCGAAAGCCTTCTGGAAGTCCAGGTACACCACATCTACTGGTTCTCCCCTATCCATGCTACCAGTTACATCCTCGAACAATTCCACAAGATTCGTCAGACATGATTTACCTTTCGTAAATCCATGCAGACTTTGTCCAATGATTTCACCACTTTTCAAATGTGCTGCTATCCCATCTTTAATAACTGACTCTAGCAGTTTCCCCACTACCGATGTTAGACTAACTGGTCTGTAATTCCCCGTTTTCTCCCTCCCTCCCTTCTTAAAAAGAGGGGTTACGTTTGCTACCCGCCAATCCTCAGGAATTACTCCAGAATCTAAAGAGTTTTGAAAGATTATCACTAATGCATCCACTATTTCCGGAGCTACTTCCTTAAGTACTCTGGGATGCAGCCTATCTTGCCCTGGGGATTTATCGGCCTTTAATCCATTCAATTTACCCGACTTCCCGACTAACCTGGATTTCACTCAATTCCTCCTTTGACCTGCGGTCCCTGCTATTTCCGGCAGATTATTTATGTCCTCCTTTGTGAAGACGGAACCAAAGTAGTTATTCAATTGGTCCGCCATATCCTTGTTCCCCATGATCAACTCACCTGTTTCTGACTGCAAGGGACCTACATTTGTTTTAACTAATCTCTTTCTCTTCACATATCTATAAAAACTTTTGCAGTCAGTTTTTATGTTCCCTGCCAGTTTTCTTTCATAATCTATTTTTCCTTTCCTAATTAAGCCCTTTGTCCTCCTCTGCTGGTCTCTCAATTTCTCCCAGTCCTCTGCTGTGCTGCTTTTTCTGGCTACTTTGTACGCATCATCCTTTGCTTTGATACTATCCCTGATTTCCCTTGTTATCCACGGATGCACTACCTTCCCTGATTTATTCTTTTGCCAAGCTGGGATGAACAATTTTTGTAGTTCATCCATGCAGTCTTTAAACATCTTCCATTGCATATCCACCGTCAACCCTTTTAGAATTGATTGCCAGTCAATCTTGGCCAATTCACATCTCATACCCTCAAAGTTACCTTTCTTTAAGTTCAGAACCATTGTTTCTGAATTAACAATGTCACTCTCCATCCTAATGAAGAACTCGACTGTATTATGGTCACTCTTGCCCAAGGGGGCACGTACAACAAGGCTGCTAACTAACCCTTCCTCATTACTCAATACCCAGTCTAAAAAGGGTTATGAAGGGTTTAACTAAGTAGAACATAGCATAGGCCACTAGGGTTGGCCTCTCCTGGAGGCAGAGATGAAGGACTCACTGGATCCTTTACAAGATTCATTGAGAAGCCCAGAGAGAAGTTGGTACATAATCCAAGTTGGTGTCAAGACTGCATGTCAAATAAATCCCACAAACCCATCCCAAAGAACATTTGACATCAATTCTAATCTAACCCCTTGACACGCTGAAACACATTGTCTAATCACAGTTCACTGCTCTTTGTGGAACCTTATTGACTACAAACTGGCTACTGTGTTCATCTGTATATAACTGAAACTAGACATCTTTATTACCTGTAAAACCGAAGGTACTGAGGTACAGTGAAGAGCTTTTGCTGCGTGCTATCCAGTCAGCAGAAAGACAAAATGGGATTACAATGGAGCCATTTACAGTGTACGGGTGTCTAAAGTGCCATACAAATTCAACTGAAAGACTAATAATTAAGGTAAATGTTTTGGGGACTCAGGCTTGACATAAGGGATGGAGAAGTTAATGGTTGAAGGGTTGGAAGGAATTCAGTTAAGAAGAGGGATGTAATGTAAAAAGGTGTCTCCAGGTTTGCTCTTGATGTTCCCCAATTGACATAAATAAAGTGCCTTCAAACTTTCAATGCAAAGTGATATCAAAGACATTTGGACAGGTATATGGGTAGGACAGGTTTAAGGGGAAGATAGACACAAAAAGCTGGTGTAAACAGGCCGCATCCTTGGAGAGAAGGAATGGGTGATGTTTCGGGTCGAGACCCTTCTTCAGACTGGTTAGGCATAAGGGAAACGAGAGATATAGACGATGATGTAGAGAAATAAAGAACAACGAATGCAGGAATATGGGCCAAACTTGGGCCGGTGGGACGAGCGTAGACGGGGCATCTTGGTCGGCATGGGCAAGTTGAGCTGGAGGGTCTGTTTCCGTGCTGGATAACTCTCTGACTCTTTGACACAGTTCATTTTTACAAGTGATACCATTAGAAAGTAAAAGGTGGAAAGGTTGGGCAAATACGTCTGAATGAAACAATGGCCGTAGAATGTAATTCTGTGCCAAGTCCGCCCTGATAAGTATATCATCAATAAATGATACAGGTAGCACTGGGTCACGGAACGGAGTGGAACATAAACATGCGGCCTGGCACAACAACAGCTGTGCAGTTAGCACTCACCATTCATCATTGCCTGCATACCTAAATGACATGGTACCGAGAATGATTTAGTTTGGATCTCTTCTTATCAACTCAGTCCAACTGAACTTTACTTTCATGATAAAGGTTAACAGTCATTTTTATGGTTATCACACCTGTGTTTGTCCGTACACACCCTATCAGTAAACAGTTCATAACACTGATCAAATACAGTAAAAAAAAACCAGAAAAGAATTGGGGAAAAGGGTATACATGTTGTTCCAGCATAATAAAAAGTGCAAAGCATAATGTGTTGAAGTGACTCAGCGCGCCGGGGAGCATCTGTGGAGGGAATGGACAGACGACATTTTGGGCTGGGACCCTTCTTCAGGCTGATTGGAGGGGCAGGGAGAAAGCTGTTCCTGCTGGGGCGGGGGTGCCTGGCAAGTGATGTGTGGATCATAAGGTCATGTGGTAGGAGTAGAATTAGGCCATTCGGCCCATCGAGTCTACTCTGCCATTCAATCATGGCTGATCTATCTCTCCCTCCTAACCCCGTTCTCCTGCCTTCTCCCCATAACCTCTGGCTCCTGTACTAATCAAGAATCTATCTATCTCTGCCTTAAACTTGGCCTCCACAGCCTTCTGTGGCAAGAATTCCATAGATTCACCACCTTCTGACTAAAGCAATTCCTCCTCATCTCCTTCCTAAAAGGATGTTCTTTGACCTAGACTCTCCCACTAGTGGAAACTTCCTCTCCACATCCACTCTATCCAACCCTTTCAATATTCTGTATATTTCAATGAGGTCCCCCCTCATTCTTCTAAACTCCAGCGAGTACAGGCCCAGTGCCGTCAAACGCTCATCATAGGTCAACCTACTTATTCCTGGGTTCATTCTTGTAAACACCTTGATTCGGGTGAGAGGAGGGATGGTTTGGCAGATGGGTGGAGTAGTGACAAAGGTGAGAGGTTAAAAGGAGAGACAAGACAAAATGGAGTGAAATATAAAGCCAGAGGGAGAGATATGGGTGTAAGGGAACGGGGGGAGGAGGGAAGTGGTGAATCGTGAGGAAGACCATCAGAATATTGACCAGTGGCTCAAGATTCCAGTTTCTTGTGTCTCTAAAATTTAAAAAAGCACTTTTAATCATCATCATCATGGACCCACATATTCATTTCACTTCTGCCATCGGCATGAACCTTTTTTGTTTATTATATTGTTTTCAGAGTACTATGTTTACATATCTGTTGTGAGACCTGGTGCTTTATGGTACGGTCCTATGTTCTATGACACATAAAGAATTGGCTATTGTATCTCAGTCCACCATCCCTCAGGACTTTATTCTGTGGAGCGCAGGTGGATGAGCGGTGGTCTTATAAAGGTGTCTAAGATCATGAGAGGAATAGATCAAAACTTTCTTGGATGCAACCTGAGATGCTTTAAATGAGCAAAAAAAAAAATTTTGACGAAACTCTGTTGAAGAATGGTGTGTGAGAATATTTGTAAAATCTATTTATTTATGTCAGCCAAAATCCTAAATTAATTTACAGAAGAGCTAATTAGCTGTTTAATTTATGCAAAAGCTAATTAACAGTGTAACACTCATTACAAAAGAATGTTAATCTCTGTTAACTCCAGGTACTGAAACATTAACTGTTGCATTAATTTATGTATAAACATCTGTTTATGTGGTACGATGACAGGTTTTATTTTAATTTATTCACAAGGTGTGTGTATTGCGGACAAAGGCAACATTTATTGCCCATCCTTAATGTCTGGAGTAGGTGTGAGACATTCTCATGAACTGGTGGTATGGTGGTACCAGCGGTAGAGTTGCTGCCTTACAGCGCCAGAGACCCGGGTTCGATCCTGACTGTATGGAGTTTGTACGCTCTCCCCATGACCGCGTGGGTTTTCTCCGGGTGCTCCGATTTCCTTGCACACTCCAAAGATGTGCAGGTTTGTAGGCAAATTGGCTTGGTAAAATTGTAAATTGACCCTAGTGTGTGAAGGATAGTGTTAGTGTGCAGGGATCACTGGTCGGCGCGGACTCGATGGGCCGAACGGCCTGTTTCCGTCCGGTATCTCTGAACTAAACTAAAGCACAGCATAACATAAAAATTAATCCATCTTCTTCACGACATTTTGTACATGGGGTTATCAATATCAAAAGTATACACAGGACCTTTCCCATTCCTATGACTTTCACATGCCTTTGCGCAATTGTATGAAATGATTATAAAGTCAATCTTGGCTCATGGTTTCCCAGGAAAAAATCTTTAAAGAAGGATATCACTGCTTGTGTAACTAAGATGATCTGTAGATTGCCAAAGCACAGTCTTGGCAGATTTTGGACAAAGTCTTTAGAAGTATACATAAACTCAATGTGAAAATGAAGTGGAAACAAATGCCTTATTCTATATCGAGTTGTAATGAACCTTGTACGAAAGTTGATGCCGATGCCCAACAAATAGCAAAGCAGAGACTGAAGCCTTTCACCAACATGCCAAAGCCCAAACTGTATCAGAGAGTAAAGACAGTGCATTACTACACACAACTCCTTTTATATCTTCTGAAGATTCTCAGTGCAGCGGTGGAGCAGCGGAGGAGAACACCATGGCAGGCCGGCCCTGCAATGCCACCAGGACAACGGGCCTTCATGGTCAGATCAAGATCCCTGCACTTACAACAACTGGGACTGGAAAATGGCACCTAATGTGGTGACTCTGTAATACTGTCTCAGTGAACTGCTGCTATACACTTGTACTGTATCTAAGATGCTTCTCTAAGATGTGTCTAAGTGCTTATGTATAGTGATACTTATACTGAACTGAATACAAAAATTAATTTCACTGTACCTCAATACATGCAACTATTGCAATGTTTAAGAAACAATTGGACTGGTATGTGGATATGACAGGGTTAGAGGGATATGGGCCAAACACAGACAGGTGGGACAGGTGTCGATGGGACATGTTGGTTGGGCCGAAGGGCCTGTTTCCATGCTGTATGACTCTGTGACTCTATGACATGAGATAATAAAGTACCATTGAACCATAAAATTCCATTAAATCATTGACTGTTGTATCTCCTGTTGAAGGCGGATATGTTACAAATGTGCAGCAAGGAGCAACAAAAATACGTATGATGAATAATAAATGAACAAATATACCTCTCCTTGTTTGTTAAGATATCAGATCCAATTTGAATTTAATATTATGATGCTTCCGGTTTTGGTGCAGGTGCAGTAAAAAAACTGCATGTTAATTGATGGTCAAGAAAAGCCCATTACTTACACTTACACGTGAGTATAATTATGCACTCACTGAGAAGGCACTGGAATCGTGTTGAGAACCAAGAAATTCCAACAAGTTTTACTGTGCAGTTTTACCCTGGTAATATATCATAGGCCACTGCCAATGATATCATGTCCTCATTCAGTGTAATTAGATACTACTGTGGCATCTGAGAGACTTTTGGATAGGCACATGGATATGCAGGGAAAGGAGCAGTGTGGATCATATGCAGTCAGATGAGATTAGCTTATCTTGCATCATGTTCAACACATGTGGGCCTGAGTACCTGTTTATTATTCAATTGTTTCTGTTTAAAGATACAACATGGAAATAGACCCTTCAGCCCATCAATCATCCATTCACACTGGTTCCATGTTATCCCACTTTCACATCCGCTCCCTACACACTGCAGGCCAATTTATAGTAGCCATGTAACCTATAACCCCCACATATCCTTGGGATGTGGGAGGAAACCGGAGCACTTGAAGGAAGCTCACATGAAGGGTGTGCAAACTCCACACATCCAGCACCTGAGGTGAGGATTGAACCTGTGTCTTTGGCACTGTGAGGCAGTAGCTCTCTACCAGCTACACCGCTGTGCTGCTCTTGTGCTGTAGATTCGTTGTTCTATGTGTGGCAGCATAAAGTCTGTAATTGTGAGTAATGTTTCCATTGCAGTACAACTTAGCAATCAGCACTCCAAAGTTAACCGCAAAGAGAAAACTTTTGCAGCAACAGCAAAACAACTCAGATGATGGGTGTAAAAAATGTGACCTGCATATAGATATAATTGATGAGAACCTTCCAGTAAATGCATCTGAAGTAGCAAAAAAAAAACAGAGAAACTCTATGCTGAAAAGGATTAGTGGACAGATATTGAAATAATTAGATCAATGTACAGACATGCAATTAAAATATTCCACAAGTGAAACCCATTGGTTCATGTATCACTGGAGGAACTGGTCAGAGAGTGATACAGCCTAGAAACAAGCACTTCACACCAACCAACATGTCCCATCTGCACTAATCCCACCTCCCTCCATTTGGCCCATATTCCACTAAACATGTCCTATCCATGTACTTGTCTATTTGCTTCTTAAACATTGCAATAGTCACTGCCTCAACTACCTCCTCCGGCAGCTCGTACCATACACCGACCAGCCTTTATATGAAAAGCTTCTTCTTCTTGCATTTGGCGTACACAGCCTAAAGTTGTAGGAAAACTTGTTCTATTTGATCTTATTTGATTGTGCACGCCAGGTTGATTGCATTTGTCGAAACAGGGTGGACCACGTGAAGGTTGCAATCTCCCACCCCATATGAAAAGCAAAAAGGGAGAACAAAGGGGGCCCCTGGCATGGGGGGACTACCAAGAACTAAGGGGACCACAAATGGAATACTTTGTGTTAAAATTGAAAACTCTGTCGGCATCCTTTATGTGGTGACCTTGGGTATGCAAAACAAGGAATCTCACTGTGACTTGTCACAATTTTCCTTCATTCATTCATTCATTCATTCATTCATTCATTCATTCAGAAAAACAAGGGCATGTCATGGTTTACCCAAAGCATATCTGATTGCATGTTAGATAGACACAAAAATCTGAAGTAACCCAGTGGGACAGGCAGCATCTTTGGAGAGAAGGAATGGGTAACGTTTCAGGTGGAGACCCTTCATCAGACATCACGCCTGACCTGCTGAGCTACTCCAGCATTTTATATCTATCTTCGGGGTTAACCAGCATCTGCAGTTCCTTCTTACACGTGTTTTTAGTTTGGGTTAGTTTACTTCAGTTAAGAGATACAGCGCGGAAACAGGCCCTTCTGCCCACCGAGTGCGTGCCGACCAGCAGTCACCCCGTACACTAGCACTATCCCACGCCAGGGACGATTTACAATCTTTACCAAAGCCAATTAATCTACAAACCTGTACGTCTTTGGAGTGTGGGAGTAATCTGGAATGCACACGGTCATGGGGAGAACGTACAATCTCCGTACAGCCAGCACCCATAGTCAGGATAGTCTGGCACTGTAAGGCAGCAACTCTACCACTGGGTCATCACGCTGCCCCCATTTATGGTGAATAGTTTCAAGCAAAAAGGGGAATGTCCATGTTCAGTATCCCCCAGTTGTGTTCCAAGTTGGACATGGTGCAGAGTTCTGGAGGAGAAGTAGCTAATCTATGCTCATCTTCAAATGATACAGAAGAACCTTTTTTGGGTTCATATTCAGAACAAATCTGTTCATTAGTTGATTCAACACCATAACCTGCGGGCAGATCTATCAGACTGTGGAAAACTGGTAAAAATATGCAAACATAGAAATAAGGAACAGAGGCAGGCCGGACCCCTCAAGCTCTCGTAAATTTGTCCAGGTAAAGGTCGTGGACTTGTAAATGATACAAATACAAAAATAAAAGTCATCCTTTCGTAATGTCTTCTTAAAGATAGTTTTGATTCCAGATGTTCTTAGTACTTATTTGTTTGCATTATTACATTTCTACAGTGCTAGTGGTTTATAATCGAAAGACACGAACGGAAGATGGAGAGTGAATCAATTGAATTGATTGTAAGATACAGCATGGAAATAAGTCCATCAGCTGACCAAGTTCGTGTGACCATCGATTTCCCATTCATTGCTTCAATGATTCTTTTATTATCATATGTACTATCACGTGTGTTATCACTCCACGGAAGGCTGTGGAGGCCAAGTCAATGTATATTTCTAAGGCAGAGATGAATAGATTCTATCTATCTATTCTGTGGAGAGATTAGTATAGGTGTCAGAGGTTATGGGGAGAATGGCAGAAGAATGGGGTTAGGAGGGAGAGATAGATCAGCCATGATTGAATGGCGGAGTAGACAATAGGCCGAATGACCCAATTCTACTCCTATCCCTTATGACTGCCCCTCGAACCTGCACTGTCGTTCAATACTTTGAATCAATTTTTCCTTCAATTTAATTTCCCAGTAGAGGGCGCACATTGCTTCAAACTTCAATCTGCAGCAATCTCCCACACAATCAGCGATCAAGGGCTAGGCCCAATAACCCTGTCATTTCTTTATCGGCTTTCCTAAATACTGCCCCTATAACTTTAGTCACAAATGAGAACGGGTCACAGCGGGGAATGAGAAGCACATGACAGATTGTTGCGGGTAACGAAAGTGACAGTCTGAAGCACGGTGAAAAATGAGTCCCGAGCAAATGTTACTGAGCTGTTGCCAGTAATGATGGGCTCAATGAGTCTAAGTGAGAAACCAGGGCTCTCAGAGTAACAAGCCTGTCGAAAATGTATTTCAAAACGAGAAGGAAAACAGTTGTGCAAGGTTGAAAAATAACAGGGCAACAATTAATCAGAACAAGGAGCAGTTGAAAATGAACGGCTGAAATAAAATCTTCCGGATGTGTGCCTTCCTAATGATAATCACTTTGAGCAGTTGTTGGCAAGAGTACTGTCGCAGAAACAGGTGTCAGGAAGTAACTCAGGTGTAATGCAGAGGAGAGGGGCAGCTTTATAATGGGAACCATTTTAACAAATCTGCTCAATACTCCAAGGACAAATTGCCACCGCATTTCCGTGGAAAAAGCTTGGAAAAAAGAACAGGACTTTAGTGTACTGGATCCAGGGTTGAGACTGGACATTGTAGCTGGGAGAATTGGTTACAGGAAATGAATTGGGGAATTGAGATTATCATGGATGTTCTGGGAGATAGCATAGACATGATGGGTCAAGTGTCCCCCTTCTATGTAGAAATGATCTGAAGAAGGGTCTCGACCCAAAACATCACTTATCCATGTTTCCCTGAATTACCCCTGCACATTGTGCCCATTTGACCTCCTTCTATGTCAGCATGAAATATTAATAACTATTTTGACAGGCCAGTGCCCACTTTACCAATCATTTCCTGTTCCATGTAATTAAAAGGATCTGCAGTTGCTGGTTTTCTGAAGATGGGTCCCTACCCGAAACATCACCCATCCATTTTCTCACGGTGGCGCAGCGGTAGAGTTGCTGCCTTATAGTGGCAGAAACCCGGGTTCGATCATGACTATAGGTGCTGTCTGTACAGTGTTTGCACGTTTTCCCCATGACCACGTGGGATTTCTCCGGGTTTCCTCCCACACTCCAAAGATGTACAGGTTTGCAATTTAATTGGCTTCAGTAAAATTTGTAAATTGTCCCCAGGGTGTAGGATAGTGTTAGTATAAGGGGATCACTGATCGGCACGGACCCGAGTGGGCTAAAGGGCCTGTTTCTGCGCTATATCTCTAAACTAAACTCAATTAAGATGCCGCCTAACCCGCTGAGTTACTCCAGACTTTTGTGTCTATATTTCCTGTTCCAGGAAATAAAATGGCTGTAGATTAAAACAATGGCTGAAGATTAAAACAGATTATTTCATTTTTGATAGGATAACATATTAAACATTTAAATAAGGAAACATTTATAATAAAACATCTGCTGTATTTATGCTGCAATCCTTGCACAAGTTTTCAGAAAATTCTATCAATTCCAACCAAATTGTTTATCTTGAGGTTTAGGTTTATTATTGTCACATGTATCAGAAGTAAAAAACTTCTGGTACACGTGACAATAGACTAATCTCAAACTCCATACAATCAAGTCAATCTCAAGTCCAATAGGTAGAGCAAAGGGGAAGATACAGAGTGCAGAATATTATAACATGGTACGACAATTATGATACTCTCAGTTTCCTTTGCAACATTTGTAAAGTATTAAAGGAGCAACCAATGGTGACAATTTAATCAGATCAGATGATAGCAGGAAGAGATGGGCAAGGTCAGTGAAATCAGTGGGTTTTATCTGTCTCCTCAAAGCCTTTCTGCAGTACTTCAATTCAAGTGAGGGCTATAATAGAATACTTGGCACTTGTCCAGATGAATTCTTCTACATTCAAAGCTTGGCACTACTCCAGCAGAACATACCCTCCTGTCTCTGAGTTCAATCACCGCTGGTGCAAAGTAGTTGAAGAATATACTATCTGTAGGATGCTCTATAGCCACTCTCTCCTACGCTGCCTGCCTGGAAGGTTCGTTGGTCAGTGGGACCTCACCTGAAGGCTTTGCGATCAGCAGGACCGGGAACCCACCCGAAGGCTCATCGGTCGAGGTAACTGCGAGGGGACTGGAGACATCGGACGCGGGGAGCAAGGGCCGACAGGAGAGTGAGCCGGAAAATAATGCCTCCAGCACCTTCAAGGTCAGCTACTGGAGGCACCCCTGGGACACAAAGATGACCAGACGAGGAGAGGAGAAGGGCGTGGATTAGCGATAACTGCTCCACTACATCGAACGCACGGCTGCATGTGTAATATATGCAAAACGAATTTCACTGTGCAGTTGCATATGTGACCAATAAAACACAATTGAACCTTCCTTTGGCAACATGAGAGGTAAAATAATATATTGAAAGGAAAATATTGCCTATATATTCCTTTAAAAATTATCCATATCAAACTTGTATAAATAGAGATGCAAGGAACTGCAGATGATGGTTAACAAAAACGACTGAAAGTGCTGGAGTAACTCAGCGGTTCAGGTGGCATCTCTGCAGAACAGTCTGAAGAAGGGTCCCGACCGGAAACGTCACCTAACCACGTTCCCCACAGATGCTGCCTGACCTGCTGAGTTACTCCAGCACTTTGTGTCTTGTATAAATAGAGCACAGAGTATTATTTATAAGGAGAGGTTGGATGAACATGGAGAATGGTAGATGCCTGGGACCCACTTCCAAGGGAGGTGGTGGAGCAGATAAAATAGCAATGGTTCAGAGACATTTAGACAGGCACATAAACAGGCAGGCAATAGGGGGATGTAGATCATGTGCAGGCAGATGGGATTAGTTTAAATTGGCGTTATATTCAGCATCAGGTATCGTGGGTTGAAGGGCCTGTTCCTGTGTTTAGTTTTTGTTTTGTTTAGTTTAGAGATTCAGTGCAGAAACAGGCCCAGCAAGTCTGCACCGACCAGCGATCCCCGTACACTCGCACTATCCTACATACTAGGGACAACTTACAATCGTTACTGAAGCCAATTCACCTATAAACCTTTGGAGTGTAGGAGGAAACCAGAGCACCCAGGGAAAGCCCACTCGGGCACAGGGAGAACATACAAACTGCGTACAGACAGCACCCATAGTCAGGATCTCTGGCCGGGTCTCTGGCACTATAGGCATTAGGGGGCACATCTACCACCGTGTGCTGTACTGTCCTATGTTCTAATGGTATAGTGATGCATCTTCTTTGGTGTTGGGGGAAATTCTGGAATGCCCTACTGAACAGTGTTAAGGACCATAACATCCCCAGTTGAGGAAAACTAGAGGATGTTTGATAAATGCAGCGGTGTGGCAACTGGCCTCGTTAAAATTGCCCCTAGCGTGTAGGTAGTGGATGCGAAAGTGGGATAACATGAAAATAGTGTGAACGGGTGGTCGATGGCCAGCGTGCACTTGGTAGGCCAAAGGGTAGGAACAAAGAACTGCAGGTGCTAGTTTATACCAAAGACAGACACAAAGTTCTAGACTAACTCAGTGGGTCAGGCAGCATGTCTGGAGAAAAAGGATGAGTGACCTTGTTTCCATGCTGCATGACTCTGTAATCCTGCGCAAACTTCGCTGCCTTTCATTTTCCTCAAGTCTCTTGGTAAAATTACAAGTGGGAGAGAATTTTGTAGTCAACAAATGCACTTAAAACACCTTCCAGAGTTAGCACAAAGATAAAGGTCAATGTTGAGGGGAATTGTAAAAATCCCACAACTCTCAAAACACATGTCACAATACCATGATCTGACCCCTTGGCTTCAAGATACGTCAGTTGACCATTTTATAAAATACTATTTCTTTGACAAACTAAACTGATGTGAAATCTCAGAAAATATAATCTATAATTAATGCATTGTGTAATCTACTTTTGCTGATATTATCTTGGTCAATAACCATCGCTGGAGAGAAAGAAAAGAAAAAATCCAAATGGAAATATTAATTAATAAACTAGTACATATTCAGCAGAATGTACTGGTACTAACATTAGAAAATGTGACACCTTTGAAACATGGGTGAGTTCATCTTCTAATGTCATCTTTCTTATTGATTTGACGTCAATGCACCAGATTCTGTGGTGCAAAGGGGATTTAAACTAATTACAACTGCAATTGAATGCTGATTTTGTTCTGCAGTTGCTAATTATTTATATAAATGTGTTAAATAAAATCATTTTAGAATGTGTGCTCCTCTGATGTCACACTTGGTACATCTCAGGTGGCAATTCTAAGACGTGCCCAGTGGGAACTGGGCATTTAAAATGTCACAGGCAACTTATCTATGTGAATTGTGCAGAGATGCAATGACCATGATGTAATAACAAGGAACTGTAGATGCAAAAAGAAAAGACACAAAGGTTTGGAGTAACTCAGCGGGTCAGGCATATTCTCTGGAGAACAAGGATAGGTGACATTTCAGGTCTGAAGAAGTCTGAAGAAGGGTTCCAACCCAAAACATCACCCATCCATGATCTCAAGAGAATAGGCCTGACCCACTGAGTTACTCCAGCATTTTGTATCTTTCTTTGCACTGACAACAATTTCTACCAAGACTTAAACATAGAAACATAGAAAATAGGTGCAGGAGGAGGCCATTCGGCCCTTCGAGCCAGCACCACCATTCATTGTGATGTACCAAAACTGTACACAATACTCCAGATGTGGTCTTACCAGAGCCCTATACAACTGCAAAAGAACCTCTTTACTCCTATACTGAAATCCACTTGTTATGAAGGCCAACATTTCATTACCTTTCTTCACTGCCTGCTGTACCTGCACGCCAACTTTCAGTGACTTGTGTACAAGGACACCCAGGTCTTTCTGTACCTCCCTCTTACCTAACCTAACCCCATTGAGATAAAAATCTGCCCCCTTGTTTTTGCCGCCAAAGTGGATAACCTCATATTTATCTATATTATACTGCATCTGCCATGCATCTGCCCACTCACTCAACCTGTCCAGGTCACCCTGCAACCTCGTAACATCCTCTTCACAGTTCACACTGCCACCCAGCTTCGTGTCATTCTGTGCAAGTGACTAATTGGATCCAAATGGGATCAGCAGATAATTCTTTGCAACTTCCTGGTCAGATGTGAAAAGTCAGGTTGTTTAGGAAAAGTGAAAAGATCTGTCAAGGTGGCTTTTTGTCGGTCTACGTGGGTCCGGAAGATGGAAGCCTCCTTTAAACTCAGGAAGAATCCATAATTCTGACACCATAATCTTCCCAGAGAAGCAAGAGATTGCAGATGCTGGAATCCAGAGCAAAACATAAAATGCTGGAGGAACTCAGTGGGTCAGACAGCATAGTTCACACTTCCTATTCCCTCCTCAGTAAAATGATGACACAAGCAGTGAAATATGCTGCCCAACCCACTAAGTTCCTCCAGCACATTGTGTTTGGCACCATATTCTGTCTATTTCTTCCCTCATAGCCCTCTGAGAACTCAAAAGTCTAAGCCCACATCAACATTCATGCAAACAGCAATCAAGGCCATGTAATTCAACACTGGCTAGTCACTATTATCCTTCCTCTTCCCAACTATTGTGGCTGATATATTGACGAATAATGTACCATCAAGACCAAGTACTTACCATAGTCATAGTGGTGAAACAGTGATGGAGTTGCTGCTGGTTAATGCGGACCGAGCGGAGGTGTTCGGCGAAACGATCACCAAGCCTCCGCTTGGTCTCACCGATATCTGCATCCGCTGCTCCAGATGCCAGATGATCTATATCGGTGAGACCAAGCGGAGGCTTGGCGATCATTTCGCCGAACACCTCCGCTCGGTCCGCATTAACCAACCCGACCTCCCGGTGGCTCAGCATTTCAACTCCCCCTCCCATTCCGTATCCGACCTCTCGGTCCTGGGCCTCCTCCACGGCCAGAGTGAGCAACACCGCAAGTTGGAGGAACAGCACCTCATATTCTGCTTGGGGAGTCAGCATCCTCTGGGCTTGAACATTGAATTTTCTCAGTTCTGTTAACCCTGGCTGTCTCCTCCCCTTCCCACCTCTCCCTCAGCCCTCGGGCCCTGGCATTCCCTCTCTCTCTATCTCCCTCCCCCACCCTAGTCGCACCAGCTTCTCATTTTCACACCACAAACAGCTTGTTCCCTTTATCATTGATACTCTTTTGCATATCTTTCATTCATAGTTCTTTATCTCTCCACATCACCGTCTATATCTCTCGTTTCCCTGATCCCTGACCAGTCTGAAGAAGGGTCTCGACCCGAAACGTCGCCTATCTCCTTCGCTCCTTAGATGCTGCTGCACCCGCTGAGTTTCTCCAGCCTTTTGTGTACCCTCTTGTGCAAACTCAGCAGGTTAGGCAGCATCCGTTGTGGGAATGGACGGGTGATGCCTTCAGGTCAGGACATTTCTTCAGAGTCTGAAGAAGAATAGCCACCTGAAACATCACAAAGAGCAAAACATAGAAACATAGAAAATCATCCAAAATCAGTACCCCGTTCCTGCTTTTTCCCCATATCCCTTGTTTCCGTTAGCCCCAAGAGCAAAATCTAACTCGCTCTTGAAAATCCAGCGGGGGGGGGGGGGGGGCGCTGAGAGAACCAAGTGGGACTCGGAGTGGGGTGGGGGGGGGGGGTGCCAAGGAAACAAAGAGGGACTATTGGGGACTACTTTGTGAATATACTCTCTGCATACTTTGGTATGGAATGCAATTGTGTACGGTATGCCAATGGGTATAGTATGGTATTATGTATTGTGTATGGTATGCAGAGCAAAGAGTTTCACTGTGACATGTCACATGTGATAATAAAGTATCAATTAATCAATCAATCTATCCACAGATGCCACCTGACCCGCTGCGTTTCTCCAGCACATTGTGTTTTAATTCAGCTCTTGTCTCTTTCCAAGTACATTACTGGATGCTCATCATAGTCTTACTTGAAATTAGCAATGAGTAATTTATGTTAAATGACTCACTATTTAATAGTCAAATGTACCAGGAATGAGTTTATTACTTGCTATTTGTCATTTGTGTTTCACAATTTAGACTTGGAGAATAGCGATTACAAAAAAGCAGATACTGAGAAGCATTATTCTATAGGAGATCAGCAGGGAAGCTATTGTTGAGGTGCTCACAGCAAAACCTAACTGGCAGTCAAATAATTTAATTTTCATGTGTAATTGCCTTTGTAAAAGCGGAATGTAACTGGGGTCACTGGTGATAATGGTGAGAAACTTACTAAACTACCTAATGCCGACGATTGCTGGAGAATTTATATCATGATGAATGAAATGGAACAAAGCAATCACAAACAATATAAGCGAACATAGTTACTCTTGAGAAATAGCAAATACGTGCATGAGAACAGGAAAATCGTGATAGCCTATGATTGGAGAAATGAACTGCTTTGAAAGGCAACAGCAATACTTTTGGAGGAATCCAATCATAATCTGCAGTAATGATTTGAAGTGGAATTAAACAGGAAACAAAAGGTTTATGTAATAATGAAGATTAGTGAAAAGAATACAAATGGAGGATTAACGAAATCAACAATTTGTGGTAAAGAATTTTAGCAGGGAGACTGTGAAACCGAACCATCCTACCAACAACTGGAGAGCAGTCCAGAACTACTATCTACCTCATAGACCCTCGGACTATCTTTGATCAGACTTTATTGGACTTAATCTTGCACAAAAGTTATTCATGTTATTCCCTTTTTCATGTATTTGTATGCTGTTGATGGCTCGATTGTGATCACATATTGTCTTTCCGCTGACTGGTTAGCACGCAACAAAAGCTTTTCACTGCACTTCAGTACGTGACGATAAACAAAACTCAACTCAAAATTAGATTGAAGAATTTAAGGATTTAAGAATTTAAACTAGATTTAGATTTAAAGGCGACACAGTGTCCTTGCAGTAGAGCTACTGCCGTACAATACCAGAGACCCGGGTTTGATCCTGACTACGGGTGCTTGTCTGTACGGAGTTTGTACATTCTTCCCGGGACCAGCATGGGTTTTTTCCACGCTCTTCGGTTTCCTCCCACACTTCAATGACGCACAGGTTTCTAGGTTAATTGGCTTGGTGTAAATGTAAAACTCTAGTGTGTATAGGGTAGTGGTAATGTGTGGGGTTCACTGGCCGAAGGGACTGTTTCCGTGCTATATCTCAAAACTAAACTAAACTAAAGTATGCTTTTAATGTGCACCTGTAGTCACTCTCTGTCTTATCTAAATCTGTCATAATCTCCAGCTGTCTGTAAATCTATCTGTAAACTAAACTAAATTAATATCGGCAAAGGTTGTCTTAACATTTACATCAAGAATAAAAATAATGGTAAAGAGGAACTGGACACATTAAAAAGAGATTGTAATTACTGAGCATGTATGTTGTCTTGCTATGCATAGTGAACAAAGTCTATACAGAACCAGAATTGCATTGATGAATTAGGATTAGCAAAGGGAATTAAATGGTCAGCATTAGTATAAATAAAAGAATCAAATCTAAAAAAAAAAGATTGAAATTCAATCTATCCCAGGCTTAGCCAACTTTCAGAGGTTATTAAAAAGGGAAATAACTTATTTCCAATTTCCAAAGCTTTCTGCATTTAAAAATATTTAATAAATGGATCATTGCTTATGGCATGACTATAGATATAAATAAACAATTCAGGAAACATTCCTTTACATCCAAAAGACCCTTGGAACTCCAATAATTCTGGGAGTTTTTTGTAATTCCGTTTATGAAGACAATGCTTAAGAAACATTTAGACAGGTACATGGATAGGACGGGTTTAGAGGAATATGGGCCAAACATAGGCAGGTGGGCCTAGTGTAGATGAGACAGGTTGATCGGTGTGGGCAAGTTGGGTCATTGGACCTATTTCCACGATGTATGACTCTTTGACAGTTATTTCAACTGGAAAAATCACTTTATAGCCGGACAATTTTTGATTCTCTTCGGCCTTGCATTTGAATTATATTGCAACTAATGTGGTGTTTGAAGACCTTGAATTAAAACAATATATTATCACCAGGCACAAGTCGTTTCTGCTCTAGAGAAAAAAAAAGTTACTAAATCGACCTTAAGAATAAGGAATTCTTGTTAATAGTAAAATTAGCAATTTTTCTTAACAGAAAGTGAACTATCAATTTTTGAATAAGATTGTTTTATAGAAACATAGAAACATAAAAAACATAGAAAATAGATGCAGGAGTAGGCCATTCGGTCCTTCACACCAGCACCGCCATCCAATATGATCATGGCTGATCATCCAAAATCAGTACCCCGTTCCTGCTTTTTTCCCCCATATCCCTTGATACTGTTAGCCCTCAGAGCTATATCTAACTCTCTTGAAAACATCCAGTGAATTGGCCTCCACTGCCTTCTGTGGCAGAGAATTCCTCAGATTCACAACTCTGTGTTATTCCTGTACCAATTCCTTACTCCAGGAATAATTTCTTCCATCTCTGCCTACATGACACATTTGCCCTCTGCAGTCTTTTGGTTACATGCATCCGAAAGGGATTTGATAACTTCTGTCTATTAGCTAAAGGTGAATGTCATTGAACGACAGTGAAAGTGACTCACTGACCTGTTTAATGAATTGATCACGTGACCAAAGCTAGTGAATAGCAATCACTTGCAGATCCTCTGATAGTTATGTCTGAGGTGGCGTATTAGGCCCTCAATATTAATTGATTTTATTGCATAATGGAATTGACAACTCCGCTGTTAATGAAAACATAGATTGTGTTGTAGGCAGAATGCATGGATAAAAAAAACTAGGAAGTTATTAGTGAATTTAGTGAATAAGCTTTAGTTTAGAGATACAGTATGGAACCAGGCCCTTCGGCCCACTGAGTCCATGCTGACTAATGATCACTTGTGCACTAGTTCTATCCCACACCCTAGGGACAATTTACAGAAACCAATTAACCTACAAACCTGCACGTCTTGGGAATGTGGGAGGAAACTAGAGCACCTGGAGAAAGCCCACGTGGTCACAGGGAGAATGTACAAACTCTGTACAGGTAGTCAAGATTGAACTGGCGCTGTAAGGCAGCAACTCTACCTCTGCGCCACCATGCCGCCCTTAGCAAAGACAATTCAATGTCATTGTAAATATTTTAAAAGTTATGTCATGTACTTCATATCTAAAGAAATAGGAGTACTTTCAAAAGACTGGAAAGCTAGAAATAGTGGAGCTTCAAAATATAATTGACTAGATAATTAAAATATCATGAACAGAAAATAATTAAAATACTCCACATCTTTAAGTTGAGGGGATTAGAATGCCAGTGCATAAAAATGTGTCTGTTGCTATACAAATCCATGCTTAGACCACATGGAAGAACAGTTCTATGGATTACACCCTCAAAAAGATATAATGGACTTGAAGGGCTTTCAGGATAGATTCACAGGAACAAAGCCAGGACTCAAAGAGTTAAATTCCATGGGGTGATTACACAAAGCGGTTCATAGTCTGTGGCACTCGGATAAGGTACGATTTGAGTGGTTTTCAAGATATTAAGGAAAATTGATCAGGAAGCAAAATATATTTCCTTTATCGAGTCATACAGCGTGAAAACAGGCCCTTCAGCCCAACTTGCCCACACCAGCCAACATGTCCCATCTACACCAGCCCCTGCCTGCATTTCGCCCATATCCCTCTAAACCTGTCCTATACATGTACCTGTGTCATTGTTTCTTAAACGTTGCAATATTCCCTGCCTCAACTACCTCATCTGGCAGCTCGTTCCACACACCCAAGACCATTTGTATGAAAAAGTTACCCCTCAGATTCTTATTAATTTTTTTGCCCCTTCGTATTAAACCCATGTCCTTTGGTTCTCAATTCCTCTACTCAGGGCAAGAGACTCTACCCGGCTCTACTATGCGTCTACCTGATCTATTCCTCTCATGATTTTATACACCTCTATAAGGTTACCCCTCATCCTCCCGTGCTGCAAGAGTCCTAGCCTGCTCAACCTCTCCAATGGGACCTGACAACATCCTCGTAAATCTTCTCTCTGCCCTTTCCAACTTGACTGAGTTGGTTAGAAAGTTCAGGAGAGTTGGGGTGTCTAATGCATATCCCAGAGCCACTAGTTTTTTTTCTGAAATTAAATTAAAACAAACTTCTGCTTAAGAAAGAGAGTAAGAATTTGAAACTCTTCCACAAATGTCACTGATGTTACATCAATTGTCAATTTTAAATCCGAGATTGATTATTTGTGTTAACCCAGACCCATTGCAGGGCATGGGGAAGGCAAGAGGTTTTAAGACACAATCGACAGCCTTGTTGAGCGACAGAAAGACTTAAAAAAATTAACATTCTTTTCACATGATCGTAAAAAAAGGAATAATGAAACTAAAGGACTGCAGGTCAATAATGTTAACACCAGTGATGAGAAAATGGTTAGAATCCATCAATAGAATAAAGTAAGTAGAAAAATATATGGCACGTCCACTCCCATGCTCTCTGTAAGGTCTGCACTCAAGGAGCTGATACTTGAAGACAAAATACTGCAGTTCTTGGTGTTTGTCTTTAGTCCAATGAACTGATAACAAGTTATGTAATAGCTATTGAATTCTGCAGTCTTGAGAACTTCTACAGATGCACCAAACAAAGCATATTGTTGGGCTGCATCACAGCTCTGCCCAAGACCGCAAGAAATTGCAGAGTTGTAGATGGAGTCCATCACGCAGACCGGACTTCCCACCATTGACTACATTTGCACTTCACACTGCCTCGGAAAAGCAGCCAACATAATCAGACTTGGTCATTCTTTCTTCTCCCTGCTCCTGTCCAGCAGAAGGTACAGAAGCTTGAAAGCGCGCATCACCAGACTCAGGAACAGGTTCTTCCCCTCTGTTATTAGACTTCTGAACGGTCTTTCCAAATGCAAGGATACTGTCCGATTCACCTCTACCCCATTGCAGACATTGGACTTTGTTTATGTAACGTTATGATGCGCTACAATGCTGATAACTATATTCTGCACTCTGTATCTTTCCTTTTGCTCTATCTATTGCACTTGAGTTTGATTTGATTGCATTCAAGTATAGTGTTATCTGATCTGACAGGATAGCATGGAAAGTAAAGTGTGTCACTGTATCTTGGTACATATGACAATAATAAACCTAAACCTAAGCACTTCCTATGAATTACATGCAATGTTTCTACATCTGGTGATACCAGTAACAGTAAAATGACTGCACTGTTTTAACATAATCTGCAACATATTTTCCTGCACTTTAATTCATAGGTACAAGATAGAAATAGGACCTTCGGCCCACTGAGTCCATGCTAACCATCAATCATCTGTCAACATTAGTTCTACTTTATCCCACTGTTTGCACACTAGGGGCAGAGGGCCAATTAACCTACAAACCCGCACTCCTTTGGGATGTGGGAGGCAACTGGAGCACCAGGAAGAAACCCACACGATGACAGGGAGAACGGGCAAATCCTGCACCGACTGCACCGGAGGTCAGGATCGAACCCAGGTCTCTGATATTGTGAGGCAGCATCTCTCTCATCTGTGCCACTGTTGCAAAGTTGTGTACAATTTAAATTATACAAATTATTAACCATTTATTATTTGTAAATTAAAAATTATAATGTTGCTCGAATCATTGTATTCCACCAGCACTTTGTTTTTGCTCAAGATTCCACCATCTGCAGTTCCTTATGTCGTTGAATTAATTATCTCAGTTTTCTCAACTTGGGGTCAGTTATTTTGACATACAGCACGAAAATGGGCCCTTTGGCCCAACTCGTCCATGTCGACCAAGACATCTAAATTAGTTCCATTAGCCCACATTAGCCCAGCGATCACCACATACACTTGCACTATCCTACACACTAGGGACAATTTACAGAAGCCAATTAACTGACAAACGTCTTTGGAGTGTGGGAGGAAACCAGAGTACCTGGAGTAAACCCACAGGGTCACAGCAAGAACATACACACAACACCTGTAGTCAGGATGGAACTGCGGTCCTTGGCACTGTTGGGCAATAACTCTGCCTCTGCGGCACAGTGCTGCCCACTCTACCTAGTTCAACTACTGTTAAAGCTCATTCCACATACCCACCATCTTACGAGTGCTGCATTTTATGGCTACCTGGCTCCCTGTTTGTGAACTGCAGTAGTCTGAAGAAGGGTTCCACCCAAAACATCACCCATTCTTTTTCACCAGAGATGCTGCCTAACCTGCTGAGATACTCCAGCACTTTGTATCTATCTCCCTTGCTCAGCTCTCAACTCAAACTCCAGTAAACTATTACCAGAGAAAACTTTCAAGTACTTTGCAATTTATCTGACCCTAGTAATATTTCAAACCAACAGGGCAATTTAGTTCATTGTAATATAAAACCAGGCCAATCTATATCCCGTCAGCTGGTAGCTGCCAAATATACCATTAGAGAAAATAATCATTTAACTTTTACTTGCTTGGGATTCTACCCCTCTCTGCCAACCAATCATAATGTGCATTTGAAACAGAAAATACTAAAAAATTACATTTTAAATTTTAAATAAATTGCATTCTGCCCTTTGTAGTTCACTACCGCAAGTGACCACAACCTAAATCATCTTGCCTGTTAAGGATTTTGAGCATATCCTTCAGTCCGTTTCACCTTCATTCAAAAGCTACTTATCTTTAAGATACTTGGGAATTAATCCAGATAGATGTACAGCCTGCCTCCAGTTACTTTTCTGAAATTGCAAAGTGCTGGAGGAATTCAATGGGTCAGTGAGGAAGTGAAGTGAGACAGACTGAAGAAGGGTTCCGACCCAAAACATTACCTATCCATTTCTTCCACAGTTGATGTGCAGGAATAAACTGCAGATGCTCGTTTATACCGAAGATAGACATGAAAAGTTTGAGTAAAGGGGTTGTCCCACTGTACGAGCTAATTCAAGAGCTCTCCCGAGTTTAAAAAAAAAATCAAACTCGTGGTAAGTACGTAGAATGTACGTAGCGGGTACGTCAGAGCTCGGGACGTCTCTTAGCGGCCCATAACGCTAACGGCAGGTACTCGGGAAGCTCGGGAAGACTCGTGAAGATTTATCAACATGTTGAAAAATGTCCACGAGAGCCCCGAGTACATACGAGCGGCTATTGCCATAATTCTCCAAGTTCGAATCAGGGGAAACTCGGGAGAACTCTTGAATTAGCTCGTACAGTGGGACAGCCCCATAACTCAGCAGGTCAGGCAGCATCTCTGGAGAAAAGGAATAGGTGATGTTCTTAAGAAGGGTCTCAACCCCAAACGTCACCTATTCCTTTTCTCCAGAGATGCCGCCTGACCCACTGAGTTATGTCTATCTTCCGTCTACCTTCCTCCAGAGAGGATGCCTGACCAGCTAAGTTCCTCCAGCACTTTGTGTTTTGTTCAAGATTCCAACACCTGCAGTTCCTTGTGCCTCCAATTATTTTTCAGTTGCACTCTGCAACTACCCACACAATGGTAAACAATGGAATTTTCTAGTTTTATCCAATAGGCCAGAAACTGGAATGGGCCATTTCAAAACCTAAACCTAAAATCAAAGGACACTTAAAAAATGTTCAATCCAGCATTAAATTGATCCGTATTTGGTAGATATAACAGTAATGAGACAGGTATCTAAAATAAGGAGTCTGAAGAAGTTGTCTTTACCTAAAATGTCACCTATCCATGTTCTCCAGGGATGCTGCCTGCCCCGCTGAGTTACTCCAGCACTTTGTGTTCTAACAAGGAGCCTAACGTCTCTTTGAGAAATCTAATTCAATATTTTTGAGATCATACTTAATTTTCAGGATGAGCTAATAGCTAATTTTTGGGACAAATAGTCAACTATTTGGGTAGTGATTTGTGGATTCTCTACGGGCAAAATTTGATTATCGGAATAGCTTTAATATAGAGTCATAGAGTCTTACAGCTTGGAAACAGGCCCTTCAGCCCAATGTGCCCACACCGGCCAACGTGTCCCAGCTACACTAGTCCCACTTGCCTGTGTTTGGCCCATATCCCTCTACGTGTGTCCTATCCATGTAACATAGGGCTGCTTATACTCTAGCTGTGGCTTACCCATGCTCTCAACATTGTAACATAACTTTCTTATATCCCTTTGATCGATTCATGAAAGCAAATATGCCATATGTCTTCTTCAACATCTTATCTACCTCTGCTGCTAACTTCATGAATCCAAGGTCACCAAAATCCTCTTTTACTTTTTGCTCCATAAATTAATTTTTCATGTTCAACCCTTGTTAATCCTTCTAAAGGCCTCGCTGAAGTCCGCACAGATCACATCAACCGCGCTGAACTCATTAATACATATGCTACCTTTTTAAAATTTTAATCACAGTAGTCAGACTAGATCTCCCCCTAACATGACTTTTATCCAAGGGTATAAATGTCAAAGTCCAGAGAACATATATTTAACATGAAAGGGGGAAAGGTGAATGGAGAAGTGCAGCACAGCTCATGTTCACAGAGCATCTTGATTTTCCTTAATCTTGTCTGCCAGTGATAAATCAGTGTGTGTCTTAACCATTATGTTGCAACATTACCAGTGCTAAGAATCCACCTTCCCCACCTCCCAAAAAATTACTTTTTCCCATACTGTTTAGTTTACTTGAGTTTAGTTTAGAGATACAGTGTGAAAACAGGCCCTTTGACCTGTCCACTCCGACCAACGATCACCCATACTCATTCTATCCTACACGCTTTACCGAAGCCAATTAATCTACAAACCTACTGTATACGTCTTTGGAATGTGGGAGGAAACCGGATCTCCTGGAGAAAACCCCACGCGGTCACGGGGAGAACGTACAAACTCCGTACAGACAGCACCCGTAGTCAGGATCGAACCCAGGCCTCTAGCCCTGTAAGACAGCAACTCTACCACTGTGCTGGATAGTTTTCAAGCTTTCTTGGGATGCTTCATGTTGGGCTTATCTCATCTTGTTTATGTCTAGGAAGCAGGTAAAATAGGAAGATTTTCTCCATTAGATTGCAATACTGATTAGTTCCAAGGCTTTCACTAGCCATTGGGAAACAGATGGTATGGTTGACATTTGCCTAGCATCAGTCACACAACTAATTGTTTCATAGATCATACATTGTGCCGGTGGAGAAGACCTTCAGCCTTTGCTGTTCATCTACAGGGAAAAAAAACACATTATGCAGGGTTGGGACATGAGGTGGCAATGAGAGGGTCTGCACTGTGACCTTGAGGAGCATCTCACTGACTGAGTATCTCATTGTGATTACTGCAAAGTCAACACCATGAATTGCAAATATGGGGTCAAACAGAGTTCACAGCAGGCTATTTACATTTATTCTGCCTTGCCACCTTGACCAATAAATTGGAGACACAAGGAACTGCTGACCCTGGTTTACAATAAAAGGCACAAAGTACCAAAGTGGGTCAGGCAGCATCTTGCTGAAGTTGGATAGGCAATGTTTCAGTTCATAAGATCATAAGCAATGGGAGTACAATTAGGTCATTCAGCCCATCAAATCTATTCTGCCATTCAATCATGGCTGATCAATCTCTCCCTCCTAACCCCATTCTCCTGCCTTCACCCCATAACCTCTGACACCTGTACTAATCACAGAAGGTTGGGACACTTATTCAGAAAGATAGTTTAGCTTAGTTTAGTTTAGTTTATTCTGAAGTGTACATGGGTACAGTGAAAAGCTTTTGTTGCGTGCTAACCAGTCAGCGGAAAGACAATACATGATTACAATCGAGCTTCTACAGTGTACAGATACATGATAAGGGGAATAACGTGAATAACGTTTTGTGCAAGATAAAGTAGAGGAAAGTCACATCAAAGAGAGTCCGAGGGCCTCCAATGAGGTGGAATGCAGTAGGTGGGGAAAAGCTGAGAGATGGGGGCGGGGCATGGTTGAGTAAGTGATAGGTGGAAACTGGTGAGGGGGGGAGGAGAGCGGTTGATTGGCACATGGGTGGACAAAGGCCAGGGATAAGAAGAAGACAAAAGGCTGTGAGATATGGAGAGAGGAAGCGTGAAATGTGAAGCCTGAGGAAGGGATGTAGATAGAAGTGGACAAGGGAAAGGGAGAGGTGGAGGAGCAGGGAAGGTGGGCGGGAGAGTGGGAGAAATGGGTGCACATCCAAGTGGGGCCAAGGGTAGAGAGGAGTGTTGTTGATTAGTTACCTAAAATTGGAGAATTCAATGTTCATAATTTAGACTTTGGAGATACAACACGGGAACAGGCCCTTCAGCCCATCCATCCGTGCTGACCCATCCATCCGTGCTCACCCAGTCCATGCCGACCAGCCAGCCTGTGCCAACCACACAGTCCATGCCGACCAGCCAACCCGCCGATCACCCCATACACCAGCACAATCCTACACACTAGTGACAATTTACAAATTTTACAAAGCCAATTAACCTACAAACCTGTACGTCTGTGGAGTGTGGGAGGATTCCGAAGCACCCGGAGAAAACTCACACAGTCAAAGGGAGACTGTACAAACTCCGTACAGACAACACCCATAGTCTGGATCGAAAGCAGGTTCATCCAGTTTGCGTTTAGCCTCACTCTGGCAATGGAGAAGGCTCGGGACAGAATGAGAACAGGACAAAATAGCAAACGGTATCTACTCTGAACTCCAGGGGCCATGTTTATGAAACACTACAGTGCCCTCCATAATGTTTGGGACAAAGACCGTCATTTATTTATTTGCCTCTGTACTCCACAATTTGAGATTTGTAACAGAAAAAAACACATGTGGTTAAAGTACACATTGCCAGATTTTATTAAAGGGTATGTTTATACATTTTGGTTTTACCATGTAGAAATTACAGCTGTGTTAATACATAGTCCCCCCATTTCACGGCACCATAATGTTTGGGACACATGGCTTCACAGGCATTTGTAATTGCTCAGGTGTGTTTAATTGCCTCCTTAATGCAGGTATAAGAGAGCTCTCAGCACCTAGTCTTTCCTCCACTCTTTCCATCACCCTTGGAAACTTTTATTGCTTTTATCAACACGAGGACCAAAGTTGTGCCAATGAAAGTCAAAGGAGCCATTATGAGACAGAGAAACACGAATAAAACTGTTAGAGACATCAGCCAAACCTTAGGCTTACCATAATCAACTGTTTGGAACATCATTAAGAAGAAAGAGAGCACTGGTGAGCTTACTAATCGCAAAGGGACTGGCAGGCCAAGGATGACCTCCACAACTGATGACAGAAGAATGCTCTCGAAAATATAGAAAAATCCCCAAACACCTGTCCGACAGATCTGAAACACTCTTCAGGAGTCAGGTGTGGATTTGTCAATGACCACTGTCCGCAGAAGACTTCATGGACAGAATTTCAGAGGCTACACTGCATGATGCAAACCACTGGTTAGCTGCAAAAATAGGATGGCCAGTTTACAGTTTGCCAAGAAGTACTTAAAAGAGCAACCACAGTTCTGGAAAAAGGTCTTGTGGACAGATGAGATGAAGATTAACTTATATCAGAGTGATGGCAAAAGCAAAGCATGGAGGAGAGAAGGAACTGCCCAAGATCCAAAGCATATCACCACATCTGTGAAACACTTATGAAACACTTACAGTGCCATCCATAATGTTTGGGACAAAGACCCATCATTTATTTATTTATTTGCCTCTGTACTCCACAATTTGAGATTTGTAATAGAAAGAAAATCACATGTGGTTAAAGTGCTCATTGTCAGATTTTAATGAAATGTTTATAAAATTTTATTTTATGGCCTGGGCATGTATGGCTGCTGAAGGTACTGGCTCATTTATCTTCATTGATGATACAACTGCTGATGATAGTAGCGTGATGTATTATGAAGTGTATAAACACATCCTATCTGCTCAAGTTCAAACAAATGCCTCAAAACTCATTGACCGGTGGTTCATTCTACAGCAAGACAATGATCCCAAACATACTGCTAAAGCAAAAAAGGAGTTTTTCAAAGCTAAAAAATTGTAAATTCTTGAGTGACCAAGTCAATCACTCGGACTGAACCCAATTGAGCATGCCCTTTGTATGCTGAAGAGAAAACGGAAGGGGACTAGCCCCCAAGCAGTGACTAGCGGGGTACCGCAGGGCTGGGACCACAGCTATTGACAATATACATCAATGATTTAGATGAAGGGATTCAAAGTAACATTAGCAAATTTGCAGATGACACAAAGCTGGGTGGTAGTGTAAACTGTGAAGAGGATGCTATGAGAATGCAGGGTAACTTGGACAGGATGGGTGAGTGGGCAGATGCATGGCAATGTGGATAAATGTGGGAATGCATGGCAGCTTAATGTGGATAAATGTGGGAATATCCACTTTGGTAGCAAAAACAGGAAGGCAGATTATTATCGAAATGTTGTCAAGTTGGGAAAAGGGTAGTAAATGGGATCTGGGAGCCCTTGATCATCAGTCAATGAAAGTATGCATGCAGCTAGAGCAGGCAGTGAAGAAAGCGAATGGCATGTTGGCCTTCATAACAAGAGGAGTTGAGTACAGTTGCAAATATATCCTTCTGCAGTTGTACGGGGCCCTAGTGAGACCACACCTAAAGTATTGTGTCAGTTTTGGTCTCCGAATTTGAAGAAGGACATTCTTGCTATCGAGGGAGTGCAGCGTAGGTTCACAAGGTTAATTCCCGGCATAGCAGGACTGTCATATGCTGAGAGAATGGAGCGGCTGGGCTTGTATACTCTGGAATTTAGAAGGATGGGACGGGATCTTATTGAAACACATAAGATTATTAAGGGTTTCGACACACTAGAGGCAGGAAACATGTTCCCGATTTTGGGGGATTCCAGACCCAGGGGCTACAGTTTAAGAATAAGGGGTAAGCCATTTAGAACGGAGATGCTGAAACATTTTTTCACACAGAGAGTTGTGAGTCTGTGGAATTCTCTGCCTCAGAAGGCGATGGAGGCCGGTTCTCTGGATACTTTCAAGAGAGAGCTAGATAGGGCTCTTAAAGATAGCGGAGTCGGGGGATACGGGGAGAAGGCAAGAACGGGCAGAGCAGCACCAGAGAAGACACCCATGATGTCCATGAATCGTAGACTTCAAGCAGTCATTGCATGCAAAGGATTTGCAACAAAATACTAAACATGACTACTTTCATTTACATGACATTGCTGTGTCCCAAACATTATGGTGCCCTGAAATGGAGGAACTATGTATAAACACTGTTGTAATTTCTCCATGGTGAAACCAAAATGTATAAAAATGGCCTTTATTAAAATCTGACAATGTGCACTTTAACCACATGTGATTTTTTTTCTTTTACAAATAAATAGATGATGGGTCTTTGTCCCAAATATTATGGAGGGCACTGTAGCTCTCCCTTGACCAGTGCCAGGGTCGTTCCCTGTATTTGCTTCACTATAAATAGACTCATGAATTTCCTGTCTATTGAGTAGTAATCATTCAGTATTATTACCAACACTAATTTTACTCCTATTTTTCAGGTAAGTAAGTTTATTGGCCAAGTATTCACATACAAGGAATTTGCCTTGGTGCTCCTCCCACAAGTAGCAACATGACATACAGTGACAGTTACGAATGATTCAGAAAACACTAAACATTAATAATAATAATAAGACGTTAATGATAAAACACCATTGATCAAGCATGTGAACCAACAAAATACCAGATCAAAGGGAGGCTACAGATTTTTGGCTGTTGGGTAGAGTAACTAATGGATAAAAACTGTTTTTATGTCTGGCTGTGGCAGCTTTGACAATCCGGAGTCGCCTTCCAGAGGGAAGTGATTCAAAGAGTTTGTGGCCGGGGTGAGAGGGGTCAGAGATGATCAACATAACTGCACTTTCACACCCTCCATCGTGTCTCACAGTGGGTCAACTTTGGCATTCCATTTTACAATGAGTGAGTTCAGCTCGGTTCTTAAAGAGTCTTTTTATAATCCAGTTTACTGATACTGCTTATAATATATAATTATAACCTAACCAAACCACTGTGTGATGTAACGAAGGATTTATTCTTAGCTCCCAAGGTCTTCTAACAAAGGTTTAATGTGTTCAGTAATGGAGTCTCTCTTCCTGATCGCCAGCCCTGTAATTTTACTGAATATCCTATTAAGATATTCAACAAGTGAAATTTTGATTCTATGTTGTCGTATGCAAGTGGTATTTAGCTTATGAAATTTCAAAGAAAGAACAATCTCCGAGGATGAAAGTAAGTCATCATTTTGAGGAGTTTTGCATCATTAAGCATAGCTTTCTGCGTAGGTCACATTGATAGACTATGCAAATACAATGCGAGAATAATCAAATAAAGGTTATTAGGAGTTTACTCACTTGAATGGGTAATTTTCCCAATAGGTATCCAATAACCTTTATCAACTTTATATAATGGAAATGAAGTTTTTTGGGTTTTTTAAAGGCAATACAAGAGCTCTTTTTTTCTTGTCTTTGTTTTTCTGTCAGGCTTATTATCCACAGCACACAACCAACCCTACGGAGATTTCCAAGCATAAAATGTAGTGACATGTGAACTTTAAAAGAAAAACTGAGGAAAAAAAATAAAAGGAAAATGATACAAAGATACATTAAACAAAACAGGCGACCAAAATTTAGTCCAAGATGTAGATTTTGAAGATATATAGCAGGCAGAGCTAATTAGAGAGCGTATTCAAACCTTAGGACACACACTGAACGCAAGGTCAACAATGGTGAGACATGGAAAAGAAGAAGCAGGAACAGTATGGTAGCACTGCCGTTTAATTACTTAACTAGTATCCTGTGGGCCGGATCAATGATCCGGAAAATTGAGTTTGAATCCTACCATTGCCAACTGGGCAACTTAAATTCATGTAAGATAAGGCTTTGTTGCTGTAAGAACAGCCATGAAAATACTGATTCATAACTAGTTTGTTAATGTCCATGAATGAAATAAATTTAGTTTTGTTTGGTTTAGATATACAGCACGTAAACAGGCCCTTTGGCCCACCGAGTGCACGCCAACCAGGGACCCCCGCACATTAAAACTACTCTACACGATCTGGGGACAATTATTTTACATTTATAAGAAGCCAATTTACCTGCAAACCTGTATGTGTTTGGAGAGTGGGAGGAAGCTGAAGATCGTGGAGAAAACCCACGCAAGTCACAGGGAGAATGTACAAACTCCGTACAGACACACACCCGTAGTCAGGATGGAACCCGCGTCTCTGGCACTGCAAGGCTGCAATTCTACCACTGTGTCGCCCTGGCCTCAATCTGGCCATGGTTTGCTTTCAGACCTACTAATAACTCTTAATTCATGATTCTGGAATAAAAACTCTTAACTCTTATCTCATGTATTACCAAATTAGATTGGATAGCATATATACAAAATCTTTCCGCTGTATTTCGGTCCACATGCCAATAATAAATCAGTAAATAAATTCCTTGGAGCGCAGGAGGATGAAGGGTGACCTTAGAGAGGTGTATAAGATCATGAGAGGAATAGATAAGGTCAATGTACAGAACCCAGAGTAGGGGAATCAAAAACCAGAGGACATAGGTTTAGGTGAGGAGGGAAAGATTTATTAGGAACCTGAGGGGCAACATTTTTACACAAAGGATCTTAGGTAGATGGAACAAGCAGCTAGAGGAGGTTGTTGAGGTATTGTAGGTACTATCACAATGTTTTAAAAAACATTTGGACAAGTACATGGACAGGAATAGAGGTATATGGGCCAAACACAGGCAGGTGGGACTAGTGCGGATGGGGCATTTGGGTCAGCGTTGGCAAGTTGGGCCGAAGGGCCTGTTTCATGGTTGTGCTCTGAATGGCCTGCTTCTGTGCTGCAGTGTTCTATATTCCAACAAGGAAGCCGATAAACACGAGGAAAGATGATTTTTTTTGTTGCCATTATTGAAACAAGGCTCAAAGAGGGCAGTACTGACAGTTTAACATTCCTAGTTATGTGGTTTCAAGACGGGAAAAAGAAGAAATGAAACAGGGCGGAGTGGTGGCTCTTTCATTTGGCCAACAAGGAACAAAACGGAATGAATGGCATCCTTTTGTGTTGCACATGTTCAAAACAGCATTGCCAGCTACACCCACTTCCTATAAATAATAACAACAAAAGTACATGCATTGGCAGCAGTCAACAGCCTTAAAAGAACACAAAGTGCTGGAGTAACTCAGCAGGTTAGGCAGCAACTCTAGAGAACATGGTTAGGTGACATTTCAGTGCGGGAGCTTTCTTCAGACTGATTCCGAGTTACTCCAGCATTTTGTGTCCTTTTGTGTAAACCAACGTCTGCAACTCCTGGTTTACACAATAAACAGCCTTATCTGTGTGAACTGTACTCTGCTTCCAATGACAATGAACGCAGTTTTTCCAACCAACATGGAGGCACAAGTGACAGGAATCGAGAGCAAAACATAAACAGCTGGTAGAATTCAGCAGGTTAAGCAGCATCCATAGGGGAAAATGGATGGTGCTGGATCATAGAAACATAGACGTAGAAAATAGGTGCAGGAGTAGGCCATTCCGCCCATCGAGCCTTCACCGCCATTCAATATGATCATGGCTGATCATCCAAAATCAGTCCCCCGTTCCGGCTTTTTCCCCATATCCCTTGATTGCCTTAACCTTAAGAGGTAAACCTAACACTCTCTTGAAAACTCTAACTCTCTCTTGAAAACAGGTCTTGACCTGAATGTTGCTGCTTGTCTCGCTGAGTTCTTCCAGCAGTTTGTTGTTCACTGACAGTCCAGAATGTGCTTTTGCACTTGCTTAGAGGATCACCGTTTCATTGTGCCTTTCTGCTTCATATACATTTCTTGAATATGAGATTCCTTGCCATCTAATCTCTCAAAGTGCAGTGTTTTAATGACCCATAGACTTTGAACTATGGATTTTTGAAACTAGGGTGCTCAGATTGAAGTTAGATGCACAGAGTCTCTTGCCCAGAGTAGGTGAATCGAGGACCAGAGCACGTAGGTTTAAGGTGAAGGGGAAAATATTTAATAGCATACCTTTTTCACAAAAAGGCTGGTGGGTGTATGGAACAATATGCCAGAGGGGGTAGTTGAGGCTGGGAATATCCCAATGTTTAAGAAACAGTTAAACAAATAAATGGATAGGACAGGTTTGGAGGGATATGGACCAAATGCGGGCAGGTAGTTCCAGTGTAGCTGGGCCATGTGGTCCGGTGTGGTCAAGTTGGGCTGAAGGGCCTGTTTCCATGCTGTATCACTCTATGACTAGAGAATTTTTGACGAATTTCATATGATTTCTCCCATCCTATCTCATTGGTGACCCTTGGACTATCTTTAATCGGACTTTACTGGCTTTATCTTGCACTAAACGTTATTCCCTTTAATTGTATCTGCGCACTGTGAATTGCTCGATTGTAATCATGTCTTGGCTTTCTGTTGACTGATTAGCACGCAACAAAAGGCCTTTCACTGTACCTCAGTACAGTCATTAACTACACAAAAACAGGCCCTTCGGCCCAACTTGCCCAATCTGACTAAGACGCCCCATCTATATTGGTTACACCTGCCCACTTTTGGCACATATCCATCTAAACCTGTCCTGTCCGTGTGGTTGTCCAAGTGTATTTTATAAAAATGTTCATAAAATATATTTTTTTCCTTTCACATATCTAATTTCAAAGTAATTTTCCATTTAGGCCAATTTCCAAATTAAATGAATCACAAGAGAGAGCGCGGGAAGAAGTCATTCACAGCTCGCTAGCAAAAGACCAAGCTTAATTAACACATTAGTACTTTTGGAGGTTGAAGACAAAAGCTATCTCCTGAAAATAATTACGCCAGGAGATTGGATAGTTATCTTTGAACAGCCACAGTCTTACCTTTGTGATTCATATAGAAGCACTTTGTACATTGTAGTTAAGCACAAACCTAATTTGGCAGCATGTACCTATATCAAGTAACAGTACCACTGGAATTAGTCATAATTCCACTATTTCAATCGTGCATACTGAAAAATGCACTGAAAAATGTATATTTAATGATCTAAAAAAAAACAATTTCACAAACTCGGAAAACTTAGTTTACATGCAAATATTCTCCTGAATTCCGACCTACTTAGCAACACGGTACTTTTGAACGACTGACCGATAATGACCAGCCAGGAATGGCACGGTGGCGCAGCGGTAGAGTTGTGCCTTACTGCTCCATAGAACCACGTTCAATCCTGATTACGGGTGCATTCTGTATGGAGTTTGTACGTTCTCCCTGCGACCACGTGGGTTTTCTCCGGGAGCTCCAGTTCCCTCCCACACTCCAAACACGTATAAATTTGTAGGTGAATTGGCTTCAGTAAAAATTGTAAATCGTCGCTAGTGTGTGTGTGTGTGTAGGATAGTGCTAGTGTAACGGGGACCATAGGTGGGTACGGACTCGGTAGGCCGATGGGCATGTATCAGTGCTGTGTCTCTAAACTCAACTAAACTAAACTAAACTGTACACCTTATTACCAAGGTGTACAGCCACGGGGTACTCTCTAGTCCCTGGCAAGGGGCAGAGGCAGGGACTAGAGAGTATCCCGGTGGCTGTACACCTTGGCAATAAGTACTCCTGTTTGAGTACTATTGGGGGAGACAGCCTACCTGGGGGTAGCAACAGCGACCGGGCCTCCGGTACAAAGACCAGCCCTGTTGCTCAGAAGGGTAAGGAAAAGAAGAGGAGGGCAGCAGTAATAGGGGACTCTATAGTTAGGGGGTCAGATAGGCGATTCTGTGGACGCAGTCAGGAGACCCGGATGGTAGTTTGCCTCCCTGGTGCCAGGGTCCGGGATGTGACTGAACGTGTCCAAGATATCTTGAAATGGGAGGGAGAGGAGCCAGAGGTCGTGGTACATATAGGTACCAAAGACATAGGTAGAAAAAGAGAGGAGGTCCTGAAAGGAGAATTTAGGGAGTTAGGAAGAGTGTTAAGGAGAAGGACCGCAAAGGTAACAATCTCAGGATTACTGCCTGTGCCATGCGACAGTGAGAGTAGGAATGGAGCAAGGTGGAGGATAAATGCGTGGCTAAAGGACTGGTGCTGAGGGCAGAGATTCAAGTTTCTGGATCATTGGGACCTCTTTTGGGGAAGGTACAAAAAGGACGGGTTGCACTTGAACCCGAGGGGAACCAATATCCTGGCGGGGAGATTTGCAAAGGCTACTGGGGAAACTTTAAACTAGATCGGTTGGGGGGAGGGACTCAAATAGAGAAGGCAAGTAGTCCGTTTGTGAGGCAGGAGGCAGAGAAGAGAAGCAGTCAGACGCAACACGTAGGGAGGAAAGAAGAAAAAAATAACAAACGGAGAATAAGAAGTGGAGGGTTTCTTAAATGTGTGAGCAGAGAGACAGAGGGGTGTAAAATGAGGATAGAAGCAATAGGTAGCAAGGTGAAAAGTGGCAGGAAAACAAATCCAGGGCAAAAATCTAAAAGGGCCACTTTTCAACATAATTGTAAAAGGGCCAAGAGTGTTGTAAAAACAAGCCTGAAGGCTTTGTGTCTCAATGTGAACAGCATTCGTAATAAGGTGGATGAGTTGAACGTGCAGATAGCTATTAATAATTATGATATAGTTGGGATCACGGAGACATGGCTCCAGGGTGACCAAGGCTGGGAGCTGAACATCCAGGGATAATCAATATTCAGGAAGGACAGACAGAGAGGAAAAGGAGGTGGGGTAGCGTTGCTGGTTAGAGAGGAGATTAACGCAATAGAAAGGAATGACATTAGCTTGGAGGATGTGGAATCGATATGGGTGGAGCTGCGAAACACTAAGGGGCAGAAAACGCTAGTGGATGTTGTGTACAGGCCACCTAACAGTAGTAGTGGAGTTGGGGATGGCATCAAACAGGAAATTAGAAATGCGTGCAACGAAGGTAAAACCGTTATAATGGGTGACATCAATCTACATATAGATGGGGTGAATCAAATTGGCAGGGGTGCTGAGGAAGAGGATTTCTTGGAGTGACCATAATATGGTTGAGTTCTTCATTAGGATGGAGAGTGACATTGTTAATTCAGAAACATGGGTCCTGAACTTAAAGAAAGGTAACTTTGAGGGTATGAGACGTGAATTGGTCAAGATGGACTGGCAATTGATTCTTGAAGGGTTGACGGTGGATATGCAATGGAAGGCATTTAAAGACTGCATGGATGAACTACAACAATTGTTCATCCCAGTATGGCAAAAGAATAAATCAGGGAAGGTGGCGCATCCGTGGATAACGAGGAAAATCAGGGATAGTATCAAAGAAAAAGATGAAGCGTACAAATTAGCCAGAAAAAGCAGCCTACCAGGGGACTGGGAGAAATTCAGAGACCAACAGAGGAGAGCAAAGGGCTTAATTAAGAAATGGAAAATGGAGTATGAAAGAAAACTGGCAGGAAACATAAAAACTGACTGCAAAAGCTTTTATCGATATGTGAAGCGCAAAAGACTAGTTAAAACAAATGTAGGTCCCTTGCAGTCAGAAACGGGTGAATTGATCATGGGGAACAAGGACATGGCAGACCAATTGAATAACTACTTTGGTTCTGTCTTCACTAAGGAAGGCATAAATAATTTGCCGGAAATAGCAGAGGATCGCGGGTCAAATGAGATGGAGGAAATTAGTGAAATCCAGGTTAGCCGGAAAGTGGTGTTAGGTAAATTGAATGGATTAAAGGCCGATAAATCCCCAGGGCCAGATAGGCTGCATCCCAGGGTACTTAAGGAAGTAGCCCCAGAAATAGCAGATGCCTTAATGATAATTTTTCAAAACTCTTTAGATTCTGGAGTAGTTCCTCAGGATTGGAGGGTAGCTAATGTAACCCCACTTTTTAAAAAGGGAGGGAGAGAGAAAACGGGGAATTACAGACCTGTTAGTCTAACATCGGGTAGTGGGAAACTGCTAGAGTCAATTATTAAAGATGGGATAGCAGTGCATTTGGAAAGTGGTGAAATCATTGGACAAAGTCAGCATGGATTTACGAAGGGTAAATCATGTCTGACGAATCTTATTGAATTTTTTGAGGATGTAACTAGTAGAGTGGATAAGGGAGAAGCAGTGGATGTGTTATATCTGGACTTTCAGAAGGCTTTCGACAAGGTTCCACACAAGAAATTGGTATACAAACTTAAAGCACACGGTATTGGTGGTTCAGTATTGATATGGATAGAGAAATGGCTGGCAGACAGGAAGCAAAAAGTAGGAGTGAACGGGTCCTTTTCAGGATGGCAGACAGTGACCAGTGGGGTGCCGCAAGGCTCAGTGCTGGGACCCAGCTATTTACAATATACATTAATGATTTGGACGAGGGAATTAAATGCAACATCTCGAAGTTTGCGGATGACACGAAGCTGGGGGGCAGTGTTAGCTGTGAGGAGGATGTTAGGAGGCTGCAGGATGACTTGGATAGACTGGGTGAGTGGACAAATGCATGGCAGATGCAGTATAATGTGGATAAATGTGAGGTTATCCACTTTGGTGGCAAGAACGGGAAGGTAGACTATTATTTGAATGGTGACCGATTAGGAAAAGGGGAGATGCAGCGAGACCTGGGTGTCATGGTACACCAGTCATTGAAAGTGGGCATGCAGGTGCAGCAGGCTGTGAAGAAAGCGAATGGTATGTTGAAATTCATAGCAAAAGGATTTGAGTACAGGAGCAGGGAGGTTCTGCTGTAGTTGTACAGGGTCTTGGTGAGGCCACACCTGGAGTATTGCGTACAGTTTTGGTCTCCTAATCTGAGGAAAGACATTCTTGCCATAGAGGGAGTGCAGAAAAGGTTCACCAGACTGATTCCTGGGATGGCACAACTTCCATATGAAGAAAGATTGGATAGACTCGGCTTGTACTCGCTGGAATTTAGAAGATTGAGGGGTGATCTCATAGAGACTTACAAAATTCTTAAGGGGTTGGACAGGCTAGATGCAGGAAGATTGTTCCCGATGTTGGGGAAGTCCAGGACAAGGGGTCACAGTTTAAGGATAAGGGAGAAGTCTTTTAGGACCGAGATGAGAAAATCGTTTTTCTCACAGAGAGTGGTGAATCTGTGGAATTCTTTGCCACAGAAGGTAGTTGATGCCAGTTCGTTGGCCATATTTAAGAGGGAGTTTGATGCGGCCCTTGTGGCTGAAGGGATCAGGGGGTATGGAGAGAAGGCAGGTACAGGATACTGAGTTGGATGATCAGCCATGATCATATTGAATGGCGGTGCAGGCTCGAAGGGCCGAAGGGCCTACTCCTGCACCTAATTTCTATGTTTCTATGTTTCTATACAAAACTAATACTCCACACTTCAGGTTTTCCACTGACTGCCATGGGAGAAGTTTTGCCAGGAAAATGGATTGTGACGTGAAAGGTTTCTATTTTAAAAAAGAGCAATGGCAGCAACTTTCCCAATTTCAGCAACGCTAGCCAACTCATGGTGTGAAACCCCTGCAGAAGTGTCACTCTTCCATTATTACCATGCCTCTGACATTTTGTGGTGCACTATAATTATGGGCCTGAAAATGATACCAACCGGTATTAACTTGGCATTCAATCCTGTTTTTCTCTAAAACCTTGTCTCGTCCCTGCCCCCATGCCATAAGCTTCGAGCAGTCAAGGTCTTTGTTGCTTAAGATACAGAACTAATCCAGAAATGGTGCGGCATGGTGGTGCAGTGGGAGCGTTGCTACCTTACAGAGCTTGAGACGGAGACCCGGGTTCGATCCCGACTGTGGGTGCTATCTGTACGGAGTTTGTACTTTCTCCCCATGACCTGCGTGGGTTTTCTCTGAGATCTTCGGTTTCCCCCCACACTCCAAAGACGTACACGTTTGTAGGTTAATTGGCTTGGTATAAGTGTAAATTGTCCCTAGTATGTGTAGGATAGTGTTAGTGTGCGGGGATCGCTGGTTGGCACGGACTCGGTGGGCCGAAGGGCCTGTTTTCGCACTGTGTCTCTAAACTGAACTAAACTAAACTTAGAAATTCATAAATAGGAATACAGGCTGATTCTGTGACGAGATGGAACAGTGACACAGCTGGTAGTGCCGATCCCTCACTGCGCTGGAGGCCCGGGCTCCAACCTGACCTCGGGTGCTGTCTGTGTGGAGTCTGCATGCTCCCCCTATGAACACATGGGTTTCCTCTGGTCACCTGTGGTGACCTATTACTTGTCACACCCTGTCCAGCCTCTTGCCTTTTCCAGCTTTTTTCCCCAACCCCTCTCCCCTTACAATCAGTCTGAAGAAGGGTTTTGACCCGAAACGTCACTTATCCATGTTCTCCAAAGATGCTGCCTGACCTGCTGAGTTGCTCCAGCACTTTGTGTCCTTTTGTGGCCCTCATTTTAATTTTGCTGGTGGGTCATGGGAACCAAACATGCGTTCCCCTGCAGTGGAAGGAACTGCAGGTGCTGGTTTACACCGAAGACAGACACAAAATGCTGGAGTAACTCAGCGGGGCAGTCAGCATCTCTGGAGAGAAGGAATGGGTGACGTTTCGAGTCGAGACCCTTCTTCAGAGTGGGAGTCAGGGGAGAGAGAAGCTTGAGGTATGAGGTATGAGAGGGAATTAGAAGTTACAGAGTGATGCAGCATGGAAACAGGCCCTTCGGCCCAACATCCACACCCGCCAATATGCCCAGCTACACTAGTCCCACCTGCCTGCGTTTGGCCTTTATCCCTCCAAACCTGTCTTCTGCATGTACCTGTCTAACTGTTTCTTAAACGTTGGAATAGTCCCTGCCTCATCTACCTTAAGTCTTGTCATATCTTTAACTTCCTGGTGACCGCTAATCAGAGTGGACGCTGTGGGCCGAAGACCTTGTTTCCGTGCTGGATCTCAAAAGTCTAATGTCTAAACATCCCGCGGTCTAGGCGTAAGTTCAGGGGCGACCGTGCCTTTGCGGTTGCAGCTCCTAGACTGTGGAACAGCATCCCTCTTCCCATCAGAACTGCCCCCTCCATCAACTCCTTTAAGTCGAGACTTAAAACTCATCTTTACTCTCAAGCCTTTCTTGACGTCCTCTGAGGGAGGGCTATATGTTTGTATTTATGTACGTACTTAATTTATGAACAATGTTGTACAATGGTAACGTTAGTACCTCCACCAATGTAAAGCACTTTGGTCAACGAGCGTTGTTTTTTAAATGTGCTATAGAAATAAAAGTGACTTGACTTGACTAAACTACAGCTTGCAAATTTTCAGCATGTGCATTATTGAGTGTTGCTTGTTCATCTTGTCGTTTTGTCATTTTGATAAAAGAGATAAATTGTAACAGGAAGAGTTTTTTTTTCTAGTGGTACATTGTAAAGTATGGCTGTGATCAATTAATATAACATAGGGAACCTAGGGTATAATTTTGCATGATTCTATTGGTACCCGCCCATTGCCTTCTCTTTATTTTACAACCTACTGTAGATTTGATTATGAATTTATAATCAGCGTCATCATTTTACCAATTCAATACTGCCTGCATTTTTGCTCCCTATGAACAACTTTACAATGGTACATTTTATAAAATATTAAACTGAATGCTATTAGTTTCACAGTTTGGTTAAACAGTTCTCACTTTACCGTCTTGTTCATTCAGTTTGTTAAAACTGAACAAAACAATGTACCACTGGTTTAAAAAAGAATGCCAGGTTTTTGGGTGTTTCTTCCAAATGGTTGTAATCTGAACTTCACTGTGTCCCAGAAAAGCAACCACTGAAACAGTGTAAGCAAGCTGCAGCCAGAGATTGTCTTCAGACATTGCAAGTCTTTGTAATCTTCTTTAGCTGGTAGGCAATGCTGATTCATCTTCAGATACAGACCTCCCTTTTAAAGCATGTTTTGGTAACTGTAGATCTAAAACACATGAAGCAATTGATCTAATTTACGCTGACCCTTGGGAATTACTCATATTACCTGTGTTGCGCACTCAATCAGGTGCCTTTTGTGTTCACCAAAGCAGAAAAAGCAATCTACCTCTTAATGTTTCACTCTGAGGAGCACGATTTAAGAGATTGCAACCCAAGGCAGTCTTCACTTCACAGCCATTATGCATTTACAACCTTATTGTCCTGATAAATGTTGCAATTCACAAGTATTTTTGCACACAAAGTTATTAGTGAGTATCCATCAATGCTATTCAATATTCCGATTACAGGATGCAGTTTAACATTGCATCTCTGACTCAATTACTCTTTATTGTCACGTGTGCACTGCACAGTGAAATTATTTTTGCACTGCTCACACATGCACAAGTTGCCATATTTTGGCGCCATTTACAAAAACTCCAAAGTCCAGTCCATGCGCTTGATGTTCCTGAACGGCTCCTAGTCCAGGTGAGCCCCAGGCTGCAGTCGGGCCTCCTCCATCACCCTCGTCCGGCTCAGCCCATGAACCAACGTCCCTCTCTTATAACTTTATCTCGCAATACGTATGAGTGTAAATAGGGATGGCACTGTAGCGCAGCGGTAGAGTTACTGCCTCACCGCGCCAGACAGACACCCAAATTCAATAAGTGCTGTCTGTACAGAGTTTGTACGTTCTCCCTGTGACCAAGTGGGTTTTCTCCGGGTGCTCAGGTTTTCTCCCACACTCCAAAGATGTACAGGTTGGTAGATTAATTGACTTCGATAAAATAAATTGTAAACTGTCCCTAGTGTGTAGGAAAGTGATAATGTATGGGGATCACTGGTCAGTGCAGACTCGGTGGGCCGAAGGGCCTGTTTTGTGCTGTATTACTAAAGTTTAAAGTAAAGTCGTCCAATATCAGTAATAATGGAAATCCTGCCCTTTTAAAAGTTGCAGAAGGTAGAAAAATCTAAAAATATAGAACAGAAATATTAACAACATCTCTCTCAATAGAAGCTGAATATTTCCAGGATTTGTTTTGTTTTTATTTTTTATCTCCAAAATCCGCAATCTTTTTCAAAGTTTTTTAACAACTCTGTGGTTTTCCTTAATGGTTTAACAGTAATAATATGATATCCTGTAACTGTAACCTATTTGCAAATATTAGTACACTAGTTTAGTTTAGAGTCACAAGTGTGGAAACAGGCCCTTCGGTCCACTGAATCCACACCGACCATCGATCACCCGCTAGTTCGATGTTATCCCCGTTTCGCATCCTATACACTTGGAGCAATTTACAGAAGCTAATGTCAACCTAATGTCAAAAGCTGCAAGTCTTCGGAATGTGGAAGGAATCCAGAGCAGCTGGTGAAAACCCACGCGGTCATTGGAAGAACGTACAGACACCGTACAGAGACCACCCGTGGTCAGGATCGAACCCAGGTCTCTGGTGTTGTAAGGCAGCAACTCTGCAGCTGTGCCTCCCTAATCCAATATATCCAATGTCCTGCTGCTTGATTTACAAAATATGTCCATGGCTAGTTTTATAGCAGCCAAAAAAAGATGTGCGCCCTGAATGGTTTAACTTGATTGCCATTATTATTAGCTGTGTTTAATTTTGTAAAGCAACAAATGTGAAATGCTTTCATCTAATTACGAACAAACAGAACCGGAGCAGAAAAGAGATGAATAACCCTGGTGAAAGTCATTAAACTCTATCTGGGAAAAAATGCACTGAGGTGTACATTACCATGAGAACTCATAAAAATAAAGATTATTCAGCTGAACATGTGTGCTTATGAAATAATTATGAGTTTGCACAGCACTTTTCTTTAGTCGAGTGGAGATAAGTGTTGCTCTCATGGTTACATAAAAATTGTATAAATGAGTCAAAAGGAAGCTCAAGTGTTTTTCTGCTCTCATTTCAAACTCTGCCATGTGTCGACCATTTTCCACCGCTATTTATAGCTTGCATATTAATGGTTATGGACTGCTAGGCAGTGTAGCAGCACAGTGATGTAATTGCTGTTTTATACTCCTTCAAAACAGACAATAACAAATCAGCAATCCATTTGACACCTGTCCTGAAAAGAAATTTGGATAGGATGCAAATCAGTGTAGTGACCCATTATCACCTATTTCCGTGATGCTGCCAATTTCTCTCTCAGCTTGGCTAATTTTTGATGCCGTTTAAGTTTAGGTTGAAGATACAGCGTGGAAACAGGCCTTCCAGCCCACTGAAGATAGGCACAAAATGCTGGAGTAACTCGATGGGACAGGCAGCAACTGAAGTCTGAAGAAGGGTCTCGACCCGAAACGTCACCCATTCCTTCTCTCCAGAGATGTTGACTGTCCCACTGAGTTACTCCAGCATTTTGTGTCTATCTTCGATTTAAACCAGCATCTGCAGTTCTTTCCTACACCTTCAGCTTTCCGGGTCTGCGCCGACCAGCGATCACACGTACACGAGTTCTATCCTACACACCTTTAGGGACAAGTTACAGAAGCCAATTAACCTACAAGCCTGCACGTCTTTTGAATGTGGGAGGAAACCGGAGCATTCGAAGAAAACCTATGGGGGAACGTACGTACTCTGTACAGACATCACCTGTCGTCAGGATTGAACTCAGGGTTTCTGGTGCTGTAAGACAGCAACTCTACCGCTGCACCACCGTGCCACCCTCACGTAATCAATGAATTTCACTTTACCTTGGTACTTAAGTTCATAAGTTCATGTGATAGGAGCGGAATTAGGCCATTTGGCCAATCAAGCCTGCTCCGCCATTCAATCATGGCTGATCTATCTCTCCCTATTCTCCTGCCCTCTTCCCATAACCCCTGTCACCTGTACTAATCAAAAATCTATCTATCTCTGCCTTAAAAATATCGATGGCCCCCACAGCCTTCTGTAGAGTGATAACACATGTTAATAACCATTGAACCATTGAATGGGAAATCGATGGTCACATGAACTTGGCCAGCCGATGGACTTATTTATATGCTGTATCTTACAATCAATTCAATCAATATCTCTGGTAGGATGGGACCTGGATTGCAAGGTGATTCTGCTGTGTACAGAGCAGTCTGGTTGATTAATTAATGAAGGGGTTTAGAGACAGAGAAAACAAACAAAGGGATTTGGAAAAAGCCATGAAATGCAGCTTAGAGCTGTTGCTGAGATCGGAAATCATAAAGCAAGTACTGGCAATGCACAGATCAGGCAGTAGCTTGGAGACAGAAAGACTGAATTAATAGTTTTTTAGTTTTACTTTAAGAGATACAGCACGGAAATAAGCCCTGAGGCCCACTGAGTCTGTGCTGACCAGCAATCCCCGTATAATAACACTATCCTACACACACTAGGGACACTTTATAATTATACCAAGCCAATTAACCTACAAACCTGTACGTCTCAGGAGTGTGGGAGGAAACCAGAGCACCTGGAGAAAACCCACATGGGTCACGGGAAGAACGTACAATCTCCGCACAGACAGCACCCGTAGTCACGATCAAACTCGGGTCTCTGGCGTTGTAAGGCTGAACTCTCTACCGCTGTACCGCTGTACTGCCGTGCCACCCCAGGTCCAGTCAGAGCATTCGAATTAGACAGCGCAAAAACAGGCCATGCAGCCCAATTCTTCCTATCTTAGTCATATTTTCCTGCATTTGGGTCGAATCCCTCTAAACCAGTGGGTTATTTTGTGACGACATGCATTGTTATGGCATACCAACATAAATGAAAAGTTTAAAGCTAAATTAATGTCCAGCTGTCAATAGTGTTGATAATTGTTATATATATATGTACCAGCATCATTTTGTCTACAAAGATAGCACTGCTCTATACCATTCCGATCTATGTATGTGTCGAAATGTATTTTAAACAGCATAACTGTACCCACCTCTACCACTTGCAGTTCGTTCCACACACTCACACTTTCTCTGTGAAAAGGTTGCCCTTCAGGTTCCCTTTAAAGGGCAGCACGGTGGCGCAGTGGTAGTATTGCTGTCTTTCAGCGCCAGAGATCTGGGTTCGATCCTGACTACGGGCGCTGTCTGTACGGCATTTGTACGTTCTTCCCGCGACCTGCGTGGGCTTTCTCCGGGATCTCCGGTTTCCTCCCACACTCCGAACACGTAGAGTTTTGTAAGTCAATTGGCTTGATATAATTGTGAATTGTCCCTGGTGTGAGTGGGACAGTGTAAGTGTGCGGGGATCTCTGGTCGGCGTGGACTCGGTGGGTCGAAGGGCCTGTTTCCGCGCTGTATCTCTGAACTAAACTAAACTAAAAAGTCTTTCCCTCTCACCATAAAACTATGCTCTCTAGATTTAGGCTCCCTTACTCTAAAGATTGTAACTGTCCAACATATCCATGCCCCTCGTGATGGGTACAGTTCTACAAGATCACCCCTCAGCCTCCAACGCTCCAGCGGGAAAAGCCCACAGTTTATCCAGTCTCTCCTTGTTACTCAAGGTTTCCAATCCAAGTAACATCCGTATGAATCTTGTCTGCACCACCATCAGCTGAGCAACCAGACTGAACATGATACTCCAAGTGCAGTCTTACCGATGCCCTGGACGATTTTAGCATGAGGTCCCGACGTCGGAGTTTGGGGCACCCCGACGAGAGGGCCTGCACATCGGGCCATCTGTAGCGGCGAATGCGGAGGGTTCTTGGCCCCGACCACAGATGAACAAAGGCGGACTGAACATTATTGCCTTCCACCACAGTGAAGAATGTTGATTCCACTGTGGTGGATGTTCATTTATATTCTATTGTGTGTTGTGCTCTTTTGATTGTGTGGCTGCATGGTAAATCAAATTCCACTGTAGCTTAACTGGTGCATGTGGCAATAAATGTGAACTTGAACTTGAACTTGAACCTAAAGCCTGGTGTCTTGGCAACAGTGGATCATTGAGATGAGAAAGGGTTAGCCTGGTCTATTGCAGCATCACTCTATCTATGCAGCTGCTGCACGGACCCTGCATCAGAAGTCACTGTTTTACAATCTATTTTCCCTTCTTTTATTTCGTCTCCTTCCACAGGGGAAACAGCCTCCAACGTTCATTCCACCAGTGGCAGCGAGACCTTACACCAAAGGTCACCAGATAACACATCGGAAGAGAGTGCTCAGCTGAGTTAATGTGTTTTTTTTCTTCTTATCTCAGAGACAAATTCCATATTTACTTCTTCCTCTCTTCCCATTTATAATCTTCAATCTATCTCACATCACCTTGGGTAGCAGTGAACACAAATCAGCTGAGTCATCTCCACTATTAGATTGGTACGCGTCATTTCAGTTCATGTTTTCACAAGGTCATACGGGGCAGTTGTGCACTTTGGCGATTTCTAAGTAACGCCAGCTTCATCTGAAAACAGAAGATGAAGGAAAGGGCAATCTTACCGTATGATTAAAGAATTAACTTAATTTGTTTAAAGGCATCTTGCGATCTTAATTGCAATTTTATTTTGAGAGATACAGAGTTGAAATTGGCCCTTCAGCCCATCGAGTCTGCACCGACCAACGGCCTCCCGTGCACCAGTTCCATCCTACGCACTGGGGACAATTTACAAAAGCCAATTAACCAACAAACCGGCACTTCTTTGGAGTGTGGTAGGAAACTGGAGCACCCGGAGAAAATGGGGGGGACGTACAAACCCCGTACAGACAGCACCCAAAGTCAGGATCGAACCTGGGACTGAGGCAGCAAAACTACTGCAATGCCACTGTACAATGAAAAGTGAATGATGGGGAATTGAATCTTATATCGAAAAAGACCTGACTATTAGAACTGCAAAAACACTTTATTGATGCTTTATAATATTGCCAGATTTTTCTATAAGATCACAGAATTTCACCAAGCCCAGAAAACTATGGTCCCCAACATTGCTTTCATCAAAAATGTATATGTTCGAAGAATCCAATTTGCAATAAATTTGGTTATTTTTCTCCTCCTGCTCTAACCCTTTGGTATGTACATGGCAAATCTCTGGTGCCGGTATTCTGGACAATCTGCAGTCATATCTGCATGAGGTATCAATGGAGTCAACGGTGGGAAGTCTGATCTGTGTGTTGGACTGGACTACATCTACAACTCTGCAGTTTCTTGAGGTCATGGGCAGAACTGTTCCCAAACCAAGCTGCGATGCAACCCGACGATATGCTTTCTATTATGCACCTGTAGGCACTCTCTATTTACTGTTCTAAATCTGTCATAATCTTAGAGACCTCGATGATACCTCAACTTAATCTTTGCTGCATTCTGCAAAACTGTAAACTGCAAAGCTACAAGTGTACCTTGGAATCAGCTGTGAGGAAATTTACACCAGGTTTATCTTTCAGTTGAAAAAAGACAATGATGGTATACAATATATTTGCAACCTTGAATTCATAATATAATTGTGTTTATAGTTGGCAAAGGTGATTGAATGAGATTGATAGATGGACTACGTGCAGATGGAAAAAACTGCAAAAAGTAGGAATCACTGCCCAGTCCATCATCGGCTCTGACCTCCCTACCATCGAGGGGATCTATCGCAGTCGCTGCCTCAAAAAGGCTGGCAGCATCATCAAGGACCCACACCATCCTGGCCACACACTCATCTCCCCGCTGCCTTCAGGTAGAAGGTACAGGAGCCTGAAATCTGCAACATCCAGGTTCAGAAAGAGCTACTTCCCCACAGCCATCAGACTACTAAACTCAACTCAAACAAAAATCTGAACTTTAATAGCCTATTGCACTTTATATGCTTATTTATGTGTGTATATGTATATTCAATGGTATGTGGACACACTGATCTGTTCTGTATTTATTTATGCCTACAATATTCTGTTCAATTCAATTCAATTCAAATTTAATGTCATTGTACAGATACAGGTATGGGTACAACAAAATGCAGTTTAGTGTCAGTACGTAGTGATAGCAATGTTTAGATAAGTACAGATAAATAAATACAGAAAAATAAATACAGATGTGGGAATCTATCGGCGGGACTCCGAGTTCAGCAGTGCGATGGTGTTATTGTAGAAGCTACGCCTCATCCTGCTGGTGCGGGACCTGAGGCTCCTGTACCGCCTCCCCGATGGTAGGAGGGCAAACAGTCCATGGTTAGGGTGGGAGGGGTCCTTGATGATCTTCCCAGCCCGTCTCAGACACCGTTTTCGGTGGAGGGCATCCAAGGCAGGGAGCGGGCACCGATGATGTACTGGGCGGTTTTCACCACCCGTTGTAGTGCCTTCCTGTCTGCTACGGTGCAACTGCTGTACCATACCGTAAAGCAGGTGGTCAGGATGCTTTCAACGGTACAGCGGTAAAAGTTGGTCAGGATCTGGGGGGACAGTTGGGCTTTTTTGAGCCTCCTCAAGAAGTAAAGGCGCTGCTGCGCCTTTTTGATCAGCTTGGAGGTGTTGAGGGACCAGGACAGATCCTCCGAGATGTGTACCCCGAGGAATTTGTAGTTGGAGACCCGCTCCACCTCAGTCCCGTTTATATGGATGGGGGTGTGTCTGCCCCCTCTGTTTTTTCTGAAGTCGACAATGATTTCCTTCGTCTTCGTCTTTCCCTCTTCCTCTCTGTAGGCTGACTCGTCGTTGTCGCTGATCAGTCCTACCACCGTGGTGTCGTCGGCAAATTTTATGATGGCGTTGGAGCTAAACTTAGGGATGCAGTCATGGGTGAAGAGAGAGTAGAGGAGAGGACTGAGCACACAGCCCTGTGGCACGCCAGTGTTCAGTGTTATAGTGGAGGAGGTGAGGTTGTTGATCCTAACAGACTGAGGTCTGTTAGTGAGGAAATCCAGTGTCCAATTGCAGAGGGAAGTGGAGATGCCAAGACCGCTGAGTTTGGTGATCAAGCTAGCGGGTATAACAGTGTTGAAGGCGGAACTGAAGTCAATGAACAGCAGCCTGATGTAGGTGTTATTGCTGTCCAGGTGGGTCAGGGTGTAGGGCCGCCGACATGGCGTCTTCTGTTGACCTATTGGTCCGGTAGGCAAACTGATGGGGGTCCAGTGTGGGGGGGAGGCTGGCTTTGAGGTGAGCCAGGATCAGCCGCTCGAATCACTTGGCGATGACAGGGGTGAGTGCCACTGGCCGGAAATCGTTGAGACTCCCTGTCGCTGATTGTTTGGGCACTGGCACAATGGTAGATGTCTTGAGGCAAGTGGGGACGACACCCTGGGCCAGTGACAGATTGTTGTGCTGAAGCAAAGCAATAATTTAATTGTCTTTTCTGAGACACATGACAATAAATTCTCTTGAACTTGAACTTGAAATTCAACAGACAAAAGTTGGTTTTGGCATCTTCTTTTCCTTCTTGTGTATGGTGTGCACAGCCTAAAGTTGTAGGACAACTTGGTCTATTTGATCTTATTTGATGGCACCAGGTGGTGCCACCGTAGTGGCAGCCTCGCCAACAGTCTGTGTGTCCTTTCTACTATTTTTATTATTTTTAGTATGTTCTCATAGTTTGTTCCAATGTTTCTTGGTTAGTTTATGTGGGGGGTGGGGGAGGGGGGGGATAGGGGGAAACTTTTTTTCAGTCACTTACCTCGACGGAGATGCGATTTTCTCCGTGTCGCAACCCCCCCCCCCCCCCCACGTTTGCGGCCTAACAACGTGGAGTGGTGCGGCCTTTCCTGGAGACCGGCCCGGAGCTTCAAGCCGCGGGCACGGCGCAGACCTATCATCGCGGAGCCGTGGATCCTTTGCCGAGGATCACCAGAAGAAGAGCTCCGACTGCGGGGCCTGTGGACTTCAACACCGTGAAGCAGCGGTCTCCGGTAAGAAGTGGCCGACTCGGGAGCTCCACCCCGCTGAGCATCCCAATACGTCCCAACGCCGAAGTTTCGATCATCCTGACGAGAGGGCTTGAACATCAGACCGTTGGCAGCGGCAAGTGCAGAGAGTTCAAAGGCCCCGACCACGGGTGAACAAAGAGGAAGATAACTGAACTTTATTGCCTTACATCACAGCGAGGAATGTTGATTCCACTGTGGTGGATGTTTATGTTAAGTTTATTTTATGTGTGTATTGTGTTCTTTTCACTTAGTATGGCTGTATGGTAACTCAAATGTCACTGTACCTTAGTTGGTGAAGTGACAATAAACGCAAACTTGAACTTGATTGCATTGGTTGAAACAGGGCGGACCACGTGAAGGTTGCAATCTCACACCCTGTCTTGGCATTATGTGTGGCATAGACAATGTGGGCAGAAGGGCCAGTTCGTGTGCTGTTCTATGTTCCATGTTCTATGATAGAGGGCCAGCAGCCCCAATATATTATTGATGAGAGAACAGAGAATGTACCTGTCGCTCACATATAGGGGCTCATGTTGTCGACCTCCCCGTGGTGAGCCCTGTCAACTGACCTCAGTCAGGCGAGCGAAAACAAACAGAGGCAGCAGCGCCGCAGTTTGGCGCCAACCTTTTGTTCAGTTTGGCGCCAACCTTTGCGTCCTTTTTAGGGCGAGCACCTACAGATGTCGAGCCGGATGGCATCATCCTGCTGCAGACTTCTGCTGCCACAAACGCAAGAAGAAGAAGCTCACATATAAGTGACAAAACAGTAAAGGACCTGTCCCACTTAGGTGACTTTCCAGCAGACTGCCTGCGACCTTCAAGCTCGGGGCACTCGCCTGAAACACCGCAAACTGGAACGGTGACTGTCAGAGCGGAACACACACAAACACATCGCAAAGGCAGGAGCCAGGGAAAGCGGGAGAGTGCTGTCTGAAATTCACACGGTGCAAAGCCAAGGTGATACAAACACACACCGCAATGAACAGGAGGGTTATAGACGGCTAGTACAGTGTACAGTAAGTCCTCTAAAAGAGTGGGGAGGGGAAGGAGGGGAGAAGGGGGGAGAAGGGGGGGGGGGGGAGAAGGAGTGGAGACACTTTTAAGAAGCCAGACAACTTTTAATAAGCCAGAGATACACAGCTGTGAAGTTTACCGGGCATTTAACATTACCGGTCAATTTTCCTTTGCTCTGAAAACTCGTGCTTACGTTTTTTCCCCCAATGAGCCAATGAAAATGCCCGGTCAGCAAAGGAGATTAACTAAAACTACCTTGACTATCTATAACTACATGGTGAACCCGCTACAACTGCACCGATGACTGCAAAAGTATCGATTATCTCCATGGCGACCAATTTTTGAAAATTTTCTACATGTTGACAAATTTGCTGCAACCATACTGAGGCCACGACTAGTTCCCAGAAGGCGGGAACTCCTCGCGACCATGAAGGAGACTCACCAGAGACGACCAGCGTGCATGACCATCATGAGTCGCCTAAGTGGGACAGGCCCTTAAGGGAGCAGTGATCACCATATCATAAGGTTCAGATTAGGAAAGGAAAGAGCATTGGCAATCGAGAATAGAACATCTTAAATGGAGGAGCGCAAACTACAAGGAGGGGAATTGGCCAAAGCAAAGATCTGCTAGATTGGTTGCAGGTATGAGGGCTTTCAGCAGTGGCCGGCATTGCAGTTCTTGCAGCAATGATGAAGGAGAGGCATCATCATGATCTCCAGGATTATGACAGATTTAGATAGAGTGCCTACAGGTGCACATTAGAAAGTATACTTCAGTTTTGTTACATTCATAGATACAGTGCGGAAACAGGCCTTTCGGCCCACCGAGTCCGTGCCAACCAGCAATCCCTGCACACTAACACTATCCTACACACACTAGGGTCAATTCACAATTTACAATTATACCAAGCCAATTAACCTACAAACCTGTTCGTCTTTGGAGTTTGGGAGGAAACCAGAGATCCCAAAGAAAACTCACACAGGTCATGAGGAGAACGTACAAACTCCGTACAGAATGCATCCATAGTCAGGATCGAACCGGGGTCTCTGGCGCTGTAAGGCAGCAACTCTATCGCTGCGCCACCGTGCCACCCCAAACTGTTATAAATGAAGATGTCTCCGTTGATTTGTGTGTTCGCTGTTGTTGGGTTGCATCACAGATTGGTTTGGGAACAGCTCTCCCCAAGACATCATGAAGTTGCAGGGAGTTGTAGAAGTAGCCCAGTCCATCACACAGACTAGATTTCCATTGACACGTCATGTTTCCTTGGAAAAGCAGCCAAGGTAATCAGAGACTTGTCCCACCATGGTAATTCCTCCTTCTCCCTGCGCCCATCTGGCAGAAGGTACAGAAGCTTGAAAAAGCACACCACCAGACTTGGGAAAATATTTTTCCCCTTCTGTTATCAGGCTTCTGAATGGTCCCTCCATAAGCTGGGGTTAAGTCCCATGCCCCTCCACCCCATTCTTGTGAACATCGGATTTTGTCTGTGGAACTGATGTGTTACAATCAAAGGTAGACACAAAATGCTAGAGTAACTCAGTGGGCAAGGCAGCATCTCTGGAGAGAAGGGATGGGTGACGTTTCAGGTCGAGACCCTTCTTCAAACTGATGTGTTACAATGCTGGGAACTATATTTTGTACTCTGTACTTTCTCCTTTTCTCGGTCTTTTGTACTTGAGTTTGACTTGATAGGATTATGTAAGGTACATCTGACCTATTTGTATAGCAATGCAAACCAAAGCTTTTCACTGTACCTCTGTACCTAAGTTTCAAACAACGTCTGAGGAAGGGTCCTGACCTAAAACATCACCTATTTATGTTCTCCAGAGAGGCTGCCTGACCAGCTATGTTCTTCCAGCACTTTGTGCCCTTTTCTATATTAGCCAGCATCTGCAATTCTTTGTTTCTACGAGTTGTTGTGATCTGCTGGTCATAGTCAATGATATTAAACAATAAAGGCACTTGAGGGTAAGTCATTTTTCCTATTGTTGGGGAAGAGCAGGTGAAAGGGGCGTTGTTGCTACACAAAGGCAAAGCATCGACTCACTGACCCAAAGCTGTAATATTCCAATATCTCTGTTCAATAATCCAAAGCATCATCTTATATCATCATTAGTATCAGAAGGTCATATTTTGTGGTGGTCATTAATTACAGTATAACTGCAAACCACAAAAGATTGAAACTATATACGGCCGAGAGTATATTGACTGCTTGCAACTCAAATGCTCAGGAACGAAGGACATTACGAAAAGCAGTGGATACAACAACAGGTCCATCACGAGTACTGGCCTCCCCGCCATTGAAGGGATCTATAGGAGGCACTGTCTCAAAGATGCTGGAGTATTCGGGTCGGGACCCTTCTTCAGACTTCAGTTGCTGCCTGTCCCGCTGAGTTACTCCAGCATTTTGTGTCTATCTTCGGTGGGCTGAAAGGCCTGTTTCCAAACTGTATCTTCCCCCTCCCCTGACATCAGTCTGAAGAAGGGTCTCGACCCGAAACGTCGCCCATTCCTTCTCTCCATAGATGCTGCCTGTCCCGCTGAGTTACTCCAGCATTTAGTGTCTACTAACCAAACTGTGGTCTATGAGCTGCTTTAGTTGCACTAAGGACTTTGGGCTATTTTGCACTACATTTTGAGTTCCATATGTTATCTATGAGTACTGTGTTTATAAACCTGTTACGCTGCTGCAAGTAAGAATTGCATTGTTCCTTTTTTGGAACATATGACATTTAGACATGCTTGACTCAAGTTTCTTGATCATAATTGTGTAAGTGTTGCTGAATGATCATCAATGGCGTTCCCTCGGAGTTGGGTACGATTGTCCTCCTAGTGGGCATTTCCTGTGGCCTGTGGGTGGTTTGTCGATAATCAATGATACTTTCTTGTCACATGTACCTAGATACAGTGAAATTCTTTCACAAGTTCACAAGTTATGCAGTAGAATTACGCTGTTTGGCTCATTGAGTCGACTCAATCATGGCTGATCTCTGCCTCCTAATCCCATTTTCCTGCCTTCTCCCCATATCCCTTGACACCCGTTCTAATCAAGAATCTATCTATCTATGCTTTAAAAATATCCACTGACCTGACCTCCACAGCCCTCTGTGGAAATGAGTTCCACAGATTAACTACCCTCTGATTAAATAAGTTCCTGCTCACCTTTCTTGTTTTTTCATACAGTGCACAAAGCACGCAAAGTATTGCCACGTACCTGGCGCCTACAATGTTACAAAGCACTCCTTACAGTCGCAATTGTCCCTCAATGTTCTCGGCACCACCCCCACCCTACCTCCGCACCCCTCCCCCCCTCCCCATCCTCCCCACCCACCCTGGTGCAAAGGAATTTGCTCCGCACATCTGCTTTTAAACGTTGCCCATTACACCTCAGTGGATGGACGAGTGAATGGACATTCACCAAGTTAAAAGCAAGAAATCTAGGTAAATGTCAAAGCCTCAGAATACAAGGTCTAAGACTGCACAGAATTAAAGAAATGACATTGCTGTTCAATTCCATACTTAGGAGGTTAGAGACTGAAGCGAAGAAATGAAAGAAGACCCACTAATTTGAGGTCCCGGAAAAGCTTTATAACTTTTTTTTTAATTTACAATTGCTACCAAGGCCAATTAAACTTCAAACCTGCACGTCTTTGGAATGTGGGAGGAAACCTGAGCACCTAGAGAAAACACACGAGGTCACAGGGAGAACGTACAAACTCCATACACACAGTACCCAGAGTCAGGATCGAATCCGGGTCTCTGCCGCTGTGAGGCAGCAACTCTACCGCTGCGCCACTGTGCCACCCCACAGAAATATCTCCCTCAACATCGTTCTATATGTCTATTATTCTTCATACAACCAGCAGAGCTACTGAATAATTAAAATAGCTTATATAATTATCATTTCTACTGCTTCCCACCCACACGATGCAGTTATAAACTAACTGTTGGATGCTGCTTTTATTGTTATTATTGTGGCCACTTTCCAAAGTACTAAAGTATATTAAGTAGTTTAAAGCATAAAAAGAAGAAATGCGAGATTAATATGTAAAATTATATCTGTATTTGCAATTTAAATTGCAAGCCACCTTGAATTGAGAGTCGCATAAACAGCTTTAGTTTATGGAAAGACATCAGCAAATGACCATGTTCCAACATTTTCACCAGCCAATCTTTTTGAAAGTTGTTTTCTTTCCCAAGATGAAACAAGACCTTTTTGAAAATGCAGACAAATGATCATTTTTGAGAACTGTATCATCTCTGCACTGAGATATGCATTATAAAACTAATGGAAGGAGTGCCATCTAAAGGTCTACATGTGAATTGGTTTAGGAAGTTTGTGCGTTCTCCCCATGGCTGCGTGGGTTCCCTCCGGGTGCTCCGGGTGCTCCGGTTTCCTCCCACACTCCAAAGATGTGCAGGCTTGTAGGTTAATTGGCTTTCGTAACTTGTCCCTAACATGGAGAATAGAACTAATGTACGGGGTGATCGTTGGTCTGTGTGGACTTGGTGGGCGGAAGGGCCTGTTCCCACACTGTATCTCTAAACTAAACTAATTTGAAAACTTGGGATGGAAAAATGAAAGATTTAATGCATCTTCATGAATATATTTTTAAAAATCATTCAAGTAGCAATTATATATTGAGATCATAACAGTGATTGAGTTAGCACTGTCTACGGGCAATTTAAGTTCTATTTAGCTCAGGTCAAAGATCAAAATTTTTAAATTGCAAACTCTATTGCATATTTACAAATAGACGCTACATAATTACTTTAATACAGCTTTGGAAATAACATTGACTGTCTTTCTTGGATAATTTATTACTTTTTATTGTAAAATGGTTAGATTACTGCCGAAAGAAATAAGGGAGGAATATTGCTTTGTACAATTGAATCTGCCATGCAGGCAGAACGCATTTCTATCTATGGTCACAGAGAACAGGTTAAACTGCAGATGCTGGAATCTGAAACAAAATGAGAGATTGTGGAAGAATTCAGCTGATCAGCTATTTCAGATTCCCGGCCTCACTCTACGAATCATTCCAGTGAGAATGATTCTGCTTTTCTCAATTGCAGCTCCTCAGGAATGATTTTTAAAAATAGACACAAAGTGCTGGAGTAACTCAGCGGGTCAGTCAGTATCACTGAAGAACATGAATTTGTGGCATTTCGGCTCAAGGCCCTTTTTCAGACTAAAGAAGGGTCGCGACCCCAAACGTGACATATTCTTTTCCTCCAGAACTGCTGCCTGCCCCACTGAGTTACTCCAGCATTTTGTGTCTATCTATTCCTTGTGTCCATGCCCACAGGAAATATTTGTTGCATTATCAACATCCCCTTTTGGGGGAAGGTTAAAAAAGCAACACCAGTGCCTGGCCATTGCCGCAAGTTGTGTAGAAAGAGCAACGGAGACATTTGTAATCCTCAAGTAAAATCTTCGGCAGAGAAACATAGAAACATAGAAAATAGGTGCAAGAGTAGGCCATTCGGCTCTTCAAGCCAGCACCGCCATTCAATATGATTGTGGCTGATCATCCAAAATAAGTACCCCGTTTCTGCTTTCTCCCCATACCCCTGAGAGATGTAAGAGCTATATCTAACCCTTTCTTGAATACATCCTGTGAATTGGCCTTCACTGCCTTTTGTGACAGAGAATTCCACAGATTCACAACTCCCTGAAAAAGCTTTTCCTCATCTCAGTCCTAAATGGCCGACCCCTTTTTCTTAAACTGTGACCCCTGGTTCTGGCATATGAATAATACAATTTACTCTGTTTTGGACCTTAAAGTCGAGACTAAAAACTCATCTCCCAAGCCTTTCTTGACGTCCTCTGAGCGAGGGCTATATGTATGTAGTGATGTTTGTATTTAATCTATGAACCACTGTTGTTTGTTATACTATTCTTATACCAATGTAAAGCACTTTGCCCAACGGGAGTTGTTTTTTAAATGTGCTGTATAAATAAAAGTGACTTGATTTGACATAAACATTAGACTTTAGACTTTAGAGATACTTTGTGGAAACAAGCCCTTCGACCTACTGAGTTCGCACCAACAAGCGATCACCCCGTACACTAACACTATCTTACACACTCGGGACAATTTATAATTTACAGAAGCCAATTACCCAACAAACCTGTACGTCTTTGGGGTGTGGGAAGAAACTGGAGCACCCAGAGGATACTCACACAGTCACAAGAAGAACGTACAAAGTCTGTACAGACAGCACCCGCAGTCAGGATGGAACCTGGGTCTCTGGCGCTGTAAGGCAGCAACTCTACCTCTGCGCCACCGTGCTGTTTTATATTAGCAATTTGTGAATTCCTAATCACGAAAAACATCAAATTATTATAATTTAAAAAAATAATCAACAATATATTACCAATCCTTGGCACCCACCCCTTCATCATTGCCTTCCATCAACCCTTCCATGTTATACTAATCAAAAATGTGGGGGCAAGAGTGACTGGAAAGCAAGCTGATCCGGTGGGGTAAGGGTGATAAGATTTTCATGGAGGTCATAAGGTCAAAAGTTTGTAAGGATTAGGAGTAGAATTAGGCCATTCAGCCCATCAAGTCTACTCCGCCATTCAATCATGGCTGATCTATCTCTCCCTCCTAACCCCATTCTCCTGCCTTCTCCCCATAACCTCTGACACCCGTACTAATCAAAAATCTATCTATCTCTGCCTTAAAAATATCCACTGTTTGGCCTCCACAGCCTTCTGTGGCAAATAATTCCACAGAGTCACCACCCTCTGACTAAATAAATTTCTCCTCATCTCCTTCCTAAAAGAACGTTCTTGAATTCTTAGACTATGACCTCTAGTCCTAGACTCTCCCACTAGTGGAAACATCCTCTCCACATCCACTCAATCCAAGCTTTTCACTATTCTATACGGGGTCAAGGAAAGAGCGTTCATGTCGCTGCCCTGTTTCCACCAATCTTTCCACCACCACGCACAAGAAGCGCGAGAAGCGCGAGAAGCACAAGACGTCATTGTATGCAGATGCCGAGATGTGCGTTCAGCTCTGGCTGAACAATTTCTAATCTTGTGATGTGAACTCGATAAGAAGAAAACTATTCTATATGTTTCAATGAAGTCGCCTCTCATTTTTCTAAACTCCAGCGAGTACAGGCCCAGTGCCGGTCTCTCAGCAAACCACAAAGCAGATACAATTTAATTTCAATAGACAATAGACAATAAACAATAGGTGCGGGAGTAGGCCATTCAGCCCTTCGAGCCAGCACCGCCATTCAATGAGATCATGGCTGATCATCCACAACCAGTACCCCTTTCCTGCCTTCTCCCCATGTCCCTTGACTCCGCTATCTTTGGGAATCTATCTAACTCTCTCTTGAAAGCATCCAGAAAACCGGCCTCCACCGCCCTCTGAGGCAGAGAATTCCACAGACTCGCAACTCTCTGTGTGAAAAAGTATTTCCTCATCTCCGTTCAATCTTTACCTGCCACTATCGAGTGTGGCAGCCTCGCCAGCAGCTGTCTGTCCTTTCATCCTTTTTGTTATTTTTAGTCTGTCTAAAAGTTTGTTTTTGGAGGTGTTTTAGTCTTTTTTATGTGGGGGGTGGGCGGAGAAACCGTTTTTCTCAGTCACTACCTGATCAAGGGTGCGTCTTCCCTCCGAGCCGTATCTTCGCCCCCCCCCCCCACCATCTGGATTGGTGCGGCCTTTCCTACCGGAGGCCGGCCAGAGCTTCAGCAGCGGTGCAGCACTGAATGACCATCGCGGAGCCGGCGATGCCTTACCGGATCGCCGTGTTGGAGCTCCGGAATGTTGGGCCTGCCAACTTTACCACCGTGGAGCTGTGGTCTGCGGAGCTTCCAGCTGCGGGCGGCGCTGACTTTAACATCGCAGAGGCCTGGGATCTTTCGCCGAGGATCGCCAGTGTTGGAGCTCAGCCCAGCTCGGCCTGTGGACTTCGGGAGCCGCGGTCTCCGGTAGGAAGCGGCCGATTCGGAACTCCAGGCCGCTGAGAGTGTTCTCTGTTCCGACGCCGGAGATCCGATCATCCCGGCGAGAGGGCCTGAAACCTCGGGCCGCCGTTGCGGTGACTGCAGAGGCCTCATGGGTAAACAAGACGAAGAGGACTGAACTTTGTTGCCTTCCCTTACAGTGGGAAGCGTTGATTCATAGAAAAACATAGAAATTAGGTGCAGGAGTAGGCCATTCAGCCCTTCGAGCCTGCACCGCCATTCAATATGATCATGGCTGATCATCCAACTCAGTAACCCGTACCTGCCTTCTCTCCATACCCTCTGATCCCTTAGCCACAAGGGCCACATCCAACTCACTCTTAAATATAGCCAATGAACTGGCCTCAACTACCCTCTGTGGCAGAGAGTTCCAGAGACTCACCACTCTCTGTGTGAAAAAAGTCTTTCTCATCTCGGTCTTAAAGGATTTCCCCCTTATCCTTAAGCTGTGACCCCTTGTCCTGGACTTCCCCAACATCGGGAACAATCTTCCTGCATCTAGCCTGTCCAACCCCTTAAGAATTTTGAAAGTTTCTATAAGATCCCCTCTCAATCTCCTAAATTCCAGAGAGTATAAACCGAGTCTATCCAGTCTTTCTTCATAAGACAGTCCCTGACATCCCAGGAATCAGTCTGGTGAACCTTCTCTGCACTCCCTCTATGGCAATAATGTCCTTCCTCAGATTTGGAGACCAAAACTGTATGCAATACTCCAGGTGTGGTCTCACCAAGACCCTGTACAACTGAAGTAGAACCTCCCTGCTCCTGTACTCAAATCCTTTTGCTATGAAAGCTAACATACCATTCGCTTTTTTCACTGCCTGCTGCACCTGCATGCCTACTTTCAATGACTGGGTACCATGACACCCAGGTCTCGCTGCATCTCCCCTTTTCCTAATCGGCCACCATTTAAATAATAGTCTGCTTTCCTGTTTTTTGCCACCAAAGTGGATAACCTCACATTTATCCACATTATACTGCATCTGCCAAACATTTGCCCACTCACCCAGCCTATCCAAGTCACCTTGCAGTCTCCTAGCATCCTCCTCACAGCGAACACTGCCCCCCAGCTTAGTGTCATCCGCAAACTTGGAGATATTGCCTTCAATTCCCTCATCCAGATCATTAATATATATTGTAAACAGCTGGGGTCCCAGCACTGAGCCCTGCGGTACCCCACTAGTTACTGCCTGCCATTGTGAAAAGGACCCGTTTACTCCTACTCTTTGCTTCCTGTTTGCCAGCCAGTTCTCAATCCACATCAATACTGAACCCCTAATACCGTATGCTTTAAGTTTGTATACTAATCTCTTATGTGGGACCTTGTCGAAAGCCTTCTGGAAGTCCAGATATACCACATCCACTGGTTCTCCCTTATCCACGCTACTAGTTACATCCTCAAAAAATTCCACAAGATTCGTCAGACATGATTTACCTTTGTAAATCCATGCTGACTTTGTCCAATGATTTCACCACTTTCCAAATGTGCTGCTATCCCATCTTTAATAACTGACTCTAGCAGTTTCCCCACTACCGATGTTAGACTAACTGGTCTGTAATTCCCCGTTTTCTCTCTCCCTCCCTTCTTAAAAAGAGGGTTACATTTGCTACCCGCCAATCCTCAGGAACTACTCCAGAATCTAAAGAGTTTTGAAAGATTTCACTAATGCATCCACTATTTCCTGAGCTACTTCCTTAAGTACTCTGGATGCAGCCTATCTGGCCCTGGGGATTTATCGCCTTTAATCTATTCAATTTACCCAACACCACTTCCCGACTGACCTGGATTTCACTCAATTCCTCCTTTGACCCACAGTTCCCTGCTATTTCCGGCAGATTATTTATGTCTTCCTTAGTGAAGACGGAACCAAAGTAGTTATTCAATTGGTCCGCCATATCCTTGTTCCCCATGATTCCGCTGTGGGGGATGTTTATGTTAAATTCTATAGTGTTGTGTTTATTTTATTTGTGTGCTGCATGGTAACTCAAATTCCACTGCACCAATTGGTATATATGACAATAAATGTAACTTGTAACTTGTAACTTGTAAGTGGCTTACCCCTCATTCTTAAACTGTGGCCCCTGGTTCTGGACTCCCCCAACATCGGGAACATGTTTGCTACCTCTAGTGTGTCTAAACCCGTAATAATCTTACATGTTTTAATAAGATTCCCTCTCATCCTTCTAAATTCAATAGTATACTAGCCCAGCCGCTCCATTCTCTCAGCATATGACAGTCCCGCCATCCCGGGAATTAACCTTGTGAACCTACGCTGCACTCCCTCAATAGCAAGATTGAGGGAGTGCTGAAAGCTTTTGCTGAATGCTTTCACTGAAAGCCCAATAGGTTCTCGTCTAGAAAGTCACAGAGTGGGTCTTCATGCAGCCTCTAGAGAACAGAATGATCTATGATCTGTAATGAGGGAGCGAGCGAAGGAATCAATTTAGATGGGCACATTTTAAAACAGGAAAGTCATAGCCCACACACCCTGGTGAAAAGCGTGGGAGTTTTTCTCAAGTCTATTAGTTTGTGAAAGAAACTATTCAGAGAGCTTCTGATTCAACTCAAAGGCCCTTTTTTCTCCTTAGAGATAAAAACAATCCGGCTGTAATTATGAAACAATAATGAAACTCCCATAATAAAACTATATCCATTTTAATTTGTTTCCTTTGCTCTCCCTCTCCATGTTTCCCCTATCGAGACACATTCCATTCTCTAGAATGTTACAGCTGCCTCTGAGTCAGGGCAGCAGGGTAGCGCAGCGGTGAGTTGCTGCCTGACAGCGTCAGAGACCTGAGTTCGATCCTGACTGCAGGTGCTAACTGTATGACGTTTATACCTTTTCCCTGTGATCTGCGTGGGTTTTCTCCAGGTGCGCTGGTTTCCTCCCACACTCCAAAGGCATGCAGGTTTGTAGGATAACTGGCTTGGTATAATTGTAAATTATATAGGATAGTTTAGTTTAGATTAGTTTAGAGATACAGCGCCGAAACAGGCCCTTTGGCCCACCTGGTCCGCTCCGACCTGCGAGCCCCGCATATTAACATTATCCTACACATATAAAGGACAATTTTTACATTTACCAAGCCAATTTACCTACATACCTGTACGTCTTTGGAGTGTGGGAGGAAACCGAAGATCTCTGAGAAAACCCACGCGGTCACAGGGAGAACGTAAACCGTACAGACAGCACCGGTGATCGGGATCGAACTCAGGTCTACGACGCTGCAAGCGCTGAAAGGCAGCAACTCTACTGCTGTGCCACTGTGCCGGCCTCTAGTGCTAATATACGGGATGGTCAGCGCGGCCTCGGTGGGCCAAAGTGCCTGTTTCCATGCTGTATCTCTAAACAGAACTAAAACAAAATAAGATTCAGCATGGTTTCCTTCATACTGTTCATGTACATAGTGGCTTAAAACTATAAACTATAGATATCTCAGATTATCATAAAATGATTACAAATTACAGTTAGTTTGCCATACATTTTTTGTTTCCACTTTTTGGAGATATGTGAAATCCAGACGGACAGACAACACTGGTGTCCAGATGCTAAAAGTGAACAACTGCCTGATCACTGAGGACCAGGCGAAAGCAGAAGCTCTTGCGAACCAATTCCAACACGTTTTCACCCGGGAAGATGTGGAGCCTTCATCATTTCCAGTCCTTCCGCCCAGCCCATATGCTGATATGCCTGCTATTAAAATTGAGGTTGAAGGTGTCAAGAAGTTATTGCTCAACATTAATACCACAAAAGCAATTGGACCAGATCAGATACAAAATCAAGCCCTCAAGATCGCAGCCGAAGAACTGGCTCCAGTTTTTTACAGTTCATTTTTTCAACAATCGCTTGACTCGGGAGATGTACCGCTGGATTGGAGGAAGGCCAACATCACTGCTCTCTTGGTGAAGGGTTCAACCACCAACCCAGCGAATTATCGTCCTGTTTCACTAACAAGTACTTGCTGTAAATTGCTGGAGCAGATCATTGATAGTAATCTGATGCGTCACGTGAGCAAACATCATATTCTTGCCGACAACCAGCATGCGTTTAGGAGGCATAGATCATGCGAGTCTCAGCTTATCCTGACAACAAATGACCTGGCCAAGCACCTTGACAGTAGCGTCATCATGGATTTAGTTGTACTGGACTTTTCTAAAGCATTTGATGTCATCCCACACCAGAGACTGCTTCGGAAGCTTGACTTCTACGGTATTCGTTCCAACACGAAACATGGATTTCCAGTTTCCTGACAAAACGTCTTCAGCGCGTGTGTGTGAACGGAAAGAGCTCCAATTGGCACCCAGTGTTGAGTGGGACACCCCAGGGCACAGGACTTGGCCCACACCTGTTTTTGCTTTACATCAATGACATCCATGAAAAAGTCGCAAGTACGACCAGACTATTCGCTGATGATTGTTTGCTGTACCGTCCAATTAAGTCAGCTGATGATGAAGATGCTCTCCAAAAAGATCTCGATACTATGGTCGAGTGGTCACAACAATGGGGCTTGCAGTTCAACCCTTCCAAATGTGAAACCATGCGTGTCACCAGAAAGAGGAATCCTGGCGTCACATCTTACAACATACTTGGTGTCACCCTTGAAGAATCCAAACAAACCAAGTATCTTGGCATCAAATTGCAGAACGATCTACGTTGGAACGGTCAGACTCATCATGCAACAGTGAAAGCAACAGGTGTCCTAAACTTCCTGAGGCGCAACTTCCATCATTGTTCAGCTTCTGTCAAGGAGAAGCTGTATTTCACCCTCATTAGACCTCATCTGGATTACGCAGTTGCAGCTTGGGACCCATACACAGATAAAAACATTTCATCCATCGAACGTGTCCAAAGACAGGCCGCTCGATTTGTTACTAACACCTACGAGAGAGAAGCGAGTGTCACCAAACTTCTGAATTCTCTGGGGTGGAACCCTCTCCAAGACAGACGTGAAGCTCACCGTTTGACCTGTTTTTACAAAATGTTAAATGGTCAGCTAGACATAGATCACAAGACCTATACCAACCCCAAACCAATTAGCAGACGAGGGCATTTGATCCAATTTGTGGTCCCAGCCACAAAGACAGATGTGTACAGCAATTCGTTCTTCCCACGCGCTATTAAAGGATGGAATAATCTCCACCAAACCACGGTTGCCCAGCCAGATGCAACTAAATTTAAAGTGGTACTTTCTTCCCAATAACCCTCTCTGGCTAAACCCCTCCCCTCACCACCTCCAGTTTAAATTCCAGTTGGAATATTTTGGAGGACCAAGTAACCAAGTAACCAAGAACCAAGGGAGAGTCCAGGACCAGAGGACACGGCCTCAGAATTAAAAGGGTGTACCTTTAGAAAGGAGAGGAATTTCTTCAGCCAGAGGGTGGTGAATCTGTGGAATTCATTGACGGCTGTGGAGGACAAGTCATTTGGGATTTTTTAAAGCAGAGATTGACAAGTTCTTGATTAGTAAGGGTGTCAAAGTTGAAAGGGAGAAGGCAAGAGAATGGGATAGAGAGGGAAAGATAGATTAGCAATGATCGAATGACAGAGTCGATTTGATGGGCCGAATGGCCTAATTCTGTTCCTATGAAAATGAACATGAATTTTATTCAAACAGAACTGAAATTTCGTCATATAATTAATAGGTGGTTCTCCAATTTGATGACTTTTAAAATCTGATGACTTTTTTAACTAGTTGTGTTTGCCCATTTTTTTAAATGTCTTTATTGACTAGACTTGTTCGACTCATTTAATTTCTACTCAGCCTTCAAAGGTAGTCAGTCCGGATACCTTGTGCCAATATTAAGAGAAGAAAAAGTAACTGCTGTAGAGAAAAACAATACTTCTACTGTGGTTTGGAAAAAGAGAAGAAAACTGGCCTTCATTTATCACTGCACAAAAAACCAAGCTGAGTTTAAACCCCCCGCAGTAATGAAGGTCGTTTTACCAGTACAGTTCACAGACACTGACATTTCTGCAGAATAATGTAGAGGAAATGTGTAGGAAGGAACAGCTGATGCTGGTTTAAACCAAAGATAGACACAAAAAACTGGAGGAACTCAGCGGGACAGGCAGCATCTCCGAAAAGTCACCCATTCCTTCTCTCCAGAGATGCTGCTTGGCCCGCTGAGTTACTCCAGCTTTTTGTGTCTATTTTCTGTAGAATAATCCTGACCTCTCAGCTGGACATCAGGTGACTGGTGCAATGAACAGGGGAACGGGATAATAGGAAATGCTATTTAATTTGGTGGGTTCTGGCATGTTCTGGCATGTTCTGGGGTGGAGAGGGGCATCGGATGGCGGGTTGAGTGGAATGGAGGCGACGGCTGCAATGGGCCTTTGTGGCCATCTGCTGCTGGGACTGTAAAATGGCACCATAATGGCGCCTCTTGCCAGTCGACTCAGTGGGCTATTCTATACATACTGTACTGAGCGGGGTGATTGTGCTTATGTATGGGGATAGTTTTGCTGAGCTGTAGGCAAAAAATATATTTCACAGTACCTGTGACAATAAATAAACCATTGACCATTGGCATATTTAGAACCTATAAGGTCATAAGGTTATAAGTGATAGGAGTAGACTTAGGCCATTCGGCCCATCAAGTCTACTCCGCCATTCAATCATGGCTGATCTATCTCTCCCTCCTAACTCCATTCTCCAGAGGTGTGAATTATGAAGCCAGAGGAAGGACTATAGATGGAAGGGAACAGAGTAGGGGGGGGGTGGGGAAGGGGGGGGGGGGGGCTAGAATTAGAGATATGGGTTCAAGTTTAGGTGGGACACACAGAAGGGAGTTGGAGGGGGAGGTGGAAGGAGAGGGATGGGAGAAGAAGCTCCAGGACCTTCGGAGCTGCTGCCTGACCCGCTGAGTTACTCCAGCACTTTGTGTCTTTTTTTAGTAAACCAGCATCTGATGTTCCTCGTGTTCACATTGTGTAAATCTGGCTGAAAATACTGAATCAGCATTAAGTTTCAAATCTTGCTTTGTTGGATGTACAGTCAAGCTTGGAGACATTTTCACAATGCTTGTTTAAAGAGAATCCAGGTTATTTATAGCAAATCCTGTAGATGTATTTTGCTGACATACATGCTGGGCATTGCTTATACGTATGATGACCTGCTGCTACAATACATATTTAGTTAGCGTTAATTTTTTTAAGTACAGATCGCAGGAAATCAATTAAATTTCACTGATGTTATCTGGATAATTTCCCTTTTCAGAAATTCTTGCTTAGGAATGATAAATTAACATTAGTACATATTCAGCGTTTTATTTTCTTGCACATAAAACAAAACTGCTTTTCACCTCGAAAAAATAGAATCTAATCATTAGATTCAATTTAAACTCACAATGAAATACTTGGAGGGGAAAACAGACTATGGCACTCTCACAATTATGAGACCATCATTCATGATGAATAATTAAGCAATCTTCATACCGGCGATGTTTCGTAATAAAGACGGAATTATCTATTCATTAAATTATTAAATGGTGGTGCAAATATAGTTTTTTTGTAATGTCTGGGGGTGAATGCCAATGTAGTCATAGTTACTGAAAGCAGAGATTAAATAAATTAAATTGATGTTTATCAACCTTGCACAATGGTTAAAAAAAAAACAAAAACCCTTTGCTGTGGCCAGTGATTTCCAAGGTAATACTCAAAGCTGGAAGACAAACAACCTTCCTTTCAATCAGTCGATAATCTTCTTTTGAAAAATTCATTTATCCTTTGCAAGACCTAAAAAAAAAGCGATTTCTGGTATAAGTAGTTTCCCCGGATGATACGTGTGACACTGTGACCCGACTTCAGCAAACTGATGATGCCACAACCTTTCCTGGTCTCCATGTCAGCTGATACAGTTAACTGTTCACTGGCCCCAGCCAGTGAGTATTCTTCACCTTCAGAATATCCACACTTCAATCTATCGTCCTTGCAAGCAAGTATCCAAAACGCAATCTTCTCTTCCTCTTCAAAGTCCTTGACTATATTTGTTTGCCTTCAGATCTCAAAGCCGTCTTTATTCCAGTCTAGTTTCTGTCCCCTACCACTGTGCCAAAATGGCTCCGGACAAAGCGATAAGCACATAAAGGAGAAAAATGAAAAGATATATGGACCTTTATGGACACCCAGGCCATGAATACATCACAAATCCAATCCATTAGCGATAACACAAGCACTTCATTTACTGCTCTGTGTACCACATCCCCAATACTCATCTAACAATAAATTTCAGTCACCATCTCTACTAATTTAGAAAATATGTCTCATTTAGAAAATAACGAGCCACTGAGCTGCCACAGCTATCCTGGGTGGACAATTACAAGACCCGTCTCAAGAAGGATCTCGACCCGAAACGTCACCTATTCCTTTTCTCCAGGGATGCTGTCAGACCTGCTGAGTTATTCCAGCATTTTTGTGTCCATCTAGACAATTAAAAAGATTCATTTCTCTGAGTGAAGACGTTTCTTCTCATTTCAGTCACATTTCCAGTTTGGGATTGTGACTCCTAGTTGCGGACACAGGAGAGAGGGAAACATTAATGTGGCATTTACTTGTCAAGCAGCATTAAAATATTGTACTTTTCATCACATTTACCACTCATTCACACGACACAGTGGCACAGCAGTTGAGTTGCTGCCTTACAGCACCAGAGACCGGGGTTCGATCCCGACTATGGGTGTTGGCTGCACAGAGCTCGCACGTTCTCCCCGTGACCGCGTGGGTTTTCTCTGGGAGCTCAGCTTTCCTCCCAGTCCCACATTCCAAAGAAATACAGGGTTGCAGGTTAATTGGCTTCGGTAAAAATTGTAAATTGTCCCTAGTGTGTAGGATAGTGCAAGAGTATGGGGTGATCGCTGGTCGGCGCTGACTCAGCTGACCAAAGGGCCTGTTTCCTTGCTGTATCTCTAAAGTCTGAAGTCACTCTTCTCAACTCAAGACAGGGCAGGCCAGTCTGTTTAATTTCCCCTCAAAGGACAAACCTGTCATTCCAGTCATAAGGTCATAAGGTCATAAGGAGTAGGAAGAGAATTAGGCCATTCGGCCCATCATGTCTACTCCGCCATTCAACCATGGCTGATCTATCTCTCCCTCCTAACCCCATTTTCCTGCCTTCTCCCCATAACCTCTGACACCAGTACTAATCAAGAATCTATCTATTTCTGCCTTAAAAACATCCACTGACACGGCCTACTGCCACAGCATTCTGTGGGAAAGAATTCCACAGATTCACCACCCTCTGACTAAAGAAATTTCTCCTCATCTCCTTCCTAAAAAAAACGTCCTTTAATTCTTAGGCTACAACCTCTAGTCCTAGACTCTCCCACTAGTGGTAACATCCTCTCCGCATCCACTCTATCCAAGCCTTTCACTAATCTACAATACATTCAAACGAAAGCAGCAATTCATCCATCACTGTGAATCACTGTGATTTATGCAAGCCGCGCTCCAATGGCGGGTAGGTCCCGCGGCGAATTAAAACAAGGTCCTTTTACTCCAGTTTACCGGTCTTATTACCGTCATTGCAGCTGAATCGGGCAGCAGAAAGCGCCACCACAGCTCCTCCCGTTCCGAACCTCAGGGCTCTCGACTGGAGAGCCGCTTAGGCCCCACATACGACAAACCGTCCAGGGAAAAAATTTAAAGGTTTCCCCCCACCCCCCACCCCCTAACCCCCCAACACATACCCAGCATAAACAATATAAACTACAAAAGAACAAAAAAAATTAAAAATAGACAGACTGCAGACTGCAGAGGCCGCTGCGACGAGAGTCGCCCCGCCCACCGGATGGATGCTCAGATAATCTGTATGTTTCAATTAGCTCCTCCCTTATTCTTCTAAACTCCAGCGAGTAATTAATCTGGAGAAAGTTCACAGTACCTTCTCCCTCTTACATATGCCTCATAGAACATGGCGCATGGAACGGAACGGAGCAGAACAGAACAGAACAGTGGATTCCTGCGAAATTGGCAAAGGAGATGATCAGACAGATTTCCTTTGTTGCCACCGTCGCCCTCACACACCCTCCTGCCACCTAAAGCCAACTTGTTTTCCCTCTTTCATTGTTCTGATGAAGGCTCCTGGACCTTAAATGAGAACTGTTTCTCCCTCCAAAGATATTGCTTGACCTGTTTGCTGAATGTTTCCAGAATTTGCATTAAAATGTAATTATTTACAAACAGAAGCCAAAAAGCGAGAACTCCTTGTTGCTTCATTGAAGTCAATAATATCATGCGCATGGTAACTTGAACTAAAAATAGAATTTGCAGGTAGCATCTTTCTCCAGGTGGACACCTATGCGTGACATCTTTTAACATGGAGAGAGCGTTGCAAAAATGGGAATATCAGCTTTATATGTCTCATGCATTATCCTGCACTTGATCTACTAAGATGTACCACTGGATGCTATCAATTCATTCAGCAAGTCAACAATTGTTGTTCTTATTCTGGCTGAATTTTTAAAAAAAATATGAGCCCATCTAATTCCAAAATTGAGAATAAAAAATGGATCTCGTAACTCATGGAAACTAATGGACTTGCAGCACCACCTACTGGATCTGTTTATACACAACAGTCACGTGCAAACAACCCTCAAGCTTAAAATGCAGGAGTAACTCAGTGTGTCAGGCAGCATCCCTGGAGAAAAAGGCTTGGGTGACGTTTTGGGTCGGGACCCTTCTTCAGACTGAAAGTGGAGGAGGGTGGGGAGGTAAATAGAGGTAGGAAAATGCCAGATCTAAGCAGGGACAGCATTAGATGACCAAGGAAGGGTGGAGCCCATATTGGCCCATTGTTGGCTGGGGAAGAGGTGATAATGATAAGGGATACAGGGATGTGAACAGTGGAACTAGTAGGTAGACAAAAATGCTGGAGAAACTCGGCGGGTGAGACAGCATCTATGGAGCAAAGGAAATAGGCGACGTTTCGGGTCGAGACCATTCTTCATACTGATGTGGGGGTGGGGGGGGGGGGCGGGAAGAAGAAAGGAAGAGGTGGAGACAGTGGGCTGTGGGAGAGCTGGGAAGGGGAGGGGAAAGAAGGAGAAAGGAGGGACCACCTAAAAATGGAGAAGTCAATGTTCATACCGTTAGGATGACTAGGGCGGAGGAGGGGGGAGGGAAGGAGAGGAAAAATGCAGGAGTTCCTTGAAACCAGAGAACTCAACATTCATAACTATGGGTTGTAAGCTGCCCAAGTGAAAAATTACGTTCTGTTCCTGAATCCTGAAGTAAATATAGGTGGTGCGCTACATAAATGGCAAGCTTTGCTACATTTGTTCATGTCCACCTAAAGAATATCTATATTATTATAATACTCTGATCTTGGATGTTTACTTGTGAGTTTACTTGCTTGCTTGAACTTTTTCTTTGAATCACATCTCCTCGAAAACCCGACGTGGTAACGGTGAAATTTTTACATATTCCGGTTGAGATTTACCTCATGATCTCAAAAATCCCCTCATCTGAAAAATTGATTTATTATTTCCCGTGTTTTTTTACTCATCTGACACCTTTTTAAAAAACGTGTGAAGCGAGCTTGATTATTATTTCCCGAGTGCCCCCCCCCCCCCTTTTTTACTAAACGTGCTCCAGTCGTGTGGCGCGCTTGCTCCTTCACCAATGACGGAGACGGTCGCTGACATGCTTTTGGCGGACGTAAAATCTACACGTGGGCTGAAGCTGGGGAGCTGCTCTATGACCTGGGTGACGTCACATGGTGGGATGCTCTCTGCTCTCTCTGCCCCCCCTCTAGGGAATGGTGAATATTCGGGCAAACTATGGTAAGTGGTGGTGCGTTCGTGAATGTGACGCCGTTCAACGCGCCATGCGCAGTTTGGGGTTATGCCATGCAAGGGGTGATTAGCGTGTGTTCCATGAGGGGACGGGACCCAAGAGTTTCCTCGAGTTACGTGGACCATCACAGTGAGGGATGTGGAGGAGTCACTTTGGTGGGTGTTTATGTTAAAATGTATTTTGTGTGTCTTGTTGCTTTTTATTGGTATGACTGTATGGCAAATCAAATTCCTTGTTTGTTGCAAAATATAATTGCCTAATTAAGGATGATTATGATGATTATGATTGTAATGCATAACATTTTTTTGAATATTATTCATTTATATGGTGAAAAATGCAAGAATGCAATTTTAGGACAAAGTTGGCAAACTTATTTTTCTTTCCTCTTAAGACTGAAGTTGCCATCCGTCCATCTGTGAGAGATGATGGTGCGGATTTGATGTCCTGTTTCGAGAGGGGAATGTATCTTCATCAATGGTTGCAATTCCTGCTGTGTCTGACTAGGCCTATTCTTTGCATGCCTTTAAAGCCCACATATATTTTCATTAGTACTTTAGAGATACAGTGTAGAAACAGGACTTTTGGCCCACTGAGGCTGCGCCGACAAGCGTGATATCACCCCATACACTAGCACTATCCTACACACACTAGAGACAATTTACAATTTTACCAAAACCATGCAACTGACAAACCTGTACATCTTTGGAGTGTGGAAGGGAATCAGACCACCCAGAGAAAACCTACGCTGTCATGGGGAGAACGTACAAACTCCGTACATACAGCACCGTAGTCAGGATGGACCCCGGGTCTCTGACGATGTAAGGCAACAGTTCTACCACCGCTGTGTCACTGTGCTTCCCTTCCCGCTAGGCTATCATTAAATTGAGAATAACAAGCTATCATCAAACCGTACCTGTTACTTTTAATCCATGGATTTAAAATTAATTACAGAATAGTTTGATCAGCTGTGCGAGACCAGCTTTGTGCCTCTGGGGAAAAGCTGAATAAAATGGAAGTGGGGAATGCACCATTTGCAACAGTTTTGGCTACAAGATGATTAAAAACATTGAAAAGAAGGATAAGTATCATGGCCAAATTTATCCACCATCTTGTATTAGGCAGCAAAACACCAAAAGAAAATGAGTACGGGGCATTACATAACTTGTTCCCGTTAAATCCCATTAATAGTGTTGCCCCGTCGCGCAGCGGTAGAGTTGGTGCCTTACAGTGCCAGAGACCCGGGTTCAACCCTGGTCACGGGAGAAGCTATGCACACTGGCACAAGTAAGAATCAGTTCTTTTTAGCGATAGAAACATAGAAACATAGAAAATAGGTGCAGGAGGAGGCCATTCGGCCCTTTGAGCCAGCACCGCCATTCATTGTGATCAGGGCTGATCGTCCCCTGTCAATAACCCGTGCCTGCCTTCTCCCCATATCCCTTGACTCCACTAGCCCCTAGAGCTCTATCTAACTCTCTCTTAAATCCATCCAGTGATTTGGCCTCCACTGCCCTCTGTGGCAGGGAATTCCATAAATTCACAACTCTCTGGGTGAAAATGTTTTTCTCACCTCAGTCTTAAATGACCTCCCCTTTATTCTAAGACTGAGGCTCCTGGTTCTCGACTCGCCCCACATTGGGAACATTTTTCCTGCATCTAGCTTGTCCAGTCCTTTTATAATTTTATATGTTTCTATCAGATCCCCCCCTCATCCTTCTAAACTCCAGTGATTACAAGCCTAGTCTTTTCAATCTTTCCTCATATGACAGTCCCGTCATCCCAGGGATAGAAACATAGAAACATAGAAATTAGGTGCAGGAGTAGGCCATTCAGCCCTTCGAGCCTGCACCGCCATTCAATATGATCATGGCTAATCATCCAACTCAGTATCCCGTACCTGCCTTCTCTCCATACCCTCTGATCCCCTTAGCCACAAGGGCCACATCCAACTCACTCTTAAATATAGCCAATGAACTGGCCTCAACTACCCTCTGTGGCAGAGAGTTCCAGAGACTCACCACTCTCTGTGTGAAAAAAGTCTTTCTCATCTCGGTCTTAAAGGATTTCCCCCTTATCCTTAAGCTGTGACCCCTTGTCCTGGACTTCCCCAACATCGGGAACAATCTTCCTGCATCTAGCCTGTCCAACCCCTTAAGGTTCAATCTCGTGAACCTACACTGCACTGCCTCAATCACAAGGATGTCCTTCCTCAAATTAGGAGACCAAAACTGTACACAATACTCCAGATGTGGTCTCACCAGAGCCCTTTACACTGCATAGATGCCCTTCAACCCACCAAGTCCACGCCGACCAGTGATCCCCACACACTAACGTTAACCTGCACACTAGGGACAATTTACATTTATACCATGCCAGTTAACCTAAAAACCTGTACCTTTTTGGAATGTGAGAGGAAACTAGAGATCCCGGAGAAAACCCATGCAGGTCACAGGGAGAATGTTGAAACTACATGCAGACAAGCACCCATAGTCAGGTTCAAACCCGGGTCTCTGGCACTATAAGGCAGTAACTCCTCCGCTGAGCCTCTGTGCAGCCCTGAATGAACTACTTGAGAACGCAGATGGTACATAAACAAATCTCTTCAGTCTCATAGCAAAGCTCAAGGAAGCTTTGAATTGTATATTAGTGAAAGGGTTTATCCAGTGAATAAGCCAATGAAATCTAAACTTCAAATGGAAGATTATTACTCTGTTCAGCAACAACTTTAAGATTTGCTAAGAGATTTTTAACACAAATTTGAAATTCACTGTCTGATTTTAAATAGTACATGACTAGTATTACAACATTGCAAAATGTAATTTAAAATTCCAGATACTATTTTGAAAATGACTAGAGGATTTAAAGCTGAGTATAGGTTTCAGAAAAGTAATTGCATTAATTGGCAGGGTTATTTTTTAATTCATGACTATCCAGTAAATCTGATTACTTATCTATGTTCTCTATGGATGCTGAATGATCCTTTTAAGTTATTCCAGCATTTTAGTTTAGTTTAGAGATACAGCGCGGAAACAGGCACTTCAGCACACCGAGTCCACACTGACCAAAAATTCCTGTATTATCCTACACACACTAGGGACAATTTGCAATTATACCAAGCCTACAAACCTGTACGTCTTTGGAGTGTGGGAGGAAACCGGAGCTCCCGGAGAAAACCCACGCAGGTCATGTGGAGAAAATGAACTCCGTACAGACAGCACCCGTAGTCAGGATCGAACCCGGGTCTCTAGCGCTGTAAGGCAGCAACTCTACTGCTGCTCCTCCGTGCCGCCCTGTAAAGCTTTTGTATATTTCCTTGGTTAATCAGCAATTCCCTGCAATTCCTTGTTTCTACAATATGACATCCCACCTTATATAAATATGGGGGAGACAGTCCTATAAAGTTAGAATTGTTTACAATTCAGCAGCAAAGTAAAAATTGTGACTGGAGACTTTAAGCTGGGAAAAAGGAACAATTTCAATTGTGGGGGCGGGGGGGGGGGGGGGGGGGGGGGTGGGAGTGGAGTTACTTTTCCAAAAGGGAGAAAGGTCTTTTTAGATTTTATATTAAAATCTTACTAAATCTTCTTGTGAAACAATTATTATGTACAGCCCTGGGAACCCACTCTGCAAGTTGCTACAGAATGTTTTAATCAGTTCTACAGTATGTGACTCAACAATTATTTAATTGGCTGTCTGAAATACAGGTCTTGTTGAACTTGTTCTCATTTCCTCTCAATCAGAGGAGAACAAGCTGCTTATTGTCCCTCTTGGCCCCCATGGAAAGTTTAGGACACATCATTTATTTGAGTAGCTTTCCAGCATCCATTCAGCCTGAGAAACACCATGAGGACACTAAGAGGCTCAATAGACAAAAGACAATAGACAATCGGTGCAGGAGTAGGCCATTTGGCCCTTCGAGCCAGCACCGCCATTCAATGTGATCATGGCTGATCATCCCCAATCAGTACCCCGTTCCTGCCTTCTCCCCATATCCCCTGACTCTGCTATTTTTAAGAGCCCTATCTAGCTCTCTCTTGAAAGCATCCAGAGAACCTGCCTCCACCGCCCTCTGAGGCAGAGAATTCCACAGACTCACCACTCTCTGTGAGAAAAAGTGTTTCCTCATCTCCGTTCTAAATGGCTTACTCCTTATTCTTAAACTGTGGCCCCTGGCTCTGGACTCCCCCAACATCGGGAACATGTTTCCTGCCTCTAGTGTGCCCAATCCCTTAACAATCTTATATGTTTCAATGAGATATCCTCTCATCCTTCTAAACTCCAGAGTGTACAAGCCCAGCTGCTCCATTCTCTCAGCATATGACAGTCCCGCCATCCCGGGAATTAACCTTGTAAACCTACATTGCACTCCCTCAATAGCAAGGCTCAGGAGACTGCAGATGCTGGGATTGCGAGCAAACAACAAAATGCTGGAGGAACTCAGAGGGTCAGGCAGCATCTGTGGTGGGAATGGACAGACACATTTGAGGTAGGGTCACTTCTTCAGAACCAGAGGGAGACGGGAGTTTTAAGTCCAGCTGAAGAATGGGACGTCACCCTCCACCATAGCCAGAGATTTCCTTCTTAAAATTCTGATGAAGTGTCTCAACCCGAAACGTCACCTATTCCTTTTCTCCAGAAATGCTGCCTGATCCACTGAGATACTGCAGTATTTTATGTCTATCTTCCTTTCTAAAAGTTGGAATAAAATGCACTCTCTCAAACAAATACCCAACAAGAGTAAAAGGGTTTTTGTTGTGATTACATGCATAGAGGACTTTACAAATCATAAAATAAATCTTGTCAATGCAATAGCTCAGGTAGCAACAAATCATATAATCTTCTAATAGTCATAGAGTCATATAGCAAGTAAACAGAGCCCTTCGGCCAAACCTGTCCATGCCAAACAAGATGCCCATCTAAGCTCATCCCAATTGCCCGCGCTTGTCCCATATCCCTCTAAACATATCCATGAACCTGCCCATGAACCTGTCCATGAATCTTTTAATCCTTCAATCCATTAATCCTTTAAAGGAAGACACAAAATGCTGGAGTAACTTAGCGGGTGAGGCAGCATCTAAGGAGAGAAGGAATGGGCGGCATTTCGGGTAGAGACCCTTCTTAAGTCTGAAGAAGGGTCTTGACCCGAAACGTTGCCCATTCCTTCTCTCCATAGATGCTGCCTCACCCGCTGAGTTACTTCAGCATTTTGTGTCTACCTTCGATTTTGCCAGCATCTGCAGTTCTTTCTTACACACTAATCCTTTAAAATCTCCCTCTGTTTTCTTTCTTAACTGTAAATTTTTAAATGTCAACGTTGCACGGGAGTGACATTTCTCTGCCTGAGGATTTTTCCTTATGCAGTCTCAACATAATACCCATTTAAAATATATTGTGCTTTAGAGATAATAACTATGCAGGTGCCCAATGGATTCCTTTGTCAACTAACTTGGGCAATGGCAATGGTCCAGAAAATCTTTTGGGTGGGTCCGTTTCCTATGTGTTAATCAGCTGAATCTCTCCACTTCAATGCATTCATGAGCTAATACAGACAAATGGATGTTTTGCACTTCAATCCAAACAGCAGTTAAAACTGTGGTGCACCGGCATTCATGAATCCAAGAGCAAGCACTGGTTATGACAATCTCAGTGTGGTCCCCTTAGTAAACCTCTCCAATGAAATGGTATTGCATCAGTCTGATTAGGAGGTAGAAACAAAGAACTGCAGATGTTGGTTTACAAAAAAAAAGACAACGTTCTGGAGTATTTCAGCGGGTCAGGCAGCATCTTTGGAGGAAAGGAATAGGTGACGTTTCGGGATGGAACCCTTCTTCAGAAGGAACTGCAGGTGTTGGTTTACATTGTTAAGTGTAGGAAGGAACCCATTCCTTCTCTCCAGAGATGCTGCCTGGTGCACCGAGTTACTCCAGCATTTTGTATCTATCTGTGGTGCAAACCAGCGTCTACAGTTCCTTCTTACAGTTACAGTTCCCCTGTCTGATAAAGTGGTCCCTCAAACCTCCTGACCAAGAGAGAAGTGGAATGCAAAATATCTCAGTTCACCCTCCAAGATTAGGCACTGAATGTTACTCCCAACCCCATGCCAAGATATCTTTCTGGAGCATGGAGGCAGCCAGCCTCGGTAGGGAGTAACCAAGACACTATTCTGCTCTGTTGATCACTGCTGCAGCAGAATAGAAGGGTCTCGACCCAAAACGTCACCTATTCCTTTTCTCCAGAGATGCTGCCTGACCCGCTGAGTTATTCCAGCATTTTGTGCCCACAAGGTAAGACTTGCTGGAGCACTTTGTGACGCATGTCAGATTTCTACCTGCTCCAGATAGTAAGATGAAATTAATGATTGCTAAGCTTTCGGTAGAGTCATAGTCATATAGTCATAGAGTGATACAGTATGGAAACAGGCCCTTCAGCCCATCTTACCCACACCGGCCAACATGTCCAGCTACACCAGTCCTACCTGCCTGCATTTGGTCCATATCCCTCCAAACCTGTCCTATCCATGTACCTGTATAACTGTTTCTTAAATGTTACCTCAACTACCTCCTCTGGAAGCTTGTTCCATACACCCACCACCCTAAGAGTGAAAAAGGTATGCTATTAAATATTTTTCCCTTCATCTTAAACCTACGTCCTCTGGTCCTCGATTCTGAGTAACGTGCATAACAATCCTTATTTAGTTTCTGGGAGGGTGGTAAACTAACATAATTTGTGGTCAGGTTTTTTTCTTTGCCATGCTTCCAAAATAAAGACATAATTCCAGTTTCCAAGCACCTCAGCCATGGTTAATGATGATGCATATATCTGCCTGAGCTCCTGCTGATTCTTCTCCAGCTCCCCACAGTGTTCTTGGATGTACCTGATCAAGCCCCAGAGATTTATCTAGCTTCACACATTTTACTTCCTTCATGTAGGGATTCAAAGTAACATTCAAAGGGATTCAAAGGGATTCAAAGTAACATTAGCAAATTTGCTGATGACACAAAGCTGGTTGGCAGTGTGAACTGTGAGGAGGATGCTATGAGAATGCAGGGTGACTTGGACAGGAGTGGGCAGATGAATGGCAGATGAAGTTTAATGCGGATAAATGTGAGGTTATCCACTTTGGTAGCAAAAACAGGAAAGCAGATTACTATCTAAATGGCGTCAAGTTGGGAAAAGGGGAAGTACAGCGGGATCTGGGGGTCCTTGTTCATCAGTCTATGAAAGTAAGCATGCAGGTACTGCAGGCAGTGAAGAAAGCGAATGGCATGTTGGCCTTTATAACAAGAGGAATCGAATATAGGAGCAAAGAGGTCCTTCTGCAGTTGTACAGAGCCCTAGTGAGACCACACTTGGAGTATCTCATTGAAACATATAAGATTGTTAGGGGTTTCGACACGCTAGAGGCAGGAAACATGTTCCCAATGTTGGGGGAGTCCAGAACCAGGGGCCACAGTTTAAGAATAAGGAGTAAGCCATTTAGAACAGAGACGAGGAACCACTTTTTCTCACAGAGAGTGGTGAGTCTGTGGAATTCTCTGCCTCAGAGGGCGGTGGAGGCCGGTTCTCTGGATGCTTTCAAGAGAGAGCTAGATAGGGCACTTAAAAATTGCAGAGTCAGGGGATATGGGGAGAAGGCAGGAACGGGGTACTGATTGGGGATGATCAGCCATGATCACATTGAAATTGCGGTGCTGGCTCAAAGGGCCAAATGGCCTACTCCTGCACCTATTGTCCATTGTCTATTGTCTATTGTAGTTTACTCTGGAAGCAACTCGGAGATTACGGCCCTTGAGGTCCATTTTTTTAACCATTTGCCTAACTCCCTATAATTCACTCTGCAGGACCTCATCCCCTTTTCCATCCATGTCCTTTTTGCCAACGTGCACAATGCCTTCTGGCTGCCTTCCCCTTGTGAGTGTTCAGCAGCAACTCTGCGGTACGCTGGTCCATGGCACCAGGGAGCAGCCCACCGTCCTGGAGACCCTTCTGTCTCAAGAAGGGCCTCAACCCATTCCTTCTCTCCAGAGATGCTGCCTGTCCCGCTGAGTTACTCCAGCATTTTATGCCTATCTTCGGTGTAAACCAGCATCTGCAGTTCCTTCCTACACATTCTCGAGACCCACTTGCTGCCACAGGGTGGCACGGTGGCGCAGCGGTAGAGTTGCTGCTTTACAGCTCCAGAGACCCGGGTTCGATCCCGACCACGGGTGCTTTCTGTACGGAGTTTGCACGTTCTCCCTGTGACTGCGTGGGTTTTCTCCGGGTGCTCTGGTATCCTCTCACACTCCAAAGACATGCAGGTTTGTAGGTTAATTGGCTTCTGTAAGTTGTCCCTAGAGTGTAGGATAAAACTAGTGTACGGGTTAATCGCTGGTTGGCGCAGTCTCGGTGAGCCGGAGGACCTGTTTCCGTGCTGCATCTCTAAAAATTAAATTAAAATCTTGCCCCTAACTATCACTGGATTCACCCTTCCCTGCTGTGCCTGAGAACCAGTCTATGCACAACACCCCAGGCTGCTGTGGCTGCTTTCATCTGAACAGTCATCGCCCCCCAAACTGTGTCCAAAATGGTATCGTTGTTTTAAAGGGGAATGGGCACAGAGGATTCCTGCACTCTCTGCCTAGTCACCCAGCCACTTTCTCACTGCACCTCAGGTGTTGGCCATCTCAGTAACACCCCTATCTATGACGCTCTCTTGCCCCAGGAGAACCTCAGAGCGTTGAGTTCTAGCTTCTGTTCCTTTCTGTGGTCAGTCAGGAGGTGCGACTGGACACACTTCCCACAGGCAAAGTCACCAAGGTTGCTGGGCGATTCCTTCATCTCCCACATCCTGCAAGAGGAGCATTCCACAGTCTTAACAACCACCCCGACTACACTAAGATGTCATTTTAACAGACCATACCTTATCTCAGTCTGAGGAAGGCTCTTGACCCAACACTAATTCGTTCTCTCCAGAGCTGCTGCCTGTCCTGCTGAGCAACTCCAGCATTTTTTTTTAATCTTTTGTGTTAACCAGCTTTGGCAGTTCCTTCCTGCTCATTTTGTTTGCTTTACCTCTCAGTCTGAGCAAGGGTCTCGACCCGAAAAGTCACCCATTCTTTCTATCCAGAGATGCTGCCTGTCCCACTGAGTTACTCCAGCATTTTGTGCCTATCTTCAGGGTAAACCAGCATCTGTAGTACCTTACCTTACCTTAGCTTTACCCTCTGCTTATCCTCCTTAGCCAAAGCCTCTCGTAGCCAAGGCTCAGCACTTACTGTCAACTGCAGCCGCTCCTAACCATGCCTGCACCAAATAGGCCTCAATGGGGATCCGGAATGGGGGTAGGGGGAGAACAATGGACAATGGGGAGCCGGCGTGGGGGAACAGCTGTAGGGGGTGGGGGTGGGGGGACAACAACAAAGGGGGAGTACTTTGTTACTTTGTCAGTGCCATAGGTGGCCGTTATCTGTTATACATGGCCGTTATACATTGTTATCTGTTATACATGGCCGTTATACATTGGGTATGCAAGCAAAGAATTTGGTACATATGACAATAACATTTTCCAAACCATTCCACTCTGCTAGTGCCTGGCTTTTCTGTAGTCAGAGGGTGGTGAATCTGTGGAATTCATTGCCACAGAAGGATGTAGTGGCCAAGTCAGTGGATATTTTAAAGAGATAGATAGATTATTGATTAGTGTCAGGGGTTATGGGGAGAAGGCAGGAGAATGGGGTTAGGAGGGAGCGATAGATCAGCCATTATTGAATGGCGGAGTAGACTCAATGGGCCGAATGGCCTAATTCTGTTCCTCTCACTTATGAAATTAAGAAACTTTCAGCTTTGTGGACTCTGATAGGGTATTAGGATGCTAATATTTAGAGCTTCTCTTCAATGTATTGTTATTGTCGAAAGGAAATCCCTCTAAACCTTTCCTCACCGTATACCTGTCCAAGTGCCTTTTAAATGCTGTCTTAATTACCTCCTTTGATAGCTTGTTCCATATACCCACCAGTCTTTGAGTGAAAACCTCAGCGCCCCTCAGTTTCCTATTAAATTGTGCCTCTCTCTCCTTAAACCTATCTTCTCTGGACCTTATCTATTCCCCTCATGATTTTATGTACCTCAAAATACCAATATCTTCATAGATACTGCCTGACCTGCTGATATTTTCAGTTATTATTAATAGATCAATGTGCATTTATAGACACATTTTTTATATTTTAATCTTCATTGTCCCTTAATTGTTCCTTGAGATAAAGAAAACTTATCATGTTCATTTAGCTCATGATTCTGATCAGAAATATTGTGACTTAAAATCTGGCATTGTTCAGCATGGGGGTGATTAAGTATTTGACCTGACAGTGCCTTAAATAGCAGATTTGCTTCAGGCAAGGTTTTCTAAACAAATTTGCATGCATGCCACATTAATTTTACTAATTATTTTTTTAAAAACTTTTCTAAAAGGTTTAGTTTTAATAGGCAACAGCTGCACGATATGTCTGATGAATTAAAAAAGATTTATAAGACCAAAAGAGATGAGACCAAAATTAGGCCATTCAGCCCATCGAGTCTACCGTGTGATTCAATCATGGCTGATCTATTTTCCCCTCCATTCCCTGCCTTCCCCCCAGAACCTTTGACGCCCTTCCTAATCAACAACCTCTGCCATAAAAATGTAATGTACATTGTATTGGCCTCCACGGCCATCTGTGCCAATGTATCCCACAGATTTTCCACCCTCTGGCTGAAGGCATTCTTCCTCATCTCCATTTTGAAGGTACATCCTTTTATTCTGAGTCCGTGCCCTCTGGTCCTAGATTCTCCCTCTGATGGAAACATCCTTCCCATGTCCACTCTATCTAAGCCTATTCTATTTGAAATTTAAAGCCCGCACTCACTATGTTTTTTGCTGGCTCTACTGAAGTGATTATAGCACTCATTTACTATGCTATTGGCACCTAGCAAGGCTACACACAGCAATCTGGATACCAGTCAGTCAGCACTGTTTAAAATCAGTTCCACAGTTACTGCTGTTCAACTTAGGATGATATAAAGCTGTACCAACTGTACAATACACGGCAGCCTCAATGGGAAATTGAATTATTCTTTACTTTTTCTGATTTCCTCGATACCTCAAGTTCCATTACTGCTATTCACATACACAGTGCTCAGACAAAGAACCCAGTGATTTATACGTCAGAGAGGCTTTAAGCCCATGGATGTGCAGGTGCGACATAATGCCAAGAATATAATCACAAATGCATGAGCCAACAATCTGGTATTATCCGTGACTCATTTATCCTTGCTAATGCATAACTAAGCTGGAGATTTATGCAAGAAAATTTGCCTGCTGGATGTGCGCCAAATAAAGCATTAACCTGCAGATATCAATGTTTTTTCTTTGTGTTTAATGCCAGGCTCTCTTCAGAAGGGGACAGACCTACAATCTAAAGCACTGATCATGGCTCCAATACCAAATTTGCAGGGCACAGGCGATAAAATTGTAAATGTACCATTGCAATGTGTGTCCACCTAGAATTTTAACTGCTCTGCCGTAGATTCTTCTGAAGCATTTTTTAAAGTAGTGAGTGCTATGTAATGAAACATTTTCCTCACCAAGCTAATGGTATAAAATTGATCACATTTATTTTCAATACGAGTCATCGAGTACAAAAATAGGTATAAATGTACAATTGAATTTGCAATTCGTTCGTCCTTGGTACAAGCTCTGCATTACATAGAAATGGCACGTAATAATACATAAAAGTGGCTAATGGCAACACACCGGAAATGTTCATATTACCCATGGCAACTTACAGAAGATCACTCCTGGGAGACACAAGAAACTGCAGGTGCTGGGATCCTGTGCAAAACACAAAGTGCTGGAGGAACTTTGCGAGTATTAATGAAGTATTAATGAAGTATTGTTCAGGTCAGGTCGTGGAGAATTCCCTCCGCAACGGGTATCATGTAATCCCGTGCTACCTGCTCCATGGTCGAATAGTCGGCGACTAAACTGTCTCCCCCACCTGGTTTGCCAAGTGAGGAGGGGGCTGTGGACCCCCAGCAGGTCCAAAAATAAGACCTGTCAAAGGGCGGATGAGCTTCTAGCGAGCCAGCGGCCATCCACACTTCACTAGAAGTTGCGATCACTGTGGTACACGGCATTGTAAGGAATGGATGATAAAGCACACACACCAAAATCCTCTACTTCCAGCGGCGGAAGTCCACAGGAACTGGAGGACAGAGATGTGTGGTGCGTCCGTCACCGTTCCCGTTGGAAACCAGCACCACTGCGTCGTTCATGTTTTCATGATGAATTAATGAATTAATGAAACACTCCCCCCTTACTCTCCACCCCCATACCCCGCCCCCCCACCCACCCCCAATTCCCCTCCTCCACTAAAAAACGGTTATCCAGTTCCACAGTACGCAATGATGGATCCCTCTTGGGATCACACCATCCCTAGCTAACAATTGTCCTATCAGGGAACCTCCCTGCCTGAGTTCACCTGTAGCCTGCCCTGATTAGTCCTGGTCTTTTCTTGTTTCCAGATCCCCCCCCCTTCCCACTGAAAAAGGCTCTCAACCCAAAACATCACCTATCCATTTCCTCCAGAGACCCGCTGAGTTACTCCAGCATTTTGTGTCTATCTACAGAATATTAAAACTGTATTGTGAGTTGGCACTAAGTGATAATCTGTTTTGAAACACTATCTGTTCACCTTTGCAATATGTGTTTGATTGTATCCTGCTCAGGAAGGATAAAATGATCATTTCTTTCTGGATAGGAGTGAGGGATTATAAGTGAAATGAGTATTGGCAAGCGCTCCTTAGCTCCCAGGAGGCACAAGCCTGCAATGCACAACCAGCCTCATATTTGCTGCTAATTTGCCCATCATGTCATAGACAACACAAGGACAGGGTACAAATAGTAAGTCTCCTCTAAACTTGCGACTGAAGCAAATTTTCAGTAGAAAATTAAAGTGTAATGTGTGCAGTGCAATGGGAGGTTCGATTTTAAAGTGTTTCATAGATCTAATTTAAGAGCTTTATCCACCAGTCCAAGAAACTTTCCTTCCTCTATTTATCTGCACTCCAGTCATCATTTTAGCAATATCGACAGATTCTTCTCAACGCTATTACTGTATCTCTGCCATAACAAAGTCAGGTTGAACGTTGTAATAATACCCTGTCAAAATCCAAATAAACCATAAGCATTTCATTCCCTTTATCTATCCTCTCTATAGTTTCAATGAATTATATCAAGTATTATTGACATTCTGAATGGCTTTGAACCCTTCAGGTGCTTTACAATCTTGTTCTGAAATATTAAAGACCTCAGCCATCTACCAACAACTGGATTGACAACTACTACCGAAGGAGGTAGTAGAGGCAGGTACCATCGCAACGTTTAAGGGCGGCACAGTGGCCCTTAACAGTTTATACGTCCTCTCTGTGACCTGCGTGGGTTTTCTCTGGGAGCTTGGGTTTCCTCTCACACTCCACAGTTTGTAAGCTAATTGGCTTGGTAAAATTGTCCATAGTATGTGTAGGCTGATGTTAGTGTATGGGGATTGCTGGTCGGCGCAGACACGGTGGGCTGAAGGGCCTGTTTCCACGCTGTATAACTAAACAGAAGTGATCATTTTGACAGGTACATGGATAAGATAGATTTAGAGGGATATGGGCCAAACGGCGGCAGTTAAATCCAAATATAGGCACAAAATGCTGGAGTAACTCAGCGGGACAGGCAGTATCTCTGGAGAGAAGGAATGGGTGATGTTTCGGGTCATGATCCTTCTTCAGACCACATTTTAACCCAGATTCACTGCTCTACTGTTAAATCCATCTGTACTATTGACTTCAAATGTTCCCTATCATAATTGAGGTAAAATTTTAAATTTAATATCATCCTTCAAAAAGCTCAGCTTTTTCCTGTATATTGATCACTCTATGTACTTCAGAAGCCTGTTCTGAGCTATTTCTTTCTTTTTTATATAACCATATAACAATTACAGCACGGAAACAGGCCCTCTCGGCCCTTCCAGTCCGTGCCGACCATTTGTTTTCCCCTAGTCCCATCTACCTGCACTCAGACCATACCCCTCCATTCCCTTCACGTCCATATACCTATCCACTTTACTTTTAAATGTTAAAATCGATCCTGCCTCCACCACTTCTGCTGGAAGCTCATTCTTTATTTATTAAATATCTTTATTTATTAGCGGTACTGTCAGTTACATCAGTGTACATCCCTTGTATGGTATTACAGTCATTGTATCCCTTAATTTTTATTTTTTATTTTAAGGCTTTAGAAAAGAGAGCATAGAGGGAAAAATAGCAGCATAGAAAGTAGAAAAGTGAAAAAGAGATGTGAAAGTGCAAAAGCGTGACAGAGGGAAAGGAAACCCTTGAAGAGTTAGAAACGGGAATTAAGAGATAGACCCTGGAGAGGAAAAAAAGAAAAAAGAAAAAGGGAAAAATAGAGAAAGAAAAAAGAAAAGCCAGTTACTTTATTATAAACATCTCGCAAAAGGAATCTACCAACTCAACAGTTTTTCTTCCCCCTTTACCAAGACCCGACACCTGTACTTTTTTGAGGTATTCTTGCACCTTATCCTTGTAATAGATTTATAAATGCAGACCACGTCTTATAAAAACAGTCTGATTTTCCTGCAGAAATACCAACAACAGATGGTATCAGGAGAGACTGGGAAAAATAATTAAGTATAAAAATTCCGAAAGAAAGGTGGGAAGAATATTTATTAAACGTGCATAAATGTTCAATTCATGTAAGACACACCTTAATACAATTTAAAATCCTACACAGATTATACTATTCAAAAACTAAAATAAGTAAACTTGTTCCCAACGTCTCACCTATATGTGATAAATGTCAATATCAAGAAGCTAATATAGCACACTCATTTGTCTTTTGTACAAAAATTCAAACATTTTGGACTGAAATTTTTGAAATTTTCACAAAAATATTTAAAATAAAACTGACCCCGGAAGCAGACTGGATAATCTTCGAGATATCGGAAGATTGCCCCGAATTAAATGTGTTTCAAAAGACTACTTGAATATGGCTTAATAACTGGAAAAAAGCTAATCTTAAAATTCTGAAAAAATTCTCCGGTACCAACAGTCAATATGTGGATCTCAACTATGTTCGAAACACAACACTTGGAAGATATGAGACTCCGACTAGCAGCTATCACTATTTCAAAGACGTTTCCTTAATTATGGCCTGATAACGGCGAAAAGACTAATACTTAAATTTTGGAAACATACATCTTAAGATGTGGATTACAAACATGTCCGAGACACTACATCTTGAAAATATTAGACTTGTCTTGACAGAAAAAACAGACCATTTTTCCAAGACATGGACACCCTTCACCGATTTCTTACAAGGATAGTATGGTGCAACACAACTTTGGAGTTAGATCTAACTGTGGGTTGGGTGGGGAGGGACGAGAGGCAAGTATATCACCACTTTTCTCTCTCTTTTTCTTGTTGTCCTTTTTTTTCTATTCCTCTCTTCTTTCTTTCTTTTACCCATTCTTTGGCTACACTACTTTGGTAGTCTAGGGGTCCTATCTTTGCACTTTTTCTCTTCCTTGCTCTTTCTCTTTTCTTTTCTTCTAATTCAAAGGAGTGAATTGGGACACTTTGTTTCATGGGAAGGATGTAGAAGAGAAATGGAGGTCATTTAAAGGGGAAATTGTAAGAGTACAGAATCTTTATGTCCCTGTTAGGTTGAAAGGAAATAGTAAAAATTGGAAAGAGCCATGGTTTTCAAGGGAAATTGGACACTTGTTTCGAAAAAAGAGAGATATCTACAATAATTATAGGAGGCATGGAGTAAATGAGGTGCTAGAGGAGTATAAAGAATGTAAAAAGAATCTTAAGAAAGAAATTAGGAAGGCTAAAAGAAGATATGAGGTTGCTTTGGCAAGAAAGGTGAAAGTAAACCCAAAGGGTTTTCTACGGCTATATTAATAGCAAAAGGATAACGAGGGATAAAATTGGACCATTAGAGAACCAGAATGGACAGCTATCTGCAGAGCCAAAAGAGATGGGGGAGATATTGAACAATTTCTTTTCTTCGGTATTCACCAAGGAGAAGGATATTGAACTCTGTGAGTTAAGGGGAAAAAAATAGAGTAGCTATGGGAAACTTGAGATTCAAAGAGGAGGAAGTACTGACACGTTTGAAAAATATAAAAGTGGATAAGTCTCCAGGTCCTGACAGGATATTCCCTAGGACATTGAGGGAAGTTAGTGTAGAAATAGCAGGAGCTATGACAGAAATATTTCAAATGTCATTAGAAACGGGAATAGTGCCAGAGGATTGGCATACTGCGCATGTTGTTCCATTGTTTAAAAAGGGTTCAAAGAATAAACCTAGCAATTATAGACCTATTAGTTTGACGTCAGTGGTGGGCAAATTAATGGAAAGGATACTTAGAGATAATATATATAAGCATCTGGATAAACAGGGTCTGATCAGGAACAGTCAACTTGGATTTGTGCCTGGAAGGTCATGTTTGACAAACCTTCTTGAATTTTTTGAAGCGGTAACTAGGAAAATTGATGAGGGGAAAGCAGTGGATGTTGTCTATATGGATTTCAGTAAGGCCTTTGACAAGGTTCCCCATGGAAGGTTGGTTAAGAAGGTTCAATCTTTGGGTGTTAATGGCGGCGTAGCAAGATGGATTCAACAGTGGCTGAATGGGAGATGTTAGAGAGTAATGGTGGATGGCTGTTTGTCAAGTTGGGAAGCCGGTGACCAGTGGGGTGCCTCAGGGATCTGTGTTGGGTCCACTGTTGTTTGTCATGTACATCAATGATCTGGATGATGGGGTGGAAAATTGGATAAGTAAGTATGCAGATGATACTAAGATAGGTGGTGTTGTGGATAATGAAGTAGATGTTCAAAGTCCACAGAGAGATTTGGGCCATTTGGAAAAGTGGGCTGAAAGATGGCAGATGGAGTTTAATGCTGATAAGTGTGAAGTGCTACATCTTGGCAGGACAAATCAAAATAGGACGTACATGGTAAATGGTAGGGAATTGAGGAATGCTGTGGAACAGAGGGATCTAGGAATAACTGTGCATCGTTCCCTGAAGGTGGAATCGCATGTAGATAGGGTGGTAAAGAAAGCCTTTGGTGTGCTGGCCTTTATAAATCAGAGCATTGAATATAGGAGTAGGGAAGTAATGTTAAAATTGTACAAGGCATTGGTAAGACCAATTCTGGAGTTATGGTGTACAATTTTGGTCGCCTAGTTATAGGAAGGATGTCAACAAAATAGAGAGAGTACAGAGGAGATTTACTAGAATGTTGCCTGGGATCCAGCAACTATGTTACAGAGAAAGGTTGAACAAGTTAGGTCTTTATTCTTTGGAGCGCAGAAGGTTAAGGGGGGACTTGATTGAGGTCTTTAAAATGATGAAAGGGATAGACAGAGTTGACGTGGATACGTTTTTCCCATTGAGGGTAGGGAAGATTCAAACAAGAGGGCATGACATGAGAATTAAGGCACAGAGGTTTCGGGGTAACGTGAGGGGGAACTTCTTTACTCAGAGGGTGGTGGCTGTGTGGAATGAGCTTCCAGCAGAAGTGGTGGAGGGGTATGGTCTGAGTGCAGGTAGATGGGACTAGGGGAAAACAAATGGTCGGCACGGACTGGAAAGGCCGAGAGGGCCTGTTTCCGTGCTGTAATTGTTATATGGTTATATGGTTATATGGTTAAGGCTCGTCAAAATTGTAGCTGCACAATAACTGTATAATTTTATATGCCGTTTGTTCTACTCTTGTACATTTGCTTCTAATTTAAAAAAAAATAATAATAATAATAATTTAAAAAAAGACCGATTCTGCACAGTAACTCATCCCTTTGCAACTAAGGGAGTGTGTGCACACATCTGTAAACACGGCTGTTGCAGAGAACATTTAAAATTATGTTTTGACAAAAAATAAAAATATGATTTCCAAATGCATCATGAACATGGAAGTGAACAATTATCAACCATATACTTCCAATATTCTATTCCACAGCTATATATGATATATGATCTCATATATATAGACACACACACACGTATCTATATATATGCGCATAGACACATATATATATATATTCACACACACACACACACACACACACACACACACACACACACGCACACACACACACACACACACACACATATACACACAGACACACACATATATAGGTGTATATATTACCATCATCATCGGTGGTCACTCGAAACGAGTATGACCTTACCGCCATGGGTGGATAGCCAGAAGAGCATAGCTCCAGACGGCATCGCTCTCACGCTCTCAGGACCACACAAGCTTCTTCACCACTTCAAGGTAACAATCCACGAAGATATATATATATATCTTCGTGGATTGTATGTGTGTGTGTATATATATATATATATATATACACACACATACACATACACACACACACATATATTTTAATTATATATAATTAAAAGTCTCATCTTGACTACTTCCTGTTTGCACTGTGCTTTGATTTTAGAAAAAACGCTACCACTTACGGCTGTGATTTTTGGCCATCTTACTCAGAGTCCCCCTCCTCTCATCAGGTGCCGAAGATTTTTCCCATCGATGAAAAATCCCTCCCCCCACCGCACTGACCTTATAGCCCCTCCCCCATCGCACCTTCCGGGGGGGTGGGGGGAGGGGCTATAAAACCCAGAAGTCTGGACGTGGCTCAGTCTGTCTGCAAGATGGCGAGGGACAGGTCACAACTATCAGTCTAAGCTGGGAATCTACACAACACTGAGTGTCTACTGACCCGTGAGTGCCCTTTATGTGGTTTGAAAATGTGGTTTGAAAATGTGGTTTGAAAATGTGCTTTGAAAAAGCGGTTTGAAAACGTGGTTTGACAATGTGGTTTGAAAATGTGGTTTATTAGATTAGACTGTGTTCACTGCAAAGGTCCTGCTCATTCCATGACGTAGTGGACAGGTCATGCTGAACAAGGCGTAATTTCCGGTGACTGCAGAGGTCGTGCTGAATGCGGAAGTGTTGCTGACTGCGAAAGGTCCAAAGTGGAGAAGCCGCGCTGAGCCATTTGGGTATTCAAAAAAGTTTACTGCCATATATATGGTGTGTGTGTGTTTGTGTGTGTGTGTGTCTGTCTGTGTGGTGTGTGTGTGTCAGTGTGTGTGTCGTGGTGTGTGTGAGTGTGATTGTGGTGTGCGTGTGTGTGTGATTGGTGTTAGTGTGTGAGTGTCTATGTGAGTGTCTCCGTGAGTGTCTGTGTGTGAGTGTCTGTGTGAATGTGTCTGTGTGTGAGGTGGGGTGTGTGTGTGAATGTGTGGTGGAGGGTGTGGTGTGTGTGAGGTGAAGGGTGTGTGTGTGTGTGTGTGTGTGTGTGTGAGGTGAAGGGTATGAGTGTTTGAGGTGGAGGGTGTGTGTGTGTGTGTGTGTGTGTGAGGTGAAGGGTGTGTGTGTGTGTGAGGTGGAGGGTGTGTGTGTGTGTGAGGTGGAGGGTGTGTGTGTGTGAGGTGGAGGGTGTGTGTGTGTGTGAGGTGGAGGGTGTGTGTGTGAGGTGGAGGGTGAGTGTTTGAGGTGGAGGGTGAGTGTTCAATAAATAACAAGTACAATAACAAGTACAAATAAATAAATAACAAGTAAATTGTTTTCAATAAATAACAAGTAAATAACTAGTACAAATAATAGTCTTTTGTCGTTCAGAGCTTATTCGCTATGTTCAGGAACAGCTTCTTCCTGATGGCTGTCAGGAAGAAGCTGTTCCTGAATGAGTATGTGAGTGCATGTGTGTGCACTCTGCTTGAAATGCTGTCAAATTGGATTTGCTGGCATGCACTCTGCTTGAAATGCTGTCAAATTGGATTTGCTGGCCTGCACTCTGCTTGGAGTGCAGTTAGGTTGGACTTGCTGCCTGTTTTCTGCTTGGAGTGCTGTGCGGTTGGACTTGCTGCCTGCACTCTCCTTGGAGTGCTGTGAGGTTGGACTTGCTGCCTGCACTACGCTTTGAGTGCTGTGAGATTGGATTTGCGGCCTGCATTCCGCTTCCTGTGCTGTGAGATTGGATTTGCGGCCTGCACTCCGCTTCAAGTGCTGTGAGATTGGATTTGCAGGCCTGCACTGAATGATGACTTTTGAGGTAAATTCTCAGATTTTCTTTGTTAAAATTTAACCAGTCAATCTCTCTATATTAACATTGTCTTTCTTTTAATCAACAGCAAAGAGGCATCAAGAGGCAGTGAGCAGCAGAACACAACAAGAGACACAACAATAAAGAACTTAATAAATCTCATCTTTAACATTTAAATTGTTGTTATATTTTAAGAGTCATTCACATTTTAAACTTTAATAAATCCTTTTTCCGCTTGCAATGCCTGTGTGTTCTTCATCACAATGGGAACCTAATAGGCAGGAATGGCTGCACTCTCGGCTGCCAGGCCTGAGTGACTGAGCTGCCAGGCCTGAGTGACTGTGCTGCCAGGCCTCAGTGACTGAGCTGCCTGGCCTCAGTGACTGAGCTACGAGGCCTGAGTGACTGAACTGCCAGCCCAATAATCCATTTGGCCCACAATGTCCATACTAGCCCTCTGAAAACCAGCCCCTCAGCCCACAACGCCCATGCTAGCGCTCCTGAAAGCCCCCCACCCACAGGCCAGGAATATTGGAATTGGTGGAGAGGTGGAATATTGCGTTGGGAGACCAGCCCTCCCATGTGAATCCGGAACCCAATGGGTCCCACTTAGTCTAGTATATATATATGTATATGTTTATATATATGTGTATATATATATATATATAGATGTATTTTGTAGCCGTTCAGTTAACCTAAGAACCAGATATACAGAATTTATTCTGTCCCTACACGAACAAAAAAGTAGGGAAGTTTCCATTCATACTGGGGTAGAACATATCTGTAGGTGAACTAATCTTCTCAAACATATGGCTTTCTCGCAAGATGCTATTCTGCATATGTCTTACAAGCAAGGGAAGAGTGCAGTTTTCTGCAGCTCACCAGCTGATTTATGAATATAATTCCGACCAACACTGCACTTCTTTTGAGGAAAATGTAGTCTGGTTTTTCCTTTTTTTAAATACGCGTACAATTTGGCACATTTTACCAGCAGAAAATAGGTCATGATGCACCCATGGAATACACATCATAAGTCCCATGCCATTTAAAACAACCCATGCAAGGACAGCTGTTGTATGGCAGAAGCTTGGGTAATTTCTTTTATTGAACCTGTGAGATGTATTATGCATTATTTTTCTTTCGGCAGCTGTGAAATTGAGAGCTCTTCCCATCTAGCCTCGGCTCCCGGTGAAAACGTATCTGCATTTGAATGCCAGAGAAACTTCATTAAGCCTTGGAACATCACCTATTCCGCACTAAACAAAGGTTCTGCTGAGTTCAGCACTTGTCTGGAGCGTGCACTAAATCCAACATCATAGTAGCAGTTTAGTACAACCAATATTACTGAAGAAAAACATTGGTAGTTTATTATGGAAATTAAACTTTATAGAAGATAGAACAGTACAACACAGAAACAAACCCTTCAGCCAAATGTAACGTCAAGGTAGACTAATCTCATTTGCCTGCACATGCCTCCATTCTCAATGTATGAGTACTATTGAGTACTGTGTTTACAAAGGTAAGAATTGTATTGTTCCGTGTTGGTAAATATGGCAATTAAACACTCTTGACTCTTGACTATTAATGTGCCAATCTAAAAAAAACAATCTGACAGATGTGCCAATCTTTTAAACACCACTACCGTGTCTTCCTCCATCACCACTGTACAAAATCATGAGAGGAATAGATCGGGTAGATGCACAGAGTCTCTTGCCCAGAGTAGGGGAATCGAGGACCAGAGGACATAGGTACAAGGTGAAGGGGAAAAGATTTAATAGGAATCTGAGGGGGTAATCTTTTCACACAAACGGTGGTGGGTGTATGGAACGAGCTGCCAGAGGAGGTAGTTGAGGGTGGGACTATCCAACGTTTAAGAAACAGCTAAACAGGTACATGGATAGGACAGGTTTAGAGGGATATGGACCAAGCGCGGGTAGGTGGGACTAGTGCAGCTGGGACATCTTAGCCGGTGTGGGCAAGTTGGGCGAAGGGCCTGTTGCCACGCTGTATCACCCTATGACTCTATGACCATTCCTAGCGTATCTCCTTTAAACTTTGCCCAAAGTACTGGCAGATTTTTAGAGCGCTGTGGACACTTGGGCAAGCTGGGCTGGATGACCTTTAAGCCACTCAAGGGGAAAGGATCAGTCACCAACCTGGTTAATGCGACCAATTTTATGAAGCGTTCTAACATGGGAGGAAAGGGATAATAAGGCAGAAAGATCTAGAATTGGAATTCTGGAGTTTTGGGTCCAGGCGACAGTTTCCGTTTCAGTTTAGTTTATTGTCAGTCACGTGTACCGAGGTACAGTGAAAAGCTTTTGTTGTGTGCTAACCAGCCAGCAAAAAGACAACACATGATAACGATCGAGCTATCCTCAGTGTACAGATAATTGATAAGGGAATAACGTTTAGTTCATTATATAGCCAGTAAAGTCTGATCAAAGATAGTCGGAGGGTCACCAATGAGGTAGATAGTAGTTTAGTACTGCCTTCTAGTTGTGGTACGATGGTTTAGTTGCAGAATCTTATTCAAATCTTATTCAAATCTAATGCCAAATCTTATTCTATCTTTATAATTGCTGGTGCAGAACATTCTGGACCTTCCTCTGGAGCTGTGTGCCCTGATCATCTTCTGAATATGACATACAATATGATCTGACATTAATTACATAAGATAGAATTATTTGTTATGCTCTAATTTATAATCATTATATATTGCTTTTGGGGAAGTGATACAATTCACTTGGCTGTTTATCTTATCTAATTTTATTATTGGCTATAAAATTACGGATCGTGGTGTTGTGCGGTAAACCGTGGTGATGTGCGTTTTCCCCGGCAACAATCCTGGTACGCTCGCCACGGACCCAGGAAACCCGTGTCCAAGAGGCGAGATGCCAAGCCCTGCCCAGGAATGAGTAGGTTAACCTATGTTGATTGTTTGTCAGCGTTGGGCCTGTACTTGCTGAAGTTTAGAAGAATGAGGGGGGACCTCATTGAAACATATTGAATAGTGAAAGGCTTGGATAGAGTGGATGTGCAGAGGATGTTTCTGCCAGTAGTAGAGTGTAGGACTAGAGGTCGTAGCCTCAGATTTAAAGGACGTTCTTCTAGGAAGGAGATGGGGAGAAATTTATTTAGCCAGAGGGTGGGGAATCAGTGGAATTCCTTGCCATAGATGGATGTGGAGGCCAAGTCAATGGATATTTTTAAGGCAGAGATAGATAGATTCTTAATTCGTGCGGGTGTCAGAGAATATGGGGAGAAGGCAGGAGAATGGGTTTAGGTGAAAGAGATAGATCAGCTATAATTGAACGGCGGAGTAGACTCGATGGGTCAAATGGCCTAATTCTACTCGTATCACTTATGACCTTATGCCCTGCTCGTCCCTGAGGGCCGGAGAGGAGGGTGAAGTGATTCAAGATGGCGGCGGTGGCGATGGACACAACGATGAATGGACATAAGTGTAAATGGGGTCTTACCTCCCGCACTCTCAAAGTGCTCTGTGTGCGAGGAGGAGGATGCAAGAGGTGCCCCTGGGGCACAATGTCTGAACTGTGGCTGGGAGGGGCAAGGAACGACAGTCCACAGGCCGATGTGTGGATCCAGACTCAGGTGATGTCGGAGTGGGCCGCTGGAGGCTCTGCAGGAGCCTGGTGCTCAGCTGGATCTCATGCCGCTCCAAGAGGCTGAGCCTGTGGATCATAGAAACATAGAAACATAGAAAATACGTGCAGTAGTAGGCAATTCGGCCCCTCCAGCTAGCACCGCCATTCAATATGACCATGGCGGATCATCCAAAATCAGTACCCCATTTCCCGCTTGCTTCCCATATCCCTTGATTCCATTAGCCCAAAGAGCTAAAACTAACTCGCTCTTGAAAACATCCAGTGAATTGGCCTCCACTGTCTTCTGTGGCAGAGAATTCCACAGATTCACAACTCTGAGTGAAAAAGTTTTTCCTAATCTCAGTCCAAAATGGCCTACCCTTTATTAAACTGTGACCCCTCGTTCTGGACTCCCCCAACATCGGGAACATTTTTCCTGCATCTAGCCAGTTCCAATCCCTTAAGAATTGTTCTATGTTGCTACAAGATGCCCTCCCGTCCTTCTAAATTCCAGTGAATATAAGCCCTGTCGATCCATTCTTTCATCATATGTCAGTCCCGCCATCCCAGGAATTAACCTGGTGAACCTACGCTGCACTCCCTCAATAGAAAAAATGTCCTTCCTCAAATTAGGAGACCAAAACTGCACACAATACTCCAGGTGTGGTCTCACCAGAGCCCTGTACCACTGCAATAGGACCTTCTAGCTAGCTCTGATGCGACCTGCAACCTACATGGAGCGATGGAGCAGCGGCGGAGGACACCAATGGGCTGCGCTTGCCCAGGCCGACCCTGCAATGCTGCAAGGACAACGGGCTTTCATGGCCTGGTTAAGAACTCTACACTTACAATAACTTGGACTTGTAAATGGTGCCGACATTTGTATAATGTCTCCATGTGCTATTCCTACCGGAGACCCGGGTTCATCCCACTTGTTTGTTCGTTCTCCCCGTGATCACTTGGTTTTCTCCGAAACCACACTCCAAAGACGTACAGGTATGTAGGTTAATTGGCTTGGTGTATGCGTAAATTGTCCCTAGTGTGTGTAGGATAGTATTAACATGCGGGGACCGCTGGTCGGTGCAGACTCGGTGGGCCCAGGGGCCTGTTTCCACGCTGTATCTCTAAACTAAGATTGTGTTTATGTATAGTAATACTTTTACTGAACTGTATGCAAAAAAGAATTTCACTGTACCTCTGTCCATGTGACAATAAAGTGCCATTGAACCGTTGAACTAGTGAACCATTGAGAAGCATAGATCCGGTGTACAGTTAGGACCTGTTTCCCAGGGTGGAAATGCCAGACTAGGCTGTGGAGGCAGATATGATAGGATTTTTGGAACAGGCACACAGGCAGGGAATGAGGTGGTATGGATTATGGTCAGGTCGATAAGAGTTGGTCTTGGCATCGTATTCGGTACAGATATTGTGGGCCGAATCTCCTGTTCTTGTGCTGTATGTACTGTTCTATGTCACTCTGTGGCTTATATATTTATTTCTAATAACACATTATGATACCACCATCGCAAATGTTTTCAAGAGATTATCACGTGCAAGTGTTTATATATTTAATGTATTTATTTCATTTGCAATAAACATACTCCCTTAGGGGCAGGAGTTAATCCAGTTAAATTAAGCCTAATTATCTGGTCTATCTAACTGAACTCTAAAACTGTTTGACCTGAATGCTTTGCAGCATAAGGTCTTTTGAATTCTGAAGTGCACTCTGACAGAATAATAGTCAGACTGTGGGACACCAAGGTTGCACAAACTTAGTGCAATCTTGGTGTAATGACCCTGAAGTTAAAGTGCAGACAGCAGCATGAAAAAGAGCTGGCAAATCCAGTGGCAAAGATCTATAGCTGATTCCCTACCTCTGCAATCAATAAACATTGTCAACATAAATTTGTCTGTGATATTTTCCTTTAAAAAATTATTTTAGTTTAGTTTAGTGATACAGCACAAAAACAGGCCCTTCGGCCCACCAAGTCCGCGCCGAAAACCAATCTCCGCACACTAACGCTATCCTACACACACTAGGGACAATATTACAATTAAACCAAAGCCAATTAACCTACAACCTTGTATATATTTGGAGCGTGGGAGGGAATTGGCGAAACCGGAGAAACCCATGTCGGTAACGGGGAGAATGTACAACCTCTGTACAGACAGTACCCGTAGTCAGGATCGAACCCGGGTCTCTGGGGCTGTAAGGCAGCAACTCTACCACTGCGTCACTGTGCTGTGGATACACAAAAAGCTGGAGAAACTCAGCGGGTGCAGCAGCATCTAAGGAGCGAAGGAGATAGGCGACGTTTCGGGTCGAGACCCTTCTTCAGACCTCACCCCGTCACGGTGCTGTGTATTGTCTCATGCACTATACCCCATTGTGATGCCTAATTTAATATAACATTTCTAACACTCAAAAGATGCTCAGTTGTCTTATCGATTTATAGTAGAGCTTTTTAGGGATTTAAGAGTTATGCACAATATTCTTTATTGTTAATTCCAGCAAAAACAAATTGGCTGTATGTTATGGTAGAATTTTTAATTTGTTCCCTTTGAAATGAGTCACAGCTGTCCTATCAAAAGTTTAAGGCAAGTAAGGTTGAATGAATCTCTGTTGACAAAAATCTCAAATGAAATTTGCATCAAACCTTTATCTTTTCAGGTGGTAGCAGAGGAAATCGCAGTGATGGGTCTTCATGATTTTTTGAGCACGTTATATTTCAACATCTGCAATATTTAGTCATGGCGATATTAAATGCAATTTTTCAGTTGGACAGTATTGATCCCCCAAGGTAATTTCTGCCCACATTTGATGCACAGAAAGTCTCTGGAGAATTTTCACGCTGCATTTGCCCAGGGAAAAGTCACCTTCTTCAAAATGGGCCTAATGTTTTCACTCTAAACAAAGCTTTAACGTAAATATTCACATCCCAGCATGTTCTTGCTTCTCTGCAGAAGGTTCCTGCTCTAATATATGAAACCGCACATCCAAAGATTGTCAATGCTCTAATGAAATCAACAGCTCGCCTTTAAATCAACTTCATTTTATATGTATAAGCCGAATGATTTTTGCAAGCAACAGCTAGATGTACATTTATTCGTATATTAAATTCCTTCGGGCATGGTATCCATCGGAATCTCGGCAAAGTACAGAATGATCTTTTAATTGCCTTTCTAGGAAGAAAGAAGAAAGATTTTTAATGTCAGAGAGGTGCAGACATGCAGACAAACAAGACTCCGACGAAGCTTAGGATACATATTTATGAATCCTGATTCTAGTATTCCAATTGAAATCCGGTGCAGATTGACGGGATGACATCTTCTCATTGCCAGCCAGGACTCCACACAAAAATGAGTTTAACAGTTTCAACCCAATTCTGTTGTGGGAGAGGAATGGATTCAGAATACAAAGTTGATCCCAGTTCATGAATCTCATTTAGAAAGGCCATAAATAATGTGAGAATGACTCTGTGGCACAAATGAAGAATGGGTTGATTTTGTGAAAGTGCAATTGCAGCTTTGTGATGCAGCTTCTCTAGCCCAGGATCATTTAATATTGTGATCAGGTGCCCACAATGAAAATATGTCCCATTCCCCAATGCAAGGGCAGGGATCCACCAAAGGTAAGTAAATAACATTCTTACTATACACCGCAGATTGTTTTGATTAGAATATCAATTACAAAAGCTTCCTACAAAAGTCAAATGATCTTCAGAATTGCCAGCAGGAACATATGTTCCCGCCTTCTTGTCTACAGAAGCTGCTGATAACAATTCATTCTGCAGCATACTGACATAGACGATGACATTTAATCAATTTCCAGTATTTCATAGTCTCCTATCTCATCATGTACCAGAAAACATCTCAGGAATGACCTTCACATGCTCGATATCTTTTAAAAGAACTGTGCACAAGCACACTGACCAACAAAAATTTAGACAAAGATTTAATATTGCCCTAATAAACTTATATTGCTGAATTTATTCCCTGATAAATAAATACTGTTAGAACTGCAAAATATCCAATAACAAAATATTCAGTAAACCAAATAAGGTAATATAACTTTTTTTATCATTTATAAATGCAATAATAATTAATGGCAGTGCAATTTGAATGGAAGTGCAATATGAAACTGGAAAAGTGTATTGTGCAATAGCTTTCTCTCTAATAGACTTTCGGCCAAGGAATTTAAAATTAATTTACAGCTGTACTGCAGGTAACGGAGCGGTTCTGTTTATCAGAACAATACTGCCATCTACAGTACAGTACTACAACACCGGAAATGCTCCTAAGATGCAAAGATTTCAATTAATAAATAAAAGAGCAACCAGCAAGAGACGACTTTCTGTAAAATTTGAATCATTAAAACCCAAATCATCACATACTAGTGAGTGACGTCTGAGGACTTCTGCCTGAAGGTTAATATATAAAGTTGGAACAAAATTATTTCCAAATTACTATTTTCAAAATCAAGTCACATTTATAACAAAGTAATTAGTAATTTATTAATTGCAGCTGGCAGCATTGAATCATGCACATTATCTATTCTCAGAGACATACAGCACTGAAACAGGGCCTTTGGCCCAACTTGCCCAACCTATTTGTCCCATCTACACTAGTCCCACCTGCCCACGTTTGCCTCATATCCCTAAACCTTTCATATCCATGTACCTATCCATTTCCATGTCTTTTAAATGTTATCATGCTAACTGCCTTAATGACCTCCTCTGGTACCTCCTCAGCTCATTCCACATACTCATTGTCCTCTGTGTGGAAAAAGTTGCCCCTCAGGTTCCTATTGAATATTTCCCCTCTCACCTTAACCCATGTCCTCGGGTTCCCGATTCCCCTACTCTGGGTAAAAGACTATGCATTGATTCTACTTATTGCCCACATGATCTTATATACCTCTATAAGATCACCCCTCTTCCTCCTGTGCTCCAAGAAGTACAGTCCAAGCCTGTTTAACCTATCCCTATGGCTCATATACTGTTTTATATATCTATATAACTAAAAGTCTCATCTTGACCAATTCCTGTCTGCGCTGTATATTGATTTTAGAAAAAACGCTACCCTATATCGCTATGATTTTTGGCCATCTTACAGTCCCCCTCCACTGAGGCAGTCCTGAGGATTTTTCCACTCGATTAAAAATAAAAAAGTTATGAATGTTTAAAAAATCTTGAGATCAGCTGATTGGTCCTCTCGCCTGTCAATCACCACGATGAAGGTAATGCCCCTTCCGGGGGGCAGGACTATAAAACCCCGGATGCCTGGACATGAGTCAGTCACTCTGGAAGATCGCGAGGGAGAGTCCACAACTGTCATTCTAAGCTGTGAATCAACTGAACTGTGAGTCTGCAATGTACTTGCAATAAATGATTTGTTAGCCCTTAATGACAATGCAATGAGTTGGTTGGCAATTTGGTGGCCTGCACTCTGCTTGAAATGCTATGAAATTGAATGTGGTGGCCTGCACTCTGCTTGAAATGCTATGAAATTGAATGTGGTTGCCTGCACTCTGCTTGAAATGCTATGGAATTGAATGTGGTGGCCTGCACTCTGCCTGAAATGCTATGAAATTGAATGTGGTGGCCTGCACATTGCTTCAAATGCTATGAAATTGAATGTGGTGGCCTGCACTCTGCTTGAAATTCTATGAAATTGAATGTGGTGGCCTGAAGTCCGCTTGAAATGCCATGAAATTGAATGTGGTGGCCTGAACTCTGCTTGAAATGCTATGAAATTGAATGTGTGGACTGCACTCTGCTTGAAATGCTGTGAAATTGAATGTGGTGGCCTGCACTCTGCTTGAAATGCTATCAAATTGAATTTGGTGGTCTGCACTCTGCTTGAAATGGAATTTCAAAGAATAGCCGTGAGTGAACTGCCAGCCCACCAGCCCTGAGTGACTGATTTGCCAGCCCACCAGCCCTGAGTGACTGAGCTGCCAGCCCACCAGCCCTGAGTGATTGAGCTGCCAGCCCGCCAGCCCTGAGTGACTGAGCTGCCAGCCCACCAGGCCTGAGTGACAGAGCTGTCTGCCCAAGAATTCATTCAACCCACAATTTCCATACTAGCCCTCTGGAAACCAGTACCTTCGGCCCACAACACCCATACTAGTACTCCAGAAAGCCCCCCCACTGGCCACCAATATTGGAATTGGTGGAGAGGTGGAATATTGCGTTGGGGGCCCAGTCCTCCCATGTGAACATGGGACCCAACGGGCCTGAGAACACTATATTCATAGATAACATAAGCAAAAATTCAATAAATTAATAATTTCAATATTAGTGCAAAAACGCAAAGTGCTTAGTGTGACCTAAGATAGTTTATTGCTTATTGTTTAGTTAGTGCTGTGTAGTGTTCAAGAACCTGATAGTCATTAATAGAGCCAGGATTTTGTCATGCCTTTTTTGTTGATCTCACCAGGATAATGCCTTTTTCACGATCGAGTGCCTAAATCAACCATTTTTTTGCCGTTTTGCTAAAAGGTCGTGCTATTTTCTCTAGTTGTACCGTGATTACAATGACGTTTTCTATGTTAACAAGTTAATATTATTGTTATTATTAACGTGCTGACATAGTATAACTTGCAAGAAAATTTCCAACACCGGGGCAAAACCAGGGGCGCCACCGTCAGTCATTCATTCGTTCGTGCCGCTGCCCACTGGTTCAGTCTTCTCCCAGGTATATTTAAGAAAGAACTGCAGATGCTGGAAAAATTGAAGGTAGACAAAAAATGCTGAAGAAACTCAGCGGGTGAGGCAGCATCTATGGAGAGAAGGAATAGGCGACTTTTCGGGTCAAGACCTTTCTTCAGACTGATGTGGGGGGGGTGCGGGAAAAAGAAAGGAAGAGGCGGAGATAGTAGGATTAGAAGGAGAGCTGGGGAAGGGGAGGGGGAGGAGGGAGAAGACAAGGGCTATCTAAAATTAGAGAAGTCAATGTTGATACCGCTGGGGTATAGACTACCCAAGCGAAATACCCAAGCTTGTCTCCTCACTACATTTATTGCTGGCTCCAGTCGCAAATCAGAGTTTTCGAGTGATCTGTGCAAGGCATTCATTGATGCTGGAATTCCACTGTGGAAATTGAAAAACAAATCTCTCAGAGGTTTTTTAGAGAAATACAGAGAGGAACATATACCAAGCGAGTCATCATTACCGAAAAATTATGTTGACAGCAACTTCAACATTGTTTTGCAGAAAATTAAAGATGAAGTTGCATGGAACAAAATATGGATCTCAATAGACGAGACAACCGATGCTGTGGGGAGATATGTTGCCAACGTGGTCATCGGTACACTGGAGAGGCAGGTCAACCATCAAAGGAGTATTTGTACACTCCGGAAGTATTGGAGAAGTCAAACAGCTCAAAGATTGCTCAGTTGTTTACATCTTCATTTGCTGTACTTTGGCCAGAAGGTATAAAACACAAGAATGTTCTTCTGTTTTGTAACTGATGCAGCTGCATACATGAAAAAAGCTGCTCATGTTCTTGCGTATTGTGTACAGTTTTGGTCTCCTAATCTGAGGAAAGACATTCTTGTCATAGAGGGAGTACAGAGAAGGTTCACCAGACTGATTCCTGGGATGGCACGACTTCCATATGAAGAAAGACTGGATAGACTTGGCTTGTACTCGCTGGAATTTAGAAGATTGAGGGGTGATCTCATAGAGACTTACAAAATTCTTAAGAAGTTGGACAGGCTAGATGCAGGAAGATTGTTCCCGATGTTGGGGATGTCCAGGACAAGGGGTCACAGTTTAAGGATAAGGGGGAAGTCTTTTAGGACCGAGATGAGAAAATCGTTTTTCACACAGAGAGTGGTGAATCTGTGGAATTCTATGCCACAGAAGGTAGTTGAGGCCAGTTCGTTGGCCATATTTAAGAGTGAGTTGGATGTGGCCCTTGTGGCTGAAGGGATCAGAGGGTATGGAGAGAAGGCAGGTGGCGGACAGGTTATTGAGTTGGATGATCAGCCCATGATCGATATGAAGCTGTGGGACTTGGAGCTGTGCACTCCGGCGTTCCGGTGGCGGCGGTGGCCCGACTTGGAGCTGGGCCTGAATGGCCTGGATCGCCTCTAAGACTTTTGCCTTCCATCACAGTGAGGATGGTGAACTCACTGTGGTGGATGTTAAATTTGTGTTTATTAACATGTATTGCAGGCACGAAATTTCGTTCAGACCGAAAGGTCTGAATGACCAATTCAATTCAATGTTGCATTTGACATGCTTAGCTCAAGGACTTCATAGAATTGCCAAGCCCATACGTAGCTTGTTTCCAAATGTCGATTGCCTAGTTTCCAATGTCAAGAAAATCTTCCTCAAAGTACCATCACGTGTGCAGCTGTTCAAGGAAATGGCACGCGATATTCCGCTACCTCCTCAGCCCATTTTGACCAGGTGCGGTACATGGCTGTACTCTACTATGCTGCAAATTTTAAAAAGATAAAATAAATTGTCAACTGTTTTGAAGAAGAATCTGCTGCAGTCAGGATCGTCAGTGTAATCATGCAGAAATAGTCCCTCCACCGCGATCTTGTGTTTATTGCTTCCAATTTTGAAAACTTCCCAAAAGCTATTACTTCCCTTAAGAAACGTGGTGAAACATTAGTGAATAACTTGCAGGTTTTCAACAAAGTAACTGACGATATCCATAACATTCCTGGCGATGTAGGTAAAGACATGCAAGGAAAATGTGAGAGAGTGATTTTAGGTAACAAAGATCTTAAAGAAATACAAAACATACCTAAAGTTCTCAAAGGTAGTTGTAATGCACAAGATATCAACATGAATATAGAGTTGGTAGCTTGTTTTGGGTATGCACCAGTGACCTCAGCTTAGATAGAAATAAGTTTTTCACAACTGAAGCATATTTATCTGACAGACAGCAAAGTTTAACACTAGATAATTTGAAAAAAATGCTAGTAATTATGTGCAACCAGGCAACTTTGGCCATTTAATGTAGTATACCTTTATATTATCATGTTTAACCATATTTTGGTGGTGGAAATACATGCCGTTTTATGCCTTTCTTTGTCAATAAATGCCTTTTTCGTGCCTTTTTTGTAATTTTATTAATGCCTTTTTGCCTGCCTATTTCAGAGTGTTTTAGCGCCTAAACATCCTGGCTCCAGTCATTAAACTAATTCCAATCGTCTCGAATAGTAACATTCACATCAACTGGTTGTTGCTATGATTGATGGAAGCTTTAGCTCACAAAAAAATCACATAATTTGTCTGTAATTGCAAATCTTTGTGAGCAACAGCCGAGTCACAATGATTTATTTTACAATAAGCTACTTTGCCGACTCGATCGCCTCGATGCAAATATAATTGGTCAGGACATCTGGGAGAAAGGTTGTCGGTGCACCTACATTTTGGGCGGCATGGTGGGGCAGCTGGTAGACTTGCAGCCTCACAGCACCAACTCGGGTTCAATCCTAACCTCAGGTGCTGTCTGTATGGAGTTTGCATGTTCTCCCTGCGGCCGCGTTGGTTTCCTCCAGGTGCTTTGGTTTCCTCCCACATCCCAAAGACATGCGGGTTTTCGGGTTAATCAGTCTCCGTAAATTTCCCCTAGTGCATAGGGACTGGATGAAAGCCTGTTTAGCTGCAGCGAGTAAGAATTCCATTGTTGGTACATGTGACAATTAAACACTCTGGAAATGGAATAACATAGAACTCATGTGAAGGGGTGATCAATGGCTGGTGTAGACCTGGGTGGGCTGAAGGGTCTGTTTCCGTGCTTTGTCTCTAAACTAAATCTAAAGTCTGAATTCTTGAGTCTGTAGAAGGGTCCCGACGCGAAACGTCGCCTAGCCATGTTCTCCGGAGATGCTGCCTGACCCACTGTCTAAGCATTTGTATCCTTTTGTGTAAATCTGCAGTTTCTTGTTTCTACAAGCATGAATGCTATATGTACTTTACTGGAATGTCAAGTGCCAATGATGGCTTCGTTTTATTTTAAATACATGTAAAACAATTCCTTTTGTTGCACTCCTTTTGTCTGCTCATTCTACCAATGTTTAAGAAGGGAGTGAGTAGGTGGGTGGGCTTTTTGATCCAAGCTCCACGTTGTACAATGCAAGTTAATGTGGTGGGGCAGGGAAAACGGCTTGTAAAGATCCTATTCAAAATTACAAACCAGCCCTAATTGTGAAACATAACATTTAGACACACTATCACTTCTGCAAGAGCTGATTTAATCTATGTGTTCTATAATTGCAACTATTTGATGCAGAGTGTGCGTTCAAGAAGTCCTTTGCAGAGAAGTGCCAATACAAGAAGTTCTCAGCAGGCACACCATAGTAAATCACAGTGCCACAACCTCCAGACTTGCCAAGTCCACTCAATAGGACACAATTTCAGGCCATAATACAATTAGGGATGCTTAATCACCTGACTGGCACCAGAACCTCACAAGTGGTGGGTGGCATGGGCAGCACAGTGGCACAGCAGTAGAGTTGCTGCCTTACAGCGCCAAAGCCCCGGGTTCGATCCTGACAATGGGTGCTGTCTGCACGGAGTTTGTGTGTTCTCCCTGTGACCTTCATGGGCTTTCTCCGGGTTTCCTCCCACATTCCAAAGACATACAGGTTTGTAGGTTAATTGGCTTTGGTGAAAAATGTAAATTGTTCCTAGTGTGTAGGAGAGTGCTAGTGTACGGGGATCACTGATCAGCGCAGACTCAGTAGGCCAAAGGGCCTGTTTCCGTGCTGTATCTATAAACTAAACATTTGATACTAATATATGACTAATAGTTGTATAGAATGGAGCTGCAGAGTGTAAAAAAAACCTAAACCAGCCCCAGTTACCAAGCAGCAGGCTTGTATCTGCATCATGTACTGTTGGCGATCAGACTTGTATTACATATTAATGGGGTGGAAGGTCTTGTAATTGATGGGTGCTATGATGGTGTCTTTAGGATTCTGCATAATGTTGTGTAATGTCCTGCATAATGGTGGCTCAGACTTGAAGAGACTGCAATCTGCACAAACTCTCCTCTATTTGTAAAAAGGGGAACGTGATAAGTTTTCTTCAGTGAAGCTGGATTCGTTCACTAGTTTAGTGCAACCTCAAGCCGCAGACTGCAATTTTGACCATAACAGGGTGCAATTAACTGGAGGCAAAGAATTTGATGCTCTATTATCTCCACCTGACCCATGCAGTGGGATGCCAGCTGTGGCAGTGGTAGCATGTCGTTTGCAGGTGACAGATGTCTCTGCTTGCCTCCATTAACCACGGCTTCTCTCTGCATGTATACAACAGCTCTGCATTTACACGCTGCCCAGATAATGATTTCTCCCAGCTTTCTTCGTCTGAGAACATCTCGCTGCTGTTCATAACCTGTTCTAAGCTAGAATTAAATTGCCAAAAGGATTTCAATGTTTTTAAAGTAAGCTTTTACACTACCTTAAGATTCATGAAGGTTAACTGGCCAAACTAGAGACACGGATAAAATCGCCAAGTGCGACAGGCCCTTTACCTATCCATTTTTGCCAGAGATGCCACCTGACCCACTGAGTTACTCCAGCATTTTGGGTCTATCTTTTGCAACAAACGTTAGTGTTTCTTCCTACCATGTGAAGGTGAATATTGCATATCTGATTTGAAATGCATTGTTCATGTCTTCATTATGAAAGTATTGAGGATGCTTACTCTGCAAATATAGCCTTCAACTAATAAGTAACGAGGTCTCACATCACCTCCACGCCCCTGTGCACACGTGATCAAACAATGTCATACTTGAATCGAACCTCTTCCATTCCAGTATCATCTAATGCAAAACTATACATTCAAAGTGATCAAATTACATTTAAAACTCCACCTCAGTCCAATTTAAAATTGACATGAATTATTAGAACATTTATACTTTAATAATGCATACTTGACTACGACATCAATATTTCTTACTCAAATCTATCTTGGGTTCTTCCAAGAATTCTGCATATTCAGTCCCGCATTTACAGTATGTAAAATAATCCATAGGGCTGTCTTTCTGTCTCTCATCAAGTTTTAAATAGCATTGACAAGTGGATACAATTTGGATATTTCATCCTATAAATTATCTTAAATTTAAGATTTTTGCAACAGATTGACTCTTTCAAAGGAAGTAAAAAATTGTGTAAAAAACAATCAGCTAAATTTAACAGCACAAAAATACTTGACAAATTGAAAGAAAGCTTAATGAGATTTGTCTAGAATGATGACATTTTCAGAAGTGATTTGACGGATGTCAGCACAAAGTTTACTTTCATTCTTAGTACATGCAGGTGGTGCTGTATTTGACTATCAGATCTTACAGTTCTGACCTCGGGTACTACCTGTGTGGAATTTGAACGTTCTCCCTGTGACCGCGTGGCTTTCCTCTGGGTGCTCCAGTTTCCTCCCACATCCCGAAGACGTGCAGGTTAGTAGGTTAAAAAATGCCCCTAATGTGTAGGGAATGGATGCGAAAGCGGGATAACATAGAACTACTGTGAATGGGTGATCGATGGTCAGCGTGGACTTGGTGGGCCGAAGGGCCTATTCCCTGTGGTATGTCTAATCTAAACTAAGCAGGTAAACCTCTCCATTCCCTGGTTGAATATATCCAAAGGAAGATGGCTGTGATTATTAGCGAAAAAACACCCGTCCTAGGACATTACTGTACACATTTCCCTGGTACAATGCCAACAAAGTGCCTCATCAATTAATTGCCATCATATGTGTATCTTTCTAACTGTGACTTTATGAAGAGTTCCACTTGTTTAAATTACACCCACTGGACTTGCATGTTTCAGCAACAGTTAGTACACAGTATTCCTGTATGCACTTGAGCACATAATCTAACATTATACCCAAATGATAGTGCAGAATAATACTGCACTCCAGGTAACAGAGGTGTCAATTACCCAAAATCTCCTTGCTTTCTTGTGAATGTAAGATAAACCATTATACTACAAGTTGTGTAAGCGAGTCTATTTATTGTTAATAATGTCATGTCACCAACATTTTGTTTTCAAATTAAAATAACAACTGATAAAACAGAATATAACCTCACTCGTTGGCAGATATTGATGTTTGCATTTCTTGCATTATAAAAGACCCCACTTGAAAAATATATTTCTATATCAGATTTGCTTTACAATGTCCTCGGATTATAAAGGACAAAATGAGAATACGTTGTTTGAAAAGCAAGCACAGGAAATGAAAAAAGCTCATTCCTTAAGATAATTTTATCTGAGAATTTAATGTAATTATTGATTAGACATATTCAACTTCTCTATCTATATTACTTTACTGTATATTAAGTAATATTGTACAGTTATCAATAATTTATTTTTCAGCTATCATATACTAGAATGTCAAATTCAACAAAATATTTGCAAGGAAATTAAAGCTTCAGTTTAACCTTAATTGAGAGTTCAAGAATTTTTATGTCTTAAAGTCAGCAGAAATAGATCTCCGCATACGTAGAAAAACACCATCTCACATCAGTTACATGCTCCCTAATTTGTAGAAGGGCAGATTAACTAAAAATAAGGTAATTTCCTCAAATGTTACAAATTCAAGGCTTGTATGTTAATATGAAAATAGGAATTTCCTAAATGTGCTGGCGAGGCTAGTGTAAATGCAAAATATTTACACAGCCATTTCCAGTATCACAGCAAACAAGATTAGACAACAGTTTGGGTTTCTATCATAATTAAACAGTTTAATTCAAGGTTTTCTTCAGTCAATCATTTCTGCGCCTTCACCGCCCGTAGCATCAACAGAAATATGAAGGTCCTCCAACATCTCCGCTAGACTGATCCGGGGAGCACCATCATCATCAGTGTCACTTTCAACTGGAACTTTCGAAGAATCTGCGAGTAAAAGTTATCTGTGTTTACTATAACCACATTTATTACTATAATTGCTATTGGATTTCAGTACAATGAAGTTTCAAACAGAATAGTCTGCGTACACAATAAATGTGATGTCAAATTTACTAGTAAAAACAAAAGTCCAGATACTTGAATTGAATTACAGAATCTATTATAAATGTATTAGAAGATGGTTGCAAGGAAACGTAATCTCGTCATCATCTTTAGCAAACAAGTGAGGTATCAGAAAGACTGAAGGGCAACTGGTTTAGCATGTTATTCCCATATTTAAGGGTCTCAAGGAAAAGGCAGGGAACTACAGGCCAGAGAGTCTTGCATCACTAATAGGTAAAATGACGAGGTAAATATTTTTGGGGATGAGATTTGATCTTTTGGAAAGACAAGGACTTATTAGGGAGGGTTGGCGTGGCTTTATGCATGGCAAATCATTCCTCACAAATGCATGTTTATTGAGGTTAGCAAGAAAATTGATGAAGGCACAACTTTTGACATGTTCCGACATGGTGGAGTGGTCCAGAAAGTTAAGGCACATGGTTCAAGGAATTTTCACCATAGACTATCAATAGCCTACACACTAGGGACAATTTAACTATTTTCTCTGAAGCCAATTAACCTACAAACTTGTACATCTTTGGAGTGTGGGAGGAAACCCAAGCACCAGGAGAAAATCCACGCGGGCACAGGGAGAACGTACAAATTCTGTACATGAATCCCCCATAGCTGGGTGTCTGGCACTGTAAGGCAGGCATTCTACTGCTGTGCCACTGTGCTGCCCTACTGATAGTTGTAAAGTTAGGCAGAAAAGTGGCAGATGGAATGTAACACTTAAGTGTAAGTTCATAACTCCCTGCAAATGGCGACACAGGTGGATAAGACAGTGGCAGTGTTTACGTTGCTTGTCTTCACAGGCAGGGGCATTGAGCATAAGAAATGGGATATAACTTTGCAGTCATACAAGATATTGGTCAGGCCTCAGTTGGAATAGTGTGTTCTGGTCACCACACTATAGTCATGTAGCACAGAAATAGGTCCCTCGGCCCAACTCGTCCATTTCGCCCATATCAACCTGAACATTTTCTAACTATGTACCCGCCTAAATGTTTTAAGTATTATTGTACCTGCTTCAACTACTTTCTCTGGCAGTTCGATCCATATACCCATGTAGGGTGGCACAGTAGTAGAGTGCTGCCTTACAGCGCCAGAGACCCGGGTTCGATCCTGACTACAGTTGCTGTCTATACAGAGTTTGTACGGTCTCCCTGTGAGCGCGTGGGGTTTTTTCCCGCCCAAGATCTTCGGTTTCCTTCCACACTCCAAAGACATACAGGTTTGTAGGTTAATTGGCTTGGTAGGAATGTAAATTGACCCTAGTGTGTAGGAGTGTTAGCCTACGGGATCGCTGGTTGTGCACCAAAGGGCCTGTTTCCACACTATCTCTAACCTAAACTGAACCCATTGTGTGGATAAAGTTGCCCCTCGGGTTCCTATTAAACCTTTCCCCTCTCATCTTAAACCTATGTCCTCTAGTTAATTACCCAGCCCTAATACTCTTATATAAATATATTTGAAGTGGGTTGCAAATTCTGGCATCATCTTTAGCCATGGGTTGAGGAACCAAAAAATAATTTCTCCCCCACAATGACATCAATGCTATTGACTTCCATGTCACTACATGCATTGATCTTAATGTCAAACTTACCCCGATAAATGTTGACATTTTTTCTAATTATATCATCATCTTCAAGGTCTTCAAGGAATTCTAAGTATTGCCTAGAATAAACAGAAATATGTATTATTTCATATTCACTGCCTCATCTTATAATAACACTTCCATTTTCATAGTTTTTTTAATACGCAAGCACCTATACGGAGATATTATTTTTGTTGAGGTTAAACACCTTGTTTAAAGAGCCAGTAGTATATTACTTTGAAGCCGTACTGTATCAAGAGTAATCGCCACATTTTCAGTGTACACTACATACGGCTATTTCTTAACACTCTTCAATTAAAGAAATTAGATTGAGCGTTTAGGCCAATTCCAGTTTGTGAAGATGGCTGAGCAAAGTTAAAACTAATAAGTCCCAACGACAAACATGCTAACAGCTAGATAAGATAGTATATCATTACATCAGCCTAATAATCAAAAGGTGATGTGCCTATCGGACCCTGGTAATTTCTGAAAATTCCAGAAATCTATTCAGTTAGGACAATATCAACATGATGAAGACTACCTAATTTTGCTTAAAAACCTATTGATTCCTGCTGCCTCTTCCCAGTCTACTTTACACTTGACTTCAATAATTTACCATTTGGCTGCATCACAGGAACAAGAGGCCATTCTGCTGAATGAGATCGATCTGTGCTTCAATACTATTTCCTCATCTCTGCTCCATAAATCTTAACACCCACCAAATTTCAAACATTTCAATAGCTGAGTGAGTTGTAAGTATTTTGGGAAGTAATTTCATTGAACATCTTCATATAGATTTTCCAAGTCCATTACTCAAAATAAGAGTTCAGTTAATGCAATATGCAACTTCATTTTGAATTCCAATCATTTTGACATAGAACCCATTATTATTGTAGGTTTTGCATATTTGTCACATTTGTGTAGTATTTTTTTTAATATCTTTAATTTTATACTAGTTTGTAGTTTCTCAACTTTAATTGATTTGTTTTTCCACTATATAAATAAACATTCCCCAATTTAGACTATACTGCCATTATTTAGCCATCAATGGTTACATCTCTTTGCACTTTTCTGTTCCTGTCCGCAAAACATTTTTCCATTTAACTTTGTGTCAATTAGTCTTGCATTCATAGCTAGGTACAAAATGCTGAAGTATCTCAGCATTTGCGGGTTTGAGATTTTTGTCATAAATGTTAATGATTTGGATAAAGGAATTGCTACGAATGCAAAATGCTGGAGTAACAACGCGGGTCAGGCAGCATCTCTGGAGGTGACTTTTCAGGTCTGGACCCTTCTTCAGATCCGAAGAGACCCAAAATGTCACCTTTCCAAATTCTGCAGAGATGCTGCCTGACCCGCGTTGTTACTCCAGCATTTTGCATTCGTAGCAATTCCTTTATCCAAATCATTAACATTTATGACAAAAATCTCAAACCCGCATCAGTTCCCTGCAGAACAGTCCTTAATCTGGGCAATCAAAGAACATTCTTTCTTTTAACTTCTACCGTCTCAATTCTAAACAATGTAAAAATGTTAGCACCTGTTGCAAGCTTAATTTTGCAAGTTATTTAATGTCCTGAATAAATACATCAGTGATCCACATAGATCACTTTCAGCTACTCTTGCTTCAACCGTTCTTGTGCATTAGATCAGACGTGACCACTTTTTAAAAAATCTATACCGACTCAAATCTACTAGTCCAAGTGCTGTTTTCTCTATTCCTTTCAATAAAGTCCAGTAACTTCAAATTAACATCATTGTTCATCTGATTCAATCCCTCATTCCCTTCTTAAATATTGCAAATGACATGTGCAATTTTCAATCCAACTGTGCAAATTTTAAGCTAGAGCTGTGGAAAACTGAGACTAACAAAATTATAATGCTCGTAATATTTACTCTGTTCATCCCATGCTGTAAATAGTTATAAATGAGATTTGAGGTTAAATAAAGTAGACTATACTTTTCATCTTCTGTTCCCGCATCATTGAGGTCTTTATCCAGTTCTTTAAGCTTCCAGTTCCTACGATGCTGCCGTCTTGCTCGATCGTAGCTCTTTTTAATTAATACCTAGAGTAAAAATACTTATTGGTAAAATAAATAATTGACATGTTGTTATATTTCCAATTTTATGCAGTTAAAATCAGTCCATCCAAGATCACCATAAAGTACAATATTTTCCAATTGGTTCAAAATTCTTATTAACTTTTTTTGATTAATTTTGTGCACCTAACAAATATTGTCATCTCACTTAGACCATCCACACGCAAACCCACTTCCAAAATGTTTTGCGAGACAGTGTACAATAATGGCAGCAAAGTGGGAAGGAGAAAGAAAAGTGACAAATAATGTGTTTAAGAGGTTTTAAAGAGATTGTTAAACATTTACCAAGCAGCAAATTTGTAAGCATGATCCACAATCCATTCTGTTCATGAATAGAACCATTTTCTTTAAAATATTAAATATTTAAAAATAGTGTTTTGATCATTGTCATAAGTAATAAAATTCACTGTTTAGACAACAATTAAGATTAAATATATTAAGCATGAGGGGTAGGCCATTTAGGACTGAGATGACAAAAACTTTTTCACCCAGAGTTGTGAATGTGGAATTCTCTCCACAGAAGGCACTGGAGGCCAATTCACAGGATGAATTAAAGAGAGTTGGATATAGTTCTTAGGGCTAACGGAATCAAAGGATATGGGGAAAAAGCAGGAACATGGTACTGATTCTGGATGATCAGCCATGATCATATTGTATGGCAGTGCTGGCTCAAAGGGCCGAACGGCCTACTCCTGCACCTACTTTCTATGTTTCTATGTTTAATTAACAAAATATTTCTATGCTTATTTCACAAGAATAATTCTTACCACATCAGGAACTCGCTGAGGATTCATTTTATTTACGTTTTCATCATTGAGATTTGAATTAACCAGATCAAACCTAAAGTAAAAAAAAAAAGCTGTTTACTTTAAATAATGTTTCATAGGCACACACTCAAACAAGTCCCTTCTTATTACAAGTACATTCTCACTAAGTGCACAATACCATGCACAGCTTTTGGAAAATGAACATGAAATAACAGCCTATGAAAGAAAAGAAAATTCTCAAGATTTATTATATGCAGATGAAATGAGTTTCAAACTCGGCCATCCAAGGACTAGACATATCTTAAACGATGATGCTTCATAGTTCGCCAACTTTATAAAGGAAATTACTAACCCCAAGACCAGGTCACCATGATTAAGCAAATGACCTAAATGAGTACGACAATAGTATTGTTGATTGGTGTTCATTTCAGATGTTTTTTGTACCCAGACTTCAGCCAATGAATGCTAGAATAAAAATGTGAAAAAAAATAGAAATAAACTCACAACGTAGTAGCCTTATAAAAGATATACATTTTGACAAAACTATGTTTTGCAATGTTTCTTGACTACATAGATGCAATTAAATATTACAATGAATTACATTATAGTGAAGCTGTCCTTTATCAATTAAGATACCCCAAATTTCCAGAAATAGACTTACAAATTGTATACATCTGCAAGTGTACAAGTTTATAAAGCTATCAATAAGTAGTTGACAGTAACCAATGCTGTTGAAACAAGTTATCAAAATGCCTGTTATATTCCTAGTTCGGAATTCAACAAAAATGGTAGCGCTTCAGAAAAGCAACTACATCAACTGAAAAACAGCAAAAAGTTGTGTCTATAGCTATCTCTTATTTACTTCTTGCAGAAACAGGATTTGGCAAGAGTTGGGGTACAAAAGTCTGAAGAAGGGTTCCAACCCGAAACATCACCTATTCTTTTTCTCCAGAAATGCTGCCCGACCCGCTGAGTTACACCAACATTTTGTGTCTATCTTGCTGTTTACCAGCATCTGCAGTTCCTTCCTACACAACAGTCTTGGCTGACCAAGTTTATAGAAGGTAGAATATGCATTACATTATCAAAATTTGGGAAGAAACTTATGAAAACACATCTTTCTAATTTCAGATAAATCTCTCGTCTCATATCTAAGAAACCAAAGTCTAATTTGCTTCCAGTACATGGAATCCAAAATACCACATGGTTGTGGAATTTGTGAGTAGACTATCACAAGGACAGAACAGAGGCATTCCTTTGTCCAGGAGGCAAATCAAGAGAATCAGTATTGGCATTTAGTTATGAGAAACAATGTTCCAGACATTCAGATTAAGTAAAAGACAAAAAATGACAAAAATGAAAATTATCAATTAAAATCACACTTGGAGTGCATTGGTCTGAACTGTTAATTAATTTGTCCTTGAGCCAACGATTCAATGAAGTTGACATTGAGTCTTTTCTCCATCTCCACCATTACACAACCCGGGATTTTGTTAACCACGCTATTACATTGTACCTCATCCAAACACTTTCTCAAAATTTACAGACAACATTCACCTATATATCGGCGAGACCAAGCGCAGGCTCTGCGATCGTTTGGCGGAACAACTCCGCTCAGTTCGTCTAAACCTACCTGATCTCCCAGTTGCTAAACACTTTTATTCCCCCTACCAGTCCCACACTGACCTTTCTGTCCTGAGCCTCCTCCATTGTCAGAGTGAGGCTCAGTGCAAATTGGAAGAACAACACCTCATGTTTCACTTGGGTAGCTTACACCGCATCAGTATGAAAATATTGACTTTTCTAACTTTAAGTAACCCTTGCTTTCCTTCTCTCTCCCCATCCCAGTTCTCTGACCAGTCTGACTGTCCCTCTGATTACATTATATCTGTTTGCTTTGTTATCACCTTCTCCTGGTCTATTTTACATTTTCCTAGATCTGCATCTCGTTTGATCTCTTACACTTCCTTATCTCTGTAACTCCCTCTCTCCCTGACCCTCAGTCTAATGGCCCTGTCTCACGGTGCGAGTTGACCCACGAGGTACCCCGAGTGAAAGACTCGTGGTTGTGTACGAGACTTCAAGTTTATGTTCAAGTGTTTAACCGAGTTCCCACGGGTATGTCATTTCTGCGATGTTCCAAGTTCCTCCTCCGAGTTACCAAGTTCCTCTCCCGTTACTCTTGAGCCAACCGTGAATTAAGGTATGTTTTAATAAAGCAAAAATGTTAAAAGACATCTCCACCCTGTGGCTTTGAGTTATTTCAGCGCGGCCGCATCTATTAATACGATCTACAAAGGGAAAATGCGCACCCTCCAGCAACCAATAACGTGGCAAGTGCATTTCTTGGTGCTTTATGTTTTTAAATACTGTATTTCCCGGGGTGGGGGGAGAGCTCAGTTCATAGTATTTGGGGAGTCTGGCGTTGTGAAGGAGGGGATTCGGGTCAGTAACCCACTTGCCACGCTCCAGTGTACATATACACACACACACACACACACACACATATACATATACACAGGTCTGGGGAAGACAGAGAGGGGAACAATGAGGTCATGGAAGTTTAGTGGGGAATCTCATTGGTTATTATGTGGGAAGGAAGTCCAGATGCTGGTTTAAAGATAGACGAAATGCTGGAGTAACTAAGCGGGACAGGCAGCATCTCTGGGTAGTGGTCTAAGGAAGGGTCTCGACCCGATACATCATCATTCCTTCTCTCCGGAGATGCTGCCTATCCCGCTGAGTTACTCCAGAATTGTGTGTGTGTGAGAGAGAGTTACTCCAGCATTGTTCGTGTGTGTGTGTGTGTGTGTGTGTGTGTGTGTGTGTGTGTGTGTGTGTGTGTGTGTGTGTGTGTGTTACTCCAGCATTGTGTGTATGTGCGTGTGAGTTACCTTAGCATTGTGTGTGTGTGAGTTACTCCAACATTGTGTGCGTGTGTGTGTGTGTGTGTGTGTGTGTGTGTTACCCCAGCATTGTGTGTGTGCATATGCGAGTTACCCCAGCATTGTTTGTGTGCGTGTGCGAGTTACCTCAGCATTGTGTGTCACCCCAGCATTGTGTGCGTGTCCGAGTTACTCCAGCATTGTGTGTGTGTGTGTGTGTGGAGTTACCCCAGCATTCTGTGTGTGTGTGTGTGTGTGTGTGTGTGTGTGTGTGTGTGTGTGTGTGTGTGTGTGTGTGTGTGTGTGTGTGTGTGAGAGTCACTCCAGCATTGCGTGTGTGCGAGTTACCCCAGCATTGTGTGTGCGTGTGAGTCACTCCAGCATCGTGTGTGTGTGTGTGTGTGTTACCCCAGCATTGTGTGTGTGTGTGTGTGTGTGTGTGTGTGTGTGTGTGTGTGTGTGTGTGTGAGTTACCCCAGCATTGTGTGTGTGTGTGTGTGTGTGTTACCCCAGCATTGTGTGTGTGTGTGTGTGTGTGTGTGTGTGTGTATGCGAGTTACCCCAGCATTGTGTGTGTGTGTATGTGTGAGTTACCCCAGCATTGTGTGTGTGTGTGTGAATCATGAATTGCCAAGACACAAGGCACTGTAGATACAAATAATGCCATACACAAGAAAGGGCAGATGCTAGTTGAAAAAAGTGAACACATGGGGCTGGGGAAATTTGGAAATGTCATCCCGTCACCCATTCCTTCTCTCCAGAGATGCTGCCTGCCCGCTGAGTTAAAAGAGTTCCCACGGTAGACTCACGAATCACTAAGGTAAACGCACGGGCCACCACATTATAAACGTGTTTAAAATGTTTCAATTTTTAACTTGAACTGTAAATTTGACTCGTGGAAAAAATCAAACACGTTTGATTTTTTTCACGAGTTACCAAGTTTCACAGGTACCTACCGTTAGCGCCACGAGTCGCTAAGTTGCTCGCAAGAGTTCCGACGTTCCCGCTACGTTTAGTGTACGTGATTACCGCGAGTGACAACTCTGGGTCACTCGTGGGTCAACTCGCACCGTGAGACAGGGGTTTCAAGAAGGGCCTCGACCCAAAAAGTCACCCTTTCCTGCTTTCCAGAGATGTTGCCTGTCCCACTGAATTGCTCCAGCATCTTGTGTCTATCTATTGCCTGGTATTACCCATTGACAATGGTATTCATAGAAACATAGAAAATAGGTACAGGAGGAGGCCATTCGGTCCTTCGAGCCAGCACCTCCATTCATTGTGATCATATTCAACTTACTAGTAAAGTTCTATACTGTTTCTCGGACAAATATGTAAAATTTGCCATTTTCTGATCCTCTGTTTCTCGGAAAGATTTAGGCTTGCCCATATGTTATCTCCTGCCCCAATTCCTTCAACAACTTGGGATGCAAGGCATTCAACCCAGGCAAAATATTAATTCAGCAGAGCCAGTCTTCCCAACACATCTAACCATCACTTTCACCCCTCCACGGTCTTTACTTCTGCTGGTGCTTTGTTAGCATCCTGTCGCTATGTACAAAATAGCAGTATTATGAAGTGCTCATTAAGCCATCAACCCTTGTCCTGCACAGAGTAAAGGGCCTGTCCAGAGTAAAGGGCCTGTCCCACTTAGGCGACTTTTTCAGCGAGTCACTGTCGTGGCGTGATGCCAAGAAACCAGCCCCCTACAACAACGTCTACGACAGGCTGCCACCTAGTCGACGTCAAGCTACTTCCCAATTCGTTGCGACACGTGACGTCAACCCACGACAACACCCGCGACAGCCTACAACGATATGGACAACAGCCTACGACAACCGAAGTCAGTACGCGACAAGCTACCACCCTGACGGCGTCAACTGAAGACAGGTGGAGCGGTGCACTTTCTTCCAAATGACGCAGCGTTACTTCTCGTGACGCCGATACTGTCATCGGTTGACGTAGCATGACGTAGGCTACCGCCACTTGAATTCACCAAAGTCAGCACCCGGCGACAGCCAACGTCAGATGGCGTCAACCTGGCGACAACCTACGACAACCCCTACGCCAGGAGAAGTCACGCTAACTGTTGCCGAGAGGTTTTAAACATTTCAAAACCAAGCAGCGACAAGAAAAAGGCTACGATACTTGAGGCAGCAGCTCAGGACAATACAGGCATTACGCCACCACCATGTGGTGGCAGCCTATTTTCTGGCTATCGCTGAAAAAGTCACCTAAGTGGAACAAGCCCTTTTGTGTCCCTTTGACCAGAGTCCACATCGACCATCATTCACCCACTTACATTAATTCCACTCTCCAATGTGCGTGTGTTTGGGACATGGGAGGAAACTAAAGAAACCAGAGGAAACACACATGGTCACAGGGTGAACATGCAAACTCTACACAGCTGTCCACTTACCTTGGTGGATTTTGTGCCTGCACCAGGAACATTCTTGTTGTTTTCAATTGTTTCAATGTCGATCACAATAAATTCCTCCAGCTGCCCAGGTTGAAACAGGCTGTAAAAAGGGTAGCGCCAATAAGTGGAACCATCAATTTCAGCAACTATAACATATGAAAAACTAAATTAGTACATCTGTCGTGACATTCATCTCCTTACAGTGGAAAACTGCCATTTAAATTATAAAAACGGACGTTAAAAACTACCACAAACAAATCTGGGCTCTAATGGAGTGCATAGTGAATGTGATCAAGTAATTAAAACACAATGGGAGAGAGAAAGATGCTCAAGTAATACGACCTTATCCATCCACTATTTAGAAACATAGAAAATAGGTGCAGGAGGTCATTCGGCCCTTTGAGCCAGCACCGCCATTCAATATGATCATGCCTGATCGTCCGCTATCAATAACCCGTGCCTGCCTTCTCCCCATATCCCTTGACTCCACTAGCCCCTAGAGCTCTATCCAACTCTCTCACTATTTACAATTTCTGCAGTTACTTTAATAGGAATTTATCCAATTACTGTGAAAGCATATCAGAATCAGATCCAAACAGTGCCTTTTTCTAGTATTGCCTTCACCATTTGGCCGTTCTCCAATACATAGTCGTCCACACTATAAATGCAATGATATGCTTCACCGGTTTAAATTATTTGCTGGAAATATGCAGTTCTTTTGCATGGAGTAAAAAACTGACATAAGTATGCTTTCAAGCTTCATGAAAATCAAAATCCTGCTGGATTATAACTTTAAATTTGACTCTGCCCAATTCTTAGATGAGATACCAACATTGAACATTGGGGATACAGAATGGATCAAATCTAAAGTACTGTGGCCTATGAATTCCTAGGCCTGGTAAGTTGATTTTAATATCCAAACCTTTGTTAAACAGTAAAAACAGTAAGCGAGTCACACCACAAGAAGCGAGTTTGGTATTCCGAAAAATGCAAGGAATCATGGGATTTGTCAAAGGTATAAATAAAAATGGAACGAAGCGCTGTAGTTACAGTGAGTATGGTTTGGGTCCGATTTTTTTGGGTCTTTTTTCAAGTTTGTAGTTGTCAGGGGGCAGATACGAGTGGGAGACCTGGGGTGGGGGGGGGGGGGGGGGAAGCGGGGGACTGGACCGGCTCTCGACAACTGCACGCACACAGAACCGCGCCTCATCTGCAGCCAGGATTGAACCCGTGTCCCCGGCGCCACAAGCGCTGCCAAACCTCCACTGGACCCCCCCCCCCCCCCCCCGCGTGTCCCATCCCCGCCCGGAGGGCAGTCGGAGACGTCCAAACCGACGGGATACCAGCCCCCAGCCAGTGTGGAGAAGCACCAACTCCAGAGGAACCCTCCCGCCACCAACACCCGGTAGGAGCCCGTCCGCAGACTCTCTCTCTCTGACCAGAACGACTCCAGCAGCAGCGGCTCCGAATTGCCTGTCTTCAAGCAGGGCCGGCGGATGCCCATCTTCAGCAGGATCTCGGTGTCGGACTGGGAGGAGGGTAATGGTGGAGGGCTACCGGCCAGCCCATCCGGAGGGACGGGGATGGTCCAGCAGCAACTCAACAGCACCCACAGCGATGGAGAGCCGGGCCCGACCCCGACCACGGACGAAACACAAGTCTGCACACAATGCAGCACCACCGTTGCCGAGACTGTTTATCGCGAGTGACTTATGCCCTGGGCATGCACAGTCGGAATACCAAACTCGTTTATAGTGAAACATGGTCAACAGCACAAGTTGTCATTCAACCAACATATCTATATGTCAAGCAGTAAATGGTCATTTTGATTTTCTAAATCTGTCAAATGATGATAATGACGACGATACTTTATTGTTACAAGTTCCTATGTACCTAATACAGTGAAATTCTTTGTTTTGCAAACAATCTAGTAAATTCATACTAAAGAAAAGTACATTTATGCTGGGTGAAACGTTTTTGGTCAGATTGACTGACCATAGAGCATCTTGGCGCTCTGCACATCAAATTATTTCCAATAATGCACATCATCTCAGATAGGGCCAAACAGCAGGCAGCCTTTGTATCAAGCTTATGCAATATCTTAACAAAAGCATCCATATGTTACATCCATACACACTATCAAAAGCCAACCATTTTACTAAGTCAGGTGGAAAGGAAGTGGTGGAAACAATGAATTTCAGGTGCTGGTTTAGAAAAAAAGACACAGTATGCTGGCTAACACAAAGAATCAGGCAGCATCTCTGGAGTACATGGATGCATAACGTTTAGGGTCGGGAACTATCTTCAGACTCTGAATCTAAAGAAGGATTCCGACCCGAATCGTCACCTATCCATGTTCTCCAGATATGGTGCATGACCCATTGTGTTACTCCAGCTCTTTTGTGTTTTTTTTCAGGTGGAAAATAATTCAGCTCAGACATCTTAGTGTCTCCTAACTTGAAGAGGAACAAGTTGTTTAGTCTTCCCACCATGACACAAGAAGCATGGCAGCTGTTAAGAACTGAATCATTTGTTACTTTATCATTTGCACACAGGGGAAAAATATGAACAGTATCCTGCTCTTGCAAAAGCAATCTGTCTCCTAACAAACATTACATTTTAACTGTCCTTCCATGCATGGCCACAAGATGACATCTAACAAGAAATATCAATCTGCAGATCTGAAAATTTCCAGATGTTATCAGTGATATAAAATAACTAAGATGGCCTCTGTGCAGAGTTAAAACTGAAAGACCGGGTTTACTTGTCCGTGTTGACTCTGAAGTAGCATTTTATTACTCTCCTGTTTGTAATTATTTCCTTTCCATTTAAAAAAAATTGGACGAAAGTGTGGGAAATCTCCCCACTTATGTTGTAGCAATAAATTCAAGCTAGGTTAGTTTACAATATCACGCTCCATACTAAGGGAGCTGCCTCCACCCCACTCCCTTCTCTAGCTAAGCACGTATGCAGGCAATCCCTGATTTTCCTTCATCTTTTATACTGGTCTTTTCTGTTGTTGTCACGCTTAGCCATCCTCACTGTCCAGATCCTATTCTTATAATCATGAATGTTTGACCCATGTGGATGCAATTATTCCCATTCTGACTGATTTATAAGCTGCAGTTGATTTTATTTAAATATACAATGCAATGAGGGATCAACTAGTATTTAATATGAGGTTGAGCTAAATACCAGACTTCCATCAAAGTGTATTAAACAAGATTGGCATCAAATCTATTTCATAGCTTCTTCTGTCTTTTTGTTGGCACTCTTTCAACTTTCAATGTTAGATGATTCCATCCAAATGACACATCTGAATGGAAAATTGTTGCATCATGACTGTTATGTCCTTTGTGATTAACTAGTATCAAATTCAGTTTTAGCATTGCAATAAATTAAACATTTGCAGCCACCGGGTGGCGCCATAAGTGGCAGTCTCGCCAACAGCCTGCCTTGTCCCTTTCTTCTTTTGTTGTTTTTAAATCTGTTTTATTTATATATTTTAGTGTATCTTTAGTTTTTGTATTATGTGTGGGGTGGGGCTGGGGTCGGGGTAAACTTTTTCGTCTCTTCCCTCGACGGAGATGCGACTTTTTCCATATCGCATCTCCGTCTGCACTGCACTCCAACATTGTGGAGCTGGAGGTCCCATTGTTAGGGATCGACTTCGGGAGTTCCAACCACAGGAACTTCGACCACCTCGATCGCCCTGTTGCGGGGGCTTTAATCTCCCCAACCGTGGGAGATAAAGAGGAACACTTCGCCTTCCATCACAGTGGGGAATGTGAGGTTGCCCGAAAAACAAGATGGACGTGCTGCCTGTGCAGGTGGGGACTTGGAGGGATTGCCGTGAGCATGATGATCTCGGTGTTTTCAGTGACATCCCGCCATGAGAACATCCTGGAGTCTGGTGAGAGTGTGGACGACTTGCTGACTGTTCGGGCAGACAGGGACTGCAGAGGGAGTGACATCGGTCGGTACAACTCTGGTCACATCACAGCGAAGGAACATGTGTGTGGCCCGGAGATTGAACTGATGGCTGTGGGTTTCCGCTTATGCTCAAGGGATTCTCACACGCTGCTGTGGTGGCTGTTTATATTTAATCTTTATGTAGTTTTGCATCTTGTTACTTTTTTGGTATGACTGTATGGTCAATCAAATTCCACTGTATCTCGGTACAGGTGACATTAAGAACCATTGAACCCTTTTGAGTGTCCATTCAAAAGATATTGTCAATTATTAATATACAATAATGTTAAAATGTTGACGTAAATACAATCAATCTATCCTTCAGCTCAATCCGTGTTGGCAGTATATATATATTGATAAACACAATATTATTGCCCAGTAACATATGTGCCAAAACACTAGAAACGGTACAGAGGAAATGTACCAAGATGGCATCTGGACTAGTGTATTTCATTCGGACAAAAGATTGGCTAGGATGGAATATTTTCTTTAGCTCAGATGAGAGTTAATTGAGGAACAAAATAATGAGAGGCTTGGATAAACTGATCAAGAAAACTACCTACCTCAGTAGAGAGGTCATTAAATTGGAAGTGTCAATTTAACATAATTGGTCAAACAAGGATCACATAAGTAGATTTTTTTTCCATCCAAAAACACAAGGAGATCTAGATCTTGTGGACGGGGGAAAAAAACAGCAGAAAAGCAGACTCACATCACATTTATCTGATGTACTGCAAATCTCAAGGCTTTAGACCAAGAGTGATAAAGTGGGATAAACTGCAGTTTTCTCTCAGCTGGATAGAAGTTCCCTTCCTGTGCCATAACCTTTATAGAATTCAATTAAACTATAAATATGAGGCAGAAGTGGTGCAGGAACTTACTCTGTAAACTAGAAGGGTCAATGAGGTGCACAGCACTAGTCACACGGGTGCAAACACATATCTGACTCATGTTTCCAAGGCTCTGTGCGACACGTGGTGGCAAGCATACCAAATTATCCTGCAAAAGGAAACAAAGTGGATTGAAGACTTCAGCAAAGACTCTGCTGCAAAATGTGCAACATTTACTTTGTCCTTTAAAGTTCAAATTTGAAACTGAGTTACTGAAAGTATCAGCAATCGATGCACAACCTGATCAAATGTTTACAAGCAAATGACATTTGAAATCTGCTTTTACGCAGATATTATTTCCTACCTTGCAGACTGGGACAATTTCCACAGAGAAGGTACTTTTATAATTGTAGCTATTACTGTGGACATCGTGGGAGATAAGGCGCTGAGATGCTTTATACCTTTGAAGACATAAAACATACATTTGTTTTGGAATATATAAAAGAAAACCCCAATGTATTTTCAAGAAAATATACATTATATCCTCTCAAAAAAAGATGATCAGCATACGAGGAGCTTAAAAATGATAACAGGTTTATTTTTATAAATCCCTCAGGGAAAATAGTAGTCATTAAGTAAGAGTTTACAAAGGATGCCTGAGGACAATTACTTTTCAATGGTTCAGTCAGTGGTGCTTTATTTGTCACCATATATAACTACACAATGAAATTCTCGATATACTGGAGCAGTCCCGCGAACTAACGTCCCTCTCCTCATCCGGCCTTTGGACTTTACCATATTGAATTGAAGAGAAATTACATAATTATTTGACAAAAGCAAACCTATTGTAGTTGAATCTGCAAGTTTTCCAAACGACATGGAGATCAGTGCCATGTTTAGGAGAGCTGTCCCAAGGATTAATTAAACAATAACTGGTCACAAGCAAGTCAGATCTTTCTGTTATACTCCGATAGAATATTCCTGGGAGTCAGGAATATTGACTCCAGAACAAATGAACTCTCAAAATATCAGATTTAACAACATGAACAAAATAACTTCCTGTCATTTACAACCTATTGTCTATATTACAGCTGAAAAGGTAATCTACTGTTGAAAATCACTTGTAAGATACACCATGGGCAGTAAGAATAAATTATGGGTGGGGAGGATATTTAACATTCATATTCAAGAATGGGTCTGTATTACAGGTACAGGATACTGAGTTGTTGATCAGCCATGGTCATATTGAATGGCGGTGCATGCTCGAAGGGCCGAATGGCCTACTCCTGCACCTATTTTCTATGTTTCTAGCTCTGTTACAGATCAAGTAAATTTCTCTCGAAAGTTCCAGACGGGATCTGTGGCAACGGATGGAGATTAACACATACATTTGTTTTGGAATATATACATAGTATATTTTTATGTAAATGTATTGTATGTAAATGTAAATGTATTTTCTAGAAAATATACTCGTCAGGTACATTACACTACTATCTTATAAAACTCATATTCTTAATCCATATACCCATTTTAGATGCATATGCTCATGAGCATTCAGTGTACATGCTAATGCAGATGTATAGATTCCGTTTCACATTGAGAACATCCCCCTCTGCAGACTTGGCAGACCAGTGTGCTAAAAGGGATAGATTCAAAATTGCATATCCACAAGTACCTGTGATCCCTCAGCTATTGGACTGTAGTCCACTACAATCTGTAACCTCAACTCCCTAACATTTAATATCTTGTCAGGATAGTCAATATAATGACCACCTTGCCACGCATAGTCACAAATTGGGTGTCAATTTGGTGAACCACAATAGGAATGCCAAACAGAACCAGCAGGTTATCAATAGAAATAACTAGTGCAACAACTAACATATCAAAGCTTTACAGTCTTGCCGAATTCAGCTGTGAATGGCGATGAACTATTAAGTAACTAATGGAAGGAAGGAGCACCATGAGAATCTTATCAATGATCCGAGCCAAATGCAAGACAGAAGCCATCTTAAGTCAGGTGAATTCCCAGAATGATTCACCTGAAATTGCCAATGACACCAAAGCTAGTGCACTTCATAAACAGCAGGAAATAACTGAATGAACCATGCACATTAAAGATTCCATAACCCTGCCAACATCCCAGATGGAATCAGGATGTATGCTCTTGGATCACTCGAGTTTCTAGCCAAGTTGTTCAGGTGCAGCAACAGCAATGACACCAATTCATCAAATGGATACACTGGATCATCAACAAATGAATCGTCAAGATGACTTAACTGTAACATGACCACTAATGGGCAGCTTCGATTATAGGTCAATGGACCCCTCTCTATTGTTTGGTCAGAAGTGGAGATGATCAGATGACTACAACCCCATTCACAAGACTGGACAAAACTCAGGCAAAAAAGTAGCAAATAACACATCAGTGCCCGATGATACCATTTCCAAGGGAGTAACTAACCATAGCCCCTACACATTCAACAAGATTACAATCTTCAAGTACCTGCCCAGCAACCCTTGGTAACCACCTCTCACCAAAAACTTTAGAGCTGCCATGCCAGTACAGTAGATATACTCAGTACGTCATCTGCATGGGATTAGAAGTTGCAGATTACAGTGGAATATAGTCCTATATCTGAGGGGGTCACAGGACCTCATGGATATGCAGTTTTGAATCTATTCCATTTTGCGCAGTGGTATCCTAGAAAGCGGCACAGAGCGTTCATATTTATCCCTCAGAAAAAACCTTAAATCTTTTGGATTAATTCTAACCAATCAATTAACATGCCAAAACTATCTCAGTTTGCAAGATTCTTCTTTCTAAGCCTTCTCCAGATTCTTTCTGCCCTTTGATCAAGAAATCTGAAGCAAGATGGGAGTGTGACACAAAGTACATGACAGTATGGTTTTATATCTGAAGGACTATTTTTGGATAGAAACATAGAAAATAGGTGCAGGACGAGGCCATTCGGCTCTTCGAGCCAGCACCGCCATTCATTGTGATCATGGCTGATCGTCCGCTATCAATAACCTGTGCCTGCCTTCACCCCATATCCCTCGACTCCACTAGCCCCTAGAGCTCTATCCAACTCTCGCTTAAATCCATCCAGTGATTTGGCCTCCACTGCCCTCTGTGGCAGGGAATTCCATAAATTCACAACTCTCTGGGTAAAAAAGTTTTTTCTCACCTCAGTCTTAAATGACCTCCCCTTTATTCTAAGGCTGTGGCCCCTGGTTCTGGATTCACCCAACATTGGGAACATTTTTCCTGCATCTAGCTTGTCCAGTCCTTTTATAATTTTATGTTTCTATAAGATCTCCCCTCATCCTTCTAAACTCCAGTGAATACAAACCTAGTCTTTTCAATCTTTCCTCATATGACAGTCCCGCCATCCCAGGGATCAATCTCGTGAACCTACGCTGCACTGCCACAATCACAAGGATGTCCTTCCTCAAATTAGGAGACCAAAACTGTACACAATACTCCAGATGTGGTCTCACCAGAGCCCTACACAACTGCAGAAGAACTTATTTACTCCTATACTGAAATCCTCGTTATGAAAGCCAACATTCCATTATCTTTCTTCACTGCCTGCTGTACCTGCACGCCAACTTTCAGTGACTGGTGTACAAGGACACCCTGGTCTCGCTGTATGTCCCCCTTACCTAACCTAACCCCATTGAGATAATAATCTGCCCCCTTGTTTTTGCCACCAAAGTGGATAACCTCACATTTATCTATATTATACTGCATCTGCCTACTCACTCAACCTGTCCAGGTCCCCCTGCAACCTCCTAACATCCTCTTCACAGTTCACACTGCCACCCAGCTTTGTGTCATCCACAAACTTCCTTGTGTTGCTCCTAATTCCCTCTTCCAAATCATTAATATAAATGGTAAACAGTTGCGGCCCCAACACCGAGCCTTGCGGCACGCCACTCGCCACTGCCTGCCATTCTGAAAAGGACCCGTTCACTCCTACTCTTTGCTTCCGGTCTGCCAACCAATTTTCTATCCATGTCAACACCCTACCCCAATACCATGTGCTCTAATTTTAGTCACCAGTCTCCCGTGCGGGACCTTATCAAAGGCTTACTGAAGGTCTAGATACACTACATCCACTGGCACCACTTCATCCATTTTACTTGTCACATCCTCAAAAAATTCCAGAAGATTAATCAAGCATGACTTCCCTTTCATAAATCCACGTTGACTTGGACTAATCCTTTTACTGCTATCCAAATGCTGCATTATTACCTCTTTAATAACTTTCTCCAGCATCTTTCCCACCACCGGAGTCAGGCTAACTGGTCTGTAATTCCCCGTTTTCTCTCTCGCTCCTTTCTTGAAAAGTGGGATAACATTAGCTATCCTCCAATCCACAGGAACTGATCCTGAATCTATTGAACATTGGAAAATGATCACCAATGCGTCCACTATTTCTAGAGCCACCTCCCTGAGGACCCTGGGATGCAGACCATGAGGCCCAGGGAATTTATCATCCTTCAGTCCCATTAGCCTACCCAATACTATTTCTCACCTAATGAAAATTTATTTCAGTTCTTCTACCCCCTTAGATCTTCTGTCTTCCAGTACATCTGGGAGATTGTTTGTGTCCTCCTTAGTGAAGACAGATCCGAAGTACCTATTCAACTCTTTTGCCATTTCCTTGTTGCCCATAATTATTTCACCCGTGTCTGCCTTCAAGGGACCCACATTTGACTTTGCTATTTTTTTTCCCTTAACATATCTAAAGAAGCTTTTACTGTCCTTCTTTTATATTCCTGGCCAGTTTCCCCTCATACTTCATCTTTTCAGCCCGTATTGCCCGTTTTGCTGCCTTCTGTTGTCCTATGAAAGTTTCCCAATCCTCTGGCTTCCGGCTACTCTTTGCTGTGTTATACATCTTTTCTTTTAGTTTTATTCTATCCCTAACTTCTCTTGTCAGCCACGGTTGCCTCCTATTCCCCTTAGAATCGTTCTTCCTTTTTGGAATGAAATGATCCTGCGTCTTCCGGATTATGCCCAGAAATTCCTGCCATTGCTGTTCCACCATCATTCCTGCAAGGATCCCTTTCCAGTCTACTTTGGCCAGCTCCCCTCTCATGCCTTCATAGTCCCCTTTGTTCAACGGGAAGGGAACCTAAAAAAGCGGAATATCCCGCCAAAAGCGGGATAGTTGGGAGGTCTGCAACTGCATCACTGCCACTTCCGATTTAACGTTCTCCTTCTCAAATTGCAGATTAAAACTAATCATATTATGATCACTACCTCCAAGTGGTTCTTTTACCTCGAGTTCTCTTATCATATCTGGTTCATTGGACAACACTAAATCCAGAATTGCCTTTTCTCTGGTCGGCTCCATTACAAGCTGCTCTAAGAATCCATCTTGGAGGCATTCTACAAACTCTCTTTCTTGGGGTCCTGAACCAACCTGATTTTCCCAGTCTACCTGCATATTGAAATCCCCCATCACCACAGTGGCATTACCTTTGTTACATACCAGTTTTAACTCCTGTTGCAACTTACACCCTACATCCGGGCTACTATTTGGGGGTCCGTAAATAACACCAATTAGTGTCTTCTTACCTTTACAATTCCTCAACTCAATCCACAGTGACTCTACCTCATCAGTCCATATGTCTTCCCTCGCAAGGGACTGAATTCCATCCCTCACCAGCAGAGCTACCCCTCCTCCTCTGCCCACCTGCCTGTCCTTTCTATAGGATGTATAACCCTGAATATTAAGTTCCGAGGCCCGATCCTCCTGCAGCCAAGCATCAGTAACCCCCACAATGTCATATCTACCAACCGCTAACTGAGCCTCAAGCTCATCTAATTTCCTTCTTATACTTCGCGCATTCATATACAATACTTTTAATTCCTTACGCATCTCACCTTTCACATCGATCCCTATTACACTTGGCCATACTCTCCTATCCCTTTGTGAGCTTCTTTTCCTGTTAATTCTGGGGTCATTAACCATCCCTTTACTCTCTTTCCCTTTAACTCCATCGTTGACTATCTCATTTGACACCCCACCGCCGTTATTCAGTTTAAAACCACCCGTGTAGCAGTGGCAAACCTGCCTGCAGAATGCTGGTCCCCCACCAGTTAAGATGCAATCTGTCCCTTTTGTACAGTTCCCCCTTACTCCAAAACAGATCCCAGTGATCTAAGAATCTAAATCCCTGCCCCCTGCACCAGTTCCTAAGCTACACATTCAGGTCCCGTATCTCCCTGTTCCTGCTCTCGCCAGCACGAGGAACTGGAAGCAAATCGGAGGTAACAACCCTGGAGGTCCTGCTTTTCAGCATTTTTCCGAGCTCTCTAAAGGCACGCTGCAGAATATCCATCCCCTTCTTTCGGACATCGTTTGTGCCGACATACACTACCACTTCTGGCTGTTCACCTTCGCCCTTGAGGATTTTCTGCACTCTGTCCGTGACATCCTGGATCCTGGCACCAGGAAGGCAGCACACCATCCTCGAATCCTGTCTGTTGCCGCAGAAACCCCTGTCTGTACCTCTCACAATGGAGTCTCCAACTACAATGGCGTTGCCCAATGTTGGCCTCTTTGGTTTTGGCTCAACAGCCCTTTTTGCTTCGCAAGCCAGTCCGCCGCTCAGTGTTTTAACGTCTTCTGTCCCTACAGCTTCTAAGTAGGTGAACCTGTTCACAAGAGGTACAACACCCGGGGAACTTTGCATTCCAAGTTTCCCTCCCTTTCTCACCGTCACCCACTTTCTTTCTTCCAGCACCTTAGGTGTAACAATCTCACTGTAGGACATGTCGAGGAACGACTCCATTTCTCGGACGAACCTGAGGTCATCCACTTGCTTCTCCAGTTCCCCAACACGGTCCTCCAGGAGCTGTACCTGGATGCACTTCTCACATTTGTAACAGCCAGAGGCACCAGCAGTGTCCTTGACCTCCCACATACTGCAAGATTCGCACTGAATCAGCTTGCTTGACATCTCCTGCTTTCGTCTCTCCCTCTCCAGCGTTTTGTGTAGCCTCCTCTCCGAAGACTCTCGAACCAAAGACCAGCACTTTTCTCACAAGGCCGCTCCCTCATTGCTGCTCCCTCAGAGCTGTCTTGCTTATATTGACTGATAAATTACCTAATTTACAATCAAATTCCTCAGTTTAACTGTTTTCACCCTCTGACTCACTGCTAGCTCTCCTCCCACTCCGGCTAGAGTCAGTGTTTTCTCCTGCTTATCTCTGTTGCTGTTGCTTCCAAATCCACGGGAGCTCTGAATTGAATAGCATCAATTTTTCCACATCATTGAAGTAATCTCACTTTTCCTTTGTCTTGTTCCATACCATAATTAAATTTGACATTTGATAGGCCATGCAAGTGCTTTAATACCTGTACCACATTTAACGCTTTGAATTGCAACATTTCAATACCTACTTGCAAGGAACTGTACACTGTAGAAAGTCCACCATCTTCTGGGCATGTTGCTTGGAACCGTAATAGAAATCGAGACCATCTAAAAACAAAACTCTTGTCAGCGCTGATTACACTGGTTATTTCAAATAATTCAAGTATACAATCGCAAAATTGAAACAGTTAATATGTGAAAACATTTTTTAAAGTCATTGGATGTTCAATGAAAGGTCATCAAACCACAATATTTAATTTACTGCATTCTCCACAAGTTGCCCATATGTCTAGTATTTACTGTTTGTGTTTCATAGTTCTAGGGTTAGCAGTATTATAATGTAGTGTCAAAAGAAATGGACATATGCGAACACAAATAAGACACATTTAAATCCTGCATTGTTATCCAAACCTATGTATTCGGCATTTGTGGACAGGGAAACGGTTAATTTATAAAGGTACTGTCCAGTCTGCTGTCAAGTTATTGACCCAAACAAATAACAAATTTTCTTTCTACAGATGCTGTCTGATATGTTTTTCCAGCATATTCTGTTATTTCAGATTTCCACATTTTACTTTAAAGAAACATTTTCCCCCAAACCCAGAGAAATATTGAACTTTAATTGATTTTGATTTCTGTTAATTTTAATCTGTGTTTCTCAAACTTCATTATTTTTTACACTAATATAATGCAATTATTACATCAGTATTTTGTATTTTATTTCAAAACTACCCATTTCTGTTAATTTAATCTTTCACCTTTTAAAAAAGTTTCAAAAAACATGATTGTATCACTGACTGCTGTACCTATATTCTACCAAGGCACATGAGAATTTAAAACCTCCCTTACCATTTGTTTGTAGAGACAAAACTCAATGCCTTAGGGTCACTTTCCACGAGAATCAGAGGGAACAAAAAAGTCCTAATCATAAACTTTCTACAGCCATAAGCTTCCACATAAAACTCAGCTCTTATATCTTCCACGGTCAAATAACCAGGAAACTGTAATTCCACAATTTTCATTTAAGTAACTTGATCAAGGACTACATCTTCAGAGGACGAAAAGTTAAGAGAGCACTCTACGATATTTGATGGTACTAAAGATTATTTCATAAACATTCACTTACCATGGATCTCCTTAACACGAAGTGTGTTTTGATGTAGCTTATGTTTCAGGATTAATTGTTCCAAGTAATAAAAAGTTTTCTTGTGTGTGGTCTAGGAATGCCAAACAGCGAAAAGAAAACATATTTTCATATTGATTTTATGTAATCAAATATATATATAATTCCGTTTTTTCTCTGCATGATTTAACAAAGTACTTTTAGAACACTTTTATTGAATGAAGGTCAGTTTCACTGAAAAAATGTCAGAAATAAAATTTATACTTTATCAAGTTATAACAAAAGGCTTCATTTTGTCAATTATTACATTTGTACATGCTTATTGTGCTCATAGTTAAGTATCTTCTAGTGCATATTTTTGTATGTACATGTACATTTATAGAATTTTACAAAATGAAGTGAATGTTTATATGTAGAGATGTAAATACATCACATCACCATCAGGTTTCTCACTTTCCACAAGAGAAAGAGGCACAGCTGGTAGAACTGCTGACTTTTAACACAGGGTGGTGGGCGTATGGAACAAGCTGCCAGGTAATTGAGGCTGGGACTATCCCATCATTTAAGAATCAGTTAGACGGGTACATGGATAGGACAGGTTTGGAGGGTTATGGACCAAGCGCAGGCAAGTGGGGCTAGGGTGGCTGGGACATTGTTGGCCGGTGTGGGCGGGTTGGGCCGAAGGGCCTGATTCCACACTGTATCAGTCTATGATTCAGTGCCTGGTCAATCCTGACCTTAGATGCTGTTAATGTGAAGTTTACACGTTCTCCCTGTGACCTCTGGGAGCACACCAGGTGCTCCGTCCGGGTTCCTCCCACATCCCAAAGATGTCTAGGTCTGTAGGTTAATTGGCCCTAGTGTGTTGGGAGTAGATGAGAAAGAGGGATGACCTAGGACTAGTGTGAACAGGTGATCAATGGTCAGCATAGAAGATATAAGAAAATGAACTACAAGTAAACTAGTGTTTACTGTTTAGTGCTGCATAAATAATTAACTTAGATATTAAATCTCGACACTTAATTATGGCATTCCTATGTGATAGGATGTCTGCACACCCTATAATTTCCACCTTGCATCCAGCTGTCTTATCTAACTGAGAAATCATCAAGAGTTGGACTCCGTTACCCAACCAGTTTGAGGTGGATACAGAGTAGCAGGCTCCAGGGTGCAAAGAGAAGGATTTTTGAAAAATGCATTAATTTACTCTAAATAATTCAATGCACTTTAGTTCTCTGCTGTATTTTTTCCATAAATGATTTTTCAACAATGAAATCGGAAGGCTGGACACAGTATCCTGTGTTAAAATGTGTTTCTCTCATCCACATTCAATAACATAGACATACATGTGCAAACATGTAACCAAAAGGGGTTCAACCGCTGAAATCAGCTGGGAGATGGGAAAAGTCCAGCCAACCTGCTGCGTTAGAGTTTTTCTTCTACAGTGCGGAAACAGTGATCACCCCGTACACTAACACTATCCTACATACTAGGGACAATTTACAATTTTACCAAAGCCAATCAACCTACAAACCTGTATGTCTTTGGAGTATGGGGGGAAACTGGAGCATCCGGAGAATACCCACACGGTCAGGATCAAACCTGGGTCTCTAGCCTGTAAAGCAGCAGCTCTATCCCTGCGCCACTGTGCCGCTCCATCTGCTTCAGATCTGCCAACAATCAGCAAAATAACCTTGCACATAAAATCTTGTATGTAAATTATAACTCAGTTCATTCCGAGTTATAACATATTTTACAGTTGTTGCAGTAAATAATGTGTATTTAATAGATGCTCATTACATATACATCAACACCTTATAAAACATTGTAGTGCTATTAATCACACTGTAGTATGAATACATGTTACTTTTGTACAATTAAAACAGCAGTTTACTCGCCTTCTGTCGGACCTGCACTACCGCTTTCCAATAGTCTTTAGCTTCAACGCGGTGGCAATCATCACACATCTGTGACAAGATGACAAAATCTACCACAAACACCTGCTGCAATATTGTTCCGCTCATTACCTGCACACAAGACTTGCTGTTAGAAAATTCAAATTATGTTGAGCATTATATACGGCAGAATGACAACTATAAATGATTTAAGTGGGGCACACGGTCAGAATGTTGACCTCAATCAAAGGTTCACGACATCCGGGAAATAAAGTCATTCAGCCAGGTCAGTAACGTTATAAGCTGTGCACCATGCCTGCGCCATCTGACCGGGTAAAGTAAATTAAGAAAAAAGTAAAGTTCTCATGAGGTTTGAAAAACTGAGAATCGTATCTACAAAGAGCCTATCTAATAAACAATCATTCAATACGAGTGCAATTGCACCCTAGACAGTTCAAATTTGGCCAGCAGAGGCAAAGAATAATCCCGCGGAGATTCCTTGCTTGAATACGTATGGAAGCAGTATGGGACTAATCATCAAAACTCAGCTTTGAAGATCAGTCAAAGAATTAACATTTTTAAATGACATTTTTTAACCACTTTTCAATTTTATATTCAAGATCCATCATGACATTTAACATCACAATGAATATGTTACCTCATGAAGAAATTGTAATATAAACAAAAAAACAGATTTCTCAGTTCCTCAAACAATGAAGTGATATGGATTGAAATTACTTAAAAATAACCTGCTTCTCACCTCCTTTTGAATGGTAAGCTTGACCTTTAACCTCTTGGAATGAGGCTCTGTCCAAATAAAGCCTGCATCTATTAGTCGCACCTGAATAATGGAAACAGTGTTGATGTTGATAATTATAATACCTCAATGGTCAGTTTTGCCCACGGATGAATTTTCTATACAGAAGCACATCCAAATTTACTGCACCTAACTGAGGATCGCACAAAAATTCCACAATGAAGATCTTAATCATTTTGTTCATTGCATTATCTTGCAATGTCAAAATACAAACATTATTCCCTCTGCCAATTTTCTCTCATGTTCAGAAACAGTCAATTTAATGGTTGTATGCAAAACATAAACCCTGCTAAATATTGTTCCATCCATCAAACTATAATCTAACATTATTTACATGAGCATTTATAGGAACCAGTGTGGGAAGCATTACATTTATCACAGAAAGACCATGAGCAACAAACCTGACTGATTTATCTTTCCTAAGTTCTTAGAAACGGCCAAAGGAGCTTTAACAAATTTGCTGCATTCATTGTCACTCCAAAGATGATCAAACAGGAAGAAAACACAAATCAAATGGAAGACTTGTTCAGTACACATCAACTAATCAGGCACTAAAAATTGCTGTAATGTTAATTGCTACGATTAATTTAAAATTACATTTGAGAAAAAAATTTAAAAATGCATATTACATACTAATGCCTTGGTCAAAATAATTTGGATTATTTTCATTATAAAATAGAGAAACGCAAAAGAAAAAAGTTCTAATTTTCAAACTAATAGATTTGAGGATTTAAAAAAAAGTAGTATCAGGTGTAAGCAGCACTCCAAGTTTAAAATGCTTTATGACTAAAAGGCAATCTGCTGTATCATCTTCAACTTGAAAATTGACTCAGTTTCTCTTTGCACAGAAGCTAACTGAACTTTAGGGTGGTTTTACAAAATATAACAAATGGGTTAAATTGACAGCCACACAATTTTAAGTACAGCGGACAACAGAATTGCCCAAAATTAGTCTTGTGGTGAACTGCCAGCATCTGTCACTTCCCCGAAAACAACTCGTCCATTGAGAAGTTATTTCCTAATCCAAGGAAGAGTACTGCAATCAGGCATTGCTGAAGAAAACAACAAGGCCAGTAAGCACTCATGTTCTGACTATATAACCTTTAGTTATCTCTTTGTTAAAGGTGATTCTGACAATTATTTGAAGCCTGCAGAATATGGATGACTTGCTGGGTACACAAAAAGCTGGAGAAACTCAGCGGGTGCAGCAGCATCTAAGGAGCGAAGGAGATAGGCTTGCTGTTTAGCTATCAACCAAGCTCATCTTTTAAAGAAAAATCCTCAGCCCAGACGTTTTCAGTACTGATGTATAATAGATGATGATGCCCAAAGTTAGCATTTCACCAGTCTGCACTGTGTGCTCCATGTGAACAAAAAGTGTCTGAATGAAAACTTCCCTCTTTCTCATGTAGCATTTTTACATCAGTCTCATCCCTGAGGTTTTTGACAGGATCAAATCTGCCAGCTGTCAGTAGTTCAGTGGTCAACCTAAATATCTTATTTGGTACCAAGCCATAGAAAAACTGGGAAATTGACAACTTTACAGAGTCGCTATACATAAAGTGACGTGTACGAATGAACTGCAGATGTTGATTTACACCGTAGACACAAAATGCTGGAGTAACTGAGCGGGACAGGCAGCGTCTCTGGAAAGAAGTCAAGACCCTTCTTCACAAAGTGATGTCACACTGGAGAGCTTGTGAGTACACTTAAATATTGATAAATCAATTTTGTAAACCAATACATCAGCTCCGTCTTCAAAAGAAGTAAATATTAACATTTTCTAGTTCTGTATTACAAAATATACGATCAGAAGTCTTTTGGAATCAATAACGAGATCTTTCAAACAGATAAGAAATTACTACAGCTTAATCTACAAAACGCGTATTCTTTGGCTGCAATTAAATAATGGTTCTTAAAAATAGAACCCGAGATAAAATAGCAAATTTTGCCAGATTACCCAATCTACTAACTTTGCTTAATGGAGACTTCAATTTTTTAAGACACAATGTTAAAAGTTCTCTTGATTCCAATGCACATTGCATCCAGGTACCAGGCGGTTGAAGATATCTGTGGAGGTAAAACAAAAGTTAGCATCCAAGTTAATTCATCTAAGCAAGCATGATGAATTTCAGCAACTAGGCTTAATTTGGACATGCAGATGGTGAAATATTTCATCGTACATCAATAGCAGTTAATTTAAAAGAAACACAATACTAGGTCGAAGTTACACGTCCAAAAATTAAAACAAAACAAATGCTTTTTGCTAAAATGCATCCATCATAATTATATTGCTTTTAACTACAAACTCATAACACAGAGAGAATGCCGTTTAGTTTTAATTTTCATTGATATAACTACTAACATGGTTCCACAAAATTAGAGATGCCATTGTATGAATAAAGAGAGGGAAGGGGGGTTGGGGGAGGCGGGAAAAAATGTTGATCTCCTCAAAGCCCAGAATCTATCACGGAAATCTTAAATAAAACTAATAATTTGGCTTCTGCTTAATGAAAGAAGCAATTGTAGATTACAATGAATGAAAACAAATTTCCTGAAAATGCAAATATCTACAAATATATTTTTAACATTTATCCAAGTTATGAAAATGAAGTATGTTTTAATCCGTCATTAATACTTTTGAATATGTGAAATGCTAATTCAAGCCAACTGAATATCTGGGTTTATAAATATACCAATGTCTTTTTATCACATTAGACATGAAAACTGCATTTGACCATTTATATAAAATGAGCCATTTTTGTAGAAATTGATTTGTAGTCCTTGACAAGAATAACATTTAAGAACTCTGAAAAAGCCAAGTATGTCAAACCATTTCATACTAATCTTCACACAAAAAATCTTACTAACCCTCTAAAAGCATAAATAAGCAGATTATAAATCTGAAGTTTTCATGCTTAATATGATAAAAAGACATTGGTATATTTTTAAACTCAGATATTCAGTTGGCTTGAATTAGCATTTAAAAATAATAATTTTGAAATACCTATTGACACCATGTTTAACTATCAACGCTCCATAAAAACAGATTTATAAGGTGTTTATCCTAACTGTATAATACTGTATTATCCTAACTGTATAATATAATGAGCCATTATATAATAACCAAAATATTCTGATCAATGCTGAAAATAACTTTTTAAAAAGATTAGGACTATAAATTCAAACCAAGCCTCTTTTATGGATAAAAAGTGTCAGTCAAGTAATTCTTGGGCCTGCATCAATTTAAGAAAGCCACAATTTCTTTGATGGACAATATTATTAAAATATGTGCTTTCTCCTGTCCTCATATACACATACTTAATAAACCAGGTCTTGTACAAAAACAGTTAAAATCTGCAATTATTACCTTTCACATTGCTTGCAAAAATGAACATTAACTTGTTTTGGGATTCCTTCTGTGATATCAACTTGGATCCGCAAGCAGGCAACACACATATTTGCAGGATTTGGAGATATGGGAATACCGCACTGGCAACATAGGCTAAGAATTAATAAAAAAACAATTAATTTGAATATATCTAAGGGTTTTTACTGACAGGACATTCAGTAGCAATATATAACATTCCATGTTCTGCAAAGAGAATTGGCAAGAATGAATCTTTCAAACTTTACCAACTCACTGAAAGCCCTTTTTTAATTTTTAACTATAAATGCTTACAATATGAAAGACAGAACAATACAATGTTTCATGTGACTTCAGAAAGCATTACTAGAATAACTAATGCAATGCTTAATTTACAAATAAGTTGTCAGGAATTTCTTAATAATCATAGCATCAATTAATTTATTTATTCAAGCATGGCAGAGGTTGGCGACAAGCATTATTATTTTAAGAATAATTTAGGAGAGCACCTGAAACACCGTGGTATGGAAGGCTAAGGGCTGAACACTATAAAGTGGGATTAGCGAAGACTACAATAAAGCAAAATTATAGGAACATAGAAGCTGGAAACACTCAGCAAGACAGACAGCATCTCCGGAAAGAGAATGTAGATGCTAAAATCTGCAACTGAACGATTCCAGCAATCTGTTCCTCTGTGAAAAGAGAAGCAGTAAAGGCATCAGGTCAGATATTCCAGAAACACAAGAGACTGGCGTTGCTGAAATATTGAGAGCAGAAAGTACTGGAGGAACTCAGCAGAAAGATTATGTAAAATTGCTGCTGACTCTCACCATGGAGCCAAGGGATATGGAGAAAAGGCAGGCACGGGTTATTGATTGGGGCCGATCAGCCAAGATCACAATGAATGGCGGTGCTGGCTCGAAGGGCCGAATGGCCTCCTCCTGCGCCTATTTTCCGTGTTTCTATGTCAAGCAGCATCAGTGGAAAGAGAAAGTCGGAGCATCTGACACAGATGCTGCTGTGCGTTGGCAACTATTTCAGGTCGAGTTTTTGTTTTTCCCTTGTATTACAGATTTGCAGCTGTGGTGGTCGTCAACGGGACTAGAGCGGCGGGAGCGGCAGCGGCACTTACATGTGGCCCCGGGTGTTGTCGGCGGCGGCGGGGGGCGGCAGGTACTCCATGCCCACTGCTGGAGCCGATGGTCCGTCCGTCCGTCCGTCAGGTCCAACCCTCTCCTCGCCACCTCACTGCTGGGAGACTGGAAGGCCAGAGGGAGAAGCGCGGCCTCGGCCCCGGCCCCTCCACCCCCTCACTCCCCGGCTCCCCCCCCCTCTCCTCACTCCGACCCTTCTCGATCCTTCTCTCCCCACAATGGCCGCCGCTGCGCGACAACGTGTGCTTGCCCCCCCCCGGCAGGACCCCGCCGCCAGCTGCCCGCGCCGCGCCTGTCACGCAGGCCTCCAACTCCACCGCCTGCAAACAGAAGCCCCTTTATTTTATGCCCATCATCTTTGTTTATGCCCTTCAAAGCTGCTCCTCCATTCATCCGGATCGTGGTTCATCCCCCTCAACGCCATCACCATGGAAGCTCTTTCTTCCCAAAAACCCTTTCTGGCTTAAGCCCCCCCCCTTCCACCACCTCCAGTTTAAATTCCATTTGGAATATTTTGGAGGATCAAGAACCAAGAACCATGCGTGGGCCCCATTTGGGAAGACAAACCAGGACAAAGTGCACCTTCACACTCACTGAAAGGCAGGGCTCTGGGGAGTGTTGTAGAGCAGATGGATCTAGGAGTGCAGGTACATAGTTCCCTGTGTGTAGTGTTGCAGGTAGATATGTAGTCAAGAAGGCTGTTGGTAAAGTAAAGTCTTTACCAACAAGTCTTCAGCAGTCAAGGTACCGAGTACACAAAATATGGCACAATGTAGAGTGTGGATTTGCTCCGGGTACTCCGGTCTGCTCCCACACAACAAACACGTACAGATTTGTAGGTTAATAATAATACTAATAATAATAATTATATATTTTATTGTCATTACACATAAGTGCAACGAGATTTGGTTTGCAATTCCATCCGATGTCATAACTTAAACGACTAATAAAATTTAGGTTTAGATACTCCGAGAACAAGGTTTGTGTAAAGAACATTAGAACAGTAAAACAGTCAAAACCAAAAGAGACTAAAGTGCAGATGTGTCTGCAACGTGACCATCCGAGGGAGACAGTCCATGGGGGTGGGGGGTACTCAGCAGGGCCGGTTCAGAGCCGCTATAGCTCTGGGAATGAAGCTGTTCCTGAGTCTGGAGGTGCGGGCGTAGAAGGCCTTGTAGCGTCTACCGGAAGGGAGTAGTTCGAACAGTCCATTACAAGGGTGAGAGGAGTCTTTATGGATGCTGATGGCCTTCCTTAGGCACCATGTGTGGTAGATGCCCTCCAAGGCTGGTAGCGGTGTCCCAATGATCATACAAATATGAAACAATCTTACTTGGATTACCTGAAATTAAAGCATATAATTAGTTAATTGTAGCAATGTTACAAAATTTTGAGATTTAAAAAATCAAGTCTGCAATTTATCCCATCAGATAAAACATAAAAATAAGTTTAATTTGACACCTAATTCACTTTCATATCTTCAATATTTAAAAAGTTATGGCCATTTTCATACTCAGAAATTAGCATCTTATTCCCTATTGCTTTTCCATTGACCACTCAAAAGCTGTGATCGAGGGCAGTCAAAACCCCATAACTTTCTTAAAAATTAAGAGAACTGAATGAAATGTTCAGTTATTATAGATTGAAGCATTCTGAAACAAATATGAAACAATCTTACTTGGATTACCTGAAATTAAAGCATATAATTAGTAGTTACCTAATTGTAGCTAATTACAAAATTCAATTACTAGATCTTAACATTCAATTACTAGATCTAAACATCTATTTCTTAAGAAAAGGCTAACATTTTTAAATAGCCTAAGTGTCCAAATAACATTCACACAAGAATTCACAATATAACATGATTTTTAAATCTCATTTACATGAATTTATAGGCCAAATTGAAGGAATTGGAATGAAATGTTTAATTCCCGTAAATTAATGGGCATTTAAATCATCTTGCGAGTGGGTTTTTGTGGAACGTTGCGGTTGCGGTGAATTTGAATCCCATATCGGCAGGAACAACGCTGCCGGTTCATATGGGGCCAAAATCACATTTTCGCCAATTAAATTTGGATTAAAGTCATCCTAAGAAGCAAGTTTATATGTAAAATACACGACTTACGTTATGTTTTGTCCCCTACTTGAGATTCGTCATATTGTAGGCGTTGAGGGCGTTAGAAGTAGCTTTTTATTTTACTCCAGCGATTAAATTGTCCCGCGATTTTGTTTTTAAACTTCCGAGAACGGAAGTCCAGTCGATTGTTCTGCAGCAGCTGGCAGCCCGAGGAAGTTCGCCTCCGACAGGCAGGAGAAAACGGCATTTTTATCCCCCCCCCCCACCCCCCCCCCTACCCCCCCCACCCCCAAAGGTGCGCACACGGCCAGTGGCAGAACTGCAGCGCCGCTGAAGGTAAGTTTTGTAACATCGCTATTAATTGGCTTCAGTAAAATTATAGGTAGACAAAAATGCTGGAGAAACTCAGCGGGTGAGGCAGCATCTATGGAGCAAAGGAAATAGGCAACGTTTCAGGTCAAAACCCTTCTTCAGAATGTCCAATCCCTTAATAATCTGAAGAAGGGTTTTGACCTGAAACAATGCCTATTTCCATCGCTCCATAGATGCTGCCTCACCCGCTGAGTTTCTCCAGCATTTTTGTCTACCTTCGATTTTCCAGCATCTGCAGTTCTTTCTTAAACATTCAGTAAAATTATAAATTGTCCCAAGTGTGTAGGATGGCGCTAATGTGCAGGTGGATCGCTGGTCTGCTCATATAGGTGGGCTGAAGGGCCTGTTTCTGCGCTGTATCTCTAAACTAAACTAAACAAATAAAGTGCTGGAGTAGCTCAGCATCCCTGGAGAAAAAGGGTGGGTAACGTTTCGGATTGGGTCTGAAGGAGGAGCCCATCCTTTCTCTCCAGAGTTGCTGTCTGACCCACTGAGTTACTCCAGCACTTTGTGTCTATGTATAGACAGCAGGTGCAGGAGTAGGCCATTCGGCCCTTTGAGCCAGCACCGTCATTCACTGTGATCATGGCTGATCATCCACATCAGTACCCCGTTCCTGCCTTCTCCCCATATCCCTTGACTCCGCTATCTTTAAGAGCTCTATCTAACTCTCTTGAAAGCATCCAGGGAATTGGCCTTCACTGCCTTCTGAGGCAGACAATTCCACAGATTCACAACTCTCTGAGTGAAAAAGTTATTCCTCATCTCCGTTCTAAATAGCCCACCCCTTATTCTTTAACTGTGGCCCCTAGTTCTGGACTCCCCCAACATTGGGAACATGTTTTCTGCCTCTACCATGTACAATCCCTTAATTACCTTATATGTTTCAATAAGATCCCCTCTCATCCTTCTAAATTCCAGTATGTACAAGCCCAGTCATTCCATTCTATCAACATATGACAGTCACGTCATTCCGAGAATTAACCTCGTGAACCTACGCTGCACTCCCTCAATAGCAAGAATGTCCTTTCTCGAATTTGGAGACCAAAACTGCACACAATACTCCATGTGTGATCTCACTAGGGATTTCTATATTGAAATGGAGCGTTGTGTTACAGTTGTACGAGAAATTGGTGAGGTTGCATTTGTAGTATTGTGTTCAGTTTTGGTCTCTCTGCTATAGGAAAGATTTTGTTGAACTAGAAAGAGTGTCAAGAAGATTTACAATGATGTTGCCAGGACTTGAGGGGCTGAACTATAGGGAGAGTTTGGGCAGGCTAGGACTATTATTTGGAGTGCAGACGGCTGAGGGGTGATATGTGGTGTATAAAATCATGAGAGGAATAAATAGGGTGAATGCACAGAGTCTTTTTCCAAGGGTAAGAAAATCATGAACTAGAGGTTCAGTTTAGTTTATTGTCATGTGTGCCGAGGTATAGTGAAAAGCTTTTGTTGCATGCTAACCAGTGAACAGAAATGATTACAATCGAGCCATTTACAATGTATTGAGGGTTATGTTGAAAGTGAAAGGGGAACGGTTTGACAGGAATCTGAGGGACAGTTTTTTTATATGGAGGGTGGTGGATATGTGGAACGAGCTGCCAGAGGAAATAGTTCAGACTGGTACAATACAACATTTAAAATACATTTGGACAGGTGCATGGATAGGAAAGGTTTAGATGGATATGGGCCAAATGTGGGCAAATGGGACTAGCATATATTGGGCATCTTGTTTGGCAGGTATAAGTTCAGCCTAGTTTATATGGGCCAGATTCCATGCTCTATGACTCGATCACTTGCTTCCTTTAATTTCCAGAAATGTATTAATTTCTGCATTGCGGGAATTAAACAAATGAAAATTTGCCCCCTGTGAGATTTTGTTTTTGTCTCAGTTCTGAATGGCCTGCCTATCACCAGTTGTAAATTGTTAATACTGATACTAATCCTCTTAAGCCACAAACAAGCCCTGTAAGAATTTTGTAGATTTCAAGGAGATCTCCTTTCATTTTCCTAAACTCTAGAGAGTATAGAATAGTCTACTCGATTTCACATCATATGGCAAATGTTTATCCCCGAAACCAAACCATCTCCATTGCACACACTCGAGGTAAGAAAGATCTGTGCGTGAGAGTTTAACACGTTTTAAACATCTTCAGTTGTAATGTCTTATGGTAGACAGTCAGAATATTTTTCCCAGGATGGAAAAATCAAATACTAGAGGGCACAGCTTTAAGGTGAGACGGGCAAAGTTTAAAGGAGATATGCAGGGTATTTTTTTTACACAGACAGTGGTGAGTGCCTGGAATGCAAGATTAGAAATATCCTGCAAACTCAAAATTGCTTAAGGAAAAAGCTCCTGTGATAAGAACTAAAAACAGTGCGGAATCTGCTTAGAGGACTGTTTGCAATTCACAAGAGAACATTGATAAACCAGGCACCATGGATTTATAAAATACAAAACAATTCACAGGGGCTAACAGGTCTGGTGGTAAGATAGCATGGATGAAGTATGCAACAGATGGTACATCCAGTATTCAGTGTACCAGGAGAACGCAACCAAAATGATTAATCAGAAACTGATCATACGCTGATCACATGACCCCAACTGTGGATAACTAAAATAAAGAATTAGAAATACGAATATGACCTCTTTATTAGAGCTCTAATAATTGTAAACAGTACAACACAGCCTCTAATTGTAATATATCCAATTTACACATCTAATTTTAAATCACTAAGCTGCACTTTTTTTAGGAATAGAAGGTGTTGATAACCTTTTCTCCGGAGATGCTGGAGTTACTCCAGCTTTTGTGTCTGACTTCTAGAGGTGTTGATAAGATTTTTTGAAGGCACAGAAAGATTTTGAAGTATATATTCGCAAATCTAGGTTGCAGGAAAGGTAAAAAAGATTGTTAAAAATACATACAGGATGTTTTCTTTTATTAAATGAAGAACTGAATGGCCACAGCTGGAATACAATGTTCAGTTTGTGGTCACCACTTTATGAACACTGGAGAAAATGCAAAGGAGATTTGCAAAGATTTACAAAGGATAATTGTAGCCATGAGGAAAGAGGGGATAAGCTAGCATTGTTTTCTTTAGCGGCTGAGGGACTAAATTGGGAAGTATAACATTTTGAGGGGTACTGGATTTACGGATACTGTAAATAGGAATTATCTGTTTCCCATTGCATAATTTTTAAAAGAAAGGGCCATTGACACAAAGGGATTGGTAGAAAGATTTGAAAAGGGAGTATGTTTTATTTTTGCCCAGAAGGTGGATCTTTGAAACTCACTGCATGGCAGAGACAGAAGCTTTCATCGACATGTACTTGGATTATTACTGGAAGCACAATGAGCTGAAGGACTACAGAGCTAGTGCTGAAAGGTGGAATTAAGCTGTGTAATGCCTTTTTGAAAAGCACAAACAATGGGTTGAATTACTTCCTTCTGTCTGATAAAAGTTCTGGGATTTTTTTTATGTAACCTCAGCTCTGTATCTGTGGGGTTATTGCAATGTTGGGTCTGTGCCTTGGGTCTGAATCTTGATAAAATGTTGGCTGCCCATTTCCCACAGATGTTGTCTTAGCTCCTTCAGCAGTTCTCGGGTTTTTGTCACTCCCGTGTTTTTCCCACTAATGGGATATAAAATGTAGCAGATTATTTTCACTACTTTTCCACCATTCCATCAAAGTGGATTCCATTTTTGAACTCTATTGTCCTCTTTCAGATTAATAATGTTTTCCCTTAAAACTACTACCACTCCTCCTATTTTTCTTTCCATTTTTCTGCTGAATACTTTATACTGAACCATCCTCCCACCAACTAGACAGCGGCCCTGATCTCACCTACCTCATTGGAGACCTTCGAACTATCTTTAATCGGACTTTACTGATCTTCCACTAAATGTTATACCCTTCATCATGTATCGTTGTAATCATAATAGTCTTTTCACTGACTGGATAACGCAACAAAAATGCTTTTCACTGTACCTCGGAACATAAAAGTAATAAACGAAACTAAACTACTACCAATATTAACCATATAGTATATACTCTTCCCATTACCACAATTGCAAACATGTTGCTGCATAAGTGTTTTCACTTGTGGCTTACCTGTCTATTAAACAAACTCTGCACCTGCACAGACACATTCCAGATCTAAGACCTCTGTATTTTTCATGATCACATGTAGCCCTGCATTATTCTAACAAATTATTTTTAACAGTTCTTTCCGCACCTTGATGATTCAATATCCAATGGCCAATTCTCTATCAAAAGAGTTTGAACTTTTCCCCTTTGCACAATGTTCCCCTCATTAGTGTCATGTTTCCAGCTTTGTTAAGGTACCACACATCCAATTTGTACATGCCCCTACTGCCAAAGCACTTTGCCAATGACACAGCTATCTGAATCTCCTCCTCCTGCAGTTTAGTTTTGAGATACAGCATGGAAACAGGCACTTTGGCCCATCAAGTCTAAGTCGACCATCGATCACTCATTCACACTAGTTCTATATGATCCCACTTTTCTCATCCATTGCCTGCACACTAGGGGCAATTTACAGAAGCCAATTAACCTACAACCCCGCATGCCTTTGGGATGTGGGAGGAGACCAGGGCACTCAGAGGAAACCCACACGGTCATAGGAAGAATGTGGAAACTCCGCACTGACAGCACCTGAGGTTAGGCGTGAACCTGGGTCCCTAGCTCTACCAGCTGTGCCACTGTGCCACCCTGAAAGTGAGTCCAATCAATCTGAAAAATGGTCCAGACCCGGAATGTCTGTCCATTTCCTCCACAGATGCTGCCTGGCCCGCTGAGTCCCTCCAGCACTTATTCAAGATTCCTGCATCTGCAGTTCCTAGTGTCTCCTTAAATAAACTTGCCCTAAATCAGGCCTGCAATTCTTATTGGGCAGTTATTTTCCCACTTGTCCCTTAATGTAAGAACCTTTGTAATCAATAAACGAAAGTAACTAAGTTCAAGTTCCAAGTTCAAGTTCAAATTTATTATCACATGCACCAATTAAGGTACAGTGATATTTGAGTTACCATACAGCCATATAAGTAAAGAGAACACAATACACGATAGAGTTTAACATAGATCCATCACAGTGGAATTTGCATTCCTCACTGTGATGGAAGGCGATAAAGTTCAGCCAATCTTCCTCCTCTCTCCAATGGAAGTGTTTGGAAATATGAAATGTTTTCATTGGGTTCAATACTGTTATAATGTACTCGTTTTTTTCCAATTCGGAGAAACAAATAGCTGCAGATGCGAGTTTATTTAAAAAAAAAACACAACAAAGCTGAATTATTTTGATTCAACTATTTTATTTACACTTTTTAAACTGCTGATCCACGGGAAGCATTGGAACACTAGGATTTATAATCGCCACGAAAAATAATCAATGTTATAATTTGGCTTTGTTGCTAATTTATAAATGTATAAACTGATTTATATTAGAGTATGTTTAAAATGATGTAGCGTTCTGTACATTTACTCTTGACCGACAGGGTCAGTGCATGAGAGTTTACTCGGATAATATGTTTAAATTGTAAGACATTTATTTAACAGGGTAATTTAAGAAAGGACTAGAAATGTCCTCCAAAATCCGAAATAGCTAAACAAAAAGCCTCTGTGATAAGACCTAAAGACCTAAATGTGGTAAAGAAGGAACTGCAGATGCTGGAGAATCGAGGGTACACAAAAGGCTCACAAAATGCTACACTTGTCCCTTCACCTCCCCCTTCCACTCCTTTCAGGGACCCAAGCAGTCCTTCCCGATTCGACAGAGGTTCACCTGCACCTCCTCCTCATCTACTGCATCCGCTACAGAGAACGGGGATTCCCCTCCCCTACTATAGATGAGGCTCGCACCAGGGTCTGCCTTCCGCAAAGACCACTCCCTCCGCAACTCCCTTGTTAATTCTTCCCTTCCCTCCCGCTCTACCCCTTCCCCGGGCACTTTCCCTTGCAACCGCAAGAAATGCTACACTTGTCCCTTCACCTCCCCCCTCCACTCCTTTCAGGGACCCAAGCAGTCCTTCCAGGTCCGACAGAGGTTCACCTGCACCTCCTCCAACCTCATCTACTGCATCCGCTGCTCCAGATGCCAGATGATCTATATCGGTGAGACCAAGCGGAGGCTTGGCGATCGTTTCGCCGAACACCTCCACTCGGTCCGCAATAACCAACCCGACCTCCCGGTGGCTCAGCACTTCAACTCCCCCTCCCATTCCGTATCCAACCTCTCGGTCCTGGGCCTCCTCCACAGCCAGAGTGAGCAACACCGCAAGTTGGAGGAACAGCATCTCATATTCCGCTTGGGGAGTCTGCATCCTCTGGGCTTGAACATTGCATTTTCTCAATTCTGTTAACCCTTGCTGTCTCCTCCCCTCCCACCTCTCCCTCAGCCCTCGGGCCCTGACATTCCCTCTCTCTCTATCTCACTCCCCCACCCTAGTCGCACTAGCTTCTCATTTCAAACTACAAACAGCTTACAATGGCTTGTTCCCTTTATCATCGATACTTTTTTGCATATCTTTCATTCATTGTTCTTTATGTCGCCACATCACCGTCTATATCTCTCATTTCCCTGATCCCTGACCAGTCTGAAGAAGGGTCTCGACCCGAAACGTCGCCTATCTCCTTCGCTCCTTAGATGCTGCTGCACCCGCTGAGTTTCTCCAGCCTTGTGTGTACCCTAAAGACAATGTGGAATCTGTTTACTGTTTGCAATGCACAAAGGAACAGTAACAGTCGTTTAAGGAGAGACTAAACTCTCCTTCTAAAAGCGTCTGAAGAAGGATCTCGACCTATTCCTTCTCTCCAGAGATGCTGCCTATCCCGCTGAGTTACTCCAGCATTTTGTGTCTACCTTCGGTTTAAATCAGCATCTGCAGTTCCTTCCCACACTAAGCGTGCCTGTGCATTGAGTACCGCCCAGCCAGCGTGAAGCGTGCGTGCCTGTCACTGCATCAGTGAGAACAGAGCACGTTTCGACAGCGCTTGAGTTTTGATCCTCCCGGCCCTCCGTGCGGAGGGAGCAGGCTCTACCAAAGACCAAGGGGGGAAGGCGCGACTTGACACAAACCCAATGCCCGCCCGGGTGTTCAGCCGGGGGCGCCGCCACCTTCTGCACCGAGATGGTAGAGGGTTTGGAGAGGAGGGGGGCTTGGAGACGCGTGGGTGGCGGCCGCAAGGGTAAAGGGGTGAGGAGGGAGGGGAGGGAGGGGGGGAAGGTGACCCCTGCTGTCGGCGGTGCGCTGTTCCCGCAGTGGGAATGCGGCAGATCGTGCGGGCGGGTGGGTGGCGAGTGAGTGAGCGAGTGAGTAAGAGGGGGGTCGGCGGAGGGACCCGGGGGAGCAGCGCAGGCGGCGTGGGGCCGCTGTCAGACACATAGTAGCAGCAGCAGCGGCAGCAGCAGCAGCGCGAGCTCCCCATCACACTGTATCAGTCAGTGTATCAATTAATGTATCAATGAATGTATCAACGTGCGTGTGAATCCCAGCGCCACAGACACTGCCCTTTCCAAGCGCAGCTTTCCCGGCGGGTAGAGGATGGTGCATTGATCCTGCGATTCCCTTCAAGTTTTGGTAGAATAAATGATAGAAGACACAATGACTCTGTTGTCTCTCTTAGGCCGCATCATGCGCTATTTTCTACTGAGGCCGGAAACTTTGTTTCTGCTGTGCATCAGCCTGGCTCTGTGGAGTTATTTCTTTCACACGGACGAGGTGAAGACCATCGTGAAATCCAGCCAGAATGCGGTGAAAATGATGAAGGGGAAAGTGGTGGAAATAATCCAGAACGATCGTTTCGGGGGGCTGGACGTGCTGGAAGCGGAGTTTTCCAAAACCTGGGAGTTCAAGAGCAACAATGTGGCCGTTTATTCCATCCAGGGCAGGCGAGATCACATGGAGGATCGATTCGAAGTCTTGACCGATCTGGTCAACAAAAGTCACCCTTCCATTTTCGGGATCTTTGATGGCCACGGAGGAGAGGTGAGTGCACACATATTTGCGTTGTGTGTTTGGTTGGTGTTTTCTACCAATGTCAAAAACAAAATAATAAATCTACTGTTAGAAGACGAGGGAGGAAGAACGTTCACTGAAGTGCTTAATGCCGATTAAACAACAGGACCATGGATATGAAGTTTGTGCACTCGGGGAGTTGTGGCAAATCCACTTCATATAACGTCACTGTTTTCTTAAAAACTAAGGTCGCCAGTAAATTGATCTGAGACGCACAGAGGAAACCGACACAAGAAGTGTGTTTAAAATTGTGTAAATGGGAATTACGGTGTGAAAGAACACAAGATGAATCTTGTTCTCGATACTTTGTATTGTTATTGTTGTCCTATTGATTTTCCTCACGTTTGATTGATATATAGGCACCAGTGTGCTCTGTTTAATGAGGGAGTGTGAATACACAGACAAAAAAAAAGAAAACATTGTTCTAGCTTTTGGACTCACGAAGTAGAACGCATCTCTTAAGTAATCCAATTTGCTGTGCTGTTAACTTACGGTAAACAAAACATTACGGTCGGATAAGTAGGCATTATTTGACTGGAAGAAGTCTGTGTGGTGAGGAAGAGCAACATTTGGGCATTCGATTCCACACGACGTTAAACCAGCTTAAATACACAAGTGTTTAGACGAATTCAGGAATGGTTCAGCAGTCGCACACAAGAATATCGGGTCTATTATCAAGAGTTAAATAGACTATACAAATTCATGAAGGTCATAGTTGGATGGCCGTGTAGTGTTGATTCCTTCAGCATTAGAAGGTGGTTTGGAAACTGGAATAAGAAGAGAAAAGCTTGGATTTGTTGGGTGAAGGTGAAATGCAGACACAAAGAAAGCTGCAGTTGTAAGAATACAAGATGCTGAAAACTGAAACAAAATCAGAAAATATTTGAAAATCTTGGCACACCAGTCAGCGCTTGTGGAGAAAGAGAGTTGGCATTTCAAGAGAATGACTGAGAAAAGGGAGCGTGCAGCGTGGATGGGGTGTGGAGAACAGAAGGTTGGGTTTGTCATAGGAAGAGAGTTAAAACGCTGCAATTGCTGCTAGCAATGCAGGCTTCTCCACACAAATGCAGGTGCGGTGGTCTTTAGGGATGGGGGAATGATCGAAGATGTTGTCAAGCTTGAAAATGTTCAGAGATGATTTACTAGGATGTTGCCAGGACTCAAGGGACTGAGCTATGTGAAGAGCTTGAGCAGGCTCGGACTTTATTCCTTCGATCCACAAAGCTGACCCAGAGTTACCCTTTGTGTAGGAAGGAACTGCAGTTGCTGGTTTAAAACAAAGATAGACATAAAAAGCTGGAGTAACTCAGCGGGACAGGCAACATCTCTGGAGAGAAAGAATGGGTGATGTTTTGAGACTGATCTGAAGAAGGGTCTCGACCCGAAAAGCCACCCATTTTGTGTCTATCTGCAGGGTTTCCCTTTGCCTGCCTCTGAACACGATATCCCACTTCCACGCTGACCTTTCTGTTTTGGTCACTTGTTTCAGTAACGTCCACGGTAAGCTAAACAAAACAGCTCTACTCTATATTGAATTCGCCAATCTCAGATAATCAATCCTGCAAATTATTTATCCTACGTTCTGTTCCAATCCTTCTCTCTTGGTGATTCCGCGTTTCAATGCCCCCTCCACCACTTCCAGAACTATCTTTTGCTTGTCACGATCCTTTACCCTTTCTTTGAGTCAATGCCATCATCCACAAATTTTGTCTGCTCCACTGCAAAATCTCCTCAAGGTATGCTACTTTGAAGAACTTCTCCTCCTCTCTCCGACGTGAGTTCTGCAACACTGATATTTGTTCTGAAACTTTTCATAGCTCTAGTTTCCCTCTCTTCTGACTCTCTGCCCGGAGAAGAGTCTTTGACCCGAAACATCGCGTATTCCTTTTCTCCTGAGATGCTGCCTGACCCGCTGAGTTACTCCAGCATTTTGTGTCTACTTTTGGTGTAAACCAGCATCTGCAATTCCTTCCTACACACTTGAGTAGCCTTTCCTGGTCTCTACCCTATCATAGACTTGCCCCCATTGTACTTTTCTGCCCTTCTCTCTTTACTCTGAAATTTAAAACTTATTTTATTTCTAACATCTCCCAATTCCAGAGAAGCATTACGGACCTGAAGCGTGATCCGTTTCACTCTCCTCAGGAGCTGCTTAATTTACTGAGCATTTTCTATTTTTTTATATATACAAAGATGTTGTGTTTTTCATTGCAAGATTACGGGTGGGATAATAGGTGTTTAAATTTGTGGATTAAATGGGCTAAAAGTACGCAATCGATCACCAGCGTGTTGAGTAAGACAACAGCAGCAAAGTCAGATATTCTGTATAGATCATGATCCAGATGATGTCCATATTTAAGAATCGATTAGAAAGACGGGTGAAGGAACAAGAGTGAAGAGATAAATAGGAGCTATGCAGTTGCATGGGATTAAGTGCTGCAATCCGAGAGGAATTTTCAATAGACAAGGGGAAAGAAAAACTGCAGATGCTAGGATGCTGGAATAGAAACACAAATCGCCATTCAGCAGATCAGACAGCGTCTCAGGGGAGAAAGACAAGAGTTCAGAATTTCTCTGCATTGCCCGAACTTGCCCACTGTTCTCCATTTTTACTCCCAGAGGTTGGCATTTGAAGCTCCAGGAAAGGAGAATGCACCAGATTGAGATGTTTTATAGATAGAATGAGCAAATTCCATTTGCTTTGTGATAAATTGAATTTATATTACAAGGGCCGATATTGCTGCATATTACATTCGTGAATTCGCAATGGTTGATATTTCGAAACGATTGCAAATCCCCCCTTGTGTACTTGGATAATATGAAAGGTTTGGAAGGCGGGTTAGTGCAAATTGCTCAGCTGTTTAACTATCTCTGTTGTATATCTCTGTGACTCAGGGCGCTCTTTAAAAAAAAGCAAAAGTGCACTTTCTGTTAAGAAGAATTCCTAATTTTACTATTAAAAATAATTCTGAATTCCTAAGGTCAATTTAGCAGCTTTATTTTCTCTAGAGCAGAAACGATTTGTGCCTGGTGATAATATATCGTTTTAATTCAAGGTCTTTAATTCTACATTAGCTGCACAAAAAATCCAAATGCGTCAACATAGAGAATCACAAATTGTCTGGCTATAAAGTGAATTTTCCAGTTGAAATAACAGTCACAGAATGATACAGCATGGAAACCCGTCGGCCGAACATACCCACACCAACCAACATTCCCATCAACACTAGTCCCACCTGCCTGCATTTGGCCCATATCCCTCTAAACCTATCTTATCCATATACTTGTCGAAATGTTTCGTAAACGTTGCGTTACTACCTGCTTCCACTACCTCCTACATAGAAAACGGACGTTTGTACGTTCTTCTCGTGACCCATGTGGGTTTTCTCCAGGTGACAGTAGACAATAGAAAATAGGTGCAGGAGTAGATCATTCAGCCCTTCGAGCCAGCACCGCCATTCAATATGATCATGGCTGATCATCAGTACCCCGTTCTTCCTTTCTCTTCATATTCCTTGATTGCGTTAGCCCTAAGAGCTAACTCTAACTCTCTCTTGAAAACATCCAGTGAATTGGCCTCCACTGCCTTCTATGATTGAGAATTCCACAGATTCACAACTCTCTGGGTGAGGATGTTTTTCCTCATCTCAGTCTTAAATAGCCTACCCCTTATTCTTAAACTGTGGCCCCTGGTTCTGGATTCCCCCAACATCAGGACCATTGTTTCCAGCATGCTCCGTGGAGAATGGTTCACTCTTTTTGCTTTACTTTACGTCACTACTGGGTTTAGGAGTAATCTGGACTAACCCTGTTTGGGTTTGAGTTCAGTTTATTATCACGCTAATTACAGCTAAAACGCCTCCTGCAGCTTGGTCCACACACCCACCACCTTTTGTGTGAAAAAGTTATCCCTCAGGTTCCTATTAAATCACCTTCCCCCCACCTTACCGTAAACCCATGTTCTATTCCTCTCGTGATTTTGTACATAAATATTAGACGTTTGTCTTGAATCAAAACTTTTGTCTGCTCGCCTTCTGTCGCGGTGTAGTTGGAAGGCCAATGTGTCAACATACTGTAACATAGTGTCAACATACTCCATCCAGGTCATAGTAACCAGCGATCTTGCCCCTGACAAAAGAACATTGTGTTACCATGTTTTATGAAAACTGTTATCTATGCTGCAGGATGTTTTTGCTTCTGTGGAGACAAAGTAAATTAAAAAGACCTCTCTGGAATAGCCAAGGTGACCCAACAGAAGGGAAGTTAGTCGATTTAGTTCCCTGCAGCACAGTTAAATCACCATTTACGGTTTCTCTCTGGCGCAACTATTTTAATGGAGTTTATTGTTGCCTCGTTTGAATTTCTGCCTTCAAATTAGGTCCGTTTTAGCTTCTCGGGATTGCGAAACAAATTCCTGCTAATTCTCGCTGAACCTTGAAATGAGTCGCAGTGTGTTTCCGAAATGAAATTTGGGGGGGGGGGGGGGGGGGGGAGAGAAACGTCCCGATCCTGAGCTCGACCTTCAGAAAGTGTTCCCATTGCGAGCGTTTAAGCCACGGCAGTGGAGACGGTGCGAGATTGTAGTCACCCTCACCGAGTGTCTACTCCACTGCGCGCCGCTTGGTGTAGTAGCTGAGAGCGAGGTGGTCGCGTTGGCCGCGGCTTTGGGAGATGGGTGTAGAAGCGCTGCGAGCGAGGGTGGTTGGCGGTGGCTGTCGAGGGAGGGCTGGGGCCAGCGTTTTGGACCAAGTGTTCTGACTTTTCAGCGATTGGGTTCCAACATCTGCGACCTTGCATTTCACAATTCTGCTCCAGCTGTCCCCTACAACCAACCAGACCGAAACGTGTTCGGATTACTAAATAACATCCAGGTTATCAATCACCTATGGCCTTTCCCGAGTGGGCTTTAATTTAACTCCCATTTTCGATGGCCCAGTAATCCCCCCTCCCCTCGGGGTGCAAGTGTGCTTTCTGATAACTCCTTCGCCATAAAACGAATTCCGTTGTTAACCTTCATCTGTATGCGCGCTGCGCGTTTCGTTTTACTAGCTCCATTAAAACGAAATAGCTGTTGGTGCTTTTACAACCCACCTTGGTCGCCTGTGATGTGGGAAGGAGCAACTCTGTAATGCAGGGTGATGCCTCGGCTGCGAGGATTACCTCCCTGATCTCTCGTCCAGGAGATGATAGGATTTAATTATAATTATGATTAGAGTCCTTGGGTGTTTAAATTTTGCAATTCGCCAGTAAGATTCAAGAGCAGTAACATTGGAAGCCCGGAGCCGGGCGAGAGGGCGAGGTGCTTTTTTACCTTTAATAATATGTGGCCAAAAGGGATATTGTCAGAAGCATTTCACCAACAGGAATGCTCACTTAAATATTAATCTAACATGAAACAATTTGTTATTGCCATATTTGTACCGATCATGGTACAGAAATGTTACAGGATTCATCTTGGATTCAAAGCCAAGGTCTGAGGAAGGGTTTCGACCCGAAACGTTGCCTATTTCCTTCGCTCCATAGATGCTGCCTGACCCGCTGAGTTTCTCCAGCATTTTTGTCTACAAAGGCACGTCAATTTATTTCAGCCAGCTTGACACGTCACGATTTCTAATTTAAAATACCATTCAAAACCGCGCACAGTTCGCCTTTTTTTTTGGGGTAAAGCCTAGTTTCGAGCTAACTTCAGCCCACCGACTCCGCGCCGGCCAGCGACCCCCCCCCCCCCCCCCCCCACGTTCCATCTCACACACTAACGACAATTTAGACAAGCCAATTAACTTACAAACCTGTACCGTCCTTGGAGTGGGGAAGGAAACCGGAGCACCCGGAGGTAACTCACGCGATCACAGGGAGAGTGCGTAAACTCAGTACGGACAGCACCTGAGGCCAGGATCGAATCCGGGTTGCTGACGTCCTATTCTTCTGGTAATAGTCCTCTTATCAACATTCAGCTGTTTGCAGGACTTGCATTTGATGAATAACAGCTATTTCTGTGCAATAAACAATGGTGATTTTGGTGCATTTGATGGGGCTTTTGCAGAAATGATAACTCTCTAGCAGTCATTCCCTTGCATTGGTATCTACTAGAGTTTCTAAGGTAGTATTCCAACACAAATGAAGTTGGTGCTGGTGAGGCTTGTTGCGGTAGCAATTCATGAGCAGGGCTTACAGATTTCGCCACCAAAAGTCTTCCTATAGAACAGAAGATCTGGGTGTAGCAAGGATCAATGGTCTAAACTGTCCTACATCAATACACCTTCTATGAAATAAGCAATAAAGGAAAAAAATATATAAAATGATGATGTCTGAAGAAAGGTATTGAAGTTAAAACTTGTAATAGGACCCTGATCTCTTGTTTTCACACCTTACCCATCCATATCCCTTGTTTCCCTCTCCCCTGACTCTGAGCCTGAAGAAGGATCTCGACCCGAAACGTCACCCATTCCTTCTATCCAGAGATGCTGCCTGTCCTGCTGAGTTACTACAGCATTTTGTGTCTATCTCAGATTAATTTTACTTGCGCAAGGGGAGTGGTGTCTTAGTCAAAGGCTGTGATCACATCTCCAATGTTAGTCGATACTACAGGACATTTATACTCCAAAAAAATGACAACTACTGAAGTACAAAGGTGAGGTGGATTGATGTGAGAATTACCTGATCCATTATTCTACTTTTAAATTTTACAAATGCATGCTTTTGGATGTAGGAGACTGTGTAACATATTTAAATCATTTCATCAGTGATATTTTATATCATGTAAAAGAGTATCCTACATCCAACAGCTTTTGGGACTTCTACAACGTTCCCAACCCAACCTTTCTATGTTTTCCAGAGATGCTGCCTGACCTGCTGAGTTACTCCAGCACTTTGTGTCTTTTTTATATATGATAGTAACACACCTATGTCACAAATACTGTAACCCAATGTCAAACAATGACACCAATAATGCGTGCCAGTGTGAAATATTCCAGCATTATTTTATTTATATCATGGTGGACCTCTAAAGTAAAGCCCATGGCTAATTCCTAGATCTGGACCCAAGTTCAACCTGATCCCTTTGTCCTTGGTCCCTGATCTCCGGTGCCTGGCATTGCAGAGACATGCACTTTAGTTTAGTTTAGTTTGGAGATACAGCATGGAAACAGGATCTTCAGCCCACCAAATCCGCACAGACCAAGCCAATTTACTCACAATCCTGTATGTCTTTGGAGTGTGGGAGGAAACCAAAGATCTCGGTCGAAAACCCACGCAGGCCACGGGGAGAACGTACAAACTCCATAAAAAACAGCGCCCGTAGTCAGGATTGAACCCGGGTCTCTGGCCCGTAAGGCAGCAACTCTACCACTGCGCCACCGTGCCACACATTTTGCCACCACTTGTTTTTGTTTAGGGAGGATCAGGCCTGAGCTGATGTTATGGTACCATGGTTGCGGTGAGAGGGAGAGAGAGATTGATGAACAGCTTGGTGGAGTTTATTCGTTTGGTGCAGTTCTATTGCTGCTCCTAACCTACAAGGAGTTTAGACTTTAGAAATAAAGCGTGAAAACAGGCCGTTCAACTCAATGAGTCCATTCCGACCATCAATCACCCATCAACCTACAAACCTACACATTTTTGGAATGTGGGAGGAAACCAGAGCACCCAGAGAAAACCCACACGGTCACAGGGAGAATGTACAAAATCCGTACAGACAGCACGCATAGTCAGGATCGAACCCGGGTCTCTGGATATTGGATTCATCAGAGTTATTCATAGTTTAGTACTTTTCGTGCAAAGTTTTGTAAAACTGAGTCACATAATTGATAAACATGCATACGTATTGTTTGCAAAGGGACAGGGAGCATCACTGGATAGAAGGAATGGATGACATTTCGGGTCAAGACTGAAGTCTGAAGTCTTCAAGTCTGAAGAAGGGTCTCAAGCTGAAGCTTCACCCATTCCTTCTATCCAGAGATGCTGTCTGACCCGCTGAGTTACTCCAGTATTTTGTGTTTATTTTCGGTGCAAACCAGCATCTGCAGTTCCTTCCTATTGTTAGCAATGTGTTCAATGATTTGTTTTGCAATACATCAAAAACTGGAAGCACTGTAACTGAACAGCTGTTCGTTCTCTTTTGTTGGAAGAAGACAAATGAACTCGGGGAAAGTGCCAATCATTCTGTCCTGTAATCATTTTATTTCCAATTAGCACAACGTAAAACATGAGATTGGTTCACGTCTGTATGCATATCATACGTGAGAGTTCTGGTGCTATGATGTTTAAAGCAACAATTAAAAATGCATCCAGCGTCCTAAATAAAGTGACATTATTTATCTGCTATCAAACAATTTCATCCAGTCTCAAAACATTTTTTTATGCTGCGCCTCATTAAATTCCTTGCTCACATATTGGCAGTGTATCATTAGAGAGCTTTGATGTTGATTTGTGCCACAGCATGGACCAACTCAATACCAAGGAGGCAGGTGACTCGAGTTCAAAATCACTTTTTAAATTTGCGTTTTTGTGTGTTCCTCTGTAATGCCCCTTCCCCCCCCCCCCCCCCACCATCGCCTCCCCTGCACAAAAAAAAACAAGGTACAATGTGAAATAACAAACAAGTAATGTTTTTGAAGAAAATTGATGAATGGAGCTCATTGTGAAAAGGCTGTTGGCTTTGTGCTGAAGAAAGATTGATTGAAAGATACAGCATAAAAAGCCTGGACAGAAAGGTTTAGAGGGAGGGTTACACAAAATGCTGGAGAAACTCAGCGGGTGCAGCAGCATCTAAGGAGCGAAGGAGATAGGCGACGTTTCGGGTCGAGACCCTTCTTCAGAAGAAGGGTCTCGACCCGAAACGTCGCCTATCTCCTTCGCTCCTTAGATGCTGCTGCACCCGCTGAGTTTCTCCAGCACTTTGTGTAACCCTCGATTCTCCAGCATCTGCAGTTTCTTCGTTAACAAGGTTTAGAGGGAAATGGTCGAATGCAAGCAAATGCAAGGGTGGCGGGGGTTGTGAGGACAAGGCAGGGGAATGGTGTAAAGAGAGAAAGATAGATCCACCAAGATTGAATGGTCGGAACAGACTAGATGGACCGAATAGCCTAATTCTGCTTCTATCACTCATGAACATGGACTGAAGGGCTTGTTTCTGTGCTGTATAGCTCTATGACTCTGTGACACTAAAGAGTTTTGATTTTTTCCTTGATGGGGGAAATAAGTGATCTGCAACTGAGGCTGGGTTTGGAGATTTGGGGATTCATATAATAGAGTAGGTTGGTGGGCATAGTTGGTATTGGATTCCTCAGAAAGGTAAATGTTTAGTTTAGTTTTTTTAGTTTAGAGGTACAGTGTGGAAACAGGCTCTTTGCCACCACACCGACCAGCGATCCCCACACACTTACACTGTCCTACACACACTAGGGACAATTTACAATTATACCATGCCCGCTATACGACAAACCTGTACATCTTTGGTGTGTGGGGGGAAACCGGAGATCCCGGAGAAAACCCACGCAGGTGACGGGGAGAATGTACTGACTCCATACAGACAGCGCCCGTAGTCAGGATCGAACCCGGGTCTCTGGAGCTGTGAGGCAGCAACTCCACCGCTGTGCCACCGTTGTCCCGTCGCCAGTAAGGAACGGTGCATTGTTGCAGTCGAGGATGGTGAGGAATGGGTCTGGGACTGCAGGTGAGACAGAGTCCACAAAGATAATCAGGCTGGGAAGGGTGTCTTCATTAAGATTTAACTGTGGACTCAATAGGGAGCACTTGGACTATCAGAATGTTAGGACACCGAGGCCTTGAACATCAAGGGGTTGGAGGATAGGGGAAGCATGAGCACCTGGAGGTTGGCATCAGATCAGCCGGCAGTCAGGAGCGAAATTGGGATGAAGTGTGTTGGTAGCACGTGAGAAGGTTCAAACATAACTGATTAGGTTCTAATCCAGCAACACGGTTCTATAAAACATAGACGTCCCAGGAGTAATAATGATGGTGATTCCTAGAAAAGCATGATTTAACTTCTTGGAAATTAAACCTGTGGCACTTCACCTGCAATAGGAACATCAAGCTCTAACTAATGTCATCCCATGTATCAATGACAGGAACAAAGTCATATTTGCAATGATGTAACACTCAACATGGGCAAATGTGACCAGCTCAGGTAGGAAATTGAGTTGGTTTGAACAACTTGGGTCGAAGGGACTTTTTCCATGCTGCATAACTATGGCTCCATTAAAAATATTGGTATGTGTGAATTTCTGGGCCTCCACGCATTTATCCTTGCCTTTTCTGAGCAAAACAGATTTGGGTGCATTCAACGCAAAAAGAGATTAACAGTTAAAGTCATAGAGTTATACAGCACGGAAACAGGCCCTTCGGCCCAACACAGTTTAGTTTAGTTTACTTTCAGTTTAGTTTATTGTCACGTGTATGTGAAAGCTTTTCTCATCCATTCAATGGCAACTCATCCATTCCAAGCTTGTTTGCCTGTATTTGGTCCATATCCCCATATCCTATGCCTCCTCCCTCAACTCTGTCCAGGGACCCCGACAATCCTTTTAGGTTAGGCAGAGGTTCACTTGCACCTCCTCGAACCTCATCTACTGTATCCATTGTTCAAGATGTGGACACTTATACATCGACGAGATCAAATGTAGACTGGGCGATCGTATCGCTGAACACCTTCCTCAGTCCGCCTGAATCTACCTGATCACCCAGTGGCTAAACACTTTAATTCTCCTTCCCATTCCCACACTGACCTTTCCGTCCTAGGTCTCCTACATTGTCAGAGTGAGGCTAAACGCAAATTGGAGGAACAGCAATTGTTTTTGTTTTGTCCGGAGACTGGGATCCCTCGTTGGGGACCCATGGTGGAGAAGAGCTCCGACCCACCGGCCCGGCGGAGTAAGTAAGTCATCTAGCCGCGGGCGCAGCGGGGAATTACGGATTTACTTACCATCCGGAGCGGGATCCCTCTCCGGGGATCCCTGGAGAAGAGCTCCGACCGCCACCCTGCGGCCTACTTCATCTTGAAGCTGCGCCTGTACCTCCCGCAGTGGCGACTGTGGATGTTTATGGCCCCAACAACGGGGGAAAAATGGAGGAGGACTGACTGTACTTTTGTGCCTTTCACCACAGTGAAGAATGCTGTGGTGGATGTTTGTGTTAAATTTTTATTGTGTATTGTGTGTTCTTTTTTTATTGTACCACTGCTGGTAAGTTCATTTCACTGGAATTTATGTGCATGTGATTAATAAATCTGATTGATTGATTGATTGATTGATTATCTCATATTGCGCTTGGGCAGCTTACAACCCAGGGGTTTAAATATTGATGTCTTTAACTTCAAGGCATTCCCTCTCTCTCTCTCTCTATCCCTCCCCACCCAAGTTGCCACCAGCTTCTCGTTTTCACCCAACAAACAGCTAACTATGGGCTGTTTTCCTTTATCGTCATTACTTTTTTCATATCTTTCACTCATAGTTCTTTATCTCTCTACATCATCATCTATATCTCTCATTTCCCTTTTCCCTAACTAGTCTGAAGAAAGGTCTCGACCCGAAACGTCACCCATTCCTTCTCCCACGAGATGCTCACTGACCCGCTGATTTTGCTCCAGCTTTTTATGTCTATCTTCCCCAAATCTCCTTCTTATCCATCTACCTCTCCAAGTTTGGGCATTGTACGAAGTTGTCACTAAAAATGTATTTAGTAGGAAGCACAAGTATGTGGAATAAAATAAAAAAAATATTGGAAATATTCGGCAGCCCAAACAAAATCCGTGGTAGAGAAACAGAGTTAATAGTTTAGCTTGCCAAAACAGGCCTTTGGATAAACAGTCCAAAGTTTATCACTCAAAGTAGATTCCAAATCTGCTTGCGTGCTTCCTTCAGTTTGAAGACTCTGGAAATAAAGTCATTTCCTAATTTGTACTTGGTCATGTTCTTTGGATGACCTTGTATGTTGTTTATAACAGCAACGCTGCAGGATTGCTTAAGTTAATATGATCAGCATGCTAAGAGACCCGACAGAAACATCCATTTATTAACATCTAGGGCAGGCAAAGGTAGCAGAATATCTGATTATGCAGCGCACTAGGAACCTGCCAGAAGTAGTTTGGTGTTTAGCATAGTGCCGCTTTCAGGAATTTAGTTAGTTATTCTCATGTGTGGTGAAGTCATTTTACTTTGATTGCTGTCGCTTTGCAAATCTATGCCCGTTTATTTTCCACGGCCCCATTTCTGAATCTGTTTGATTAGATTTCTGCTCTTGCCAAAGCAATGAAATGACTCTAATGGAAGTGTCAAGTGGCATCTCCTACAATGCACAATCACTTCTCACTTCCAACGAATTGAAACGGTTGAGCACACAATTCACTTCCTGATTCATGCTTATACGGGTGAGTGGGATTGCCCACATCGTCTTGTCTATTCAGTCAGTGCAAGAGTATCAGCAGCTGTGGCAGAGCATCAATAGTGTCAGAGCATCAATAGTCAGTGACAGAGCATTAACAGCCAGTGCCAGAGCATCAAGAACCAGTGCCAGAGCATCACAAACCAGTGCCAGAGCATCATGAACCAGTGCCAGAGCACCAAAGCCAGAGCATCATCAGCCAGTGTCAAAGCATCAAGTCAGTGAGTGCGAGAGCAACATCAGTCAGCGCCAGAGTATCAACAGCAACGTCTTCTCTCTGGCCACCCACTACTACACTGCACTTTTCCTTTCTTTAGAACCTAATTTTTGGTTATTATTAAGAAATGACATCCCAAAAATAATTCATTGCAATCCACTCATGATGCAGACACTCAACCCTATCTTTAGACTTTGAGATATAGCGCGGGAATAGGCTCCTTCGGCCCACCGAGTCCATGCTGACCAGCAATCCCTGTACAGTAGCAATATCCTACACACTAGGACAATTAACCTACAAACCTGTGCGTCTTTCGAGTGTGGGAGGAAACTTGAGCACCCGGAGAAAACCCACGTGGCCATGAGGAGAACATACAACCTCCTTACAGACAGCACCCATGGTCAGGATCTAACCCGGGTGTTGTGGCGCTGTAAGGCAGCAACTTTAACAGTGCGCCATCGTGCTGCCCTCTCTCTTCGATCTCCCCAGACATTTCTACCACCTTTGTTATTATCAACGGAAACCATTCCATTGCTTTGCTGAGCACTTTCAACTTCCACGCTCTATAAACTTCAGCCCTTCCAATCTTCTGCAGATCCAGAGCCTTCACTTTAATCTTCAAATGTCTTCATGGCTTCATCAACCTGCACTACTACCTTCATCTTCACTGTAACTTTCTCTAGAATTTTCTACGAATTCTGACATCTCTGGTCTGTTACGCCCCATATAACCTCACATTGTCCTGCCATTTGCAAGAAACCTTTTAACGGTATGGGCCACTGGATCCAGAATTCTAGACCCCTTTCCGCAAGACCCCTCTCTTTAATTTTAAGATTATCCTTTAAATTGGGCGGCATGGTGGCACTGCGGCAAAGTTGCTGCCTTACATCACCAAAGACCCAAGTTCGATCCTGACTATGGGTGCTGTCTGTATGGAGTTTGTACATTCTCCCCACGAGTGAATGGGGAGAACGGATTGGTATATGAATTGAGTTGCCAGAGGAGATAGTTGAGGCAGGTACTAGAACAACATATAAAAGACACTTAGACAAGTACATGGATAGGAAAGGTTTTGTGGGATACGGGCCAAACACAGGCAAATGGGACTAGCTCAGATGGGGCATCTTGCTCGGCAGGGCCGAAGGGCCTTTTTCTGTGTTGTATGATTTAATAACTCTAAGGGGGTAGTTAGCCAAATGTTTAACCAATATTCATCCCATAATCATCAGTTCATAGATTATTTCCATATTGAGATTTATTGTGCACACATTTGATGCTATATTTTCAGCATTACAACAATGACCGCACTTCAGAAATGCATCACTGACTTTGAAGTGCTTTGGGATGTTCTAATTAGGATGTACAAAGTACTTGCAAGTTTTCCTTTCTTGGACTGATTTTGCTGAGAGCAGATTTTAATCTCGTGAATCCTGTTTGATTCAAATTCAAACCCAAGAAAGGAAGAAATTACATTTAATTGTGAAGAAGTGCCCTGACCCGAAACATCAGCTGTCTATCCCTTCCATAAATGCTGCCTGATCTGTTGAGTTCCTCCAGTATTTTGTGCTTTGCTCAAGAATCGAGCATCTGCAGTTCCTTGTGTTTACAGGAATGTTTATTGTGAAGTATCTCTGCTTTCGAAGGTGGACAAAAGTGCTGGAGAAACTCAGCGGGTGCGGCAGCATCTATGGAACGAAGGAAATAGGCAACGTTTTGCCGCGAAAAACGTTTTTCCTTCGCTCCATAGATGCTGCCGCACCCGCTGAGTTTATCCAGCACTTTTGTCTACCTTCGATTTTGCCAGCATCTGCAGTTTCTTCTTGAACATATTACATTTAAAAAATAAATGTAACCATTGTGTAATTAGATAATTATATAATTTACACTTACTAAACATATCTGATGTTCAATGTTGATTGGCAGTAATACCTTATTCTGATAATTATCTGACAATTTAAGTTGAAATAAATGATTTGAAATAAGATTCTACTTATTTGGCTGCTGGAACATTCACTCACACATATACACGTCACTCAAACATACTTACATGCACACGCAAGCACGCACGCACGACACCTACACAAACTGTTGTTCACACACGCCACCCACCTCCATGTCAACAAGACGTTCACACATGCCACCCACCTCCATGTCAGAGGGAAAGGTTGATGAAAAGGTTATTCAGTGTCCTTCATTTGCTCCATTTTCCTAAACAACAAGAGTATGGAGAGAGGACACCTGGACAGATGACATGCCCTCTTATACATAGTTTCACCAAACTGGAGGAGACAATTGTCCTTGTGTGAAGCCTTGTGGAGAAGTGATCTGATATCTGCCAGGTATGTACATTAACTCTGATTCATTGTGATTACTACAGCACCTCTATAAAGATCAATAGCATATATCTTTATTTCCACTGGGATACACTTCCGCATCACGATAAAGGTGTTCATTGCTCTGCTTATTTGTGCAATTCGTTTCTGTTTTGTCAGTGCATGGTCTGAGGAAAGGCCCCTTATTTTCCCTTTGTCATAATACCAGACTTCATTCAAGGACGGAAGCAGAAGAGAGGAGGAGCTTGACATTGAACACAGTGCGTCATCGCACCTAACCGCACGGCACCATCTCAGAGACTGGCACTGCCAGGGATGAGATAGGTTGGGTGGAGGGCTATTTCACTGGGTGAGATGCCAGGCGTAAGCCGGCTCATGAGGCAGAGGGAATCTGAGGTGGGTCCTCACTTGGTTGGGTATGGTACACACATCCATAATGCCTGAGAAGATGCAGATAGAGACCACAATTGGGATAGTTTAATGGCAAAACTGATGCAGAGGAAAAGGTTATGGGGAGAAGGCAGGGGAATGGAGTTGACAGGGAAAGAGATTAGCCAGGATTGCATGGCGGAGTAGACTTGATGGCCTAATTCCCCTCCTATGTCTTATGGTAACAGAAAAAAGACAGACACAAAATGCTGGAGTAACTCAGCGGGTCAAGCATGTCTGGAGATAAGGTGTAGGTGATATTACAGGACAAGACCCATCATCACTTTATACCAAATTAAGCACTTTTTAAAGTGGACACATCATTGTAGGTAGGTAATATATACCCAGCAATTTGTGTTTTTTTTTCCCCATAATCAACAGCCTTACTGATGAAGGGCAGCATACTAATGACACCAACATGGATCAAGACTGAAGGTGTACACTACAATTTCACAGGGAGTACAATACCACCTGTATAATTTTGCTCACATGATTTACTCTCAGCAAAGCCAATTTGGATCACACAATGCTGAAAGAAACATCTTCATACAATCTAATTACTTGGGTTCATGTCTCTGTAACCTTGGTTTAAACTATGTGACAGAATAAACTGGCTCTAAAGTTGATTGGAGGTTTGAGGAATAAAAATGAGAGCAGCAACACATCTATTTTATAATTCACATTTTAAAATCAAAGGCAGTATTTTAATTATTGTACCTTATTCTGATGAAAGAAGCTTTAAATCTCTTGTCAGTTATAATTTCAGAGCTTATTGAAGTAAAATTTATAGTAAACATTACCATAGCTGTGATTTGGTTATCAAAATGAGCACAGTGAGACGAGAGTTGAGACAGAGTGGCTCGTTTGAACGATTTTCTCAGGGAAATATTGGTCAGCATTCCTGGGACATTTGCACCTTTGTGATTTGTGCTAAGAGAGCTTTACTATATCCTGTGAAGGATAGGTAATCTTTGCTTCAGATCTCATCCAAAGGATGCAACTTCCAAATGTTCTTGCCATGTTAGCCCTGCATGGAATATTATCGCTGATTACCCATGAGCGTAGCTATTTTTGGCTCACGAGCATTTGATCAGTTGACAAGAGCACAATCTATTGAACTACTCGCATATTAGAAAGCATTTTATTGGGACTCATCACAGCATGGTTTGGGAACAGCTCCATCCAAGACTGTAAGAAATTGCAGAGAATTGTATACACAGGCCAGACCATCACGCGAACCAACCTCCCTTCCATTGACTCCATCTACACTTCATGCTGCCTCGGCAAGGTCATCAGCATAATCAAGGATGAGTCTCACCCCGGTCATTCCCTCTTCTCATCTCTCCCATCAGGAAAGAGGTTGAAAATGCACACCTCCAAATTCAGGAACAATTTCTTCCCAGCTGTTATCAGGCAACTGAACCATCCTATCAGTAACTAGAGAGTGGTCCTGACCTACCATCTACCTTATTGAAGATCCTTGGACTATCTTTAAGCCAAATTTACTGGACTTTATCTTGCACTAAACGTTATTCCCTTAACCCTGTATCTGTACACTGTGGACGGCCGGATTGTAATCGTATATAGTCTTTCCGCTGACTGGACGGCACGCAACAAAAATGTTTTTCACTGTACCTCTGTACATTTTCACTGATAAAGAACTAAACTTAACTAAACTAAACTAGTTCTTCTCAAAGCACGGAATGAACTCATATTTATATAATATTGAATACATCAGGAACCAAAGTACTTTTTGAAGTGATCATATCATTGTATGTATGTATGGCTGGCTGGCAGTTACCCCTTTTCCAGCACATCTCTGATCCCTCTCTGCTCACCCAGAGCAAGGTTAGAGTACTCGTTCTTTGTCCTCACATTCCACTTCACAAACGTTCCTTTTCAACAGATCATCTTCCACAATTTCCACCTTCATCATTGTGATGCCACCACCAGGTATATCTTACCTTGGTTTAATTTGGAGATATGGCATGGAAACAGGCCCTTCCACCCATACTGACCATTGATCACCCGTTCAGACTTGTTCTATGTTATCTCACTTTCTCATCCCCTCCCTACACACTTTACAGGCCAATTAACCTACAAACACACATGTCTGGGATGTGGGGGAAACGGGAGCACCCAGTGGAAACTTACACGGTCACAGGAGATTGTGCAAACTCCACACAGACAGCACCTAAGGCCAAGATCGAACCCGGGTCTCTGGTCTATGAAGCATTCACATAATTCAGTCTCTACTGCATACATTCCCTTTGTTCTCTTCAGTCCGTCACAACTTAAAATATGTTTGATTCTCTAATTTAGAGTTTAGTGTTACAGTGTGGAAACAGGCCCTTTGGCCCACCAAATGCGTCCTGACATGTGATCACCCTGCACACTAACACTATCCTACACACTGGTGACAATTTACAATTTTACAAAGGCAAATTATCCAACAAACATGAATGTCTTTGGAGTGTGGGAGGAAACCGGAGAAAACCCATGAGGTCACAGAGCGAACGTGCAAACTCCATGCAGAGAGCACCCGCAGTCAGGATCGAACCTGGGTCTCTGGCGCTGTAAGGCAGCAACTCTACCGCTATGCCACTTTGCTGCCCCTAATTCTGATGAAGATTATCAATAAATGTTGCCCAAGTGTCTCTCTCTGCATGCTGCCTGATTACTGAGTATTTCCAGCATTTTCTGTTTTTATTCCAATGGTTACATTTCCATATTTCGGATTCCCAGATATTTGATTTTGTTATTATTGATGTTGGTAGGGGGATAAAGAATGGCCCGTTACTAAGAGTGTCCTTGCATTCAACATGCCATGTAGATTATATTATGTTCTGCATGGCAAGGCTGATGGAAAAATTGTTTCTATATCAAATGTCCCAAGGGTTCGATGAATGCAAGTTAATTTATTCCACTAACTCGTTTTTTTCTTAAAAATCGATTAAAGATGGAGTTTTAATGCTTTTACAATTATTTACAAATGTGTACAGAATTGATAAGCTGTAGCAATAAAAGCACATCTCTTTCTGGGGGCACATTTTCTTCTAAAATATTAAATCCATGGTTATGAAATTTATAGGTGATGGTCAGACATTTAGAAGTTAACGGAAGCTGTGCTTCAATTCACAGAAAGGTTTTTTTTAAGTATATTTTAATTGTCATTATGTCACATTATTAGCTTAAACGATATTTATTAATTGATTGCAGAGTTTCTGAAACTCCTTGGGAAAAGCAATGGCCAATCATGCTTACCAAGGCCATAATAGAACATACAAATGTACAGGTCAACACAAAATGCTGGAATAACTCAGCCGTCCAGGCAGCATCTCTGGAGAGAAGGAACGGATGACATTTTGGGTCAAGACCCTTCTTCTTTTAATCCAGATATAAACCAGCATCTGCAGAGAAGAAGGGTCTCGACCCGAAACATCACCCAATCCTTCTCCCCAGCGATGCTGCCTGTCCCTCTGAGTTACTCCTGCATTTTGTGTCTACCTTCGATTTAAACCAGCATCTGCAGTTCTTTCCAATACAAATGTGCAATGTAGGAACAGGCCCTTCAGCCCACAATGTCTATGTTGAACATAATGCTATGATAAACTAATCTCATCTGCCCTGCACATGATCCATATCCCTCCATTCCCCAAAATTCCATATGCCTATCTAAAAGCATCTTAAATATGACTATCATATCTGCCTCCACCACCACTTCTGGTGGCCATTTCAGGTACCTATTACCCTCTGTGTAGAAGAATACTTGAAACTCCTCTGGGAATCATTGATGGACAGTAAAACCTCATCTCCAGCTTTTCTGTGTGTCAAAACCATTACCCATTCAAAACTCATAATTCCCCTGACATTCAGAAACAATTTAAAACTATTAAAAATGAAATAAGCAGTTACACTTTAAGTCCTGAAACAATTAAAAAAAAATAAAAATTAAATCATCTAGAAGAAACTTAAAATGCTTTTTAAAGTCTTTAAATCATTATCAAGTACAATAATTAAAAAATGTAAATTCCCTCAATCTTACCATTCTTTTCCTAACTTTATGACTACTTTTCTACTAAATGGGCTCGCCAATTTAGAGGCACTTTGGCGCAGCGGTAGAGTTGTTGCATTACAGTCCCAGTGATCCAGGTTCGATCTCGACCATTCTCCCTGTGACTGCGTGGGTTTCCTCCAGGTGCTCGAGTTTCTCCCACACTCCAAAGACATGCCTGTTTGTAGGTGAATTGGTTTCTGCAAATTGTCTCTAGTGTGTAGGATAGAACTAGCGTGATCATGGTCGGCACGGACTCGGTAGGCCGAAGGGTCTGTTTCCACATTGTATCACTAAACTAAACTAAACTTAACTAGTATGCACCGTGTCCCCTGTAAAGTACATGGCTTTAGTGTTTGAGTATTACCAGCAAGTTCCCTCTATAGCTAGACTCTATGTGGAATCCAATGAGGAACCAAAGATAGCCATGAATTACCAGCTGACCTTGGCCATCAAGTCCAGGATGTTCAATTTGCACAGAAGTCCTGATCTGTAATAATGTAGCATCAGAAATGAAAATGTATTTAATTTTCTGGCCAAGTGTTATTATTATTTACGTTTATTTAATTTTCTGTCTCGTTTATTCTGTTTTGAAATAATATCCAGAGTTCTCAATGATCATCATCACCCCGCATAGTTTTGCAGGTTATTAAAACATATATTGGGTTAATGCACAGAGTCTTTTACCTAGAGAGGTATTCAAGAACCAGAGGACGTGGGTTTAAGGTGAGGGAGGAAAGATTTAAGAGGAACCTGAGGGGATATGTTTTGAACACAAAGGGAGGTGGGTGTATGGAACCAGCTGCCAGAGGAGGCAGTTGGGGCATGGTCTACCGCAACGTTTAAAAACCATTTTGACAGGCACATGGATAGGATAGGTTTAGAGAGATATGGGCCAAACGCAAGCATGTGGGACCAGTGTAGATGGGGCATGCTGGTCGGCGTGGGCAAGTTGGACCCAAGAGCCTGTTTTCACGTTGTAAGACTCTGTGACTAGTCATGAACTGTGTATCTGACTTTGTGTCAAGAATATCATCTTGTTTTTAATACTTCAAACTATTTATGTGCAAAGCTATGTCTAATTTCTAACGTATTAATTCTGTGAAAATATCAAATATACACAGAAAAAAATTTATATTGAAGGAATTCAGGTCTGTTTCCAGTATCCTGTCAAACTGTATTGAGAGAATCTGCACTTTATACATTTGTGAAAATACTGAAAGGTGCAGCTGACATCATTTTTTTCATATTAGTCATACATGAATGCTCAGAATAATACCATAGTAAACCATCTGTTTTGGCAGCATCAATCCTAGACGAGTTTGTTGGAAGTGTAGAATGATAATTGCCCAGATTCAATGTAGCAGGGGATCTGCATTATTTAGACTAGCACATTTAGTTTATAGTCTTATGGCATACCAAGTGCCTGAGGTGTGAACTGATGAGGTGCAGCAAAGAAAAAAAATGGTGCTTATCTCTTTGCTCAGGCTTTATAGTATGATATTTTCATTGGTATGTGCCAATAAATATTGACTCAAATTCACGTTTGTAAATTGGCACAAAATCTTTCTATCGTTAATTATCAGAGTCTATTATTTAATTGACCCTCAAGCAACGATACAAAAATTTAGCAGACTCCTGGGAGATCAGGTTATTTCCAGTGACACAAAATACTGGAGTAACTCAGCGGGTCAGGCAGCATCTCTGGAGAACATGTGTAGGTGACGTATCGGGTCAGGGCCCTTCTTCAGACATTGGCCGAAGAAGGGTCACGACCCAAAACCTATTCATGTTCTCCAGAGATGCTGCCTGACCCACTGAGTTACGCCTGCACTTTGTGTCCTTTTTTGCACCAAATAGGTTATGAAGATCAAACCATATTGATGCTCCAGTGTGTCGCAAAGCAGGGCTTTAAGAACTGGTTAGCATCATAGCACATAAAACAGTCATTTACCTATAAATGGTATAAAAACAGACACCAGTATATGAGGTGATAATTCATTATTATTGTAAACTTAAGAGGATTGTCATTTGGGTATTGCTCACATATAGGATATATATTCAAATATGTTTGATACTTATGGATTCAATTAAATACTTGTAGGTTTACGATCAATAAAGATACCATCACTCCATGGGACTGCTATCTAGGATAGTAGTGGAATTTATAAAGCCTGCCAACTAAAACAATATATTTTTATTACCTTTCTAAAATAATCAATATTAGCATAGGATTTAAAGCTTTTAAAAATTACATTGATTGGGAATAGACTCAGGTGACCAATATAATTTTTAAAAGTATCGATGATAATTGTTTGCAATGAACATAATTTATTTTGGAAAGCACCAATGGTTTAAAAAAAATAGTGCAATTTTTTAATTGCTCAGAAATGTGTGCAACTGTTTTGTGATAGCTTGTCTTGGTAAAATATAATTGCACTTGACCTAAAACAGTTTAAATAACCCAAGCCCTACAAGACCTTAACCATGTGTATCAGATTTGGGTTGGGTATACATTCTGATAAAACAGTCCATCCATGCTGAATGCTTTATGCAGCCAGCGTTACTGCATGTGTCTCCTACTTTTGATTAATTGCAATGTCATCTTTTTCATAGGTAGCCCATCAGGCGGCATGTGACCCGCTTTCACTCCAGCATTATCAACAGTGGAAGTTTAGTTTAGAGATACGGTGCAAAAATAGGCCCTTCGGCCTACCGAGTCCACGCCGACCAGCAATCCCAGCACATTCACACTACCCTATACTAAGGACAATTTACATTTATACCAAGCCAATTTACCTACAAACCAGTACGTCTTTGGAGTGTGGGAGGAACCCAAAGATCTCGGAGAAAACCTACGTGGTCACGGGGAGAACGTACAAACTCCGTACAGACAGCACCCATAGTCAAGTTCAAACCCGGGTCTCCGGCATTGTAGGCAGCAACTCGACCGCTGCGCAACCGTGCCATCCTTAGCATGATTTATTTTTAATGTTCTATTGCTGTTGCACACTGGCTACTCTCAGTACTTGACAGAGCAAGATCATACTCTGTTATAACAGATTCCAAGATTAAATTAGAGATTCTGCTGCTTGAACTTACCACATTGCAGATGCACACACTCACCAAGATACACTGACCACACACACTCATACGAACATGGGCACACACCCACATGTTTTTTTCACATTTCTCAGCCTGCCCATTCTTACCCCTCTATCTTAATCCCCTCTCAGTCCACCCTCGCTGTCTTCCGTCAGTTCCCTCTTGCTCTCATAGGTTCCAACAACAATACTATGTTTTTTCTCTGAGGAGAATGAAAGGGTTTTGTGAACGCTGGTACAATATCTACTTCCTTGTTTGTTTGTGTTTGCTGTAATATTTTGTTTGGGATTATTTGGGATTGATTGAGCGCAGCAATATTTTCATAGGCACCTTCACATAAAATACATGAAAACCACCTAAATCCTTGACGCCCCGCACCCCAAAAGTACCTGACTATCTAGTTTTGAACATTCATTGATTAACCCAACTGAACTCTCTGTAATACAGAAATCCAAAGAATTATAGTCTCCCAAGATAAGTAATTTCTCCTTGTTTAAAATTATTAAAGCAGAACAATTAAGTATTTTGTCCAAATACCAATACCGTAAAATAGCAAGTCTTCTTATCTTTTTTCTTCTGTTAATGCTTCAGGGTCAAGTCAGGTAGGGTATGGATTTGAAAATGTAATAAGACTTGGGGGGATGGTGGGGTGGAGGGTTAGATTGTCCCTGGTTTGGTTGGGTTCAAATGAGGTTTTAATTCCGTATCCAACTAGTCTAATCTGAAAGTACAAATGATTCATATATTTTATGTTCTTTAATAAACCATACAGTGAAATAAGCAGAAGGGTAGGTTTGTACAACTACAAAATCAAAACAATTGTGATTTTCAAGCAATGGTGGGATTTATAAGCTCTGATTGGTGGTGGATTTATTTTGTCAAAATGTATGTATTTTTAAACTAGCTATTGTTCTGAAGACACGGTTTAGTAACACAGGATAGCTTCTCTATATTGTAAATTGGAAAGTTACAATATGAATGTGGAAAAAAAAACCCATGGGGATGCAATGAAGACATTAAACTTCTCTCTTCCAAAGTTCATGAACAATTCTTTGATCCCATGTATGTCCAGTGTAAGGTTCTGCAGATACATTTTTCTACCCTTCCCAAGGAGACAGCTAGGCTATTTCATGGAAAAATGTGTACTTTTTAACATAGACCACTTGGTTAATAATGAAGATAGACGCAAAAAGCTGGAGTAACTCAGCGGGACTCTGGAGAGAAGAAATGGGTGACATTTCGCGTCGAAACCCTTCTTCAGACTCATTCAGACTTCAGCCATTCCTTCTCTCCAAAGATGCTGCCTGTCCTGCTGAGTTACTCCAGCTTTTTGTGTTAGTCTTCTTCGGTTTAAACCAGCATCTGCAGTTCCTTCCTACACATTTGTTTAAGATCTCAGCAACTTAGGAATCATTGGTACCTTCATTAACTTCATTGAATTAGTGATGCTGTCATTTCCTGGAAGAGTATGTGATTTGACAGTCCAATATATATCAGGTAAGGAATTTGTATAATTCATATGGCAACAACAAACGAACCACAGATTGCTCACTTGCAAAATCCATTGCTGCAAAATTAGAAAAGATACAACACTCAGCAGATTATTTATTAGAATCAAATCTTGCAAACTCAGCTTTCCGTCCCAGCTTCAAAAGTAAATTCGCAGAAAAGCATAGTCTGCATTTTGTTGATAAATTAAATATCAATACCTTTAATTCTATTTAAACCAACAGTTATTAGAAAGCCTGTCTCTCCTGAAAGTACACACTAGCACTTATCTGCTGTTGTTCAGTGTTTCAACAAACTATTAATAGTTGATATAGTGCGGCTGCCAACAAATTGCTTTGTGCATTCACTCCAGGCACTGATTTTCACGCAACTGAAAAAGCATTTGCAAAAACATTTTTCCATGAAAAATAATCCACAAAAACCTATGAATATTCTGAGTGATGTGGAGACAGTTGTAAACACTTCTTTCTGAATAATTCTTCTGGGGAAAAAACAGTTATTCTTCATGGAGGTTCTTTCTCTGTTTCGGAGTACTCAGAAAGCTTTATAGGGCATTAATTTAGTATCCCATCTGGAATATGGTATCTTTATTGATGAGCTTTCTTGATCCTTCAGCATAGCACACAAATTAGAAAAAAAATATGTAGCAACATTTTGATTTTGTTACAACTGGTCAATTAGAAGGAATTTGCCTTCTTGCACACTACATATTTATACCTTTCACACTTGTACTTAGTTGTTTAGAGATACAGCGTGGAAACAAGCCTTTCAGCACACCAAATTCACACCGATCAAATTCTTAAATTCTTAAAGGATTGGATGCAGGAAAAATGTTACGATGCTGGGGGTGTCCAGAACTATGGGTCACAGTTTAAGAATAAGGAGGGGTAGGCCATTTAGGACTGAGATGAGGAAAAACGTCTTCACCCAGAGAGTTGTGAATCTGTGGAATTCTCTGCCACAGAAGGCAGTAGATGCTTATTCACTGGATGTTTTCAAGTTACATTTATTGTCACATGCACCAATTGGTACAGTGAGATTTGAGTTACCATACAACCATACGAATAAAAAGAACACAATACATGATAGAATTTAACATGAACATCCCCACACATCGGAATCAATGTTTCCCACGGTTAGGGAAGGCAATAAAGTTCAGTCATCTTCCTCTTTGTTCTCATGTGGTCGGGGCCTTTGAGAAAGAATTAGATTTAGTTTTTGGGGCTAAAGGAATCAAGGGATATGGGGAAAAAGCAGCAACGGGGTACTGATTTTAGATGATCAGCCATGATCATATTGCATGGCTATGCTGACTCGAATGGCCTACTTCTGCGCCTATTTTTCAATGTTTCTATGATCAGTGATCACCCATACACTAATTCTATCCTACAAACTAGGGACAATTTACAGAAGCCAATTAACCCAAGTACCTGCACGTCTTTGGAATGTGGGAGGAAACCGGAGCACCCGGAGAAAACCCACGCGGTCACAGGGAGTATGTACAAACTCCACATAGACAGCACCCATAGTCAGGTGGATCAAACCTGGGTCTCTGGTGCTGTAAAGCAGCAACTCTACCACTTTGCCACTGTTGCCACTGCCAATAGTATTGCCAGCTGTTATCCCAAATCGTCATCTCGATTAGAATTTCCCATCAACAGCAGGTCTAGAATGGTGCAAAATGGGGGTAACAAAAATAAATCAATGGGTATTGCTTAACATGGTCAGGATGGTGGAGGTGAATGTCAGGGACTCATGGATGAGGTTTCATTGTGAGTGAGAGGGCACTAAGATGTAGCAATGTGTTGAACTTGCCATCAAGGCTTGCATACAACACATCAAGTGTCCCTCAGTTGATATGGCCCAAGTGCTCCTGTGATACTCCTAGAGCAGTGATGCATGGAGAACCATGAGACACTCTTGTGTCTCAGGATTGGGAAACATGTTGAATGATTGACAATGGGAAATGTCCAATTAAGATTTACAACTTGCCGTTTTTGTGTTTCACTCTGGAGAGAAAAAAAATCTATTTTAAATTGCATAACGCAGAAGAAAAACATTATGCAACTCAATTTCCAGGAATAGTAATTTTATGCAGATTCATTTCAAATTAATGTTCAATGAGATTTGATGTATCTTATAAATTATATGAAAAAGTGGAACTCATTCAAATTTACATTCACCTATTGAGATTTAGCTTTATCTTAATTCTAAATTCATTAGAAGAAATTACTGCATCTATAATTGCAGAACCATGCTCTAGACTCTCTGGAGCCTTGGTAATGCTATGTCCATGATCAGTGGTGTTTCCTAGCCTCTTAACTTTTTTTAAGTTTAGTTTAGAGATACAGCACGGAAACAGGCCCTTCGGCCCACTGAGTCCACACTGACCAGCGATCCCCGCACATTAACACAAGCCTACACACACGAGGGATAATTTACACTTATACCATGTATGCAAACCCAAGCTAATTTACCTACAAACCTGTACGTCTTTGGAGTGCGGGAGGAAACCGAAGATCTCGAAGAAAACCCACGCGGTCACGGTGAGAACGCACAAACTCCGTGCACGCAGTACCTGTAGTCGGGATCAAACCTGGGTTTCTGGCGCTGCAAGCGCTGTAATGCCCCTGTCCCACTTAGGAAACCTGAACGGAAACCTCTGGAGACTTTGCGTCCCACCCAAGGTTTCCGTGCGGTTCCCGGAGGTTTTTGTCCTCCGGCAACCACCTTCAACTAGCATCGCAACCGGCTTCGACTAAAAAATTACCGATTTTTAAAACGGAAACCATTTTCGACCATTATGGAGATGGACAAAAACCTCCGGGAACCGCACGAAAACCTTGGGTGGGGCGCAAAGTCTCCAGAGGTTTCCATTCATGTTTCCTAAGTGGGACAGGGGCATAAGGCAGCAAGTCTACTGCTGTGCCACCGCGCCACCCGCTGTTCCGTAAAAGAGACAGAATCCATTTGAAATACTCCTTCTACCTGTCTGTGGTGGACCAATTGAAATAAAGCTTGCACCATTCAGCAAATGGAAGTGAAGCAAGTTCTTTCAGACTTACATGCACCCAATGTGAATCTGGGAATTCTGAGAGGCATAATTTCCTTTGGTGAGATCAAATTCCTGGGTGGTAACATCCTGGATGACTCATCCTGGTCCCAACACGCAGATGTAATCACAAAGAAGACACTCCGAACAATTCTACTACTTTGAAGTCAATATAGATTCAGCAAGTCAGGTTTAGAGGGATGTGGCCCTAATGGAGGTGGTACTAGTGTAGTTGGGACATGTTGGTGGGTTTGGGCAAGTTGGGCCGAAGGGCCGGTTTCCATGCTGTATGACTTTATGACTTATTAACACCTGTGATGTATACACTAAATGCTGTTAATGTTGAGTGTTTAGTTTAGAGATACAGCGTGAAAACAGGCCCTTCAGCCTACCGAGTCCACAATGACCATGATCCCCACACACACTAGGGACAATTTTACATTTTTACCAAACCAATTAACCTACAAACCTATAGGAGCGTGCGAGGAAACCAAAGAATTAGGAGAAAACCCACGCAGGTCACGGGGAGAACGTACAAAGTCCGTACAGGCAGCACCCACAGTCAGGATCGAACCCGGCACTCTAGCGCTGTCAGGCAGTAGCTCTACCGCTGCACCAACATGGATCAGGTAGAATTAATGAAGTTAAATCTTCAGGTCGATGATCACCAAGACATTAACTTGGTTTCACTCTCAACAGAAGCTGTTCTACAAGCTAATTATTTCCAACGTTTTCTGTTTTTATTTCAACAACATAGTGTGGCTGGCTGCCGACAGCAATGATCAAATGTGCAGGTGACATGGAGTGGACAAATAACTACAGGAATCAAGCAGCAGTTTCTGTTAATTCTCCATCAGTATTCCCAAGCCGATATTCAAAGCTGTGTGCTGAAGCACTTCAGAGTCACTGGATGAACAATTGCTCAGGGACTCACAGAAAAACAGTGGAGGACATGGAATCCTGTAATACACAAACCAGTCAAGAAAACACATTTTTGATAAATGTCCCCTCCACTTGTACCGTTTATACTGGAGGCACAATTCAGATGTTTTCTATCCCTGTGCTTGGCAATTTGCAACTCTTTATCCTCTCGCCTAACCCCTGTCTTTTCATCCCTGGCCCAACAAATCTGCCTATCAAACAACCCTCTCCCCTGTATTCACCTATTACTGCCCATGCTCTGTCCTGCCCCTTCTCCATCCCAGCTTTCTTCCCCACCACCACAACCCCCAAATCAGTCTGAGGATAGGTTCCAACCTGAATCGTCACCTATCCATGATCTCCTGTGATGTTGCCTGACCCGCTGAATTACTCTGACATTTTGTGCCTGCCTTTGATAAATTTCCCTGTTAATATACAGCAGATGGATCCCAAACTACACTGGTGACTTTCAGAGAGAGCATGTAACAAGGGGACGTGCAGTTGAACAGAAAACTCCACGTGGCAATCCTTATAACTGAGGCATTCATGTTTTTAAACCAACTGAGGTGAAGTTGGCACAGAGCAATGTATTTAAGTTGGATGGAGAAATTGGTGGATTGGAGTCAGCCTGTCAGCATGCGTCTTCTAGTTGGTGTACTTTGCATTTATACTTGCTCAATTCAAATGTATTCTCAGCTATTACTATTTGACTTTCATATGTACTATTGAAAGTCACCTTCGTCATAGGCAGACGTTTTTTCTCTGAGGTGGCTAATGGGGCCAAAGTGGGAACTGCAAACTCTGGGGTCTGGAGAAGAAGGGTCTAGTCCTGAAAAGTCACCTTTACTTTTAGTTTTGTTTACAACGTGGAAACAGGCCCTTCGGCCCACTGACCCCGCGCCGACCAACGATCACCCCGTACACTTGCAATATCCTACACACTAGGGACAATTTATAATTCTACTGAAGCCACTTAACCTACAAACCTGCATGTCTTCAGAGTGTGAGAGAAAACTAGAGCACCCGGAGAAAACGCACAAGGTCACAGGGAGAAAGTACAAACACCGTATAGACCGCACCATAGTCAGGATTGAGCGTGGTCTCTGGCATAATAACTCTATTGCTATGCCAGTGTGCAATCACCTATCCATGTTCTCCAGAGATGCTGCCTGACCTGCTGAGTTACTCCAGATATTTGTGTCGCTTCTAGTTAAGCCCATTCGGCTATACTGGACGAGCCACAAAACCTGAAGGCCCAATACCTGGCTCCTGAAGCAGATACTGTTATAGGAAGAGATTACCACGTGGACAAGGGTAAAGACTCAGACTTGTGCTCAAAGTCTCCTTGCAGACATATGGAAAGTAAACCTTCTTTCTCCACCAAACTAATGCTGATTCAATCAACACAATGAAAGGAATTTGTACGATCCAGAAAGACATGTTCAACATTACCATTCGGCTCCCCACTGACCCCAGACATTGCAACTTTGTCAAAGAATGACAAATTTGTGTTGGACAGCATACCAGTCTGTAATAGCTGGAGTGCAGATGGAAGCTTTATCTCGAGGGCCTGTCCCACTTAGGCAATTTTTTCGATGACTGCCGGCGACTGTCACAGTCGTAGCAGGCCGCCGCAAAAGCGTCGACTGGACCCCCCCCCCCCCCACCACAATGTCTACAACAAACTACGACAACCTACCACCTAGTCGATGTCAAGCTACCGACAACCGGCGACCCATTAGGACGTCCACCTACGACAACCTACGACCACAGGCGACAGCCAAAGTCAACCTGCGTCCACCTGTGACAAGCTACGACCCTGTCGGCGACAACTGAAGACAATTCAGTCACCGGCACCTGTCGCCGGTTGGCTTAGGTAGTCGCCAATGGAATTCACCAAAGTCAGCACCCGGTGACAACCAACAACAACTGGCGACAACCTGCGTCACCCTGGCGACACCGGCGACAGCACCTACGACAGGTGAAGACAAGCTGCGACAAACCCACAGTCGGCAAAACGTTTTGAATATTTCAAAACCAGCGTCGGCAAAACGTTTTGAATATTTCAAAATCCAGCGGCGACCAGAAAAACGTTACGACACTTTAGGCGACTTGAGGAGACTACTCATGACCATACAGGCGACACCCCGGCGACCATGTAGCGATAGACTTGTCGCCTGTAGTCGCCAAAAAAAATTTGCCTAAGTGGGACAGGGGCTTAAGTGTCACTGAGATGGGAGTAATAAAAAACAGATCAGAAACAGAAATAGAACTGCTTTGTCTAAAGTGCAATCAGCCCTCAACAATTCCTTCAGAGATATTTGGGGGTTAGAATTTTTTCCTTTATCATACTCAAATTTTAAGTCAAATATTAACTTGCACTGCCTGGCACAATTAGAAGATAATCTTTTTAGGTTGCAAAACACTTGTTTTTATTCGTACATAAATTGCCATCTTGAATTCCATCCTAACATGGGCATCTGGAGTTTCATGTAGAACCTAATTGTAAAATGCAATTAAAGCATATGTGCATAGGATCCTGAAGAAGGTTTGAGTTGATGCTATTTTAAATACTCAGCCTGTACACATTGATTCAATTGCATGATATTTTCTGATTTGGAACAGATTGGCCAATTTAGAGTGTAATTATTTTTTCCCTGGTAATCGGTATTCAATAACTACGTTAATTATTGAGCTTGGAGTTACTCACCTTTCCATGGGACACTATCCTTTAGTTTATAAAGATGTGGTCTGTTTTTGGAAGCTGAATTCTATCAATAAATACAACAGATATGCCAAAAATTTGTCCAAATTATAACAATATTCTCTGTGCATTTTCGTCTAGATGGACAGTGCATTCAGTAAAGTAGCACTGTGTAATTAATTGTCTTCTGGAATGCACGCAGAATAAATATACAAACATAGATATGTGTCTTTTAAATGTTGTAATGGGCATGTAATATTATGCATAATAATCTAAAAATGAATTATCCAAAGTTATATAGAGTTTTGAAATGCATTTCAATTGACAGTCAAATGCCATTTGCATTAACCCTAGGTCATTTCATATAATAGCTTCAAAATAATTATAATTATTTCACTTAAACTCTTTTTCTATTTCATCCGGCTAACAGATATCCATTTATGGAGTACACAGTTAGAATTCCTTATATACAAGTACAAACCCCTGTCTTTATCCTCATCACCTTCCATTATATTTATCATTTAACCAGAATTTTTAACATTAGCAGCAGACTTACCTTCCCCAGAGATAGACACAAAAAGCTGGAGTAACTCAGCAGGTTGGGCATCATCTCTGGAGTCACGGTGGCGCAGCGGTGGAGTTGCTGCTTTGCAGAGCCGGAGAACCGGGTTCGATCCCGACTACGGGTGCTGTCTGTACGGAGATTGTACGTTCTCCCCGTGACAGCGTGGGTTTTCTCTGAGATCTTCAGTTTCCTCCAAAGACGTACTGGTTTGTAGGGTAATTTGCTTGGTAAATGTAAAGAAAATAGTCCTTAGTGTGTGTAGGGTAGGGAATCGCTGGGTCGGTGTGGATCCGGTGGGGCAAAGGGCCTGTTTCCGCGCTGTATCTCTAAAAAACTAAAACGTAAAGGAATAGGTGATGTTTTGTGCCAAATCCCTTCTTCCATGTTGTTTAAAAGGAATAAACAGTAGCAATTCACATTGGTTCTGCGGTCTTTTCTCTTCCCATTCCCACACCACCATCTCAAAGAATGTCACATTGGTTCTCTTATCCAAAGGTTTCTGTAGAAAATTAGTAATGTTCTATATCCTAGTTTTACCAAAGCACTTATTTGCTCAGCACCTGTGCTGCCTCTAGTTTGTTACACAGTTTTTCAATATTCACTGGAATTGGAAGAATTGTCTTCCAATTAAGTATTGGAAAAATTGTCTGTGGTCTAAATGCTAACTTCATCCACCCAACTATTCGCTGAGGATTGTTTGCAATCCATTCACCACCACTGGTACCTAAATCTCTATTTCATCTATCACAATGGCTCCCGACATCTTAATTTAGAATATTGCCTGTAGAAACAAGGAACTGCAGGTGCTGGTTAATACACAAAAGGACACAATGTGCTGGAGTGTCTCAGCAGGCCAGACAGCATCTCTGGAGAACATGGATAGGTGCCATTTCAGGTCAATACTTTTCTTAAGACTGATTGTAAGGGTGGGTGGGAGGGGGGGGGGGGGAAGGAGGATGAGATAGAATCAGAATCAGAAGAATCAGAATTAAAAAAATTAGCCATGTATGTATACATACAAGGAATTTGACGGTGCTTTGCTCGCACATGGTAAACACACGATATACAGCAGACAATTAAAAATAAAACATTATAAATTATACATGTGAAAATGAAGTACCAGAGTAAAAAGAGGGAAGGGTGGAGGGGTAGGACAAAGTGTGGCAGGTATTAGGCAAACACAAGTAAGGATGGTTTTCCATAGATTTCAGCACTATGTGTCTTTTTCTGTAATATTACCTATCAGCTTATGTTTAACATAACTGAGTATATTTTACACTCTACTGCTCATATCAAACATATCAAGTCTCTGTGTTTGCTGATCATTACTAATTTCCATTTGGGTAATATATTGATTTAAAATGTTGCAACTTTATTTTCAAACTACACCCCAGTCACACTTCTCACAGTACATAAGGCTGCAATCTCTTTCAGTTTTAAAACCCCATGAGATGTTTGTTACCCTACAAAGCTCATTTTGGTTTTCCATTGTTAAGTGTTTGCATTGGCAATCTTTCTTTAGCCCTGTCCCACGGTGTGAGTTCATTCCAAGAGCTCTCCCGAGTTTAAAAAAAATCAAACTCGTGGTAAGCACGGAGAATGAACGTAGTGGGTACGTCGGAGCTCAGGGACGTCTCTTAGCGCTAACGCAGGTACTCTGGAAGACTCGCTAATGGCAGGTAAGCACGGGAAGACTCGTGAAGATTTTTCAACATGATGAAAAATGTCCACGAGAGCCCCGAATACCGACGAGTGGCCATTACCGTAAATCTCCGAGTTTGAATCAGGACAAACGCGGGAGAACTCTTGGAATGAACTCGTACCGTGGGAGAGATTTATCAACACCTTTAAATAATCCTTCTACATTATGATTTGAGTTTTTTTTTAATTCTACAAAGTATTCCTACCAATTCCACAAAGTGGTTTGAGCACATAGCGCAAGGTCCAATTTATTTTGTCTTCTATTGTGCACAGTGATTTTTAACAAATAGGTTCATGGGCTAAAATTACACATCAACGCCTCTGTTAAAAATACTACACTGAAAACTTGATTTGATCCCATAAGTGACATTGAAATACTTAAACCTTTAACGCCTCTTGTATGTAAAGTTATTTATTTGCAAAAGCTTTAAAATTAAAAAAAAACAATCTTATTCAGTAGTTGGGATCTAGACCATATATCATTGGAAACTTTGCACCATTTGATTCAGGTTTCTTATTTTCTTTGTTTTCTTTGCTTAATATGCAGACCTATATTAAGATTGAAGTTCTCTGTTGATAATTATCTACCGATAGCTGGCCATTTTTCTTCAGTCTGACGAAGGGCCCCAACCCAAAACATTACCTGATCTGCTGAGTTCTTCCAGCAGTTTGTGTCTTGCTTTCTGAATAGAAGGTTGTACTCATGAAAATTAGCATTGGGTAATTTTAAGGTGGCGATTGATAGATTCTTGATCAGTAAGGGTTCTGGTGAGAAGGCAGGAGAGTGGGATTGAGAGGGAACGATAGATCAGCCATGATTGAATAGCGGGGTAGAATCATAGAAACATAGAAAAATAGGTTTGGTCATGAGTTGGTCATTCGGCCCTTCGACCTAGCACCGCCATTCAATATGATCATGGCTGATCATCTGAAATCAGTACCCCGTTCCTGCTTTCTCCCCATTTCCCTTGATTCCTTTAGCCCTAAGAGATATCGAAAATGTTGTATTTGATACTGCCTCAATCTTGTCGTATATAACCATGACATATCCCCTTTGGGCTAAATAGATGGATTTTGTATTTTGAAAAACAAAATAAAAGTCTATTGCAACTTTTCAGAACTCTGAGTATATTACAGAATGGCACTGAGATATTGAATTAACGTCATGAGTGGGAGTTGGCACAGTGCAATTTTAATTAAGTCCTGTTTGTGTAAGCTGCTGTGGAGTGCAATTGTCCTCAATGGTTCAGTTGCTGTGGTCAGCAGCAATGGCTCGGAGCTTGTCACAGTGTGTCTATTGCATTCGTCCTATCGTGACTTTGAACCTACTGCCATCTTTGGTCCTCAGAGGTGTCCAACAGCACCAATCCAAAAGTCAGGATGATAGCCAAGTAAAGAATTCTCACAAAACGTCCAACCAGAAAGTACGAAATCGCAATTATATTTTACTTTCAATCATACCATTGCAAATAATTTCATAAGTTATAGGAGCAGAAATGGGGCCATTCGGCACATCAAGGCTATTCCGCCATTCCTCAATGATGATTTATATTTCCTCTCGTCCCTATCTCCTGTCTTCTCACCATAACCCCTGATACCCGTACTAATTAGGAATCTATCAATCTCCTTAAAAATATCCATTGACTTAGCCTCCACAGCCTTCTGTGGCAATGAATTCCACAGGTTCACCACCCTCAGACTAAAGAAATTCCTCCTCAAAAGAGGAAAATCTAAAAAGTAAAGTCGATTAAAACAATTACACAAATTTAAAATAAAAATAATTCTTATTATTTTAAAATCATGGTACATGATTAATGAGAATTGTTGTGTATTTCAGCCATTGCAGACCTTCTGGGTCTGCACTTGCTGGTGTTTAGAAGGATGAGGGGGAACATTAAAACTTACAGAATAGTGAAATGCTTGGATGGAGTGGAAGTGGAGAGGATGTTTCCACTAGTTGGAGAGACTAAGACCAGATGGCACAGCTCAGAATAAGAGGATGTACCTCCAGAACCAGGGGCCACAGTTTAAGAATAAGAGGTAAGCCATTTAGAACGGAGACAAGGAAACATCTTTTCTCACAGAGAGTTGCGAGTCTGTGGAATTCTCTGCCTCAGAGGGCAGTGGAAGCCAGTTCTCTGGATACTTTCAAGAGAGAGCTAGATAGGGCTCTTAAAGATAGCGGAGTTAGGGGATATGGGGAGAAGGCAGGAACGGGGTACAGATTGGGGATGATCAGCCATGATCTCATTGAATGGCGGTGCTGGCTCAAAGGGCCGAATGGCCTACTCCTGCACCTATTGTCTATTGTCTATTGTCTAGAAAGGAGACGAGGAGAAATTTATTTAGCCAGAGGGTCGCAAATCTGTGGAATTCATTGCCACAGACGGCCGTGGAGACCAAGTCAATGGTTATCTTTAAAACAGAGATTGACAGGATCTTGATTAGCGAGGGTGTGAAAGGTGATGGGGAGAAGGCAGGAGAATGAGGTTGAGAGTTAAAGGTCGATCAGCCATGATTGAACGGTGGAGCAGACTCAATGGGCTGAAAGACCTAATTGTGCTCCTTTCACTTATGAACTAAGGAAGACAAAAATAATTTGCCGGAAATAGCAGGGGATCGCGGGTCAAATGAGATGGAGGAAATGAGTGAAATCCTGGTTAGCCGGAAAGTGGTGTTGGGTAAATTGAATGGATTAAAGGCCGATAAATCCCCAGGGCCAGATAGGCTGCATCCCAGGGTACTTCCTTAAGTAGCCCCAGAAATAGCAGATGCCTTAGTGATAATTTTTCAAAACTCTTTAGATTCTGGAGTAGTTCCTGAGGATTGGAGGGTAGCTAATGTAACCCCACTTTTTAAAAAGGGAGGGAGAGAGAAAACGGGGAATTACAGACCAGTTAGTCTAACATCGGTAGTGGGGAAACTGCTAGAGTCAATTATTAAAGATGGGATAGCAGCGCATTTGGAAAGTGGTGAAATCATTGGACAAAGTCAGCATGGAGTGATGAAGGGTAAATCATGTCTGACGAATCTTATTGAATTTTTTGAGGATGTAACTAGTAGAGTGGATAAGGGAGAAGCAGTGGATGTGTTGTATCTGGACTTTCAGAAGGCTTTCGACAAGGTCCCACACAAGAGATTGGTATACAAACTTAAAGCACATGGTATTGGTGGTTCAGTATTGATGTGGGTAGAGAACTGGCTGGCAGACAGGAAGCAAAGAGTAGGAGTGAACGGGTCCTTTTCAGGATGGCAGACAGTGACTAGTGGGGTGCCGCAAGGCTCAGTGCTGGGACCCCAGCTATTTACAATATACATTAATGATTTGGACGAGGGAATTAAATGCAACATCTCGAAGTTTGCGGATGACACGAAGCTGGGGGGCAGTGTTAGCTATGATGAGGATGCTAGGAGGCTGCAGGATGACTTGGATAGACTGGGTAAGTGGGCAAATGCATGGCAGATGCAGTATAATGTGGATAAATGTGAGGTTATCCACTTTGTTGGCAAAAACAGGAAGGTAGACTATTATTTGAATGGTGACCGATTAGGAAAAGGGGAGATGCAGCGAGACCTGGGTGTCATGAAAGTAGGCATGCAGGTGCAGCAGGCTGTGAAGAAAGCGAATGGTATGTTGGCATTCATAGCAAAAGGATTTGAGTACAAGAGCAGGGAGGTTCTACTGCAGTTGTACAGGGTCTTGGTGAGGCCACACCTGGAGTATTGCGTACCATTTTGGTCTCCTAATTTGAGGAAAGACATTCTTGCCATAGAGGGAGTACAGAGAAGGTTCACCAGACTGATTCCTGGGATGGCACGACTTCCATATGAAGAAAGACTGGATAGACTTGGCTTGTACTCGCTGGAATTTAGAAGATTGAGGGGTGATCTCATAGAGACTTACAAATTTCTTAAGGGGTTGGACAGGCTAGATGCAGGAAGAATGTTCCCGATGTTGGGGAAGTCCAGGACAAGGAGTCACAGTTTAAGGATAAGGGGAAAGTCTTTTAGGACCGAGATGAGAAAATCGTTTTTCACACAGAGAGTGGTGAATCTGTGGAATTCTCTGCCACAGAAGGTAGTTAAGGCCAGTTTGTTGGCCATATTTAAGAGGGTGTTGGATGTGGCCCTTGTGGCTGAAGGGATCAGGGGGTATGGAGAGAAGGCAGGTACAGGATACTGAATTGGATGATCAGCCATGATCATATTGAATGGTGGTGCAGGCTCGAAGGGCCGAATGGCCTGCTCCTGCACCTAATTTCTATGTTTCTATGAACTTCTAACCTGCTTTGAACTTTTCTTGCAAATATATGTTTCAGTCAGTGTCATGACATTACTTGCATACATCTTGCTGCTCCACCTGTAATCAGCTGAGCTTTTATGATCCTACGATGTTTGTTTATTTGCTGTTTTAGTTAAGTTTGCCCCCCCACGCCATTTCAAAATATGAATTATGAGTGCAGCAGTCCAATACCACATTCAAAGAATGGTACTTCCAACACCTGAGTACTCTTCCTGTAATACATTAGAGAAGCTGCCTAATATTTATATTCCCTTTCTAAAATGTGACCAGAACCCACAGAGATAAATGTTAATTTGTTCATGAGAACATCCATTTAAATGCCAATTTTTGCAAGAACATTTGCCGGTTTGTTCAGGTACCATTGAAGAAAGATTTTCATTGATACGCCCACTACAAGACATGTAAATGAACTGATTCATTAATGTTTTTGCAGTTGCACAGGGTAAATATGAATGATTTCTTGAGACTTGCCACTTGCCAGCCACCCCCATCGTTCCAATCCATCTTTGAGGTACATTGCATCAGGAAAGCTGGCAGTATAGTCAAGGATGCCTGCCAACCCGTCCATTCCCTTTCCAAACTTCCCCTTTCAATCTTATAGAGGTGTTCAAAATTATGAGAGGAATAGATCGGGCAAAAGCACATGGACTGTAAGGCAGTAACTCTACCGCTGCGCCATCTACATGAGAGATGTAGGAAGGAACTGCAGATGCTGGTTTACACAGGAGAGGATTCTATTTTGACATCTATTTTGACAACTTAGCTGATCCCATCACGATGTGCTGTAAATTACTATCCAGAAAAGTTGTAAGGAAAGGTGCACTGACTTAAATATTGTACAAGTAGCTTTGTTTTCATCTGTTGGCGCCTCCTTGCCTGACCCACTATTTGATTGTAGCAAATGCTTCAATTAATGCATCGACTAGAGTGTCAAATGTATGTTGCACAATGATTGACGTCGTGCAATCTATTCAGCGGGCTTCATTACATGCCAGCAACTGCATAAAATAACTTTCCATAAGGTAGCATGCAGGAAGTATGGTATTGATCATAATTAGCAATCCAGTATCTTTAATCCAGTATCTTTAATCCAATAGCACTGAAATCATTCACCAGATTACGTTTCTAAACCAAAATGTTCTCCCACTAGAGACCACGATCTCCTGGGGCAGACAAGATTAATAGTAAGATTAAACAAGAAGTTACCAAGTTTGAAGTTTGATCGTTATTTTATGAGGAGTCACGATGAGGGATTACGTGAAGAAGTCCCTCCTGGCGCATGATCGGCATACTTCAAAGCAGCGGCATGAAAAACACAGAACCAATAGCCGGAGTAAGATAGTAAGGTTCAACATATACTAGAACTACCAGATGATCATTTATTTTATGAGGGTTGGAAGTGGAGGGCACGTAATCCCTCATCGTAACTCCTCATAAAATAATGATCAAACTTCAAACTTGGTAAGTTCTCGTTTAATCTTACTATTTTACTTCAGAGTCACATGAGTGACTACATGAAGATTTTGTAGCTCTGTGTTTTTTATGTCGTAGATTCATTCCATACGACACTCTGGCTCAGTCAACACAGTAGTGAGTAAATAATACATCTTTTAAAACATTGCTTCAGTTTATGTAATAAGTATTTTCATTAGACTTCAATAATAACCCTTCTATCGTAGGGGAAGATTTATAACCAAAGATATAAATCGATAATATAAAACAAAGCAACAATCAGAGAAAACCCAACTCTGCATGTCCATCCCTGACACCATGAGAACAGGTTTCTCGTAACTTTGAAAAGTTTCTTTTACATCATCCTATGGCCTCTAATTTTTGATTGAGTGGTATGTCCTGTGCCTTTGCCGTGGATGTACCTACCTCCCTGGTGGAGTGATTTTTAACATCTCAATGTCTACTCCTGCTGAGTCCCAAAACCTGTTTTAACCATCTAGAATGAAACTATCCAGAACCATCAGTTTGTACTGATACTTTTATGTGTTTTTTTGTGTGTAATAAGTAGCGCTGTCTCACCACCACGGAGACTCTTCAACATATTGAGTCAATGCTTAACCACACACAATTTTTGGTCTACAGGATATGCTTTAAAATTTACCTTGGTTCCAGCTCCTCCTGGTCTGCTTTGTTTGGTTAAGTCATAAACATAAAAGACAATGTTATCTGTAGCCACATGCATACAGTCTAATGTAACATTTGCAACGTTTGCACTCTTTGTGCTGATACTAATGCCATGAGCATTATTACTTCAAATGTTAACTTCCGAAACAGTGACAGAATTGGAGCCCATTGCCTAAGCAAAGTAAGAACTATGCTGACCTCCCAAACTTCTGTATTTCTACTTTGGGCAGATTTTTATATATATATTCCTTTCACATATCGGGATATTAACGGATGAGACCCGATAGATTCATGGTCAGCAATTTGTCCTGATCAAAATGCAATCCAGCAAGGAACTCCAATATATCTGATATGTTAGCAGTATGATAAAATATCTTTGACTGTCTACCAAAGACTTCCAATTTATTTATATAAACAAAATATTGTTTTTAATGCTATTTCTCCAAGCTGCAGTTATAACATTCATGGTCCTATCTAACAGTCCAAGCTCTTGAAATGGTCTGGTCAGAACCTGCAGATTAACAAATTCATATGATCATGCCATGGATGAATTTCTGCAACAAATTACTGCAGCTAGGAATCGTCATAAATGGTTCAATTATCATTCTAAACATCAATGAGAACAATGACTATGTCCGGTTTGGGCCACCAAATCATCCGTGGCAGAGTCTTGCTATATTTCCATCAGACATTGCCTAATCAGACAGACAGAATGGGGAACATAAAAGAACATATTTCACCCCCCCCCAATGTAGCGAGAATGCATCCACCGCTACTGCTCCTGGGTTGGGTTCCCATGAGACGTATTTGGGCAATTAGTGATTTAATCTAGACACAAACAGATCAATGTCAGGTAATCCATACCACTGACAATGTTTTTCAAACTTGTGGATTTAATATCCATTCTGTATTGTCTTTAAATTTTCGTCATCTGTTGTCTGCCACAATATTGTCTCTCCCTGAGAGATAGATAGCTGAAAGCCAAATATTCTTAAAGATACACCAATGCCACATCTGGTTAACCAGATAATCACATGATAATGATCTTACTCAACCCAAGTGATTGATATATGCCACAGCTGTGGTATTGTCTACTTGTAATTGGACATGCACATTTTTCATAGTAGAACAATAAGCTTTTAATCATAAAAGCTCCTAACAACTCCAAATAATTAATACCAAATGCTTGGAGAAAAAAGTGTTCTTGAACAATCCATCTGCCACCCCCTGGTGTTATTGTACGTAGCCCCCTAGATAAGGGACATATCAGATATTAACCTGATAAGAACAGATACTACACTTATATTAGCCCAAAAAGCCAAGAAGCTATCCATCATCCTAGAACACTAGCTTCAGTTTGTAATGACTGCTGGCTGCTGAGCTAATATGTTTTAAGCAGCTTGTGGAACATTCTCAATCCACCACTGTAATTCTGATAAAGCTTCCTTTGGCAATTGCATAGGCCTGTCAAAATGGCCTGCACACTCTTCTAGTGCTTGTGTTTTTGCCCTTTTGGAGCTTTTGGTAATGCAGTGGACCAACTCTACTGCAGAAATAGTGTTACTAATTTACCTAAGCTCCTTCTCGGATGGAGGGATAAGGCTTGTCAACAAGGCAATGACACACATTTGTAATATTGACACTTTTCTCCTGGTAAAGTTACCTAACATGGTACTGAATCACTCACAAACCCCAAATAGTAAATTGTTGGGGATGGCTGAAGCTTAGATTTTGTTGGATGGATCAGGACCCTAGCCTTTCAACAGGCTTGTAGTTGCTGCACTAATTTTTCAGCTGACTCCTGATCAGCATTGCCAATTAAAAATGTCATCAAGATAAACCATGACCATGTGTCCTTATCAGTGCAAGTGCTGGTTTCAACAATTGTGTGAACAGCCTAGAAGTTGAGCTTAATCCATTAGATAATGCCTTAAATTGCCACAGCTGACCCATCCAATTAATTTTCAAGTACCTGTGATGATAAATTGATACTGAATCATACGCATCCTTCAAATCTATAGTAACCATTGAACAACTTGTTGATAACAACTGCCTTGCAGTGTTGAAGGTGTCCATTTTGAAATGTTTTATACCGGACAAATGTATTAAAGTGTGTGATGTCTAGAATGTCTCTACAACCACCATCTTTCTTATGCCTGGGGAAATTATTTGATACAAATTGTTGTGGATACTTACTCCGTTTTTTCCCATTGCACTTTCCCTAAATAAATTTCTTACCTCTTCTTTTATTTGAGATTTTTCAGGTGCAGAAACATAAAATAGATTTAGGTTTATTCTGTTAGGTTGATCCTGACACAGTATCTAATATAAACCGATCAGCTGTTATGCAATATCATTTATCATAACACACCTGTAATCTACCACCAATAGGAGGTTCATCAAAAGCTTTCTGTGATAGAATAACGTTTTTGTACCTCTCCAAATGCACGTGATGGCCTTCTTTCCCCAACAATATGAGTTAACATAAGGCTGTGCTGGATGAAAATACTTCCTCACCATACTCCTACCTCTGTTTGATCCAATATCAAATCCCTTTCACATTGGACCAGCCCATTTTGCAAAGATTTTATGAGGCTGATAGTCTTTGCCTCTTCATCAACGTCTTTGATTTGTTTTAGGCAGGTTTACTCCGTAAATAACCAGGAGTTTGATATAGCTTGATCTGTATTGACCTGCAAATCTAAAGTGCAAAAATGGTCCAAATAGCAATTTCCTCTCATACCATTGAGCTCAACATATGAGCTATAAAACAATGCCAACTTGTCTTTTTGAATTTTGGTCATTGCACAATCTTTCACTTGCTTCCCACAGTCTTGCCACCCGCAAAACTTGAAATTCTTTGGAATCGTATTCCCTGTGCCTCCGCACTATTGAAGACATGGGTGCCCTAATCGGATTCACCGTTGGCACCCTAGTAAAGCACAAGTGTTTTCACATAAATCTGCTGTTTCAACCATAACAGCCTCCTGAAGCTGGTGAGAAACCAATTAAGGTTGGCCACCATGGTTACCTTCCATGGCCTCACCGCTTCCTTCAGGTATCGTATTTTGTACCCATTAAGTACACCTGGATTTATACTTGTGTTGTGGTGGGTACTTATGACCAAAAACACCACTTTCAGGGTTAGTTTTTTACTGCCCTGATACTCCTGAGACTTGCTCAAGGAGACTACTCGAGCCCAATCCGAGGTTCATATTCCCACAGTGGTAAAGCACCATATACTTGATATGGAAACCCCTCAGGGCCTGCCTGGGAATATTCTGGGTTTTCTAGACCCTTGGTTGAAAAATAATCTGGAGTATTTCTCCATTTAATTCCTTCTGAGCCATAAGGCTTTCTTGTCTGGAGGTATTTTATCCTCTCCTTTCCTTTATTAGAATTATCTAAAACCACGGGTTCGCTCTAAAGCGTGACTTTCCCAACCTTTATTTTCCTCCCCACTGGAGATTCTTCCCGTGGCTTTTTGTTTGTGGAGCGTAAAAAATTACAAGAAAAAGAACTGACCTCTCTACGGTTAATTTCAACGGCCACGGGTATCGGAACCCGGCTCCGCACTAATCTGCCGTCCCGATCGCTGTGCTTCTACCCGGGACGCATTTTAACCAGTAATAACATTTATTCTGATGCATCACCGTGGTGTTACTACTGAAATATTACATGATTTTTCAGCTTGAAATTAAGTGCACTTAAAACTAAAAATTGGGAGCTTACTGATGTAGACTAGAAATACTGAGACTCACAGATAAATGTCAGATGTCATTAAGAGTGTAAAATAAACAAGAACCAGCTGTTTTTAATTCTTGCAATCATATTTGAAGTGCTGTTCACCAGTGTTCCTGACAATTAAAGCAGGACTTTGAAGGAAAAGGTACTAGCTTACAGCCAGAGAAGAAGATGATGGGAGAGAATGGGGGCCTCTGTCTAATAGTGCAACCAGTTCAGTTTCCTGAGTAACTGTTTAAACGTCATAAGTTCCAGGAGTGGAATAAGGCCATTTGGCCCATCAAGTCTACTTTGCCATTCAATCATGGCAGATCTATCTTTCCCTCTCAACCCCATTCTCCTGCCATTTCCCCATAAACCTTGACACCCTTATTAATAAAGAATCTGTGCCTTACATCTCTGCCTTAAAAATATCCCTTGACTTGGCCTCCACAGCCATCTGTGGCAATGAATTCCACTGATTCAACATCAGGTCAAATAAATGATTTTAACAGAACTTTTGAGAAATGTTAAGTGGAAATATTGTAATTTCATTCATTTGAGTATTGTATATCGCACAAAGTAATAATACAATAAATACAATTACTGACCATCTGAATGGTACAGGGATGATGCTACGTTTTTCTTCTTTAGAAACACTCTCTGAGACACTGTGTCTCCTGTCCCATTGCCATTTCCAAAATTATGCAAGTGGTCACAAATCTCTTTGTGCATAAGATTGGGTCCAGTTACTCATCAACTTTGGTGCATTTTACTGAGCACAGAACAGACCTCTTTATTTTGGTTCCCTGTCATAGAGTGATACAATGTGGAAACAGGCCCTTTGGCCCAACTTGCCCATACCGGCCAACATGTCCTAGCTACATTAGTCCCACCTGCCTGCGCTTGGTCCATATCCCTCCCAATCTGACCTATCCATGTACCTGTCTAACAGTTTCTTAAATGTTGGGCTAGAGTCCCTGCCTCGACTATGTCCTCTGGCAGCGTGTTCCATACACCCACTACCCTCTGTGCGCAAAAGTTACCCCTCAGATTTCTATTAAATCTTTTCACCTTAAACCTACGTCCTCTGGTCCTCGATTCACCTACTCTGGGCAAGAGACTCTGTGCGTCTACCCGATCTATTCCTCTCATGATTTTATACACCTCAATAAGATCACCCCTCATCCTCCTGTGCTCCAAGGAATAGAGACCCAGCTTACTCAACCTCTCCCTCTAGCTCAGACCCTTTAGTCCTGGCAACACCTTTATAAATCTTCTCTATCTTTCCTCTTATGTTCATTATTATCTCGTCTTATCCATAAATACAACTTCTTGCTCCCTTGACACTCCTCCCCCAACTTTATTATGTTTTCCCCATGTCAGCCAATATAAAATCCTATCCTAATATACTATTTCCCCTTTATATCTGCTGTCTTATCAGCCCTCTTCTAAAATCCCACCCTGACCTCCCGTTGTCCTTACAAACCTACACTCTTTGGAGGGAATGGCCAGGCAAAGGTTCTGGTTGGGGACCCTTCTTCTGAAACGACGTGAAACGTGGCCGATCCATAGCCTCCACAGATTTCCCTATGTTCCACTGGTTCCCTGAGTTCCTCCAGTACTTTGTGTTTTGCTCAGGCTTGCTCAAGCTAGTCTTAGGGCGGAACGGTAGAGTTGCTGCCTTACACCACCAGAACCCAGCTTTGATCCTGACAACGGGTGCTGTCTGAACAGATTTTGTACGTTCTCCCTGTGACTGCGTGGGTTTTCTCCGGGTGCTCCAGTTTGCTCCCACATTCCAAAGAAGTACAGGTTTGTAGGTTAATTGACTTAAGTAAAATTGTAAATTGTCCCTAGTGTGAAGGATAGTGTTAGTATATAGGGTGATCCCTGGTCGGCGTGGTCTCGGTGGGCCTGTTTCCACGCTGTATACCTTGGTACACTTGACAATGAACTAAACTAAACTAAACTACCTCTATCATCTTCCACCCCCACAATTCTGGCAAATTTCAATGCAACAACTCTTACACAGAATCTATTTAATGCAAATCAGTGATGTTCCCCCTATTATATAAAGTGTAAATGCCATTCTATAGCAATAGATGGTTACATTTTCTCAGAGTAATAAATGCTGCCTAAAGTAAAATAAGTTAATCACTGTAAAGTTTCAGTAGCTAAAGTTGTTACTGACCATCAGGAGAGATCAGTTAACAGCAATATATTCTAAAAGTAGCCAGCTGTAATACAAGACTAAGAATGCTTTGAGGACTAGTAACCAAAAATAAATCAAATAAATACCATGCATTATGTGAAATGAGCCCTTGTTTCCATCTCAATATTTTCAATATTTTATTTTGAAGTGGTGTATTAACAATATGAAAAATAGGTTTTAAGAAGTGCTTGGAATATTTTATTTCCTATCTTTTAACCAATTTCTTTTTTTCCCCTTTGCTTGAATTTCTTCGCTTTTGGTATCCTGTAAAGGGAAAAATCTTATTCATAGCTAATTCCAATCTAACAATGTCATTATATACTGCAGGTTTGGTGGAGGCACAGAAATTGGTGTAATCAGCAATTAAGGGCATTTATTCACCCCTTTTTTCACGGCAGGGTAACATGGATAGCTTGTTCTATTTTTGGCAAGCGGCATGCTGTTTGGGAAAAGTGCCAACATCATTGAAAACGAACACTCCTGTTAACGAAGTGCTCAGTAATATCAAACACCAGTGCTTCTACTTTTGAATCCTTTTCCAATTAAATCAGCTAAGCGTGTGTACAATGACTTACTGAAACATATTAAGTAGTAAGTGATGTCTGCAGTTCTGGCTTCCTACATTTCTTAGGACTGAGATAACAGGGTTGACAATATTTAGAATTGCTGTCATCATTGTTCTTTCTAAAATTGCTCAGCAACATAAATGCTTCTCTTGCAGTACCTCTCGACATAACATTGACCTCTGACCTATTCCTTTATTTAAGTGCTAGCATTAAGCCAAATTTAACCCATGCTTCTTTAAAACAGCATATCAACTGACTCTTCTTCACCCCAGATGCAGCTTTCAATTAAAACCACAGCACAAAGAAATACATGATCTAGAATATTTGGAAACAAATTTGACGATTTAACATGCCAAATATTTGGAATTGCCCACTGGATAAATTGCATTCTTGGGTAAACAATCAAGCCATTCACGACAGATATCTGAGTCATTCACCAAAGGACAAATATTTGGCATATTGTAATGTATAATCTATCCCACTCGAAAAATATCCCAACTAACTCCACTCTGCAGATTGTGGTCAGCAATAAAGAGCATAGTTTAGTTTAGAGATACTGTGTGGAAACAGGCCATTTAGGCCCACTGAATCCACCCAACATGCGTTCACCCATACACTAGTTTGATCCTACGCACTAGGGAACATTTTTACAGAAGCCAATTAACAACAAACCTAGGTTGGCACAGCAGTAGAGTTGCTGCCTTAAAACGGCAGAGACCCAGGTTCGATCCTGAATACAGGTCCTGTCTGTACGGACTTTGTATGTTCTCCCTGTGACCATGTGGGTCTTTGTCTTTGGAATGTGGGAGTAAACTGGAGCACCCGGAGAACCCACATGGTCACAGGGAGAACATACAAGCTCTGTACAAACAGCAACTGCTGTCAGGATCGAAATCGGGTCTCTGGCACTGTAAGTCAGCAACTCTACCACGATGCCACTGTGCAGCCTATGGTTAAAAAAGTTTGTTTCTTAAAAGCAGATAGCAACAAAAACTGTTAAAGGTTGACCATGGCAATGTTTCATTGATTTGTCATACGGGAGTGGCAATCTACAATGAGTACAAACGTTGCTCAGTGCTTCTTGGGCTCCCACTCACAGAACAAAGGAGAGTCAGCACAATTATACATTTTTCTTATCAGTAAAACACTCCTACCAAGTCTGAATATGGCATGACTGAAAGATTCTGCAACCTTTCAGAATATAGGAAAAGCTGGGTCCAAATCAAGCTCATCCAATAACAAGTTATTACTTATCTCTGGAGCGTCAGCTATTTTTTTCAATCTTGGCTTCTTTATGGCCTTAAAAAGAAGCACATGTTATTACTACAGGCTGCCGTCTTAATGTCTTTATTGAAAAGACAACCTGTCCTCCACATTATGTTCCATATAATTTACAATCATTCAGACTTGGCACCGAGCCAGTCTTTTGTTCTTAGTCCATGCTTTTGTAGAAGAACGACTACATTTTAGATTTGACTATTAGATTTGACTATTAGCCCACTACATGGTGGGGAAATCTTCCCTTTCCAAGTTTGACTGGTTTCCGGCCACGTTTTTGTCCAGATTGTTTCTTCGCATCCTTAATATTGCACTTCTTAACTGGTAACTTACTCTTCTTCTTCCAATATGTTTGAAAAGACTCATCTGAAGAGCCATTCTTAACTTTTATTTCACTGTCATCGTCACTTGATAAATACCTTTCAGAAAGATCACTGGACTCCAATCCATTCACAGCATAATTTCTCAGAAGAACAAGATGTTTCATTGCAGTTAATTGTTTTTTTTTTCACATTTAATGGTTGAGTGCATCTTGTACCTGAACGTTTTCCCAAGAGCACTCTGTATATTCACAGATATGAACACAAGAACATATCCTTCTTCAATGGAGATTCCCAGTTGTCCACAACCACCGACCGCGAAGTGGCTCCACTGTATGTGCAAGAATGAAAGTCTGCTAACACCGGGACAGGTTGATGCTTTCGCAACATTATCACCCTCACCATTTTCAGTCACTGTTCCATTCCTAGGTGAAAAGGTTATTGAACCATACAGAACTTCCTCCATTGAGTCCTTATTTCTACTGGATGGGCACTGTCCCTCATTCAAAACAATGCTGCGACTTGAATGCATGTCCAGGATGTAACTGTGGCCCTCTGTTATCAGAGTTCTGAACAGTTCTTCCAATTGCTAGGATTCTGCCTGATTCTCTTCTACCCCATTGCATACATTGGATTTTGTCTCTGGAACTGCTGTGCTATAATGCTCAGAACTATGTTCTTCACACTAACCTTTCCTTTGCTCTACCTATTTTAGGTGAGCCTGGCTTGATTACATTTTTTCATGTTAATCCTTTGTGTCTTGTTGACATTGAAAATGGGTGCAAGATTCTTTAGACTCATCATTTAGCTGTTGAATAACTATTAACTGGGTTCCTACTTAATTAATGTTTCTATACTTAGCTGACTTGATTCAATTTCAATAGGTTTGTTTTTATCTGTATTCTGGGTCAAGGGATGAACGATGGACATATGAACATTAAAATTGTGAGCCTTCTCGAACCGCTACTCACATTGGTCATAGGCAAGTTCAACTTCTGTCTTGTGCTTGGTCATATGGTATTTCAAGGATGCTCTCTGCCTGCACTGGAAAACACAAACTTCACACTGCAAAGGTTTTGCTCCAGTGTAGCGCATTTGGTGAATTGACAGTGGTTTCTGCTGTTTGAAAGATTGTCCACATTCATCACAAATGTAGTTTCTTTTCACAAATTGAGTCGTTCTTTCTCCCAAGTTGTCTATCAGCTTGTGAAACCAGCATTCTTCTTTCCTTCGCCATCAATGCTAACTGGCTGTCTGATCCATCCCGACTCAGCTCCTCACTTTGATCCCGGCTGGGATTTACCTCAATCCTGACTGAGTTGCACTCCAAAATCAAGGCTTTTCAACTCCACAACCTTCAGCTGCTGTGTGATGGAAACGAGATGGTCATTTTCAGACTGGGCACTGGTGAGCATATTTCTCATCTGTTTCAGCTCGGTCTGTAGCTCCAGGATAAGCTGCCAACCTTTTTCTGGTTACTTCAAGAACCTGTGGTAATGGATCCATCTTGGTCAGTGTTATAAACATAAGGACAGTTGTCAGCCTTATTCAGGATATCTTGGTGCAGCGGTTGTTTCCCCAAGACCAGACCATCTTGGCCAACCTCAGGATAAAAAGTAGGGTCAATAGCCCCATTGTCCTTTCTTGGTTCTCCTCCATTTACACTCAATCGTATCAGATGTCTCCAACGGGAGTAATCTTCAATCTTCAAAGGCGCTTGGTGTCGTAGTAGTAGCACCTGGTACAGTCCCCTCCAACAGAGTCCCAATTTTATCCGATCCCAGTAGTATGGACTGTGTCTGTGTTCAACTGGCAGTGGCTTCTGCATTTTCAACCCCTGTGAATGCAAGACTGACAAGGTTATGCTTAATTGCTGTGCGTATGTAATTAATTCATTGCTGTGGGCCTGTAGGTCATAACTAACTTCCACACTCTTTGGTGTCCTATTAATTGCCTCCACTAATCCAGAATTCTACAGGTGGTGTGGGATGTGAGATCACCTTTTAACTTCCTATCAGGCAGGCCCTTTAAAAATAGTTAATTATATTAAAAAAAAACACAATTAAAAAATATTCCCAATTGTTCCAATCTATCTCCCCAAATTTACAATTTCAAATGAACAGATTTTGTTCTGAGATAAAGGCATCTCCAATGTCATCTAACACATCTACCTGAATGCCACGTGGCCATCGTGGAACTCAGGTCTCTGTTTGAACTCAATTCAAAAGGTAAGAAATAGCAAAGAAATACTTAAAGTTAAGAGAAAACAAAGAATAAATAATTAATTTTCATACATTGCAAATTCATTCAATGACATCCTATTTCATCTGACATGGGCCATTTCATCAAAAGGGATATCTATATGAATATATAAATATAGCCTGGGACTGGATGTCAAGTATCCCAATATGCTTTGGGAGAAATTAAAATGACATAGAAAAATTCTGAACACAAGAAAATGAAGCTGCTTGTGCCTTGGTGGCATAGCCTTGAAAAGAACACTGAGCTTCTCTAGTCAGATAAGAGACAGAACTTGGATGAGTGACAACTCGAAAGAACGTGGAGATCAGAGTAATCAGATAAGAGCCAGAACTTGGATGAGTGACAACGTGAAATAACTTTTAAAAATACCTTTTTAGAGAGCTTTTGGTTTTAACAAATACTAACCTTCGAACATTGAAAGAAAACTAATACAAATAAAAAACAGGCAAAATATACATCAGTTACACAAATTTATCAGAGAAGAGTTAGCCAAAGTGGTGCAGTACCCCTCGTTTCCAAAAAAAATCGTACAAAACATTAGAGACGTCGCACTGTATTAATTTTATATTCCCCTCCCTTATCTGACAAAAGCCGTTCTGTTGAAAAGAATCTTTGTTTCTATGCGAACCAATTTGCAGAATTACCATGCTAGGAAATTCCCCTGGCAGATTTTGTGAACTAGGACTGGGAGGTTTGCAAAAGTCGTCTCCTTTGTTGGAGTGAGAATTTAAAATGAACAAAGGCAGTAGTTCAATGTAATGGTGGGCGGACTAATGTTCAAAATAGGAGTGGTCTGAGCTGTGATTGGCCACCTCCCCCTTCTTCTATAGACGGGATTGCCATTGCCAGATATAGGGTCTCGAGAGGTTATCGAGAGGACCTTGAGAACACTTACTGGTACTGGGTTTGTTCTCCGAACTCTTAACTGCGCTTTCTTTCTCTGCCTTAGCCCTTATCTCCTATTCCTCTGCCCACTGGCATTCCATCTGAAGTACTTTCCATTCTTTTAATAGTTCTGTCTTTATTTCACAATTCAATTCCTCTTTTACAAGCATAATTCATCCAACCACTATCTCGCGTCTCTACCCACTTATTTTCTGCTCTCTCTCTCTCTCTCTCTCTCTCTCTCTCTCTCTCTCTCTCTCTCTCTCTCTTTTTCTTTCTTTCTCATAGTCTCCACATCCCATATGCCTCCTACTGGTCAAGACACATTACTGAAACGTTTGGTCAATTTATAATTCAATATTCTATAATCCTTGTTGTTGTTATGAAAGAAATTACACATGTGTTGTACAGCTGTCTTTCCATCACTCTTATCCAAATTATTTCCATGTTTATCCAATCACCAAATCACTTCTTAGTACACAACTTAGTACACAAATTGTAACAAACTTTTTCTGCCTGTTAAGCCCAATCCTTTATTTGTAACAAACCTTTGCAGTCTGTAAATCCCAATCTGGCTACTCTCTCTGGTAGCAAATTCACAAGTCTTTTCAATACACTTCTTTTCAAGACACCTCGTCTTTCCAATACACATTAGTGACAAAAACGTTATAGTCCGCCATGGCCAATCCTTTCCTCATTTCCAATACACAAGCCAATCCTTTACACAAGTGGTCTTACCTTCCCTGTCCGTTTCTAAGGATCTTGTCTGGAACCAGGCCAATCTCAGACTGAGGGACCTTAGTTTTTTACTGTGAACTTCTTCGGGAAGCCAGACTCAAACGGTCTGACGAGAGCTCAGTTTTCTCCCCTTCAGATCCCGGTCAACTGCACCCTCTTACTCAGCCCATTGACTTTCCTGTTTGACATTTTGCAGCAGGCTTTGACACCATGGGCTACATTTCAGTGGCGTCTCGGTGGCTATAGTCTGATTGCTGGAAGTCAATTTGGATTCACTTGGATTCAACACAGATATCCTGCATGTGACCTGTCCAGTCCTGCTGATTGTTTGTACCTTTCTATGAAATCTCTTCCAAAGATCCAAAACTCCACTCAATTTAAACCAAGCTATTCTTCCCTGCTTTACATTTGGGGCCAGATAGAGTGACCAATAGAAGTTACCAGTACAATTAGAGAACATTGTCCATTGAGTGGATGCAGTAACAAAATGGATGCTGACAGATAATCTTTACACCCTGGGTAGGTCTGTTTCTTATCAGGAAGACATCATCCTGGTGGCAGGACAGCCACTCAGTGGTGTAGATGTTATTGCCAAGTTATTTTCCTGTTTGGAACACTCTCACCCAAATAAAGCAGGACTAGAATGTGTACTGGTTTCATCGTGTACCTCCAGCCAGATCCTCTCCATCATTCCCATCCAAATATGTGATGAGTGGAAGTTGGCTAGAATTAGAAATTATCCATTTTGCAACACCTATGCAGTAAATTCTTCAATTGTTTTGGCTTCAAATTGTCCCATAAAAGGTACAATTTGTACCTTTTGTTGGCAAGTATACCTTGAATGCATGGCCCATATGTGAACACAACGGTAAGGAGAAATTGAACTGATTACTGTAATGCTAACTGCCTTCTACTGTGACTGCCTTAACACAACTTTAATCACACAGCCCCACTCAGTTATAGAGAGACCAGGTTCCTACTCCAGGGCCTTATTAACAGAGTGCTGAAATCAGTCATCCGTGTATATTTTGCGTTTGAATTATGAATTTGCACACTACCCCCTCCAAAACATGGGAGGAAGCCACTGTATGTAGAACACAAGAATATGTTTTTGAGCAATTTGAGCTCAATTATATAGGAACAAAATTAGATTTGACTAAAAGACCATTTATGGTCTTCTTAGTGACTGAGACAAAATGTCTGCACAAAATCTAATTGTACAAAGCATAGTCCTCAGCGATCTATTTTCCAGCAAAAACTAAATCGTCAGGTGACGACAGAGAACTGAGGAAAAATCTCTCAGTTTAAAATCTTTAAAACTGTAAACTAGCGAACTAGAGAACCGTATCGCAGGGGACATTTATGAATGGCTGTTAAACATTGGATTTTTTTTGGCAATTTGTTTTGTTGGAAGGGAAGTAGAGATTTGCAGGATTGAGAGAAAATAGTTAATTCAAAGACGTGTCACTGACACACACACAGCTATACTGGAAATGGTATGTAGTATTAGTGCCATCTGCCCATCTCTACATCGCTGGTATTTGTACTGCAGGATAGAATTAATTCCAGACTGTTACTACTCCCTGAATGAAGAAACTTATCCTTTGTGCTTGCTCCTCAGTTAGAAACACTTGCGAAGAAAATGGAGCACAAAGCACAACACATTGTACTAGATAATAAAGGAGAGCCGACAGAGGAACTCAGTCAGTCAGGCAGGATCTGCAGAGGGACTTGGACAGATGATAAGACACAAAGTGCTGGAGTAACTCAACAGGTCAGGCAGCATCAATGGAGAACATGGATAGGCGACGTGCTTGGTTGGGATCCTTCTTTAGTTGATGGCAATTAAAGGTACCAAACTCCACAGCCATCGAGTGCACATACAGTGAGACTTGATTCTGCATGAGTAGTCCACTCTCCCTGGGTCCTTTATGTGCAAACTAGTTAATTTAGTTTATTATTGTCACGTGTACCGAGGTACAGTGAACCTACACTGCACTTCTTCAATAACAAAAATGTCCTACCTCAAATTAGTAGGCCAAAACTGCACACAATACTCCAGGTGTGGTCTCACCTGGGCCCTGTACAACTGCAGAACAACGTCTTTGTTCCTATACTTAACTCCTCTCTTTATGAAGGCCAACATACCATTAGCTTTCTTCACTGCCTGTTGTACCTGTATGTTTACTTTCAGTGACTAATGTACTAGGACACCCAGGTCTCATTGTACATAATTACAATCAAGTCTACAGTGTACAGATATAGGATAAATGGAAAACGTTTAGTGCAAGATGAGGTCAGTAAAGTCCAAATAAAGATAGTCTGAGGATCTACAGTGATAGATAGTAGCTCAGCACTACTCTCCAGTTGGTGGTAGGATGGTTCAGTTGCCTGATAACAGCTGGGAAGAAACTGTCCCTGAATCTGGAGGTGTGCGTTTTCACACTTCTGTACCTCTTGCCTGATGATGGGAGAGGGGAGAAGAGGGAGTGGCCGGGGTGCGACTAAAATCAAGATGTCACATCCGATAGTATATTACATGCCATAGGAGGCAGTCCCACATGTACAGGCATCTCCTTGATTCCAGGGTCAGAGAGTCAAGCAGCATGAAATGGGCCCTTCGGTCATGGATGATAAAGTTGTTGACTTTAGGTATTGCTCAGTGTTTGTTTTTCTTAATTTAACCTCTATCATACAGCGTGTATAAAAGTTTCACTGTTGATTGGATATTCAAGGCCACGATGGTTGTACCAATTGTTTACTTAACTTGATTAAGCAGCCAAGCCAAACAATCACTAATGCTGCAAAAAAGACTGCAATTTATTCCTAAGCCTTTTGAAATTGGAAGTGATAGGTTTATGTAAAACCTGTGAAAGACCCAGTTCAGGTCTCCTTCCACAAAATAAAACTACGAACCTTGAAATAGGCAGATGAATAAGCACGGAATGGAGGGATATACCCCTTTAAGAATAAGGAGTAAGCCATTTAGAATGGAGATGAGGAAACACTTTTTCACTCAGAGAGTTGTGAGTCTGCGAAATTCTCTGCCTCAGTGGAGGCAGGTTCTCTGGATACTTTCAAAAGAGAGCTAGATAGGGCTCTTAAAGATAGTGGATTCAGGGGGATATGGGGAGAAGGCAGGAACGGGGTACTGGGGATGATCAGCCATGATCTGATTCAATGATCAAATTCAATGGCGGTGCTGGCTCGAAGGGCCGAATGGCCTACTCCTGCACCTATTGTCTATTGATATGGATTATGTGTAGGCAGAAAAGAGTTGGTTTTGGCATCATGTTTGGCACCATCATTGTGGGCTGTTCCTGTGCTGCACTGTTCTAAGATCTATGTTTAGCTTAGTTTAGAGATACAGCATGGAAACATGGCCTTCGGCCCACCGAGTCCGTACTGACCAGCGATCCCCGCACATTAACATTACCCTACACACACTAGGGATAATTTTACAGTTATACCAAGCCAATTAACGTACAAAACAGTACGTCTTTGAGTGTGGGAGGAAACCGAAGATATCAGAGAAAACCCACGCATGTCAAGGGGAGAGCGTACAAACACCGTACAGACAGCACCCGTGATCAGGATCGAACCCGGGTCTCTGACGCTATAAAGCAGTAGCTCTACCACTACACCACGTTCTAATGATTTACAATGATGACAACAGATCTCAGAGGTTATAATCTACAGTTGAATCTAAGTTGAATACATTGTGCTTTCTTCTTCCTGGTTTGCAGCTTCACCGATCATGATCACCTCAGATCCCTGGATAGAAGGAATGGGTGACGTCTCGGGCTGAGACCCAGTCTGAATAAGGGACTCAACCCGAAGCGTCACACATTCCTTCTATCCAGAGATGCTACCTGTCCAGCTGAGTTACTCCAACATTTTGTGCCTAAACTCAGATCCCTGAGAGGCAGGCCAGACTGAAAGTCACGTCAGTACAGAGGAAATCTGAGCCACATCTTCAATGGGAACCTCTCTTCAACGTCAGTAGAAAATGACCCCTTGGTGCTCACCCTGTGATCCTGCCCATTGATTTTTCCCTGAGATTTGTCAGGAAATCTTTCTCCTGGATTATGTCAGTTTCTAGGACTTTCTAACCTTGCAATTCAATGATTATTAATTAAGAGTCAAGAGCGTTTTATTATCATTTAACCCAAACAGAAGAATGGAATTCTTACTTGCAGCAGCACAACAGAATATGTAAACTCTGTAAACAATGTAATATAATAAATAATATATGACAATAGATCAAATGAAAAAAATGTTCCGCATACACTCAATAAATATATATAAATATTTGGATAAATTACATATCGCACATGTATATATGTAAATTGTATGCATATATCTCTACTATCTGTACAAACGAGGAACTAGCTGAACAATCTCATTCTGGTTCTGTTATTTATCTTCATGTATTTGCATTGATTTTTCTGTATTCATGCTTTCTATATTCTGTTGTGCTGAAGCAAAGCAAGAATTTCATTGTCCTATCTGGGACACATTTATTTATGTATTTATTTATTTATTTATTTATGTGTTTGTTTATTTGTTCCGAACAAGTAAAGACATAAATAGGAATAAATAACCACAACAAAATCGAAACAGTCAAACAATTGGACATTCCAGGCAATATTTGCAAAGCAATGAAAAGTATAAAGCAAAATTTAAATGTCCAACACTTTTTCTTTACAAGCTCGAAAAGGAGTGAGAAGAAGAATAACTTATTTAATCTCACCCCATCTCCATAAACCCTTCTTCCACATTTAATAATTAATTAATTGATTAATTAATAATTATCACCATTATTAATAACATTTCTTATAGTAATAATAATAACAAAAATGATAGAAACATAGAAATTAGGTGCAGGAGCAGGCCATTCGGCCCTTCGAGCCTGCACCGCCATTCAATATGATCATGGCTGATCATCCAACTAGTATCCTGTACCTGCCTTCTCTCCATACCCCCTGATCCCTTCAGCCACAAGGGCCACATCCAACTCCCTCTTAAATATGGCCAACGAACTGGCCTCAACTACCTTCTGTGGCAGAGAATTCCACAGATTCACCACTCTCTGTGTGAAAAACGATTTTCTCATCTCGGTCCTAAAAGACCCCCCTTATCCTTAAACTGTGACCCCTTGTCCTGGAGTTCCCCAACATCGGGAACAATCTTCCTGCATCTAGCCTGTCCAACCCCTTAAGAATTTTGTAAGTCTCTATGAGATCACCCCTCAATCTTCTAAATCCCAGTGAGTACAAGCCGAGTCTATCCAGTCTTTCTTCATATGGAAGTCGTGCCATCCCAGGAATCAGTCTGGTGAACCTTCTCTGTACTTCCTCTATGGTAAGAATGTCTTTCCTCAGATTAGGAGACCAAAACTGTACGCAATACTCCAGGTGTGACCTCACCAAGACCCTGTACAACTGCAGTAGAACCTCCCTGCTCTTGTACTCAAATCCTTTTGCTATGAATGCCAACATACCATTCGCTTTCTTCACAGCCTGCTGCACCTGCATGCCTACTTTCAATGAATGGTGTACCATGACACCCAGGTCTCGCTGCATCTCCCCTTTTCCTAATCAGTCACCATTCAAATAATAGTCGACCTTCCTGTTTTTGCCACCAAAGTGGATAACCTCACATTTATCCACATTATACTGCATCTGCCATGCATTTGCCCACTCACCCAGTCTATCCAAGTCATCCTGCAGCCTCCTAGCATCCTCCTCACAGCTAACACTGCCCCCCAGCTTTGTGTCATCTGCAAACTTCGAGATGTTGCATTTAATTCCCTCGTCCAAATCATTCATGTATATTGTAAATAGCTGGGGTCCCAGCACTTAGCCTTGCGGCACCCCACTAGTCACTGTCTACCATCCTGAAAAGGACCCGTTCACTCCTACTCTTTGCTTCCTGTCTGCCAGCCAGTTCTCTATCCACATCAATAATGAACCACCAATACCGTGTGCTGTAAGTTTGTATATCAATCTCTTGTGTGGGACCTTGTCGAAAGCCTTCTGAAAGTCCAGATACAACACATCCACTGCTTCTCCCTTATCCACTCTACTAGTTACATCCTCAAAAAATGCTGACTTTGTCCAATGATTTCACCACTTGCCAAATGCGCTGCTATCCCATCTTTAATAACTGACTCTAGCAGTTTCCCCACTACCGATGTTAGACTAACTGGTCTGTAATTCCCCGTTTTCTCTCTCCCTCCCTTTTTAAAAAGTGGGGTTACATTAGCTACCCTCCAATCCTCAGGAACTACTCCAGAGCCTAAAGAGTTTTGAAAAATTATCACTAAGGCATCTGCTATTTCTGGGGCTACTTCCTTAAGTACCCTGGCGATTTATCGGCCTTTAATCCATTCAATTTACCTAACACCACTTTCCAGCTATCCTGGATTTCACTCAGTTCCTCCATCTCATTTGACCTGCGATCCCCTGCTATTTCCGGCAAATTATTTATGTCTTCCTTAGTGAAGACAGAACCAAAGTAGTTATTCAATTGGTCTGCCATGTCCTTGTTCCCCATGATCAATTCACCTGTTTCTGACTGCAAGTTACCTACATTTGTTTTAACTAACCTTTTGCGCTTCACATATCGATAAAAACTTTTATGTTTCCTGCCAGTTTTCTTTCATACTTCATTTTCCCTTTTCTAATTAAGCCCTTTGTCCTCCTCTGTTGGTCTCTGAATTTCTCCCAATCCCCTGGTAGGCTGCTTTTTCTGGCTAATTTGTACGCTTCATCTTTTGCTTTGATACTATCCCTGATTTCCCTTGTTATCCACGGATGCGCTACCTTCCCTGATTTACTCTTTTGCCATACTGGGATGAACAATTGTTGTAGTTCATCCATGCAGTCTTTAAATGCCTTCCATTGCATATCCATCGTCAACCCTTCAAGAATCAATTGCCAGTCCATCTTGGCCAATTCACGTCTCATACCCTCAAAGTTACCTTTCTTTAAATTCAGGACCCGTGTTTCTGAATTAACAATGTCACTCTCCATCCAAATGATAATGTATCAATAGTAATGTAATATGTAACACAATATACAATATATAATCTACAATAACTAATTATTCATTTGAGATACAATTTAACCGTAGACGTACCCAGACAATTTTTAGAGCTGCACATAGACATATATATACATACAACTGATAAGCACATACAAGTAATATGTATGAAGTAACCAAAAAAACATAAAATAAATAATTAATAAATAAATAAATTAATAAACATTAATAAACATTAACCCCAGTTTGTCAACTATCCCCTTCATCCCTGTACCTTGTGAAAATTTGTTTTTGTATGTCATTTTGAACTGGTTCATGTTTGGACATTGCTTTAACTCCACATTCAAACTGTTCCACAATCTCACTCCACAGACCGAAATACAAAAAGTTTTTCTGGTCGTGCGGACTCTTTGTACCTTAAAATTAAATATTCTTTTTAAATTATAACCCCCCCCCCCCCCCCCCCCCCCCACTCGCTCATTGAATAATTTTTGTATATTTCCAGGTAAGTTTTTATTTTTGGCCCTAAACATTATCTGTACTGTTTTAAATGCAACCAAATTGCCAATTTTAATAATTTTGACTGTAAGAATAATGAATTACTGTGATCCAGATACCTGACATTGTGAATAATGCGTATTGCTCCTTTTTGCAGAATAGTTAATGAATGTAGCGAACCTGCACCTCCTCCAACCTCATCTACTGCATCCGCTGCTCCAGATGCCAGATGATCTATATCGGTGAGACCAAACGGAGGCTTGGCGATCGCTTGGCGATCGCCGATCGCTCGGTACCACCTCCCGGTGGGCTCAGCACTTCAACTCCCCTCCCATTGACCTCTCGGTCCTGGGCCTCCTCCACGGCCAGAGTGAGCAACACCGCAAGCTGGAGGAACAGCACCTCATATTCCGCTTGGGGAGTCTGCATCCTTTGGGCTGGAATATTGAATTTTCTCAATTCTGTTAACCCTTGCTGTCTCCTCCCCTTCCCACCTCTCCCTCAGCCCTCGGGCCCTGGCATTCCCTCTATCTCTATCTCCCCCACCCCAGTCGCACCAGCTTCTCATTTTCACACCACAAACAGCTTACAATGGCTTGTTCCCTTTATCACCGATACTTTTTTGCATATCTTTCACTCATTGTTCCTTATCTCTCCACATCACCGTCTATAAGTCTGAAGAAGGGTCTCGACCCGAAAAGTCGCCTATCTCCTTCGCTCCTTAGATGCTGCTGCACCCGCTGAGTTTCTCCAGCCTTTTGTGTACCCTCGATTCTCCAGCATCTGCAGTTCCTTCTTTAAAACTTTTATAGTTATTGCCCCAGACTTCTGCACAGTAATTTAAGTAGGGTAAGATTAGTGAACAGTAGAAAATGCAGAAGTGATTTGTGATCCAGAACCTGCTTAACTTTGTGTAATACAGAAATGCTTTTTGACAGTTTGGATTGTACATGTTTCATGTGTGATTTCCAGCTGATTCTATCATCCATTATAACCCCAAGAAATTTATTTTCATGAATTTGTTCAATTTCAACCCCATTTATCTTTATATTCGCTTGTGTGTTTGTTCTGCTATTACCAAATAACATTATTTTGGTTTTGCTCTAGTTTAATGATATGTTGTTCCTGTCAAACCATGTTTTCAGTTTGCCCATTTCTTTTGTTATTTTGTCCAGTAGTTCTTTTAAAATCTCCCCAGAACAAAAAATATTTGTGTTGTCTGCGAGACCATCCTCAAGGCATTGGACACATTACAAATGTCGTTTATATACATGATGAATAGTTTTGGACCCAACACTGACCCCTGGGGGATACCACAAACAATGTCCAAATATGTAGAACTGTAGCTGCCCAGCTTCACAAACTGTTGCCTGTTACTTAAATAGCTTTTTATCCAATCCAGTACTAGACCTTTCTAATTTTTTAAATAAGATATCATGATTGATTCGTATCAAATGCTTTCTTTATATCAATAAATATCCCAGCTGCATATAGTTTATTGCCAATAGTGTTTGTGATATCTTCAATTGATTCTATTATTGCAAGTGATGTTGATCTGTTTGATCTGAATCCATATTGACTTTCCGTGATTAGTTTATGCTTTTCTACAAATATGTCTAGTCTATTGTTGAAAATTTTTTCTAGTATTTTGGAGAATTGAGGGAGTAAAGAAACAGGTCTGTAGTTTGTGAAATGAACAAAGTTGTTCCCAGTTTTGTATATTGGTATGACTTTTGCTATTTTCATTTTGATTGGAAAAGTACCAGTATGGCAAGATAAATTACAAATGAATGTTAGAGATTTGGAAATCCCCTCAATGACCATCTTAACTAACAACATGTCTATGTCGTTGAAATCAGTAGACATTTTGTTTTTATATGTTTTAACAATGTCCAGCAGTTCTTTTTCATCTACTGCCATAAGAAACATAGAGCAGGGATTTATCTCCAATAAATTCTCAGGAGTTTGTCCAGATGTCCCAGGATCAGGGATTTGACCAGGCCTGGTCCAACATTTACAAAAAATTTATTAAAGCTGTTAGCTACATCCTCCATATTATAATTTTCATTGTCCTTATCAATAAAATACTTAGGGTAGTTTGCATTCCCCAGGCCATTTCTGATAATACTATTAAGTACACTCCACATTCTTTTTATATTGTTTTTGTTATCATCTAATATTTTCTTATAATAATCTTTCTTGCTTGTTCTTATAATATAAGTTAACTTATTTTTGTAATTTTTTTTTTTTTTTGTGCATCTTTAGTTCTCTGTCTTATGAAATCTCTGTATAGTTCTTTTTTTTGCAGGCATTTTGTAATCCCTTTGTAATCCATGGACATTTAGTATTTATTGGTTTTCTGTTATATTCTTTGATTGGACAGTTTTTTATCATATAATGACTTAAACATAGTACTAAATGTTTCATAAGCACTGTCAATGTCTCTTTTTTGGTATATTATGTCCCAGTTTTGTGCCAGTAAGTCCTTGTTTAGTGCATTGATAGCTTCCTCCGATCTCACTCGTCTATATTCTGTTAGTTTGTATGGTTTGTTGTTCCTGTGGATGTAATCATAAACTATGAAAACTGGCAAGTGGTCACTTATATCGTTGATTAATAATCCACTTACTGTTTTGTTTTCAATGTCATTGTTTAATAGATTGTCAATGAGTGTAGCACAATGGGAAGTAATTCTACTGGGTCTGGTGATTTGGGGAAATAGACTCATACTGTACATTGTGTTGACAAAGTCTTCTGTAAGGTTGTGTTGGTTAGGATTTAGTAGGTCGATATTGAAATCTCCACATAAAAAAAACTGATTTGCTACTTGTTATTGAAAACATACTCTCAATCCAGCCCCTGAAGATTTCAATGCTTGACCCCGGTGCCCTATATATGCAGCTAATGTTGACATTTTTATTTCTACCGTTGAATATTTCTATAGTTATGCATTCCAGCAGATTGTCAACCACAGTCTGCATCTTTAGTTCATGACAATAAACATGACAATAAACTCTCTTGAACCTTGAATCTATATAATAAATAATTATATATGTATATATGCACTGAACCTTATGTAAAAACATGTTATATATATATTTAATGATATATATATAGCCATGTATACATATAATTTGTGTGTGTGCATGTATATGTGTGTGTGTGTGTATATATAAGAAAGAATTGCAGACGCTGGTTTAAATCGAAGGTACACCCAAAATGCTGGATTAACTTCACAGGTGAAGCAGCATCTCTGGAGAGAAGGAATGGGCGACATTTCCATTCTTTCTCTCCAGAGAATGGGTGACGTTTCCACATGAAACGTGGCCCATTCCTTCTCTCCAGAGATGCTGCTTCACCTGCTGAGTTACTCCAGCATTTTGTGTCTACCTTGGGTGTGTGTGTGTGTGTGTGTGTGTGTGTGTGTGTGTGTGTGTATATATATATATATATATATATATATATATATATATATCGCAAAAGTACAGAAATACAGAGACTTATAAGTGGAGTGGAGAGATGGCTTGACCTGAGCCCAATCATTACCACAGGTTCAATGTTGACAGGTTCCTACATGCTTCATTCAGCCTCTGCGTGCATTGTTGATGGATCGGTTCAAGGCATCACTCATATCAGTTTCCCCATTGAGCTGATGATATCTAGTAATGAATAGTAGCAGCTTTGAATTGCTGACAAGCTTTCCTTATAGTGCTGAGAAAGACTTTATGCAAGGCTGCTATCTGTACTAACGAGGAACTAGCTGAACAATCTCATTCTGGTTCTGTTATTTATCTTCATGTATTTGCATTGACTTTTCTGCATTTATAGAGTATAATACTGCAAGAGCGAAAAATGTACACGATACAGTATTTTAAACAACAAATATATTATACATCCTTATAATTCATGTAGTTACAGCAGTATACAGTTTATGATGGCAATTAATGGATAGAATGGTATTTTCTAATCCAGTTTCTCTTGAGTTACCATACATATCCCTCTTGAATGAAGTAGCTGGTGGCTAACCATTTTGACTCCACATCCCTTTCCCATGTGCTTGGTCTCACCGATGTAGAGCAGTTGACACCTAGAGCAGCACATGCAATAGATGAGGTTGGAGGAGATGCAGGTGAACCTCTGCCTCACCTGGAAAGACTGCTTAGGTCCTTGGATGGAGTCGAGGGGGGACGTAAAGCGACAAGTGTGGCATTTCCTGCGGTTGCAAGGGAAAGTACCATGGGAGGGGGTGGTTTGGGTGGGAAGGGACGAATTGACCAGTGAGTTACGGAGGGAGCGGAAAGCCAAAAGGGGAGGAGATGGGAAGATGTGGCTAGTGATGCGATCCCGTTGGAGGTGGCGAAAATGTCAGAGGATTATTTGTTGTATGTGACGGCTGGTGGGGTGGAAGGTGAGGACAAGGGGGACTCTGCCCTTGTTATGAGTGGGGGGATGGGGAGTGAGAGCAGAGCTACGGGATATAGAGGAGACCCTGGTGAGAGCCTCATCTATAGTTGGAGGGTAACCCCAATTCTCTAAAGAATGAGGACATCTCTGATGCCCTGGTTTGGAACACCACATCCTGGGAGCAGATGCGGCGTAGACGGAAGAATATTGGGAGTAGGGGCTGGAGTCCTTACAGGAAGCAGGGTGGGAAGAAGTGTAGTCCAAATAGCCATGGGAGTCAGTGGGTTTGTAGTAGATGTCGGTCAGTAGTCTGTTACCTGCGATGGAGATTGTGAGGTCTATAAACGGTAGGGAGATGTTGGAAATGGTCCAGGTGAATTTGAGTGCCGGATGGAAGTTAGTGGTGAAATGGATGGTCAGTGAGTTCTGCATGGGTGCAGGAGGTAGCATCACTGCAGTCGTCAATATTGCAAAGGTAGAGTTCAGGGATAGGGCCAAGGTACGCCTCGAACAAGGATTGGCATAGAAGCAGGCATAGCTGGGGCCCATGCGCGTGCCCATAGCTAGGCCTTGGATTTGGAAGAAATGGGAGGTCAAAGGAAAAGTTGTTGAGGGTGAGGACCAGCTCCGCTAGGCGGAGGAGAGTATTAGTAGATGGGGATTGATTGGTCCTGCGGTCGAGGAAGAAACGGAGGGCTTTAAGACCCTCCTGGTGGGGGATGGAGGTGTAGCATGACTGGACATCCATGGTAAAGATGAGGGAGTGGGGGCCTGGAAAAGGGAAGTCATGGAGGAGACGAAGAGCATGTGAGGTGTCTTGGTCATAGGTAGGGAGGGATTTGACCAGGGGGGATAGGATGGAGTAGAGGTATGTGGAAATAAAGTTCGGCGGGAGAAGAACAAGCAGAAACAATGGGTCTGCCAGGACAGTCAGGTATGTGGATTTTGGGGAGGAAGTAAAATCCGGCCGTGCGGGGCTAGAGATCGATGAGGTTGGAGATGAGATTAAAGCATATAATTAGTTAGTTACCTAATTGTAGCTAATTACAAAATTCAATTACTAGATCTAAACATCTATCCATTTCTTAAGAAAAGGTTAGCATTTTTAAATAGCCTAAGTGTCCAAATAACATTCACACAAGAACTCACAATATAACATGATTTTTAAATCTCATTGTCATGAATTTATAGGACAAATGGAAGGAATTTAATGTTTAATTCCCGTAAATTAATGCAAATTCCCGCATTTAAATCATCTTGTGAGTGGGTTTTTGTGGAACGCGATTGATTGGAACGCTGCGGTTGCGGTTGCGGTGAATTTGAACCCCATATCAGCAGGAAAAACACTGCCGGTTCGTAAGGGGCCCAAATCACATTTTAGCCAATTAAATTTGGATTAAAATCATCCTAAGAAGCAAGTTTATATGTAAAATATACGACTTACATTATGTTTTGTCCCCTTCGTGAGATCCGTCCCGTTGTAGGCGTTGACGGCTTCAGAAGTAGCTTTTAATTTTACTCCAGCGATTAAATTGTCCCGCGATTTCCGGTCAATTGTTCTGCAGCAGCTGGCAGCCAGAGGATGTTCGCCACTGACAGGCAGGAGAAAACGGCATTTTAATCCCGCCCTCCCCCCCCCTCAAAGGCGCCAAAGTCGCGCACACGGCCAGTGGCAGAACTGCAGCGCCGCTGAAGGTAAGTATTGTAACATCGCTAAGATGTGGTCGTAGAGTTGGAGGGGCAGGGGAATCAAAGAGGTGGGGGGGGCAGTGAGAGAGGAGGTGCTAAACTGTTGTCGGAGAGAGGAGGAGAACTTCTTCAAGGTAAGCATCCCTTGAGGAGATTTCACAGTGGAGTAGACGAAATGTTTAAGAAAGAACTGCAGATGCTGGAGAAACCGAAGGTAAACAAAAATGCTGGAGAAACTCAGCGGGTGAGGCAGCATCCATGGAGTGAAGGAATAGGTGACGTTTCGGGCCGAGACCCTTCTTCAGACTGATGTGGGGGTGGGGGGGGGGGGGGCGGGAAGAAGAAAGGAAGAGGCGGAGACAGTAGGCTGTGGGAGAGCTGGGAAGGGGAGGGGAAGGAGGGAGAAAGCAAGGACTACCTGAAATTGGAGAAGTCAGTGTTCATACCGCTGGGGTGTAAACTGCCCAAGCGAAATATGCGGTGCTGCTCCTCCAATTTGCGGTGGGATTCAATCTGGCCATGGAGGAGGCCCAGGACAGAAAGGTCGGATAAGCAAAATCTCATCTTATCCACCCATTGTCCAAACAAACCCCCACTCATCTGTATCCACCTATCACTTACTTGCCAGGCCCTATCCCTCTTCCAACTTTCTTCCCTCCCACCACTACTAGAATTAGTATGACGAGGGATCCTGACCTGAAATGTCACCTATCAATGTTCTCAAGAGATGCTACCTGATCCGCTGAGTTACTCCAGCACTTTGTGTTTTCTTTGTAAACTAGCATCTGTATTTCCTTATGTCTTTGACTGCTAAATAACTTACAGACTCCCAATTCTGTAGTCATAAAGTATCCATCATTCTAACTGTTGTGAGTTAAAGATCAGGAACAAAACAACACACCACTTCTGAAGAAGGCTCTCGACCCAAACGGTCACCCATTCCTTCTCTTCAGAGATGCTGCCTGTCCCGCTGAGTCACTCCAGCTTTTTGTGCCTATCCCCACTGATGCTGTAGCTAACTGTGCATCCTTATTATGGAGACACAAGGAATTGTAGATTCTGGTTTTCTAAAGAAGACACGGGCTGCTGGAGTAACTCAGTGGGTCAGGAGCATTTCTAGAGAACATGGATATGTGATGTTTTGTTTGGGGCCCTTCTTCAGTCGGAAAATGGGTCGTCACCCAAAATGTTACCTATCCATGTTCTCCAGAGAGTATGCCTGACCCACTGAGTTACTTCAGCGCTTTGTGTATTTTTCTTTCATTCTTATTATCCTGATTTAGAGTCACAAGCTGAACAATTGGACCCGAAATGCCCTTATCAAATGCCTCGGTGAAAGAGAAAGAGCTGATGAAAATATCTTCTTAGTGAAACATTAATTCTCTCACTGACTTCACAAATCCTGCCTGACCTTCACATTATTTCCAACATTTTCTGCTTTTAGAAAGACACAAAGAGCTGGAGAAACTCGGGAGATCAGGCAGCATCTCAGGAAAACATGGATAGGTGATGTTTCGGATAGAGCCAGAACATTGATGGTGAAGTTTAAAAATATATGCCTAAAGATTCATTGCGAGATACTCTTTTTTTTCAGTGCTGCATGATTCAAACTCAATTTCCTTTCATGACTGCAGTGTGATACCCAGTTGAATTCTTCATATATATCAGGTGCAGAATTCAACTGGGCTTCTCGGTGGCTCAGTGGCACAGCGGTAGTGTTGCTGCCTTACATCGCTTGCAGCGCCGGAGAGACCCAGGTTCGATCCCGCCTACGGGTGCTGTCTGTACGGATTTTGTACGTTCTCCCCGTGACCGCGTGGGCTTTCTCCGAGATCTTTAGTTTCCTCCCGCACACCAAAGACAGACAGGTTGGTAGGTTAATTGGCTTGGGTTTGAATACTTGATATAAGTGTAAATTGTCCCCAGTGTGTGTAGGCTTGTGTTAATGTGCTGGGATCGCTGATCGGCATGGACTCGGTGGGCCAAAGAGTCTGTTTAACTGAGCTAAACTAAACTAAACTAAACTAAATCCCCTGTTATTGCCGTTCTTGTGATTTTCCCATCAGTGCTGGAAGCAATTAAGTTATTCACTGTGCAAGTTTACTTTTGAATGAGTGCATCAGATATTCAGCTGTATCCTGGGGACACTTCGCATAGATCGCTTCCAACAGAAAATAGTTATTCCTTCAGCACCAGCCCAGGAGTAAAATACTTCCCCAATTTCAGTTTAATTTATTGTCACATATACCGAGGCACAGTGAAAAGCTTTTATTGCCAGTCAGCAGAAAGACAATACCCTACATTCTTGTATCCATTATTCTGCATTAAGGATAATATCTGCTCCTCCTTCTCTTAGAGTCATAGAGTCATACAGCGTGGAACAGGCCTGTTTCCACCCCTGTATCTTTACACCAAAACTAAACATCAAAAATAGCTGGAGGAAACTCAGTCTGACCTCACAGGTGAATGATACTATGGCAAGAGTAGGTGTTACTGACCATATCCATCCATTGATCAAATATTCAATGAAACACAAAATGCTATAGTAACTCAGCGAGTCAGGCAGCGTCTATGGAGGTAATGGACAGGCGATGTTTCAAATTGCCGACCAAGATACCCCATCTAGACCAGTCCCACCTGCCCACGTTTGGCCCATATCCCTCCAAACATCTCCTAACCATGTACCTGTCTAAATGTCTTTTAAATATTGTTTAAATGTTGTTCTAGCATCAAGTGTTGTAGTGCATAGTGCTCTTCCTGGACACTTTGCATAATATCCCATTTAAGTGTACTTTATCCAAGTCCTTTAGACTTTTGAGGTAAATAGAAGGAGACATCAGATCCTGTTGCAAACACAGCTCACGTCATCCAATACCTGACTTTAGTCTTTAGATTTACAGCGCAGAAACAAGCCCTTCAGCCAGACAAGTCCGTATCAACCAGCGATCAAGTCAAGTCAAGTCAAGTCAAGTTTATTCATCACATACACATACGGGATGTGCAGTGAAATGAAAAGTGGCAATGCCTGCGGACTTTGTGCAAAAAACAAACAAACAAACAACCAACAAACTACAAACAGAATCACATGTTCTTTTTCATATTAAATATTGTGGGCAGTATTGTGGTACAGTAAGTTAGTAGAGTTAGTCCCTGGTGAGATAGGAGTTTACAGTCCGAATGGCCTCTGGGAAGAAACTCCTTCTCATCCTCTCCATTCTCACAGCATGGCAACGGAGGCGGAGGCGATCACCTGCACATCAGTTCCATCCTACATACTAGGGACAATTTGCAGAAGCCAACTAACTCACAAACCTGCACGTCTTTGGAATGTGGGAGGAAACCGGAACACCCGGAGAAAACCCACGTGCTCACAGGGAGAACATACAAACTCTGCACAGACAGCACCCGTAGTCGGGATCGAACCCGGTCTCTGGTGCTGTAAGGGCTGCAAATCTACAGTGTAACGCTGTGCCACTGCGCCACCCTACTGTTTATTGCAGCATTGTGCATTCACAGACATTCCTGTCAAATTTCCTCCATTATTACAGTGAGTGTTATAGCCCGTGTCATTTTTCATCTCAATTTCCGAGCCATTGTTGTAATGCGCTTATAAATTATGCAGCATATGAAATATTCCAACAGCCTGCTGCAAATCGTTTTGTTGTTGAGCTGCTGTAATGTTGTTGCAAAGAGCTTGCCAACAAATACTAGAATTTCAAAAGCGCTGAAATTGTACCACTCCCATGGTTTTGAAAATCTTGACATTATGGCTTGGACACCATTGTTGAAATACCTGAGAGCATTGTTTGTTCACTACTGTTAAAAGTGTAAATCAGGCATCTACTTACAGCAGTAGAAAGCTTCCCTGGTTCTCCAGAATTTTTGCTTCTATAATATAACAGCAGGAACATCAGCAGTGAATACGAGGGATACTTTGAAATTGCTGCATTCAGATTATATGTACAAATTAAACTCTCCTTAAAAAGCAATTGTCTGTCCATTCATCTGCACCACTTTTTGCAGCCTGATAAATCTTGCCGTGAAATACTCTGGAATCATAATTTTGTTTTGTTTAGTTTAGAGATACAACATGGAAACAGGCCCTTCAGTCCACCAGGTTTAAGCTGACCAGCAAATCCGCATGCTAACACTATCCTCCACACACTAGGTATAAATTTACATTTACACAAAGCCAATTAACTTACAAACCTGTGATGTCTTTGGAGTATGGGAGGGAACCGGAGCTACCAGAGAAAACTCACGCGGTCACGGTCAAGGTCAGTTTATTGTCACGTACCAATTAAGGTACAGTGAAATTCGAATTACCATACAGCCATACTAAAAGAAAAAGCAACTTCGTAAAACATCCACCACAGCGGATTCCCCACGTTCCTCACTGTAATGGAAGGCAATAAAGTCCAATCTTCTTCCTCTTATTCTCCCACGGTCGGGGCAGTCGCACCATCCGCATTCGGGGCGATCGAAGCTCCGGCAGCCGGTAATCAAAGCTCCCGCGTCGGTGCGATCGAAGCTCCCGCGTCGGTGCGATCGAAGCTCCCGCGTCGGTGCGATCGAAGCTCCCGCGTCGGTGCGATCGAAGCTCCCGCGTCGGTGCGATCGAAGCTCCCGCGTCGGTGCGATCGAAGCTCCCGCGTCGGTGCGATCGAAGCTCCCGCGTCGGTGCGATCGAAGCTCCCGCGTCGGTGCGATCGAAGCTCCCGCGTCGGGGCAGTCGAAGCTCCTGCGGCTTGGAGCTCCCGAAGTTGCTTCCTGACCAGAGACCGTGAACTCCATGATGTCAAAGCCCCGCAGACTCCCGTGGTCGAGCTCAGAGGTCGATCCCTGGTAAAGGGATCGCGGGCACCGTGCTGTTAAGTCCCGCAGGCTCCCACGGTGGAGCTCTCAAAATCGGTCTCCAGCAAAGGCCTACAAATCCATGATGTTAGGCCGCAGTGCGGACTGAGATACGATACGGAACAAAATAGCACCTCCGTCGAGGTAAGAGATTGGAAAAAGTTTCCCCCAACTCCCCCCCCCCCGCCACATAAAACAAGCTAAAGAACACTAAAAACATACATTTAACACATACAAACAAACAAGCAACAAACGAAGGCTGGGACAGACCAACAGACAGACAGACATGGCAGCCATTGCTGGCGCCATCCGGTGGTCATGGGGAGAATGTGCAAACTCCATACAGATAAGCATCCGTATTCAGGATCGAACCCGGGTCTCTGGTGCTGTTAGGCAGCAACTCTACCACCTTGCCGCACATCGACTTGAATGGGCTCTGATTTGATCATTTGCGTTGAAGACCTTTCTAATTAGTAAAGACGTATAATTTTACTCAAATAACATTCTATCTTTTCATTTATTTAACGATTTCAGCAGTGGATGTATGGAATGAGCTGCCAGAGGAGGTAGTTGAGGCTGGTACAATCGCAATGTTTAAGAAACATTTTCACAGATCCATGGATTCTTCCCTCCTCTCTGCCCTACCAGGACTCCCACCTATTTCTCCTCTCGACCCCCCCCACCCCCGCAACTGGCTTCACAACCCGCAACTCTACAACACCTCATACCTTCTGCTCTTTTCACTGGCCTTTTTCCAACAATGTGCCTATCATCACGTTCCCCCCCCCCCTTGCTTATCAGTTACCTGCCACACTTTGTCCTGTCTCTCCCCTTTTCCAGCTTTCTTCTCTTCTCCCCTCCAGCACCCCCCCCCCCCCCCCCCCACCCCCCCCTTCAATCAGTCTACAGAAGGGTTGCAACCCAAAGCGACACCTGTGTATATTCTCCAGAGATGCTGGCTGACCCGCTGAGTTACTCCAGCACTTTGTGTCCCTTTTCTTCTTGACCCTACCGCATTCGGGTCTTCCATTGCTGTACTTCAATATTCTTTTGCACCACACGGATTTTGCAGTACAATCTTGCACCATTCTGCTGTTTTGCACATCAATGTAGTCATTGCCGTATTAATCATTACCGTATGTCTACATTTTTACTCTGTAGGCTTAATGTGAGCAGGGAATTTCATTGCACTCTGGTAGATATGACAATAAACTAATTTAATCTGCTGATATTTTGCAGCTCACACGGCAGCTAATTTCCTCCCTTACCCTTGCACAGCTGAATATGCAGCCAAGAGGAAACTCCACCGATGCTATTTAAGGAACTCATTCATTATTTATTTCCGCTGGATGTTCCTTCAATCAATACAACAGTTGCTTTCTGTAGTTGTTTAAAGATACAGAGATCTAGAGGGAACGGAAGGGTAAGAGATGAGGGATTTTATTTTTGGCCATCAGCAAAATATTCTTTTGTATGGATGAAGAAGGGAAGTTGTGGAGTTATTCATTCAGTGGAAATTCTATATTTATCAGTTCATAAGTCATCGGAGCAGAATTTCTTTCATGACTGAAAAGTCTACTCCTCCATTCAATCATGGCTGATCTGCACGCAACGAAAGGTTTTCACTGCACGTGACAATAAACGAAAACTAAACCGAACTGATCTATCTTTCCCTCTCAACCCCACTCTCCTGCCTTCTCCCCATAACCCATGGCACCCTTACTAATCAAGAATCGGTCAACCTCCGCCTTAAAAATATCCATTGACTTGGCCTCCTCAGCCTTCCGAGGCAATGAATTCCACAGATTTGTAACCCTCTGACTAAAAAAATTCCTCCTCATCTCCTTTCTAAAGGTACGTCCTTTCATTCTGAGGCTATGCCCTCTGGTCCTAGACTCTCCCACTAGTGGAAACACCCTCAATTAAGTAGATGCCAGGTCACATGGACAGAGTTATTTTGTTGAGCATGTGATGGAAGATGAGAGTGTTAAAGGAGGGCTTAAGGTTTAGAAGTTTGAATTGGAGCTAGAGAAAGGAAGGAAAACAGCAGAGATGCAGATTAGATGGTCTCAATCCTGGGGCAAACAGCCCCCCTCCCCTACCCCCTTTCCCCCCCTCCCTTCCCCACGCCTCAGATGAATCCGTATCCCTTTCTCCCCTGCCCCCCCCCCCATCTCTTTCCACCTACATATAACAGAACCCTTCAGTGATTATGGTGGGGTGGGGTGGAGTGGGAAAGAAAGCTGGAAGAGTGGTATGGTAGGACAAAGCCTGGCAAGTAATAGGTGCCGAAGATAGACACAAAAAGCTGGACTAACTCAGTGAGTCAGACAGCATCTCTGGAAAAAAAGGAATAGGTGACGTTTCGGGTCGAGACCCTTCTTCGGACTCTCAGTCTCTCAATGATGGCCATTGCCATTGAGAGGCAAGAGTAGCTTGCTTGGTTTTATCTTATTAGAGATAGAATATAGAACCCAGGACAATACAACACAAGGACAGACCCCTTGGCCCACAATATCCGTGCTGAACACGATGTCAAGACCAACTGCATGATACGATACGATAGAACTTTATTTATCCCAGGAGGGAAATTGATCTACCAACATTCATAAATACACAAAATGCATGAAACATGAAATTAAAGTGATGAATGGCAAGGATTGGGAATGTGCAAAGGTTGGGGGGGGGGGGGGGGAGGAGGGTCAGTCTTTATCACTGGAGAAGTAAAAAAAACATAACTCTCACAGTGCTTCCCAGCTTATCCAGGTGAGCATAGGAATGATGGTGCAGGTGGATAATGGCATCCTCAACCCCCATCTTTGTTTGGTAAGCGAACTGCAGGGGCTCCAGGTAGGGTTTGACCAGGGGTCGTATGTGAGTGAGCACCAGCCTCTCCATAATCCATATCTCTCCATTCCCTGCATATGCCTATCCAAACGTCTCTTAAATGCCTCTATCGTATCTGCCCCAACCATCACCTCTGGCAGCGTGTTCCAGGCACTCACCAACCTCTGTGTAAATAAATGAGCCCATACCCAAACGTACCATAAAAAATACAACTCTTTTAAACTTTGCTCCTTAAACCCATGCTCTGATCATACAAATGTTCATGATCTGACACTTGCATGACAAGAATGTTTAGGAAGGAACTGCAGATGCTGCTTTACACCAAAGATATACACAGAAAGCTGGAGCAGCCCAGCGGGTCAGGCAGCATCTATGGAGAGAAGGAATGGGTGACATTTTGGGTCGAAACCCTTCTTCAGACAAGAATGTTACTTGCCACTTATCAGCCTGTGCCTAGACGTTGTCTAACCTCTGTCTGGTGTGGGCTAATCAATTTAAACAGAACTGAATATCAAACTTCCAACACTACACACTGGAAGTAAGATGATTAATGATGATGCTTGAGTCTGAGGAACTCCTGCACCTTTAGTCAACAGCAGCACAGATGGCAGCTCACCAACAAATGACGTTATATATTTACACCATTAATCATGAGCTCATTGAATAAAATTGTCTCCTTTATCTCCATTTTGTAATCCATGATTATTTGTTCAGAAAGCAAAGACTACCCAACAATCAACAGCAACAAAATGTCTACGTGAAGAACTGGTATTGACTGGGTCCAAATATATTTGACTAGTGTAGGTCCACCACTGATTTCCTGGCAACTGTTGCTCCAGGAAATCCAGAAAAAATCCTCCCCCCCCCCCCCCCCCCCCAGAAGTTCCCCCGAAAATATGGTGCCTGGGCCAGTTGGGGTGGCCGATCTCAACTTCATCGGGACCTCCGTGCCGACCAATGGGCCGAATCTGCCCCTGTGGCCGGGGCTGTGGCACTCTGGCCTGGCCAGAGTCGGCAGATCCGTTCCCATAGCTGCCTGTGCGGGCCGGTATCTGGGTGCCCCCCAGGTCTGTGTCCTCTGTTGATCCGGCAAAGCAGATAATACTGTGGTGGACCTGTATATAAAGAAAAACTGGTATCTTTCAGCATATAGTCTAACATGCTACTGAATTCCTGGTGCTGTGTCAAATTTGCTGGTTGATTAAATTCTTATTGTTTCTGGAGCCTTTTAAATTGCATGTTGAGCATAACTCTATTGAAACGATGAATGTTAAGTATTTCAGTTCATGCACCTATTATTTGCTGTAATGTAAAATGCAAGAAACCAAGATATATTGGGAGATTACATTTAAGAAAAATGTTCTTTTTTTGGCTTGTCGAGTTTTCAATCTTTTCACTCGAGTTCTAAAGCCACTGATCCCAGTTACCATTGCTACAATTTAATTAGCTTCACACAATGTCAACAGTGATATTTTGGGTGAAAACTTGACGTAAGAAATTACAGGCAAATGCACCTTGCTTATTTACCCAGCATAATAATTCACAAAGACTATTTTCAAAGGAAGCTTTTTAGTTTCTCAGTGTGTTTTTTCTGTTTCTTTTCTTGAAATTGTAAAAGCATTTGAGTAATAATAACATAAGACTTGGCTATAATGGAATCAGAAAAAAAAAAATTTAACTCCACGATAATGTGTTCTCAATACGATAATTTATTTGCCTACTAGTGCTAAATTGATCTTGCTTTTCGGTTGAATCAATAGAACAAGGGCACGGTGGTGCAGCGGTTGAGTTGCTGCCTTACAGTGCTTGCAGCGCCAGAGACCCGGGCTCGACCCCGACTATGGGTACTGTCTGTATGGAGTTTGTACGTTCTCCCCGTGACCGCGTGTGTTTTCTCCGAACTCTTCGGTTTCCACATACTCCAAAGACGTACAGGTTTGTAGGCTAATGGCTTGGTATAAGTGTAAATTGTCCCTGGTGTGCGAAGGATAGTGTTAATGTGCTGGGATCACTGGTCGGTGCAGACTCGGTGGGCTGAAGGGCCTGTTTCCACACTATCTCTAAACTAAATAAATAAGTGGCACAGTGGTGGAGTTTATAGAGCTTTGCCTCACAGCGCCAGAGGTCCAGGTTCAATCCCAACCTCAGGTGCTGTTTGTGGAATTTGCAAGTTAACCTGTGGGTTAATGTGGGTTAACATTAACTCCAGGTGCTCTGTTTTCCTCCCACGCCCCATAGCCGTGTGGGTTTGTAGGTTAATTGGCCCCTGTAAATTCCCCCGAGTGCGTAGGTGTGTGGTAGGATCTGGATGGAATTGATCACAACATGGAGAGGATAAGGTTGGATGATATTAGTGTAGGATTAGTAAGTGGGTGGTTGATGGTTAGCCAAAGGGCCGGTTTCCACACTGTGTCCCACTATCTAAATGGAAATAATGCAAAACTGGAATGCTACTAATAATCATGTGTACATTTGCTTGTATGAAAGGTATAGGATTTATTAGGTATAGGATTTTTAGATTATATGTTTTATTTTCCTGTCACACAAAACGCAATTATTCATATGTTTTATATTAACAAGCTTTTAATGAGTATTTTTTAATTGGTACAGAAGATTTTAAATAAGTCTTCCCAAATTTTACATATAAATTATGTAAATAATTTATATGTAAAGTGCTGACTGATATTAAAATCAGGGCAAAGTAACCACACTATCCTCACTGGGAAACTAGAATATAGAACAGTACAGCACAAGAACTGGCCCTTCGGCCCATAATGCCTGTGCCGAACATGATGCCAAGACCAACTCTTATCTGCCGGCACATAATCCATGTCCCTCCGTATCATCAAACATCAACAGGCAAGGTGCCTCACAATGCTATGTACGACAGTGATCGCAACTTCTACTGAAGTGTGGATGGCCGTTGGCTCGCTAGGAGTGCATCTGCCCTTTGACAGGTCTTGTTTATGGTCCTGCTGGGGGTCCACAGCCCCCTCCGCACCTGGCAAACCAAGTGGGGGAGATGGTTTAGACGCCGACTCTCCGACCCGGAGAGTGGAGCACATGGTACCCGTGGCGGGGGAGGGGGTGGGGGGGGTGGGAACTCCCCCCGACCTGACAGATTAAGAACCATATCCATATGTTTCTTAAACACCAGTATGATATCTACCTCTTCCACAACCCCCAGCAGCAAGTTCCAGGCACTCACCACCCTCTGTGTAAAAATACTTGCCACACACATACTTGCCGCACACATCTCCACAACAAAGGAAGAGACTTGAACTTTATTTCGCCTTCCATCACAGTGAGGAATGTGTAGGAGTCACTGTGGTAGATGCTCATGTTAAATGTGTTTTTGAATCTGTTGCTTTTAATTGTATGACTGACCTGGCCAGTGAAATTCCTCGTATGTTGCAAAACATACGTGGCGAATAAAATCTGATTCTGATTCTGATTCTGATTCTTTAATTTTTTTTCCCTCTTAATTATTTTAAAATACCTGTTGTAGCCAGAAGCCTCTTCTGTTTTCCCCATGGGAGAAGTGTTCAAAACTAGAGGGCGCGGATTTAAGTTGAGAGAGGAAAGATTTAAGGGGCACATGCAGGGGAACCTGTTCACACGGAGGATGGTGGGGTATATGGAACGAGCTGCCAGAGGAAGCCAGAGGCAGGAATATTTACAATGAGAGCCCTGTGGATATACGGTTAGACAATGTGTAGGAAGGAACTGAAGATGCTGGTTTACACCAAAGTTAAACACAAAATGCTGGAGTTATTCAGCAACTCACCCATTCCTTCTATCCTGAGATGCTGCCTGTCCTGTTGAGTTACTCCAGCCTTTTGTATCTATCTACGGTTAGACAATGTTTGACAGGATAAAGGCCAAACACAGGCAAATCAGACCAGGTCAAGTGGACAACTTAGGTCAGGTCAGGCATGCACAAGTTGAGCTGTTTCCATGCTGTATAAATCTGTGACTCTAAATATCAATGATTCGGGCTATAATATTGATCGTGACTCTACACTGTTGAATTGACGCAACCTATAACACAACATTCTATTGTACAACTCTGACGAATATTCGGATAACATTCCTTTCAACGCATATCTTTTTCTGTCTAGTCCGCTGCAGAATATGTGAAGATACACTTGCCCGAGGCCCTGAAGCAACATTTGCAAGACTACGAGAAAGATAAGGAGAATAGTGTGTTGTCCCACCAAACAATTCTGGAGCAGCAGATTCTTGCAATTGACCGCAAAGTGCTTGAGAGGCTTTCTGCAGCCTATGATGAGGCAGGTAAGTGTTATCAGAACATTTCAAGTAACTTTTCAGGCCAGCTTTAATTATTTTGAATACCTGTTGTGGATTTTTTTGCAGTGATTTGACATTAAATGCTTCACTACATTTACAATAGGTTTAAGTTTATTATTATCGTAACTACCAAAGTACCGTGAAAACCTGTGCTTAATTTAATCAAGTCAAACTCAAGAGTGCAGAATATAGTTTGCAGCATTGTAGCGCATCAGTTCCTTAGACAAAGTCCAATGTCCTCAATGGGGTAGGGTGAAACGAACAGAACCCTAGCTTATGGACGGACTGTTCCATGAGCTAGGGTATTATGAACCTTTATCCATGAACTTAAGGGAAAGAATGGGTGGCGTTTCAGGTCGAGATCCTTCTTCAGACTCGACCCAAAATTCCTTCTATCCAGAGATGCTGCCTGTCCCACTGAGTTACTCCAGTCAGGGCTCTCACTTAACTTTTTTTCGCTGTTGCCAGCCGGGCAATCTAGGCAGCTTTTTAAGTTGCCGAATGACAGTTTAGGTGGTCATTTAAGACGGCTTGCATGACACGTGCGATAATGGGCTCGGACGAAGTGCGCAGTTACCAGTCGGAATTATGCTCAATGAAGCATTCACATATTATTTCTGCTTCAAATAAAGTCACAAACTAAACATATTCACCACTCAAGACATGAATATATACCACAATGACATGCAACAAAATTATAATACAGTATCTCAACTCTTTTTACACGTTGCAATGAATGCACTTTCTATTATTTCTTTCCTCTTCCAAATAAAAATGTGGTTGGATTATTCAGCGTATGATCAACCTGTGTCAATAAATCCTGGACGATGGTAACATATATGCTTAACCATGCACACTACAGATTGATGCAAGCATGTTTTCTGTGAAGCTCCGAAAATTATCATGACATGGCCATAGCCTGGGTCTTTTCTTCTTGAATCTTCAATCGTCTATCTCTGTTGTGCCCAGTCACAGCAAGGTAAATTGATAAAGAATTGAATCAATCTGTTTGACACCTTTGAAGGTGGACACAGTAAGAACATCAAGAGGGGGGAAATAGATACATAATATATCCCTTCTGCTCTAAGATTTTGAAATTTAAAAGAAATAAAGAGAATGGAAGTGTACTTTGATTTTCTTTTTCTTGTAACATTCTTGTTACTGTATTATTATTATTACTTGACCAGACCTACACCATACTTTTGAATGTACATAGTACCTCTTTTACTCTGTGCCCACTAAGAAGGGCTTTAGGTGACCATTGGCAACCGGGCAACCGTTAATTTTGAGCCCTGCCAGTTGTATGAATGTTCAATGTAAGTCAGCATCTGCAGTTCCTTCCCATACATCCATGAACTTAATGTTCATCACAATGGATTAATTTTCACTGGCTCTTGGCCTGAACAACATCCAGCTAATTGTTTGTTCCCACTGTTCTCTGGCAAACCACTCACTACTCACGTATTTTTAGAGTCTTTAGAGATACACCGTGGAAACAAGCCCTTTGACCCACCAAGTCCGTGCTGGGAAAGATTCTGAGGGATAGCATGCAGCATTTAGAGAGGCCAAGCTTCAACAAAGGCAGCAGCACAGATTTATCAAGGGACAATCGTGTCTGACTAATTTGATTGTATTTGAATTTCGGAATCTGTGAAATTCATTGCCACAGGCGGCGATGGAAGCCAAGTCATTGAGTATTTTTAAAGCGGAGATTGATAGGTTCTTGATAGGTAAGCGTGTCGAAGGTTACAGGGAACAGGCAGGGGAATGAGGTTGAGAGGGAATAATAGTTCAGCCACGATCGAATGATCGAACATATAAAGAACAATGTGAATATTGAGGGAGTGCAGCGTTAATTCACAAAGTTAATTCCTGGGATGGCGGGACTGTCATATGTTGAAAGAATGGAGTGACTGGGCTTCGATACACTGGAATTTAGCCGGATGAGAGGATATCTCATTGAAACATGTAAGATTATTAAGGGATTGGACACGGTAGAGGCAGGAAACATGGTCCCGATGTTGGCGGAGTCCAGAACCAGGGGCCACAGTTTAAGAATAAGGGGTTGGCTATTTAGAACGGAGATGAGGAAAAACCTTTTCGTCCAGAGAGTTGTGAATCTGTGGAATTCTCTGCCTCAGAAGGCAGTGGAGACCAATTCTCTGGATGCTTTCAAGAGAGAGTGAGATAGAGTTCATAAAGATAGCAGTCAAGGGACATGGGGAGGAGGCAGGAACTGGGTACTGATTGTGGATGATCAGCCATGATCACAGTGAATGGCAGTGCTGGCTCGAAGGGCCGCATGGCCTACTCCTGCTCCTATTGTCTATTGTCTATTATGGACCAAATGTAGCCCTCAGTTTTCGGCATCAGTGGTCTCTTTCTACTTGAATGGCTTGTCCTTGCTCAGACCATGCTTTACTTTGATCACATTGCAGCTAATCATGACTGATGATCCAAAATCAGTATCCCATTCCTACTTTCCCCCCACTTCCCTTGATTCTTTTAGCCCTAAGAACTAAATCTAACTCTTGAATTATGTCTGAATATTCACAAACTCAAATTGGGCGGCACGGTGGCGCAGCGGTAGAGTTGCTGCCTTACGGCGCCAGAGACCCGGGTTCGATCCCGACTACGGGTGCTGGCTGTATGGAATTTGTACGTTCTCCCCGTGACCACGTGGGTGCTCCGGTTTCCTCCCACATTCCAAAGATGAGCAGGTTTGTAAGTTAATTGCCTTCGGTAAATTGTCCCTTGTGTGTGTACGATATAACTAGTTTATGTGTGATGGCTGACTGTCAAGGACTCGGTGGGTCAATGGGGCTGTTTCCATGCCTTATCTCTAAAACTATGATGACACTTTAATGTCACGTGTTCCTAGATACAGTGAAATTCTTTGTTTTTGCAGACAAAGTACACAAAAGACTCACCGCAAAGGCACCAACAAAGTTACAAAAAGTACTCATCCCTTCCATCCCCCCTCTTCCCCCTGCACCCCCTCCCCCCCCCCCGCCCCCCCCCGGTCGGGTCCAGCTTAGTTCTTGACAGCCCCCCACGCGGGGTTCAAACTAAACTAAATTGGTCTTTAAGCATGGCCTCACTCAGCAGAACCGATGAAGTGATTAAGTGTCATCTTCACCATCAGCATCTACTTTTACATTGCAGCTAATAAGTTTTACTGCATTATATTAAACACAATGTGCCCTGCACAATTTGCAAACAATATAGTTTCCAACCTCTTTGTGTGATTCTGGTATCTGGTGCAGCACTGCAAGCTTGCCATAATTTACATTTGTTTCATCAGCTCAAACAGACGAGGTTTGGACAAAGTGCAGTCTGTGAGTTTGACATTTACGCAAGGGGAGTGCTGTTTGTTGACTGCACTCTCTTCACTTTCACCACAGACGTCCAGCAGTTTTTAATCAGACGTTTGACTTTTGTTAAACCTCAGCTAATGTTCTTCACAATCATAGAGTCTGGAAACTGTGTGTGTGTGTATGTCTCAGCTGACAGTGTAGAACAGAGTAAAGATGAGGGAGTGGGGGCTCAGAAAACGGAAGTCATTAAAGAGATGAAGGGCGTGTGAGGTATCTTGGATATAGGTCGGGAGAGATTGGACAAGGGGGATCGGATGGAGTCAAGGCACATGGAGACAGGCAGAAACATTGGGTCTGCCAGGGCAATTATGTTATGGAAGAAGGGTCTCGACCCAAAACGTCACCTGTTCCTTCTCTCCAGAGATGTTGCCTGGCCCGCTGAGTTACTCCAGTGTTTTGTGTCTATTCTCAGCAGACTATGGCAGGACTGACGTGGTCTGTGGTGTGCTGTTGTGTTATGTAGTTAGATCATCTGCAGCAATGACTGCTGTGTCCAACCTTTGGTTGGATTTGCTAAAGAAGTGGAACTGGGCAGAGAAATGGCAGATAGAGTTTAATCCGAGCACGTGTGATCTAAAAGCCTCCTAAATACCACAGTCATAATCTGTCTCCACCACCATCCTTGTAGTGTATTCCAAGCACTCAATACCTCTACGTAACAAAACTTGTCCTGCACATCTCCTTTAAACTTTGCTCCGTTCACCTCAAAGCTATGCCTTCGAGGCTTTGATATTTCCAGCCCGGGAGAAAGGTTCTGACTGTCTACCCTATCTATGCCTCTCATAATTGTATATACTTCCATCAGGTCTCCCCTCAACCTCCGGCGTTCCAGAGAAGACAATCCAAATCTATCCAACCTCTCCTTTTAGCTCACACCCAGACAGCAATCTGGCAAACCTATTTTGCCCTTCACCTAAACCTCCACCTATTTCCTGTGATGCGACCTGAACAACACACAATACTCCAAATGCAGCCTGACCAATGTCCTATAAAGCTGCAGTGTAACTTCCTGACCCTTATACTCAATGCCACAACCAATGAAGATAAACATACCCCACAAATTTCCAGGAATCTCTGCCCATGACCGTTAGACTTTAGACTCTAAAGATACAGCCCTCCGAGTCCACGTCAAACATTGATCAACCTACACAGTAGGGACAATTTAGAATTTTTTTACCAAAGCCAATTAACCTACACAAACCTGTACGTCTTCAGTTCAGTTCAGTTCAGTTTATTCTCACATGGACCGAGGCACAGTGATAAGCTTTTTGTCTTTGGAGTGTTGGAGGAAACCGGAGAAAACCCACGCAATCACGGGGAGAACATACAAACTCCGTACAGACAGCACCCATAGTCAGGATCGAACCTGTGTCTCCGGCGCTGCAAGGCAGCAACTCTATCGTTGCGCCACCGTGCCGGCCTCTCAGAGGATGAGGAGCTTTTAGGTGATATTGACAACCTTGACTCCATGCTTTGGACACACACGTAGGCCCCAAGCTAATGACGAGTGGACTTCCTCACACGCACTGGATCCAACTGCGGAAGACGTTGTGGTTCCCCCAATGTCCTCGTTAGCCACTTCAGAAGCCACATAACCAGAGAAAATCAGTCATCCACGATCCCAAGGGATTGCCTAAGAAGAAGGTGCAGTATATACTCTGCTCCAATATTCAGTTACAGTGAAGTTAATGAAAGTGTCAGAGCTTTCAATACAGTAGTAAAAAATACAGAAGTAGGAACTGCAGATGCTGGCTTAAATCGAAGAAAGACACCAAAATGCTGGAGCAACATTAGTGGGAGAGGCAGCATCTCTGGAGAGAAGGAATGGGCGATATTTCAGGTCGAGACCCTTCTTCAGTCCATCAGTCTAAAGAACTGAGGTGCTGTCTGTCCCACTCTCCAGAGGCGCTGCCTGTCCCACTGAGTTACTCCAGCATTTAGTGTCCATCTTAAATTCTCAACTTTATCTTTCAAGTGATTAGATGCACAGTCTTGCCCAGAGTGGGTGAATCGAGAACCAGAGGAGATAGGTTTAAGGTGAAGGGGAAAAGATTTAATAGGAATCTGAGGGCTAACATTTTTCACACAAAGGGTGGTGGGTGTATGGAACAAGCTGCCAGTGAAGGTAGTTAGAAACAGTTAGACAGGTACATGGATAGGACAGGTTTGGAGGGATATGGACCAAATGCTGGCAGGTGGGACTAGTGTAGCTGGGACATTTTGGCCAGTGTGGGCAAGTTAGGCCAAAGGGCCTGTTTCCACACTGTATCACTCTATGACAATGACTGAGAATGACAGCCAGTTAGACCTTTGACAAAACACAAAATAATTTGCTGTTTACAAAGGACTACCATTTCGTAGGGCATGAGTTATGAAGGCAGAACAAAGACAGGAAATCAGTCATGTGCATGTAACCTTATGCAAAGAGATGACTGCAGCAAAAAAATGTAAACAGAGGATCTTCATTGTTTGGATATTTTTATCTTGATTAAAGTAACCAAGTTATCTGCTGAACTAGAGAAAGTGTGGTTGTAGAAAGGAACTGCAGATGCTGGTATATGTTCCAGATAAGCACAGAGTGCTGGAGTAACTCAGTGGGTCCGGCACCATCTAGAGAAAAAGGATGGGTGATGTTTCGGGTTGGGACCCTTCTTCAGGCAGAGAAAGAGCTGACTTACTATTTTGTTGGCATTTTAAACATTATCACTCTTTCTTTAATTTGAGAATATGCAAAATACAAAAGCAGCAATTGTCCATGTATTTATTGCTTAAACAAACAATTCTGTTCCTTCACCCCAGTCTGCAGCTGTGAAAGAATGGTTTGGATTCCAGTCAAAAACAGATTGAATGGTTTTCCTTCTGTTTAAAATGAAACTGCAGTTTTAAAATAAATATTTGTAATGTGCAGGATTCTGAGCTTCTTTACTTTACACTTAAGAGATACAGCGCAGAAATGACAGGGCTGTCATATGTTGATAGAATGGAGCGGCTGGGCTTGTACACTCTGGAATTTAGAAGGATGACAGGGGATCTTATTGAACATGTTTCCTGCCTCCAACGTGTCCAAACCCTTAACAATCTTATATGTTTCAATAAGATCCCCTCTCATCCTTCTAAACTCCAGAGTGTACAAGCCCAGCTGCTTCATTCTCTCAGCATATGACAGTCCCGCCATCCCGCGAATTAACCTTGTAAACCTACGCTGCACTCCCTCAATAGCAAAAATGTCCTTCCTCAAATTAGGGGACCAAAACTGCACACAATACTCCAGGTGTGGTCTCACTAGGGCTCTGTACAACTGCAGAAGGACCTCTTTGCTCCTATACTCGACTCCCCTTGTTATAAAGGCCAACATGCCATTCGCTTTCTTCACTGCCTGCTGTACCCACATGCTTACTTTCATAGACTGATGAACAAGGACCCCCAGATCCCGCTGTACTTCCCCTTTTCCCAACTTGACGCCATTTAGATAGTAATCTGCCTTCCTGTTTTTGCTACCTGGAGAAAATCCTTGCAGTCACAGAGCAAATGTACAAACTCCATACCGACAGCACCCGTGGTCAGGATGGATCCCGGGTCTCTGGCGCTATAAGGCAGCAACTCTACCGCTGTGCCACCTTGCCGTCCAAAGCTTCCTCGGAAACTCTCACTCTTCTCTCAGTTATCTTCAACCCACCTGGAAGCATTTCACAGCCGCTGCCCACTCGAGTTAACTAACTCTTCTTCATCCACAAGAGTCAAGAGTGTTTAATTATAATGTACCAACAACACAACAATGACATTCTTACTTGCCACACCGCAACACACCTGAAAACACATTGCACATTGATAAAATATAATAATTTTAAAAATTCAATAAATTTGGTGTCAAACGTCAGTTGTACAGTTATTAGAAAAGAATTTGAGACATAATTAATGTGCACTTGAGATTAATTAATTGATTGATTGATGGAAAGACACAGCATGGAAACGGTGTATTTGGCCCACAGAGTCTGCGCCAACCATCAATCACCTGTTCAACCATGGTTGAACTGCTGTCTCATTGCACCATGACCCACAGTTCAATCCTGACCGGGTATTGTCAGTGTGGAGTTTGCACGTTTTCCCTGGGACTACATGGATTTCGTCCTGGTGCTCTGGTTTCCTCCCACATCCCAAAGACGTGTGGATTTGTAGGTTAATTGACCTCTGTAAGTTGTCCTTAGTGTGAAGGGAGTGGATGCCAAAAGTGGGATAACATAGAACTGGTGTGAATGGATTGGTATGATAGACCCGAGGGCCTGTTTCCATGCTGTATCTCTAAACGTTAGAAATCAAAACTAAATTAATAACCCTGATATTATTGCAAAAAAATATATTCTACCTTACTGCAACCAAAGACACCATGGCGCAGTGGCACAGCGCTAGAGTTGCTACCTTACAGCAACAGGATAGTCTGCAGGACTCAGTGAGCTGAAGGGCCTGTTTCTATGCTGTATCCAGCCTGCCCAGTTTTTCCTTACAGCTGAAGCATTCCATAACAACATGCTGGTGGATCTCCTCTGTAACCTCAGCAGTGCAATCATGTTCTTCCTATAATTCGGTGACAAGAGCTTTCACACTGCTCCATCTGTGCCCCAAACAATATTTTTAAAAGTTGTACCGTAATCTCCTTGTTCTTACATTCCATATCCCAGCTAACGCAAGCAGGAATCTCAAATGCATTCCTCACCTTAGCTGCCTGTCCTGCCACCTTCAGGAATTCTTGGACATGTACACTGAAGTTCCTCTGCTCCTTAATGCTACCAAGGGCACCACCATTCATTGTACAAGATACAAGATACATTTATTTGTCACGTGTGCCAATTGGCACAGTGAAATGAAATCACCATGCAGCCATACAGTAAAAAATAAAGAACACAACATAGAGTAGATACAATTCAACATAAAACATCGCCACACAGCAGGATCCAAATTTCCCACGGTGAGGGAAGGCACCAAATTCAGTCTCTTCCCCTGATGTTCCCCACTGTTCACCCGTGGTCGGGGCCTCCCCGAGCCCTCCGCAGTTGCCGCAACGGGCGGCCCGATGTTCAGGTCCCCTCGCCGGGGTGATGTAAGTCCGACGCCAGGGCTGGGGGATGTCCCCAGCGGCCTGGACCCCGAGTCGGCCCCCTCCTACCGGAGTCCGCGGCTCCCAAAGTCCGCTGGCCGCGCCGGGTGGAGATACAATGCTGGAGGCCCTCGGCAAAGGGCCCCAGGACTCCACGGAGTTGTTCAGCGCCGCCCGCGTTGGAAGCTCTAAAAACCAGAGCTCCACGAAGTTGGAGCGGCGGCCCAACGCTGCGGAGCTCCAACGGCGACCCAGGTAGGCATCGCCCGCTCCATGGTCGCTCCAACGCCGTGCCACCACTGTTGCAGCTCTGGTCCGGTTCCCGGTCCCCGGTCCCCAGCAGGAAAGGCCGCTCCGATCCAGGAGGTAGGCCGCGAGGTGGGGGGCGAGGACGCGACTCGGAGAAATAGTTGCATCCCCGCCAGGAAGCGACTGGGAGTTAGTTTCCCCCTTACCCTGCCCCCCTCCCCCACATAGAAAAGTTAAAGACTCCCCCAAAAACAAACTTTAAACTGACTGAAAATTTAAAAAAAGATGGAAAAACAAAAGGGCTGCACGCAGAGGCTGCTGTCAGTGCAGCGCCCCTAAAATTCTATAAAATTCTGTATATACCCTATCCATATTAGTCCTCCCTAAAATGCATCAACTCACATTTATCAGGACTAAATTAATCTACCAATTGTTCTTCCCACCTTACCAAATGATGAATGAGTTCATAAGTCATGGGAACAGAATTAGGCCATTCGGCCCATTGGGTCTACTCCGCCATTCAATCAAGGCTGAACTATTTTTCCCTCTCTGCCCCATTCTCCTTCCTTCTCCCCGTATCACCCTCCAGCCGGCGACTATCCTCCTCACACTCAACAACACAAGTTTGTTTTGTTTACAAGAATGATCCCAGGAATGAGTAGGTTAACCTATGATGAGAGTTTGTCGGCACTGGGCCTGTACTCGCTGGAGTTTAGATGAATGAGGGCGGACATCATTGAAACGTACAGAACAGTGAAAGGCTTGGATAGAGTGGATGTGGAGAGGATGTTTCCACTAGTGGGAGAGTCTCGGACTAGAGGTCATAGCCTCAGAATTAAAGGACGTTCTTTTAGGAAGGAATTGAGGACAAATGTCTTTAGGCAGAGGGTGGTGAATCTGTGGATGTCTTTGCCACAGAAGGCTGTGGAGGCCAGGTCAGTGGATATTCATAAGGCAGAGATAGATAGGTTCTTGATTCGTGCAGGTGTCAGAGGTTACGGGGAGGAAGCAGGAGAATGGGGTTAGGAGTGAGAGATAGATCAGCCATGATTGAATGGCAGAGTAGACTTGATGGGCCGTATGGCCTATTTCTACTATCCCTTCTGAATCCCATGGGCTTGTCCCTCATGTGGGATTCTGAAGTGAAAGATCATGCTGAAATCCATGTGCTGTATTCCACTACCAGAGAGCAGTCCTGAGCTACTATCTACCCCACTGGAGACCCTCGGACTATCTTTAATCGGACTTTACTGGACTTTATCTTGCACTAAACAGTCTTCCCTTTACCCAGTAACAGTACACTGTGAATGGCTCCATTGTAATCATGTATTGTCTTTCCGCTGACTGGTTAACACACAACAAAAGCTTTTCACTGTACCTCGGGACACGTGACAATAAAGTAAACTAAAGTAATGTAAGCTGCATTGACCGTGTTGTCCAAAACAATACCTCTTTGAAAAGCTCAAACAAATTGATTGGAAATAATGTCTCACTAACAAAACGCTGACTAGCTTGACAATTCCTGCCATTTATTTAATATGGGCGGCACAGTGGCGCAGCTGGTAGAGCCACTGCCTCACAGAGCTAGAGATCCTGGTTCGATCCTGACTACGGGTTCAATCCTGACTACTGTCTGTATAGAGTTTGCTCGTTTGTCCTGTGACCGCGTGGGCTTCCTCAGGGTACTCCAGTTTCCTCCCATATCCTAAAGACTTGCGGGTTTGTAGTTAAATTGGCCTCTGTATATTGCCCCTTGTGTGTAGGGAGTGGATGAGAAAGTGGGATAACGTAGAACTACTGTGGACATTTGGCCAGTGTGGACCAAAGGGGTCTTTTCCCTGCTGTGTCTTACGTAGAAACATAGAAATCAGGTGCAGGAGTAGGCCATTCGGCCCTTCAAGCCAGCACCATCATTCAATATGATCATGGCTGAACATCTAAATCAGTATCCCGTTCCTGCTTTTTCCCCATATCCCTTGATTCCATTAGCCCTGAGAGCTAAATCTAACTCTCTCTTGAAAACATCCAGTGAATTGGCCACTGCCTTCTGTGGCAGAGAATTCCACAGATTCACAACTCTCTGGGAGAAAAGGTTTTTCCTCATCTCAGTCTTAAATGGCCTATCCCTTATTCTTAAACTGACTCTTGGTTCTGGACTCTCCCGACATCGGGAACATGTTTCCTGCAATTAATCTATTCATCAATTTCATAGGTTCAACAATTTTGATCTCAACGTGAGGCCAGCCAAGATCATACAGCCAGATATTGTGAAATATGAATTTAACCATTAAAATTTCAAATCCATTACATGGATGACAGTAAATTAAAATAGAAGTAATAGCATTCATACGCTTTAGCATTTCAGTTCAGATCTTATGCTTTTTAATCAAGTTTAAATGATGATTCATTCAAAAAAGAATTTTATCTTCATTTTCTGACTTCATACCATTCTTTCCCTTCATCAATTCACTTCCTGTTTTGCCGACACTTACATTTCTTCATTTAGTTGAGTACAGCATTCACGCGATGGCTATAACATTTCTTCTCAGCGTTCCTCAGTATTCATCAGCTTGAGGTACAGTTCGACTAAGGATCACGTCTTCCCTCCCCTCCATATAATACATCTGACACCATTGAATCTGTTTACTCAGGTCATAGATTGATCTGAATGTCATTCAAAGCTGGGCTTGTACACTCTGGAGTTTAGAAGGATGAGAGGGGATCTCATTGAAACATATAAGATTGTTAAGGGCTTGGACACGCTAGAGGCAGGAAACATGTTCCCGATGTTGGGGGAGTCCAGAACCAGGGGCCCACAGTTTAAGAATAAGGACTAAGCCATTTAGAACGGAGACGAGGAAACACTTTTTCTCACAGAGAGTGGTGAGTCTGTGGAATTCTCTGCCTCAGAGGGCGGTGGAGGCAGGTTCTCTGGATTCTTTCAAGAGAGAGCTAGATAGGGCTCTTAAAAATAGCGGAGTCAGGGGATATGGGGAGAAGGCAGGAACGGGGTACTGATTGGGGATGATCAGCCATGATCACATTGAATGGCGGTGCTGGCTCGAAGGGCCAAATGGCCTACTCCTGCACCTATTGTCTATTGTCTATTGTCTAAAACTATATTAGAATGAATAATCCTACAATTATTGGTGGCACAGTGGCACAGCGGTATAGTTGCTGCCTTACAGTGCCAGAAACCCCGGTTTGATCCGGCCTACGGGTGCTGTCTGTACGGAGTTTGTACATTCTCCCCATGGCTGCACGGGTGCTCCGGTTTCCTCTCACACTCCAAAGACATGCAGGTTTGTAGGTTAATTGGCTTCGGTAAAGATTGTAAATTGTCTCTAGTGTGTAGGATAGTGCTGGGATGATCACTGGTCAGTGTGGACTTGGTGGACCGAAGAGCTTGTTCTTGTGCTGTATCTCTAAAGTAAAGTAAAGTAAACTAAAGTTAAGTAAATTAGAATTAAAACACAATTTAAACTTTGGGAAGGCAATATGTCACCATCAGTTTGGCCTTTGAGCCACTAAATCCACATGGGCAGGTGTAAATCCAGGTCTAAAGTTTCCAAGAAAGGACTTAGCGATCAATGTATTGGCAAGGTATTAGAATCTATAAACTCCTACAAGATAAATTCATTTTTAGATCTATTTAGTAATTAATTTGGAAAACTTAACACTCAACCTGTTCATCACATTTCTTCTCTAATGGCTACTTAGTCAGTGTAAGGTAGAAACCTGATCCCCTTCCTTCTGATAAATTGCCATCCAATCCCTCCTGGAGCTGAATCATGAGAAATGCATCAAATCAGAAGCTTGCGACCTCTGGAAACTAAAATGCACAGGGAACTAAAATGCCTTAGCAAGGCAGAGCCAGTGTTTCTAAAAGTAGGAACTGCATGTGGAAGCAACAATCGTGAGCAGAGACATCTATCTCTGGGATTGCCGCCAACATGCGCGACATCAACAATGAAAATGGCTGAATTCGTATTTCAATTTCTGTCTTTATAAAGGAAAATTGAGACACCAAAAGAGTTCCATTGGCAGGGGGCACAGTTTAGAGCTTTGAAGTCCTCGATCAAAAGAGATTAAATATGATCTGTATTTTAAAGTCAGTCAAATAACTTATAGTACTTCCAGCTACTGCGTTCTGTTCCAAATAATGATAGCCATGTGATTGCACATAACATCTGAGTTAGCATAAATGTTAAATATGTTATTTGCAGATGTATTTGTGTTTGGAGAATATTATTAAATTGCAATGCTGCTTGTAATTTTATGGTTTGCTTGCAAAGTAAGAACATTTTTCTTCAAATCTGTATGTAGTTTAGGTTTCTTCCAGATGTAACAGATGATAAGTCTCTTATAAAATAAATATAATTTCACATGTTAAGGACTGAAATAATTACCTAAATGCCACTGTGTTGGAACGTAGTCTGGCCTTTTTTCAGACTTTTAGTGATACAGCGTGGAAACAGGCCCTTCGGACCAGCGATCACCCCCTACACTAGCACTATCCTACACACTAGGGACAATTTACAATTTTACCAAAGCTAATTAACCTACAAACCTGTACGTCTTTGGAGTGGGGAGGAACCGTAGTCGGGATCGAACCCGTTTTCTGGTGCTGTAGGGCAGCAAATTTACCACTGGCCACTGGGCCTTTATCCTTTTATCTTTCCTTAGAATATTTTGTATCTTTTATTCTAAAGAAGAGCCTTATTTTAACTGAACCATACTGTGTAAAATCTGTTTAGCAGAAGGTTATTAATTGTTCAATTTTTGGTGGCAGTTCTTTGACAATATAGTGTTTTATATTAATCACCACTGGGCCAGTAGACTTCTATGCCAGGGCAATTCAAGTGGTCAACCGAATACTTATGACGTAGAACATGAAACAGTACAGCACAGGAACAGGCCCTTCAGCCCACAATGTCTGTGGCGAACATGATGCCGAGACCAACTCTTATCTACCTGCACGCGATCCATACCCCTCCATTGCCTGCATATCCATGTGCCTATCTAAAGGTCTCTGAAATGACACTATCTTATCTGCCTCCACCACCACCCCCAACTCTGCATTCCAGGCACCCGCCACCCTCAGTTGAACTCACCCTGCTTTTTATGATCAAAACATAACAGCAAAACTTGCCCCGCACATACACACACTTGGGACAATCTTTACATTTATACCAAGCCAATTAACCTGCAAACTTGTACTTCTTTGGAGTGTGTGACAACACCGGGTGGCGCCACCTGAAGTGGCTGCCTGGCCAACAGCCTATCTGTCCCTTTTTTTTGTTCCTTAGATTGTTTTATGTGGGGGGGGGGGGGGGGGGGGGGTTGGGGAAACTTTTTTTCAATCTCTTACCTCGATGGAGATGCGATTTTTTTCAGTATCATATCTCTATCCCCACTGAGGTCTAACATCGTGGAGTTGGTGACCTTTCCCGGAGACCGACGGGTACTCCAACCACAGGAGTCTGCGGGACTCTAACATCGCGGAGCTTGCGATCCCTTTGCCGGGGATCGAAGCTCCAACCTCGGGGCCTGTGGACTTCAACATCGTAAAGCCAGAGGTTTCTTGTAAGTGGAGGCCGACTCGGGAGCTCCATGCCGCAGCGAGAGTTTCAACCACCCCGAAGCGGGAGTTTCGATCACCCCGACAGGGGGCATCGATCGTCGGCTGCGGGGGCTTTGATCGCCACAACTGCCACTTTATTGCCTTCCATTACAGTGAGGAATGTGGAATCCACTGTGTGGATGTTTATGTGCTTAGTATTGATGTATGGTAACACAAATTTCACTGTACCTTAACTGGTACATGTGACAATAAATTCACCTTGACCTTGAAATCGAAGATCTCGGAGAAAACCCACGCAGTCACGGGGAGAACGTACAGACTCCGTACAGACAGCGACCCAAGGACTCCGGCGCTGCAAGGCAGCAAATCTATAGCTGTACCACCGTGCCGCCCGAACATCTAACGTGCCGAGCCGTTTAACGTTGAAGATGACCATTAAGTTAAAGGATAGTAGTGGAGGTACTATAATCCCTCAGGGAGTGCATTCTAGATTTTAACCACCATCTGGGTGAATGAAGAAATCCTTCCTCAAATCCTCTCTAAATCTTCTAACTGTTTCCGTCTGGTTATAGACAACCACGTAATGGGAAATAATTCTCACCATCTAAACGCCTCAATTTTGTTTGCCTCAGTCAGTCTCCCTTTGAGCTTTCTCAACATCAAGAAAACAAATACTGCCTAGTCAGTCTCTCCTGATGGCTGAAATGCGCCTTGCCAGGCAACAGGAGTCTCCTGTGCACAATGTCAGTGGAATCACATCCTTCCCATTGTGTGGCAACCAGTAGTCTGGCTGCAGCCTGTGTGATGTGTTATATCATCAGGAATCAAGATTCAAGAGTGTTTTATTCTCATATTTCCCAAGGAGAACAATGAAATTCTTACTTGCACCAGCACAACAGAATATGTAAACGTTGTACTCCAAACTATAAAATAAACAAAAATAACATTCAGTATATATATGTATGTGTGTGTGTGTGTGTGTCTCCTCGATATCCCGCAGCTCCGCTCTTGCTCCCACTCCCCATATTCGTGACAAGGACAGAGTCCCCCTTGTCCACAACTTCCATCCCATCAGCCATCGCATACAGCATATCATCCTCCTACATTTTCACCACCACCACATCTTCCCTTCTCCACCCCTTTCTCCTTTCCGCAGGGACCGTTCCCTCCGAAACTCCCTGGTCAACTCGTCCCTTCCCACCCAAATCACCCCCTCCCCAGCTACTTTCCCCTGCAAACGCAGGAGGTGCAACACATGTCCCTTTACCTCCCCCCTCGACTCCATCCAAGGACCCAAACAGTCTTTCCAGGTGAGGCAGAGGTTCACTTGCATCTCCTCTAACTTCATCTACTGTATCCGCTGTTACAGGTGTCAACATCTCTACATCGGCGAGACCAAGCGCAGACTCGGCAATCGTTACGCTGAACACCTCCTCTCAGTCCGTCTTAACCTACCTGATCTCCCGGTGGCTCAGCAATTCAATTCCCCCTCCCATTCCCAATCTGACCTTTCTGTTGGAGGAACAGCACCTCATATTTCATATTTGGGTAGTTTACAGCCCAGCGGTATGAACATTGACTTCTTTAACTTCAGATAGCCCTTGCTTTCTCTCTCCATCCCCGCACCATTCCCAGTTCTCCCACGTCTTACTGTCTCCGCCTACATTCTATCTTTGTCCCGCCCCCTCCCCTGAAGAAGTATCTCGACCCAAAACGTCGCCCATTCCTTCTCTCCAGAGATGCTGCCTGACCCTCTGAGTTACTCCAGCATTTTATGTCTACCACATATATATGTATATATAACACATATGTGTGTGTGTGTGTGTATATATATATATAAAAAATATATATGTACACACACACATACACACAAATGTTTGTGTAGGAAGGAACTGCTGATGCTAGTTTACATTGAAGATAGACAAAAAATGCTGGAGTAACTCAGCAGGACAGGCAGCATCTCTGGAGAGAAGGAATGGGTGATGTTGCAGATCAAGGCCCTTCTTCATACTCTGGTCAGACTCTGCTCTTGACCTGAAACATCACCCATTCATTTCTCCAGAGATGCTGCCTGTCCTGCTGAGTTACTCCAGCATTTTGTGTCTAACTTCATATGTGTGTGTGTGAATATTTCTCTGTCTTTGCTTCCTGCAGTGCTTCTTCCAAAGAGAATACTTTGCTCAGGTTAGTTCTCTGCCCTACGGTCCTGAATTAATGTTGAAAGCTCCCAGAAATACACCCTTCCTACTTGCATATCAACATGCCACCCACTCCAGTGGGTCAGTATTGCCGATGACATAGGAGGTATAAACAGTGAGTGATAAAGAAAAAGAGCAACAAGAGAGAGAGAGAGAGAGAAGGAAAAGGAGAGAGAATGGAAATAGGTTCTTCGACCCACTGTGTCGGATTTTGCCTGTGTGATATAAATGCTTGACTGATCGGTGGGGCATTTCTCCAAATTCATACAACAATTCTCAGATGTTTGCAAGCAGTTATGCAAGGTTGACTGAGCCATATTTTAATACGATGTGGTCTATCCAGTGTCATTTTTTTTCAACGTTCTCACGTCAATTATAATACATGGGAATAATTTGCTGGGCCACCTCAAAGTCAGCTACATAGCTACTCATCAGGAGCTGTACACACACACATATATATATATATATATACACATATACACACGATCAAGGATAACAGATTCAATCCACTTTAGGGTATAAAATAATTATGCTGCAATTATGTTTCATCGATTGTTCTGCTAATTTCAACTCATTTCAAATCATGCATTGGGCCAATCTATTACCCAGAGCCATATACTGTTTTTTTTTCTTTTTTGGAAACGTTACAGTTTTATCCATCCGCTTTGAATGCATCAAAAAAGTCAGAATCCCTCACTTTGACCATACACAATCTCTCTATTTTAATTTATTTGATGTAGTTAAAAATCATCAACCAAACTATTCTATTAATTTTGCTGCAAATTACTAATAAGACAACACATGCTTGCTATTATTACAGCAGCAAGTTCTCTCATCGACGGAGTTAAACATACAAATCCGAAACTACTTTCAGACATAACCTGAAACCATAAAGTGAACGGCCTCGATAGAGTGAATGTTTCCACTAGTGGAGGAGTCGAGGACCAGAGGACATAGCCTCAGAATAAAAGGATGTACCTTTAGAAAGGAGATGAGGAGCAATTTCTTTAGTCAAAGGGTGTTGAATCTGTGGGATTCATTGCCACAGAAGGCTGTGGACTACAAGTCAATGGATATTTTTAAGGCGGAGATTGACAGATTTTTGATTAGTACGGGTGTCGGGTAAAGCCCCTGTCCCACTGTATGAGGTAATTCACGAGTTCTCCCGCGTTTTCCCCTGATTCGAACTCGGAGAATGTCCGTTGCGGGTCCGTAGGAGTTCGTGGATGTCTCGTAGCGGCTCGTAATGCTAACGGTAGGTACTCGGGACATCCGGTAACTCGTGACGTTTTTTCATCCCTGTAAAAAATATCCACGAGTAAAAAAATACTCGTGATGAAAAAAATTGTAACTTTTTATACCTACCGTTAGCATTACGAGCCGCTACTAGACATCCACGAACATCTACGGACTCGCAACGGACATTCTCCGAGTTTGAATAAGGAGAAAACTCGCGAATTACCTCGTACAGTGGGACAGGGGCTTAAGGCAGGAGAATGGGATTGTGAGGGAAATATAGATCAGCCATGATTGAATGGCGGAATAGACTTGATGGGACGAATGGCCTAATTCTGCTCCTATCACTTATGAACAGTGGCATAGCTGGTAGATCTGCTGCCTCACAGCGCCAGAGACTCGGGTTCAATCCTGACCTTGGGTGCTGTCTGTGAGGAGTTTGCATGGAAACAGTGCAAGGAAAAACTTACAGCAACTATGTCATGCAGTGAGCATCAAAACAAAATAAACCTTTGTAGTATTTTGTGTGGGAAGGAACTGCAGATGCTGGTTTATGCTGAAGATAGACACAAAATGCTGGAGTAACTCAGCGGGACAGGCAGCATCTCTGGAGAAATGGAATAGGCGACGTTTCTTCTGACTGAGAGTCAGGGGAGAGGGGAACTAGAGGTATAAAAAGGTACAAAGAACAAACGATGGAAAGAACAAATCAAGGCCCAACAAGTTTGATCAAAGTAAGGTGGAGCCCACAATGGTCCAATGTTGGCTGTGGAAGAGGTGATAACGAGGGGGTGTGAACAATGAAACTAAGCAGAACGACAGTGAAAGTAGCAGGATGACTAGAGTGGCGGAGAGACAGGGAGAAAGGGAATGCAAAGATAAATCAATATTCATATTTAACCCTAACATAAGGATGTTCAATAACATCTTGGACATTTCCTCTGTGAAGTCGATATCCACTTATGAAGAGACCTTTCACTTTCCCCTCTCCAAATTCCTATCTGCTGCACTATGCTGGGTTAGGACACAGGACAGCATTATCCTTGGACAGCTTACAACCCAGCGGTATGAATATTGACTTCTCTAACTTAAAGTAACCCTTGCGTTCCCTCTCTCTCCATCCCTCCCGACCAGTCTGACTGACCCCTTGATTACATTCTATCTCTGTTTGCTTTAGACATAGAAATATAGAAAATAGGTGCAGGAGGAGGCCATTCGGCCCTTCGAGCCAGCACTGCCATTCATTGTGATTATGGCTGATCGTCCGCTATCAATAATCCGTGCCTGCCTTCTCCCCATATCCCTTGACTCCACTAGCTGCTAGAGCTCTATCTTAAATCCATCCAGTGATTTGGCCTCCACTGCCCTCTGTGGCAGGGAATTCCATAAATTCACAACTCTGGGTAAAAAGGTTTTTTCTCAGCTCAGTCTTAAATGACCTCCCTTTATTCTAAGACTGTGGCCCCTGGTTCCGGACTCACCCAACATTGGGAACATTTTTCCTGCATCTAGCTTGTCCAATCCTTTTATAATTTTATATGTTTCTATAAGATTCCCCCTCATCCTTCTAAACTCCAGTGAATACAGGCCTAGTCTTTTCAATCTTTCCTCATATGACAGTCCCGCCATCCCAGGGATCAATCTTGTGAACCTACACTGCACTGCCTCAATCACAAGGATGTCCTTCCTCAAATTAGGAGACCAAAACTCTATGCAATACTCCAGATGTGGTCTCACCAGAGCCCTATACAACTGCAGAAGAACCTCTTTACTCCTATACTGAAATCCTCTTGTTATGAAGGCCAACATTCCATTAGCTTTCTTCACTGCCTGCTGTACCTGTAAGCCAACTTTCAGTGACTGGTGTACAAGGACACCCAGGTCTCGCTGTACCTCCCACTTACCTAACCTAACCCCATTGAGATAATAATCTGCCCCCTTGTTTTTGCCGCCGAAGTGGATAACCTCACATTTATCTATATTATACTGCATCTGCCACGCATCTGCCCACTCACTCAACCTGTCCAGGTCCCCCTGCAACCCCCTAATATCCTCTTCACAGTTCACACTGCCACCCAGCTTTGTGTCATCCGCAAACTTGCTAGTGTTGCTCCTAATTCCCTCTTCCAAATCATGGATATATATGGTAAACAGTTGCGACCCCAACACCGAGCCTTGCAGCACTCCACTCGCCACTGCCTGCCATTCTGAAAAGGACCCGCTCACTCCTACTCTTTGCTCCCGGTCTGCCAACCAATTTTCTATCCATGTCAACACCCTACCCCCAATACCATGTGTTCTAATTTTGTTGTCACCTTCTCCTAGATAACAATGGTCCATTCTACATTTCCCTTGATCCGCATCTCTTTTGATCTCTTGCACTTCCTTATCTCTGTAACTCCCTCCCCCCTGACACAGTCTGAAGATGGGTCTCGATCCAAAACGTCACCCATCTATCCAGAGATGGTGCCTGTCCCGCTGAGTTACTCCAGCATTTTATGTCTATCTTTGATCCTGATAGTGCGTGGTATCACAGGGAACAGTACATGTGCTCCAACTATTCACAACATTTATTAATGTTGGAATAAGGAAACTTAAATGTAACATCTTATTCTTCCAATAACACAAATCTGGGTGGGGCTGTGAGATGTGCTGTCACCAAACTTTCAAGGCAATTTAGACTAATTGAATAGCTGGGGAAAATATACTTTGAAGTTGTACACTTTACAAGCCAAAACTGAACGGCAGATTATTATTTGAACCTGGATGAAGTAAGATATATTTATGCACAAACGAATGTGAGTGAGAGATTAGGACATGTTGATGTATAGAAGGGTTTGGATGTCCTTTTGTACAGGAACTGCATCTTTCCCGCTGTTATCTGACTTCTGAATGGTCCTTCCATAAGCCAGGGTACTGTCCGATTCACCTCTACCCTATTGTGGACATTGGACTTAGTGTGTAGGACTGATGCACTACAATGCTGACAACTATACTCTGCACTCTGCATCTTCACCTTTGCTCATTCTATTGTACTTGAGGTTGACTTGGCTAAAGTTATGTACAGTGCTCTCTGATTTGGATAGCATGAAAAGCAGCTTTTCGCTGTACCTCGGTAGATTTGACAATAATAACCTAAACCTAATCACCAGACACTAAAAGCTAACATGCACTTTCAGCAAGCAGTTGAGGCTTTGAGTACAGGTGCAAGAGTGGCTTACCATAATTACACTTGGCTTCGTGAGAACACGGTGCTGCCACGGAAGGGTTGCTGCCTTACAGCACCAGAGCCCCTGGTTCGATCCTGACCATGGGTGTATGTCCATACGGAGGTTGTACGTTCTCACCGTGACCCGCGTGAGTTTTCTCCGGGAGCTCCGGTTTCCTCCCACACGTCAAAGACGTTCAGGTCTGTAGGTTAACTAGCTTGGTACAATTGTAAATTGTCCCTAGTGTGTATAGGATAGTGTTACGGGCCTGTCCCACTTGAGAGACCTCCACCCCGACCTCTGGCGACATTAAGCAACTTTATTTTAAAATCAAGGTCGCGGTGACCTACGACCTCCTACGACCTTCCACAACCATGTGTACGACCACCTACGACTATGTTGAAGACCTCCCTCGACTATGAAGAAGACCTCCTTCGACTATGTTGAAGACTGGCTTCGACCATGTACGTTTTACTCGAGGATGGACTCGGGCAAATTGGTCCGTGAATGAGCACGACCCCCTTCCACCTCAGAGGACCACACCGAAAACCAACAATGACCAGTGACGAGTGTCTACAGCTCAAATGATCACCTGATAAAATGATGTCATGTCTGCATTTTTTTCTCACTAAAAAATGCCTCCCAGGTTTTTTTTTTAATCATTCTGAACCATGCAAGCAAGGAAGGAACTAGTTTGGGGGATGTTAATAAAAATACAACTACTGCTGTTTGCAGTAGCCCTTTTGCTTCAGCAGCCTTTTAAGGAAGGCAGAAGGGGAAGAGCAAGGGTGAAGAGGAAGCACAAGAAGAGGTCTCAATGGGTGAATGGAGATGATGTGATGGACTGTCCCAGTACACCAGATGACTGGAAGAGAGTGGCGCTGGGCTTTGACAAAAGATGGAACCTTAAGCACACATGTGGGGCAGTGGATGGCAAGCATGCCATTCTTGTCCCTGTCCCTGTACCCCTCATTTTCCTTTTCGTACAGGATGGCATTCTGCTGGAACCATTCCTCCAGGTCCCCCTCCTGCTGCCTGGTGAAGGTGTAGGGCATAACCTTCCTCCAGCCCTCCCTCACCACCAATGGGGCATCTGCCTCGGATGCTGTGTCAGACACAAGAGAAAGGGCTGCTTTGCTGCCTTCAAATGAGGCAGTGAAGGATGGGGTGGTGGTGGGGACATATACTACCACCTGGTCTCCTCCTCCAGGGGCCTCTCATGCAGGGCTACCTCCTCCTGCACTATCACCTCCTGTGGCATCACCTCCTGCCACTCCTCCTCCTGGGTGGGCAACACCTGCATGGCAGGTGTTTTCGAGGGTTGTGCCCTCCCCCTGCACTACTGCCTTTTTGGTGCCATCTCTAAAAAGCAAGTCTCCTCTCCAAAAAACTCTCCAGCTATGAATGAACATGCCTTGGAGTGAAAGGGGTGACGTTCTGCTGTTTAAATCACTTTTTTTCCCCTACTGATCTTTTTTTCACCCCGGAGCTATTACCTTTGACTACCTTGGCCTACCTGCGACTAGCATCACGACCTACTACGACCGGCTTTGACAAGATCTATGACTAAAACAATATAGATTTTTCCCACGGCGACGTATTCTTAGTCGCGGTCAATTTTTAACATTTTGAAAAATACGCTGCGACCCAGCTGAAGCCTCGACTACACGGAGACCACTCTCGGCCATGAAGGAGAGTGACGAAGACCTCCTACCACCTAGTGGCGACCTTGTCGCGACTATGGGTCACGGGCAAACTCGCCAGAGGTCGCGGTGGAGGTCGCCCAAGTTGGACAGGGGCTTTAGTGCGCGGCGGATCGCTTTTCGGTGTGGACACGGTGGGCCAAAAGGCCTGTTTCCGTGCTGTATCTCTGAACTAAACCAAACTAAACATGTCTACAGTTCCTCTGCGTTTGACACTGTTCCTCTCCTCAGCAGTGCTGCCTGAGCGACTGAGTGCTGCAGGTGGTTTGCTTTGGTTTCCATTTACCAGCAGCTGCAATTTTTTGCTTAAACAACTAAATGAAGTAGAAACAAGGAACTGCAGATGCTGGTTTGCAAAAAAACACAATAAAGTTGATGACTCCAGCGGGTCTACACCAGCTGTGCAAAATGCTTACAAACTTCACTACCACCAGCTTTAAATAACATTGATTCAGAAAATAACTTGCATGTGTAAAAGATAGTTTAATATTTACAGGGACTTAAGTCTCCAAACTGCTTAATCTTCATTGTAAGGGTTTGTGTATCACAGGGCCTCAATGTCATAAAAATATCAAAAGTATATTGATGTTCTCATTGTTTAATGGTCCAATCAACACTGTAAATAATCACAACCTGTTCCTTTTAATATCACAGTCAATTACAATTAGTTTTTTTTAATTTGTTTACAGGCACAACTTGTCTGGTTGCACTGCTCTCTGATAAAGAGCTGACGGTTGCAAATGTGGGGGATTCTCGTGGAGTCCTGTGCGATAAAGATGGAAACGCTGTCCCTCTCTCACACGACCACAAACCTTATCAGTTGAAGGAAAGAAAGAGGATAAAACGAGCAGGTAACGAGGAGAAAAAAAAAACAAAAGCTCATATTAAGCTCATAAGGTTTTTTAATCTTATAAACTTGTTGGTTTGTTTCCTTTCCCTACTAAATGGGCAAATGGGGAGTACTTTATCACTTGTTTGTGCAGAGAGGAAGCCTTCATTATCAATGGAGATTGTCATATGTAGTTTTTGTTCTTGTTTTGACGTGTTTCAGTGTTATTTACTCCACGTTTGAGTGTTATTGTTTAGTTTAGTTAGTATAGTTTATGAAGGTCACGTGTAGCGAGGTACAGTACAGCATGGTGGTGCAGCGGTAGAGTTGCTGCCTTACAGCGCCAGAGACCTGTGTTTGATCCTGACTACGGGTGCTGGCTGTACAGAGTTTGTACGTTCTCCCTGTGCCCACATGGGTTTTCTCCGGGTGCCCCGGTTTCCTCCCACATTCCAAGGATGTACAGGTTTGTAGGTTAATTGACTTCGGTAAAGATTGTAAATTGTGTAGGATAGTGCTAGTGTACAGGGTGATCGCTGGTCGGCGCTGACTCAGTGGGTAGAAGGGCCTGTTTCTGCGATGTATCTGTAAACTAAACTAATCTAAAAACGCTTTTTTGTTGCCTGCTATCCAGCCAGCGAAAGGACTTTACATGATTGCAACCAATATGGAACATTCTAGTTACAAATCATGAGACAGTTAATTGTTGACAGCATCATGTTAATTTTCAAACTCCATGTAATTGAAGCCAACACCATGGTTTGTGTTGGTCATTGTAGATGTAGGCTGTAGCTTCTCCTTCACACTCTTTTGGTGAGGCTGTACTTGGAGTCGTGTGTTCAGTTTTGGTCACCGTGTTGTAGGGCAAATGCCATTAAGCTGGAAACAGCGCAGAGAAGATTTACGAGGACCATGCCAAGACTCAAGGGTCTGAGCTTCTGGGAGAGGTTGCGCAGGCCAGGACTTTATTTCTTGGCGCTGAAGGCTGAGGGGTGACTTTACATATGTGTATAAAATCACGAAGGAAACTCATAGGGCAAATGCATGGAGCCCTTTTCCAAAGATAGAGGAATCAAGAACTAGAGGACCTAGTTTTAAGATGAGAGAGGAAAGATTTAATAGTAATGTGAGGGGCAACTTCTTCACACAGTGTGTTGGGGATATGGAATGAGCTGAGAGAGGAGGTAGTTGAGGCAGGTACAATAACAACATCGAAAACACATTTGGACAGGTACATGGATAGGAAAGATTTCAAGGGATAGGTGCCAGGCCCGTGCATATAGATATTTTAAATGAGCGATTTTGGCCAGCATGGATGTGTTAGGCCGAAGGGCCTGTTTTCATGCAGTCTGACTCTGTGACTCTGTTAATGTTTTGTTCGTGATAAACCTTTTCTGGTTTATCACTTCGCTCCCCTACAGGAAGGAAGTGGAGGTTTTGGAGAGGGTACAGGTGAGATTGACTAGAATGCAGCCTGGATCAGAGGGTATTAGCTACAAGGAGAGATTGTATAAACCAGGGACCTTTATACAAAGAATTCCAAAGCCTTATAGCGGGTAAAAAAGGACTTGGTTTAATGTAGCAGGGAATTCAGCTATGTGGAGAAGTTTTTAGTTTTAGAGATACAGCATGGAAACAGGCCTTTCAGCCCCCGAGTCCACATTGACCAGCGATCCCCGCTCACTAACATTATCCCACACACACAAGGGACAATTTTTAATTGTTCACCAAGCCAATTAGCCCACAAACCTGTACATCTGTGGAGCGTAGGAGGAAACCGGATATCCCAGAGAAGTCCCATGCAGGTCACAGGGCGAACATGTCAGGCAGCAACTCTACTGCTGTGCCACCGTGCTCTACTTCTTAGAGCAGAGAAGGTTGTTGGAAGATTTACTAGTGATCAAATGAGTTTAATCAGATTTTAAAAAAGAGAAGCAGTATCTACTGACAGATGGGTTGGCAAGCAGAGGACACTAATGAAGGTAATTGACAAATGGAAGAGAACCTGTGAGCCATGTAATTTTGTTATAAACCAAGCTGTTCTTTAGTTCTTTAGCTTTAGCGATACAGCACAGAAACAGGCCCTTCAGCCCACCGAGTCCGTGCCGACCAGCGATCACCCCATACACTAACACTATCCTACACACACTAGGGTCAGTTTACAATTATACCAAGCCAATTAACCCACAACCCTGTACATCTTTGGAGGGCCTGTTTCCATGCTGTATGACTGTGACTCTATTAATTGACTCTACCTGTGACTCTTCTGGTCTGGGAGGATGTGGAAAGCACTCAGTATTAACTTTGAAAAGGGAAGTGATTGTATACATGGGGAAAAAATGCCAAGCTGTGGGGAAATGGGTATAGCAATGTGGTATAGCAAATAGGTAACTCTTTCATACAGCCTTTACACGCATGACGGGCAAAATGTCCTCTTTCTCTGCTGTCAGGTTCCATGGCGGCACTGTATGAGATGACTCTTATAGCCGCATGAAGATATGACCAATGCATGGGGTGTAAATCACGTAGGCATGTACATGGGCCTAATGTTGATTGATGCCAAAGTTAATGTTATTGTGCAACCTAATGTTCATCTGCAGTGAACATAATCAAAGACTTGTCCCAACCCAGTCATTCCTTCTTCTCCCTGCTCCCATCCGGCAGAAGGTACAGAAACTTGTATGTGCGCACCACCAGACTCAGGAACAGCTTCTTCCCCTGCATCATCAGGCTTCTGAATGGTCCTCCCGTAAGCTAGGGTACTGCCGATTCGCATCTACCCCATTGCGGACATTAGATTATGTCTGTGGAACTGATGTGCTACAATGCTGAGAATTATATTCTGCATTCTGTATCCTCCCCTTTGCGCTATTTATTTGAGTATGAATTGATTGTATTCGTGTACAGTATAGCTGATTTATTTGGACAGCCTGCAAAACAAAGCTTCTACCTCGGTACATGTGACAACAATAAACCTAAATTTGGACGTTATTGTACAAAATTAGGTTCAGGTACATTTGACATCATGATCCCAGCACATTGCTATACTTACAATGGCATAATAATAATAGACAGGGCTATTGATTCCATTTCAAATTTCTGTTATTATAGGTGGGTTCATAAGCTTCAACGGTTCATGGAGGGTGCAAGGAATCTTGGCTATGTCTCGCTCGCTTGGAGATTATCCTCTTAAAAATCTCAACGTTGTGATTTCTGACCCTGACATCCTGTCCTTTGACCTGGACAAACTGCAGCCACAATTCATGATCCTGGCTTCGGATGGCCTCTGGGATGCTTTCAGCAACGAAGAAGCAGTGAGATTCATTAAAGAACGCCTTGATGAGCCACACTTTGGTGCAAAGAGCATTGTCCTGCAGTCTTTCTACAGAGGTTGCCCCGACAACATAACCGTGATGGTGGTGAAATTCAGGAACAACAATAAGATCGAAGACCAATGAACGACATTGAGTAAAATGAGGACGAGGTTCTTGAAATAATGCTGTGCAAATGTTAGCAATGTGTGTGATAGTCATTGTAATGGTCATGATATTTACATCTGAATGGTCAATGCTAGACAGCTTGTAGAAACGGATAAACCAAGTAGCTGCACATTCATTTTAACCCGTTGAGGTCAACAATAACAACAACAAAAATCGCCCTTTTTAACTATGATCATTTTCAAGTATCTTATAATATTTCTAATCTAAACAATACAAACTCACAGTGCAAAACTTATGCTTACAATGCTAAACTAAATGTGATCAACGGTTTTATAAAGAATAGTAATCCTAAGCAATAAAGCAAAAATCAATTAAGATTCAGGAACCCTGCTGCTGATTCAATGATTTACGTAAACAGTAGACCAATTACTGAGTAATCGTGGATGAAAAAGATCCATCAATTTTAATCCTGGTGGAAGGGAAATCTTTTAACACGTCATTAAAAAGCGAGTAAATGCAGCTCCACAATTATTTTACAATGGCAGCATAAATTGATTGCACATAATATTTTGGGAACAGGCATGTGACAAATATTTAGTTGCCTTTCATTTTAGCCCTCCCTTGTCATACATCATCAGCTCCAAACTATTTCTGGAGAGAATGATCAATATTTATGAGGTAACAATTCTATGCGGCCTTCCCCATAATGGAGCTATGATCCGCTGACGAAGATCAGTTACTGCAGAGTTACACGATGTGAACACCTTTCCCAGCTAATTGCGAGTTATATGGTCCTCCTGTACACTTTAGTGGCCACAGAGACTGAAGTCATCATAAACGAGAATCAGGAGAAGTGTTGCAGCAGCTTGCAGCAAATGCGATATTATCCAAAGACAAAAACACTGGGTGCTGCATTGGCAGAGATGCTGCCAAATTTTGATGCTATGTGGTCTGTTCAGTTATATTCCTTTTCTGCTTTCACACATCGACGGCACGGTAGTGCAGCGGTAGAGTTGCTCCGGATACAGCGCCGGAGACTCGGGTTCGATCCTGACTATGGGTGCTGTCTGTACGGAGTTTGTCCGTTCTCCCCGTGACCTGTGTGGGTTTTTCCCCGGGAGCTCTGGTTTCCTCCCACACTACAAAGATGTACAGGTTTGTACGCTAATTGGCTTTGGTAAAAATAAATTGTAAATTGTCCCTAGTATGCAGGATAGTGCCAGTCTATAGGGCATCGCTGGTCAACATGGACTCGGTGGGCCGAAGGGCCTGCTTCTGCGCTGTATCTCTAAACTAAACTGAGCTAAACAAAACCAGCTGCCATATCGGTTCTGATTGATGAACATTTTTAAGTGACACTTTCTGTTGCAAAGCATGCCTGGTCCATCACACTGCAAACACAGTTTAAAATAAAGATTGATTCAATATTTCACAACTTTGCTAATAATTGACTTGGCTCAATGAAATATCATGGCTTTTCAACATGGTGGTGCAAACAAGATTGCTCCAAGCTCCAATTGTTGTCAGTGAAATGCTTAGTTTAGTTATTAGTTTAAGAGATATAGCGTGGAAACAGCCCTCTCAGCCAATCGAGTCCACACCGACCAATGATCACCCATACACTAGTTCTGTCCTACACACGAGGGACAATTTACAAAAGCCAATTAGCCTACAATCCTGTTTGTCTTTGGGATGCGGTAGGAAACCGAAGCAAACTCCTTACAGACAGCACCCGCAGTCAAAATCGAACCCGTGCTCCGCGCTGTGAGGCAGCAACTAAACCGCTGTGCTACACTGTGCTGCCCTCAAATGTTTTTCTACTCATCCTGATATCATGAACCTTACAGCCCATAAACTTCTCCCGATGTCTCAATAGATTTTTTGCAGCAACAAGCTCTTCCCAGCACTAATACAGTTGTAGATGCAGCACTCTGTTTTTGTAAAGTACACTACTTGCTGATCTATTTATAGTCTATGACAAAGCACACAGTGATTCAGATTTACATCCCCTGTTTTACTGTTGGGGCGAGTGGCATCCTCTAACATGCACCAAATCGTATTGGATGAATGTCGGAGGCAGGCCATTCAATTTTTGTGACTAAATCTTTAGCAAAGCTCAAATATTGGAAAATATGTGTATTCCACATGTGCTCCAAAGTGAATGCAGTGCTCCAAAGGCTGGCGGTCGGCATTAAACGTGGAGCATCCTGGCAATCCTCAGATAAGATAGACAGGAATATCTGGGAGGAAAACTGGTTAGTAATTCAGGTTAGTGGCCTTTCAATAGAACTGAGAAAACTTTGTGTGCGCAGCCGGTAGAGCTGCTGCCTCACTGCGCCAGAGACCCAGGTTCAATCCCGAACTAGGGTGCTGTGTGTGTGGAGTTTGCACGATCTCCCTGCGATTGCCTGGGCTTCCTCTGGGTGTTCTGGTTTCCTCCCACATCCCAAATTTGTGCGGGTTTTTAGGTTAATTGGCTTCTGTAAAATTGCCCCTAATATGTAGGCTGTGGGATAATATTGAACTAGTGTGAACAGGTGATCAGCAGCCAGGGTGGGCTGAAGAGTCTGTTACTATGCTGTGACTCCAAACTAAACAATGGACAAGGTTTGTGATATCATGATAATGGAAATGATAAGCTACTGGAACGGGTTGGATAATGGAAATGATAATCTACTGGAACTAGAGTCACCCTTGCAAACTGAACATAGGGGCTCATCAAACTAATAGCACCACCACATTCATCGCTCCCATCCACATTTGATAAAGTGACTGTTGTGTCTGCATCACCACACTTCTCCTTCACCTCTGTAGCACCTTTGTCAAGGCACATCCCACTCTATCACAGGTCATACAGAGCATGCCATTTTATCTTCTCCCTAACTGCAGTCCACGAAGCAAAAGATCAAAACATTTATTTCTGGCGAATCGGCAACTTACATGAAATGTTCCACTTTAAACAGCCGTATGCAATCCTCACACTGTGGTCTCCGCTCCCCTGGTGCATTCAAACGGTGCCTTGCAGAACACCTCTGTACAGTCCACAAGGGTATCCCTGAGCTTTAAATTGCCTGCTATATTGAGTCTCCATCTCACTCTGACTGCTGTTGCATTTGGTCTCCTGCAATGTACTAGCAAAGCTCAAAGAGTGTCCATGGAACAGCTCATCTTCTGACCTGGCACATTACAACATTGTAATCAACATCTTGATTAGAGCGGGTGTCAAGGGTTATGGGGAAGGCAGGAAATGGGATTAAGAGGCAGAGTTCAGCCATGATTAAATGGCAGAGTAGACTTGATGGCCCGAATTCTATAACGTGAACTTGTGAACATTATGGGTCAAATTCAATCATTTCAGCTTATCTGCCATTCCAGTCTTGCATCTCATATTCCCAGCACATTTGTCCGCCTCTTCTTTTCTGACATTTCAAAATGTCTTTCATCACCTCCAGTTGTAACTTACACTCCCTGTTGATCAGCATCACATAAGATACTCACCCTATCTTGCACCCCAACTGAGCACCATTTACTTCTCCGTCTTGCCCTCCTTTCTATGCAACTCAAAACTTGTTCATTTCTAAGTTTTCCCTACTTAAAGATAACTGGGCTGAAACATGAACTCTGTTTCTCCCATTGCAGATGCTGGTCGACCCATTGAGCTGTTCCAACATTTTTTATTGAAATCAAATGCAGTGCCGGAAACAATTATTTCACAAACTGAGCAAAAGCAGATCTGATATTTTGAATTTTAATCGCAGAGATCTTCAAAAACACAAAATCAGAGAGCATTTAAATTATAACTTAAGTCACAACATACCGATCTTTTACACAATTTTTAAAATTTTATGTAGACTGCTGTTGATAAATGAATCTTGTGCATTTAGCGAAGAAGGCATGTGGCACCTAGAGTGATTTACCATAAAGTATATGTGTGTTTATTAAGAATCATTCATATTTATGAAGTATCTGAACAGGTTTCTGCTATCTCAAAACAATGTCAACTGTTATTTAAAAGGTCATCACATTTTGTGAGGACAGAAAATAACCTTTTATTTATAGACCTAAGGACAAGCGAGAAAGAATGAAAATGCATCATCTTGCCAGAAAATGTATCGTTAAAGATTACAATATGTTGTACAATATTTTATGCTGGATCCCTAAAATAATAACCAGTTTTATCTGAAGAGTATTCTTAAAGGATACTTAATGTGGTCAATGACGAAACTAAAAAAGGTTTGGAATAAGCCAAGAGTGTTATTCATACGGAATGAATTAATACAGAATTAGAACCCAGTCATGTGTTAATAGTGATAATTTCAAATAAGTTTAGAGTACAGTGGATTAAATGTTGTCACGTTGCAAAAACGTTGTCAGGAAAAGTAAGATCATATTTTCATCCGTTTCCTAAATTGAGACAAGTGAAGGAGATGAGTGATTTTACACAGATGTACTCATTCATGTATGGTAAGATTTGCCCGAACAGCACGTAAAAACAAAGTTTCTCACTGTTTCTCAGCACGTGATGTAAGTAAACCTAAATCAATGATGGTTTCATGGAAGTTAACAAACTGGAGAAATACACTGTCAATTTACACATTAATCATATCAGATCCAAATGATTATCTTCATATCAAGAAAGAGGATCTACGTTAGATTCATAAATTAACGTGATATGTACAAATTCAAACAAAAACATATCTTACAAGACTATTTCTCTACCTGAACCAATCTAAAATTAAAGTATGGCCACTGGACCTATTCAGCTTTGCCCACAGACCCAGAATGATAAAAAATAAACCTCTGACATTGCAAATTCAAGCAATGTGTTGGCCTGGATTAGGTCAACTTGCATGTGTGATTTTCAAATCTTCATATATAATCTGCTGATAATTCTTAAATTAGCATAGACTTTCATCTTACAAGTCAGAACTCCTCTAAAGATATCAAAAGTGTGGCAACTTAAGAAAACTTTTAACAACAACATCCCTCCCTCCACCTCCAGTTTAAATTCCAGTTGGAATATTTTGGAGGACCAAGAAACCAAGAACCAAGAACCAAGATGAAGGAAGCTGAAAAGGTCGCCTTGCATAAAAAGCTGCAAGAAATTTCATCGTCCGAGATCTCCTCTTCGCCACTCTTCCGGGTTTCAGAAATGCCTGCAAAATTGTTAACAATGCAGGGTCAAAGATAATGAAAACATTACATCCTGTGGCCACAAACACCATGGTCAAATAATGACCATTTCACCAAGAATCAGATCTGGTTTTAGTGAGGATGATGAATAAAGGCCTGGAATTTCCATGGAAATTCATGAAGCAGAACCAACAACTCTTTACACCCACAGCCACCCACAATTTCCTAACTCTGGGACTGGAATAACTTCAGGCTGGGCTGAGCCACCAGTATTTGTTGGGCAGGTTTGGAACAGTCAACTGACCAGAGTTGACCACAGGTAGGAATTAATCAAACTATTCATTTGAACTCTTTGACTTTCAATGGAGCCAAACTGACAAAACAACCCGTTTGATTCTCCCTACGAGCAATTATCTTTGGTAAAGTTTTACGGGTCTGAGGAAACCTTTCGGCAAAATTCGGGTTTGTTGTATTATGACTGTGCGATCTGACCCACCTGCCTTTTCATTCAGTGCTCCTCCCAGCCACTGCTTCAGCATTAAATATCCATGCTCACTTCCATGCTTTCAATCATCTTTTCCATCCCAACATTGCATCATTTTACAACCCATTCAATGCATGTGCTTTACACATTTCAGTGATACGATGGGATTTGGGTTTCACATAAACTGATGCCACCAGGTGCCCGTTAATATAAAGGGGATAGATAGGAATGAGGCAAATATAATGCCAGCATAACAATTATTTTAAAAATTCTGTCCTAATTCATCACTTGTCACCTTATAAATTATCTTGGGGTGGGGAAGGGAAAAATGTATCATGTAACAAATAAGTGATAGGAGCAGAATTAGGCCATTCAGCCCACCGAGTGTACTCTGCCATTCGATCACAGCTGATATATCTATCTTTCCCTCTCAACCCCATTCTCTTGCCTTCTCCCCACAACCCCTGACACCCGTACAAATCAAGAATCTATCAATCTCTGCCTTAAAAATAAGTTCTGTACCAACAAGAATACGTCAGTGTAATTCCTTGATTGAACCAATGGGATCTAAATTCTGGGCTGGTGCAGTTCAAGTGTCCATACATTTCATTCAACTGGTTATGTTTTCATTGCTGCCTTATTTTGAACCCTTTCACCTCTTGCCTTTGTCACTTACTCCACCCGCCTGCGAATCAAACCCTCTCGCCAGTATCCACCCATCATTTGTCAAGCTTTGTCACGCAACCACCTCCCTCTTCCATCACCCCCTCCCACTACGGGCAGTCTAAAGAATGGTCCTGACCCGAAACGCTATCTGTCCATTCCCTCCCCAGATGCTACCTGACCTGCTGAGTTCCTCCAGCTCTCAAGATTCCAACATCTGCAGGTCCTTGTGTCTCTTTATTTTTAATCTTATTTTATCTAGTTTAATATTTATTTAGAGACATAGAGTCATACAGTGTGGAAACAGGGCCTTTGGCCCAACTTGCCCACACTGACCAACATTGTTGTCCCACCTACACTAGTCCCACCTGCCTACGTTTAGCCCATATCCCCCAAACGTATCTATATACCTATCTAAACCTAAACCTATCCTATCCGAATACCTGTCTAAATGGTTCCGAAACATTGCGATAGTACCTGCCTCAACCACCTCCTCCGGGACTCGTTCCATACACCCACCATCCTTTGTGTAAAACAGTTACCCCTCAGGTTCCTGTTAAAACTTTCCCCCATTTGTGTTTACTGACTCCAGCCGTGGAGCTAAGGGCAACTTTGGTCGTACAACAATTTCATGTTTTGGGTTCTGAAGACTTGCCAGGCTCTACATTGGTCTCTAGGAGACGGTACAGACTGCAAGTGATGAATCTAACAATGTGTTTTGGATGTAAATAAACCATGCTGTCTTAGGTTACATAAATGGACATCAAAGTGTCATCCTTTGTAATGCCAAGATTGTACAGTTCATAGTTCCAGGACATTAATTATATTACTAAAGCTAGTGGCTAGATAGAGCTGATGAAATAAGTATGTATATACACTAACTATATGTAAATCACTGTGATGATAAGCATTTGGAAAGTGTCAAACTACTGAAAATGTGGATGAGCAGCTGTGTTGTGTAAACAATAAAATAAAAATATGAATTTGTAGTTGCGGGTTGAATGAATTTTCATTGAACAGAAAAAAATGTGGGCACATAAAAGGGAGTGAGTACAATAATGTTTTATTGTGAAAGAAGGAACTGCAGATGCTGGAGAATCGAGGGTACACAAAAGGCTGGAGAAACTCAGCGGGTGCAGCAGCAGCTAAGGATCTAAGGACCCTTAGAAGGGTCTCGACCCGAAACGTCGCCTATCTCCTTCGCTCCTTAGATGCTGCTGCACCCGCTGAGTTTCTCCAGCCTTTTGTGTACCCGTGATTACAATAATGGTAGCTAGGTCTACACATTAATTACCAAAATTGCTATCACATTGTGCAGTCATAGAGTGATATAGCGTGGAACGGAGGCCCTTCGGCCCAACTTGCCCACACCGGCCTTTCACATGAATTTCATCTCCTATCCGCACCTCTGATGATGGAGTCTCCCGCTGCTATGGCTCTGCCTGACGTCACTCTTCCCCGTTGAGCCTCGGCACCAGGGCTGGAATCACATCCCTGGCTACCACTCAATCTTGTCGTGTCATCCGCTCCCAAGAGGGTGTAACTGTTTACAATAGGTACAGCCACCGTAGTCTCCTGCGCTCCACATTTACTCCCCTTTCTCACAGTCATCCACCTTCGCTCTTCCTGTATCCTTGCTGCGACAACCGCACTGTGGGTCTTGTCCAGGAAACTCTCGTTTTCTCGGATGGCCCTGAGGTCATCCAACAGCTGCTCCAGTTCCCCAACTTGTTCATTCAGGAGCTGCACCGGGACACAATTGCTGCAAGTGTAGTTTCCAGAAGCACCAGCAGTGTCCCTGACTTCCCACATCCTGCAGGAAACACACTGTACCAACTTGCCTGCCATTTCTACAGTGGACAAAAAAAATCACAAATTTTGAATCAAGTGTAGCCTCCTTGCCTCAGCCTCCTCCCCGAAGACATTTGAGCCAAAGACTCACACTTTACTCACCAAGACACTTGAGCCAAAGACTCACACTTTACTCACCAAGACACTTGAGCCAAAGACTCACACTTTACTCACCAAGGCACTTCACCTCAAAAATGTTGCTTCGCTACAGCTGCATTTCTTTATCTGTTATCTAATCAACTACTTTAAGGCTAATTTGTAAATTACTTGAACCTGGGCCTTTGGCGCTCTTTTTTAATCTTCTTGTCCTCTGACTCGCCTACTTCCAGCCAATACTCACTCTCGCTGCTTTTGGCTGCTGCTACTCTCCGACCTTCACGGATTTGTGATACACTGAGGCACTAGTTTGGCTAGAGCGAGGGGTAACTAACCTTGCAAAAGTAATAGCAGCCCTCTCTCTGTCCCTCCCCCACCCTAGTCGTCCTGCTAGTTTTACTGTTTGTACCCCCTCGTTATCACCTCCCCCACAGCCAACAATGGACCATTGTGGGCTCTTTGGTCATCCGCGTCAGCTCCAATCTGTTCAGTACCTTTTCATACCTCTGGTCTCCCTCTCCCCTGACTCTCAGTCTGTGGAAGGGTCTCGACCCGAAACGTTACCTATTTCCTTTCTCCAGAGATGCTGCCCGGCCTGCTGAGTTACTCCCATATTTTGTGCCAATCTTAGTTGAAAAAGTGGCCCGTTTCTAAAGAGCCTGGTTAAAATTGAGATTCAGATTAGCTTACTGTCATATAAAGTTCATAAGTTCCAGGTCCCTCTCAACCCCATTCTCCTGCCTTCGCACCATATCACCTGACAAACTTACCAATCAAAAATCTGGCAATCTTTGCCTTAAAACCACCTATTGACGGCTTCCCCAACCATCTGTGGCAATTAATTCCACAGATTCACCGCCCTCTGACCAAAGAAATTCCTTCTCATCTTTCTAAAGATACGTCCTTTTATTGTGAGGCTCTGGTCCTAGACTCTCCCATTAGTGGAAACATCCTCTCCACATTCACTCAATCCAAGCCTTTCACTATTTGGTAAGTTTCAATGAGGTCCCCCCCCCTCACCCTTCAATCTAAACTCCAGCGAGTACAGGCCCAGAGCCTTCAAATGCTCATCATATGTTAACCCAATCATTCCTGGGAACATTCCCATAAAAACCAAGGTGCAATAAAATTCCTAGTTTGCATGAAGCTCGGAGTAGACAATAAATGCAATAAGTGTTTAATAAATACAATCAAAAATTAAAAACAAACAGCAAAATGATGCAAAAAATTGAAAACAGTAGTGCAAAAAAACTACTAAAGTGCTAAAATGATGTAAGGTTTATTTTCTTAAAACAGACAACTTACAATGTTAGCTAGAGAGTGCTAGGAGATACAACATTTAGCTAGAGAGTGCTAGGAGATACACAGTCAAGCATACAGCAAATACTTAACTCCTCCCAGGCCACCACTCTAATGAATGAAGACATACAGCATCTTTTTATAGTATTTCAGAAACATAGTCACATGGTCATACAGAGTTGCAGCATGTGACATGGTGTCAGGGTTTTGGCGTGACACCATGTCACATGATTCCCAATCTCCTTCCCATTATTCTGTCCCACCTTGACTAGAACTCAACAGTATAAATGGGTGATCGATCGTGACATCGACCTGGGGTCGGGCATAGACATGGCTGGGCGAAGGGCCTCTTTCCGTTCTGTATCTAAAAACTAAAACCTCATGACGTTAAAACCTCAAGAATCTACACACCTATTAAAATTCCCCTTTAAAATTGCAACAGAAAAAATTAAGTATTTGGGTATTCAAATGACCAGAAAATACAAAGCATTATTTAATTTTACTTCGGAGTCACGTGAGTGACTACGGGAAGAAGCCCCGCCAGGCGCATGCTCAGCATTCCGTCGACGCATGTTGGTAGGAACGGGCTGCAGATCGCAGCTCCACCAGCGGTGAGTAACAGGCCCGCAGGTGAGTGGGTTTGAAGCTACTTCCTGGGTGTAAACTCCATGACGCTGGCTGGACTAGCCAGGAGGAGTTTGGGAAGTAAAAATGGATACTGGGAAAAAAAAAATTGGCGCGGGGTAAAGCGCGTGTCCCGGATGGAAGCACAATTAAGATCAGGACTACAGATTAGTACAGAGCCGCCTCCGATACCAGCAGCCTTTGACCCAGCCGTAATTCAGCCTTTAGACACTCCACAGCTGCAGGCTACTGAGGGTACTCCAGTGGAGAGAAAAAATAAAAGGAAGTCTGCTAGGCCTGTAATATCAGATGAGTCTGATGAAGAAGATCCTCCAGACAGACGAGCCATGTGGCTCAGGATGGACCAAATGGAAAAAATGCTCCAAACAATTATCAACCAAGGGTCCAAAGACCCAGAGTATTCCCAGGCAGCCCTGAGGGGGTTCCATATCATGAATATGGTGCCTTTACAAAGTGGGAATGTGAACCTCCAGAGCCTTGTTTAGGTCTGGAAGAAGTCTCCTTTGAGTAAGTCTCAGGAGTACCAGGGCGGCAGGAGACTGACCCTGAAGGTGGTGTTTCTGGTCATGAGTACCCACCACAGCACAAGAGTCAAACTCCAGGTGTACCAGATGTAGCACGATCCTTTGCTATACCAGAGGGGAGCGGTGAGGTCATGGATGAAAACTTGGCGGCCAACATTAATTATTTGGTTTCTCACCAGCTTCAGGAAACTGTCATGGTTGAGACAGCAGACCTCTATAAAACACCTGTTTATTGTGCGTCACTGAGGGTGCTGACGGTGAATCCGGCAATTTGGACACCCATGACTTCAACAATGAGAGGACAGGAAATACAGTTCCAGAGGGTCCTCAAGCTCATTGCGGCTGGCATTACTGCTTTTGGGAGGCAGGTGGAAGGGCATGTTATGTCCAAAATCCAAAAAGACGTGTTGGCATTGTTTTGTATCTCTTATTTTGAGATGAATTGTATGAGGAAAATCGCCATTCGGCCCATCCTGCACCCAGGATTTGCAGGTCTGTGTAAATCAAGCAATGTTCAAGCTCCAGATTATTTATTCGGAGAAAACCTGCCTAAACAAATTAAAGAAATCGACGAGGAGGAAAAGACTATCAGCCTCATGAAACCTTTCATATTTGGCCAAAGGAGACAATCTAGCTGGATGAGAAGGGGGTTTGATTCAGGAGTGGGAACAAGCAGAGGCAGGGGTAAGATTACACAAGAACTTACCTGTTCGAAGTTTGATCTTTATTTTATGAGGAGTTACAATGAGGGATTACGTGCCCTCAACTCCCGACCCTTATAATCTAAAAGTTCTAGTCTTGTGTGAGCCTTACTATCTTACTTCGGCTATTGGTTCTGTGTTTCTCACACCGCTGCTATAAAGTATGCCGAGCATGTGCCTGGCGGGGCTTCTTCACGTAATCCCTCATCGTAACTCCTCATAAAATAAAGATCAAACTTCGAACAGGTAAGTTCTCATTTAATCTTACTATTTTATGCCTTTATTAAATAAACTCAATGCATTGATTTTACTTCGGAGTCACGTGAGTGACTACGTGAAGAACCCCGCCTGGCGCTGGAACGGCATTACGTCGACGCTGACGGCAGAAGGAAGAGCTGCAGAGGCTAGCTCGTCGACAGCGGTAGGTACGGAACCGGCAGGTAAGTGCAGTTGAAAAACTTTTAGGGTCTGGAAAACTCCGTGCCTGGTGTATTGAACCAGGATTTGAAATGAATTTAAAAACAAAAATAAAATAAAAGAGTAAAATAGAACAAAAATACTCTGTATAATACAACGGAGTTTAAAAAAAAAGAATGTCCCGGGGGAATACCCAGCGATCGGGACGGGAGATTAATTACAGAGCCGGTTCCGATACTGGTGACCGTTAAAAATACGTTAGGGGGTTTTAGATGCTCCACAAACTTTTGGCAGGGGGGGGGGGGGAATTTTAAATGTCAGAAAGGCCATAATTTAAAAAAGTTAATAAAGGCCTTCAGACGGAAAATAATGGAAATATTCCCTAACCTACCCTAAGGGGGTTTCACATATAAAAAGGAAAAATATGATGAAATATGGTGGGAATATCTACCTCAGATATTTCTGAAGGTAGTCTCCTTGAGGGGAAAGAACTCAGGAGAAACAAGGGCAGTGAAAAATAAAATGGAAAAACTGACCCTAAAAATGCACTGATAGTGGTGGCTGGCAATGAAGTACCCACCAGTGCACCAAAAAAAAATATATATATATATATACATATATATATATGCACAACACCTGAATAAAAAGTGAGGCCATGGAAAATTACCATGGAAACCAAAATTAGTTGGTCTCTCACTAAAAGCTGTTATGGTTAAAACAGCAGAACTAATGATGAGTGAGGCCATGAAAAGTAAACATGGAAACTAAAAACTCACCAAAGCTGTAATGATTAAAACAGCAGAATATGATAAAACTTTTATGTTTTATAAAGATATCAACGGTGAATCCGTTTATGATATCCATGTCTCAAATTATGAGATATAAAGAAATACAATTTCAAAGTATTTTAAACTAGTGCATGGTATTACTATTCAAAAAGAAAAATAAAATAAAATAAAGCGTTGTGCAAATAACTAATACTTTTAAAATAAAATAAATTGCCATCAGTTTGTGGAGCTCAATGGGAAGAAATATATATAATTTACCAAATCTGCACTCTAGATTCGCAGATCAATATAAATCAGGTTATGTTAAACTCCTGATTATTATGGAATAAACCTGCCTTATGATAAATCAAAGATATTGATTACAAAAGAACAAACTACTGATCTTTAAATTTTGGGGGGGAAAAACTATGATCCAATGAAAGATTTGATAATGGATCAAAACAAAGGCAAAGATCTTTAAACTTGGGGGGAAAAACTATGATCCAATGAAAGATTTGATAATGGATCAAAACAAAGGCAGAAGTGGTATAATCCAACATAGCCTTATCCAAACCCATATAATTGGGAAAAGAAGGCTTGAAGTACGTTGAAGAGGTGCAAACATCTTGTTACAAAATAAGTTCATGAAATCTCCAATTGTGGGGGATTACAAATTTGGAGGATCATTAATTTAATATAACTAAGGAAGGATTGGTTCACCTGTATAAGAAAACCTTAAAAATTGATTTTAGGTTTGCACTCAAAAGTAACTCCAATAAAGAAGGGGTACGTACATATATATTATAAAATTACCTCAGTGTAAAGATTTGATAGTATAAACCATACAAAACATCATTTTATATACACTTTCACAGTGTAAGAACATTTATTAAAATGGAAACATCTAGAACATGGAAATACAGTTGCTATTAACAAATTGTTAATCAATATTACAGGTGCTTGAAATTAATTAAAATGGGTCAAGCTGTGCAAGTTAAAACATTGTCCAAAGGATTAAACCAGTTCAAGGCTGTTAAACAGAATACTGGAGGAACAATTATGCTGATAAAAGATCAGCACTTGCACTAATGAGGTCATGGTCATGGGTTATCTTGATTACATTTAAATTGGAAGGTTATAAGAGTCAGCTGCAAATTAGTGCTGCAATTACAAACCTGGTGGATGGCAAGGATCTGACCCATACATAAAGGCGTATGCTTAGGCATTAATAAAATATTCATAAATTACTATTCTGAATTTAGAAGTAATTCAGCACCATAAGAGGGGGAAAATTGTTCCATGATGCAAATATGTCTCATTATTGTTGACATACTTTGTCCCTCCATGAGGTTAGGTAAAGAGTAAATAAAGCTCCAAAAGAAGGAATACAGAAGCTTATAAGAAAATGTATGCCTTTGTGAGAGGCTTATGCAAATATCAAATGATACGTTATCATTATTAAAGTAATGTAAAAAAGGTTCACAAGCTGCTTCAACTATAAGCTTAACAGCTGTTGCAAACTGAAGCAAGTGTTACAGATGATGTACAGCTTCTGTGAATGTTTGGGTAAAGATAAGAATATTATCTATTCTTATAAGAATAATTGATACGTCTCTTGTTGGGACTGCGGACAATAATACCAGGTGAGCATAAATGGATTGTCCTAAGAAATTTTCCAAACATTTGTATTAATTATTGAAGTATAAGGAGTTATGGATTAAATATCGATTGTTTATTATGGAAGTGTCCATGTCATATCAAGGTGAACAATACCACGGCTGTGGCATATGTTAAAACACACAAGATAAGTCAAATAACAATCATGGGATTATCTGAGTAAACAGATGTGGCATATTCTAAAAGTTTAGTCCAGCTGTTTATCTCTAAGGAAGAGACAATGGTATCGGAGACAACAAATTTGGGAGGAAAACACATTGTCATTAATATGGATTACTTACGATTAATCTGGTTGCATACAGATTAAATCACCAATCTTCAAATGTTTCTTGTGGGTAAACCAAGAACAGGAAAGGTGGATGCTTTTCTCTCAATTACATGAGGAAAAGATGTTCTTTTGTGTTTCATTTTGTTTGATAGGGCAGTGTCCGATGAAAATGTAGCAGGACACTGCCAGAGGCATTTTGGTGGCCTAATACGGATCCTTCATGGTTTCATAAATATTGAGTGATGTTGAATTACTTGTGATGATTCATAGTTGCAGTAATTTATTGAAGTCTGAGGAAGGGTCTCGACCCGAGGCGTTGCCTGTCTCCTTTCGCTCTTTGGATGCTGCTGCACCCGCTGGGTTCTCCAGTTTTGTGTAACCCTGCAGTAATTTATTGTTGTACAAAGGCATCCATGACATGAAAATATGAATTTGACTATCTGCAGGTTGACCAGACCATTACAACAGCTGATGGTCAAAGAAGTCTATGAATGTTTAACTAATATAACAACATAACAATAAAATAATTATGTATAAAAGAAGTGTTATACCTGCAATTTGCAGAAATAAGTCTAAAAAAACAATATTTTGTTATAAGAAATTGGAAGTCCGTGTATACAGTAAAGTTATTTTATCATATTAGATATATGTGAGTTCCTTGTGGATTGCATTTTTCTGAGTATCTAATTGATAGAGCCAATAATAGGGCTCAGAGTGTTACCATCCTATTAACGGACAATATACTAACCAAGAAGTTATCAGGTGCATTCATAATATCCCGATATGGAAAGGGATATATATGTGGATATTAATATAAATATATATATATGTGTATATATATATATATAATCTGTCCAAAATTGTAATATATAAATCGGGAGATAAATAATCCTGAATTGCCTTAGGCAATGGACTCTAACTCTATCAATGATTCAAAAAAGTTAACATTGAAAATAATAATGCTGATGACTTTAGTATCAATATAAGAGTGCAAACATTGCAAATGTTACGTTATAATTGCATGTGGATACAGATTGCATTATCATATATGTTTATGAATTTACCAAACAAAGCACACCAAGAGGAGCTGAAACCAAGGTAAACCTATAAGCATATCCTGTCGGCCTTAAGTTGTGTGTGTGTGTGTGTGTGTGTGTGTGTGTGTGTGTGTGTGTGTGTGTGTGTGTGTGTGTGTGTGTGTGTGTGTGTGTGTGTGTGTGTGTGTGTGTGTGTGTGTGTGAACATTGATGAAATATGTTGAAGTAGGTAAGATTCTCTGTGGTAATGAGACAGCACTACTTATTACACACAAAAACCACATTAGGTTCAGTAAAAACTGATGGTTCTAGAGGAATGTATTCTAGATGGTTAGAAATTGGATACACTCAGTGGAACTAGACACTGAAAGGTGGAAAATCACTCTGTTAATGAGGTAGATACATTCACAGGAATGGCACGGGATGAGCCGCTCGAGCAAAGATGCAAGGCCGCAGGAGGGTGTAAATTAATGTTAAAGTAAAAAGGAACCAGTCATGGTGTCAGGTTTGGACACGGAGTGTTGGGTTCTCTATAATTGTTGCTTTGTCATACCATCAAAATATATATATCAATTGATATTTTGTGATAAACTTGCCTTTCAATGGAAAGGGCATTACTTTTATTCTTTATAATGTGAAATAATTTATCACATAACTTGAGGCAATGTTTGGGGAAAAATGTGTTATTCGATCGTCACTGTGTTGAATGAGCCGGACTGTCGTATGGAATAAATTCTACGACATGAAAAACACAGAAAGCTTCAAAATCTTCACGTAGTCACTCACGTGACTCCGAAGTAAAATAGTAAGATTAAACGAGAACTTACCAGTTTGAAGTTTGATCTTTATTTTATGAGGAGTAACGATGAGGGATTACGTGCCCTCCACCCCCCACCCTCATAAAATAAATGATCATCTGGTAGTTCTAAATCTATGAGAAGCCTTACTATCTTACTCCGGCTATTATGTTCTGTGTTTTTCATGCCGCTGCTTTGAAGTATGCCGTTCCAGCGCCAGGCGGGGTTCTTCATGTAATCCCTCATCGTTACTCCTCATAAAATAAAGATCAAACTTCAAACTGGTAAGTTCTCGTTTAATCTTACTATTAAATTCTGGAAAACACTTCCATTATCATTAACAGGCAGAATAAACGCTATAAAAATGATCTTTTTACCACAAATATTATACCTATTTCAATCTATACCATTATATATACCAAAAAACTTTTTTTTAAAACTACTCAAATATAACCAATTTTATCTGGGACTATAGATCACACAGAATTCAAAGAAAACACTTGTGCAAACCAAAAGGCGTTGTGGGACTTTCATTTCCGAACTTTTTGTATTACTATTGGGCAGTGCATATTAAGAGTATAATTTACTGGTTGGACAGTTCTACCCAACGGACAGAATGGATAAGAATGGAGAAAGAGGATTGTTCTCCTTGTAACATAGGAGCGACCCTCCTCTCCCGATAAAACTGAACAACACAATATATAAGAATAACCCAATTATACATGATACAATAAGAATTTGGAAACAAATAAAATTATCCTTAAAATTAAGAAACCTATCATTGTTAATGCCAACAGTGAATAATCCTTCATTTAAGCCATCTCTTAATGATAAAACTTATAATCAATGGGAAAGAATGGGAATTAAAAGGACTAGTGATATGTATGAAATGGGAAATCTGTTATCATTCCAACAATTACAATTAAAATTTAAACTGAAAAATAACCAAATTTTAAATATCTTCAGATCTGCGACTTCATGAAGAAATACATACAAAGATATCAAAACATAACTTTAGATCCACTGGAAGAAGCAATGAATATTAAGGCTGACTCACAGAAGTTAATATCATATTTATATAATAGTGTTTTAAATATAGACTTATCATCGGCAGAGGCACTTAGAGAAGAGTGGGAAAGAGAATTAATGATAAAAATTACGAAGGAAACATGGGAAAAGTATTTGATATATATACACAAATGTTCGATTAATGTAAAGCATAATTTAATTCAATTTAAAATGTTACATAGATAATATTATTCAAAAACTAGATTGAATAAATTATATCCAAATACTTCCCTTATTTGTGATATATGTCTATCCCAAAATGCAACTATAACACACTCTTTTGTCTCCTGCATAAAACTTTACAAATTCCGGAGTGATATTTTTGAAATATTTACAAAATTATTCAAGATAAAAATGGAACCAAATAATGAAATGATTATATTTGGTGTAATGGAAGATGGGAATAAATTGAACTCATCTCAAAATTTATTTTTAAATTATGGGTTAATAACGGCAAAAAAACTTATACTTAACTTTTGGAAAAATACATCCATACCAACACTTAAAATGTGGATTTCAAACATGTTGGACACCACACATCTTGAGGAATTGCGATTCCTCCTAATAGAAAAATCAGACCAATTCTTAACGAGTTGGTCTCCATTTGTTGATTTTTTGGAAGCATATGGTGCAACAAAATCGTATAAACTAACTGTTTCAGGATTGGGTGAGGGATGGTCAAGAATATAGATAATGGGACTTCCGGTGGTGCCATGGAGGGCTAGAGAGCAACGCCAGCCAGCTCCGTGAAAAAAACGAGGAAAAACTGGCGAGAAAAGATCTACCTGCTGCCTGCTGTTTCTGCTCCGACTGCCGTGAGTGATGTCATCAGGCGTGCGACTCGTAATGGCAACACAGCACAGCCCACCCGTGGATAAAACAAAACTTCGGTATACAAGGCAAAAAACGGCAGAACAAGAATAAGGCCCGACTGAAGCCTCGGGCTCAGGTAGGACACTATCCCAAGAAGATGTATACTCCCGGTTAAATACTTTTATGGAATAACAATTTTAAGGAACCATGGAGATGGATAAGTTTGTAACATCGACTACGGAAGTCGATAGATTGCTAGTCATGGTAGTATGGCTAACACTAACTACACCAATATTAGATGTCATTTTTCTCTCTTTGTGCACCCTATTAATCTCTTAATCTATCCTTTTTTAAATATTATTTCTTGTTCTTATTATTTTATATTTGAATGGAGTTATAAATTAATACAAAGGAGATATATACGTGAGAGATACCCAAGGGTGTTGAAATTCATCTATTCGGGTGTAGTCGGGTATGTCGAGCTGAACCATTTGCCCTATTATATATCCCCTTAGATAAAAGATGCAAGACTTACAAACGAATATGGGGAATGGAGGAATAACGTTTTGTAGCTGTAATGTTAAAGGTATTAACGAACCAATTAAGAGAGGTAAAGTATTAGCACATTTAAAAGCACTTAAAGTAGATGTGGCATTTATCCAAGAGACACATCTAAAAAAAGAGGCAGAGCATAGATTAAAGGCTAAATGGATTGACAAAGTGTATCATTCTTCTTTCACACACAAATCTAGAGGTGTAGCAATATTAATTTGTAAAGGCACTTCATTTAAACATACTACAACTATCTGATAGTGATGGTAGATATATTATTGTAATAGGAGAATTATACACACAAAAAATGATTTTTGTCAATGTATATGGCCCAAATTTTGACAGCCCACTGTTTTTAAAAAAAAGATTTAGTACTATCCCAGAATTATCACAATACAATCTAATAATTGGAGGAGATTTAAATTGTACACTAGATCCTTATTTGGACAGATCATCAAAACAACGGAAAATTAAATCGCATTCCAGTGATCTAATAAATGCATACACAGATACTAGTAATATTAAAGATGTTTGGAGAATGCAAAACCCAGCTGAACGAGAATATTAATTTTACTCACCTGTGCATAAAACCTATTCAAGATTATTTGTTGGTAGATTTAAAACTTATCCCATTCACTTTATAATGCAAACTATCATAATATTATAATCTAAGATCATGCACCTTTAACTTTTATGATTAAAATAACTGGTAAAACGGAAAAACAGGGACAATGGAGATTTAACCCACAAATGTGAAAAGACAAAATAACTCAAGAATACATAACAAAACAGATTAAGATTTTCTTTGAAATAAATGATAATCCAGAAATACCTTCGTCCCTACTATGGGAAACTTTTAAAGCGTATGTTCGGAGAATTATGATATCCTCTCAAGCATTTTATAATAAAGAGAATCGGAGGGAACAACAGGCATTGGAAAAGGAGATCAAACAATTAGACACAGAAAACACTGTTAACCCAACCATGATAAAACATATTAAAATCTTTGCATTGAAATATAATTAAATAAAATACAGTCAGACCAAGTTGTAAAACTCTACCAATATACAAAACAAATACAATTTGAATTCGGAGATAAACCACAAAAATTATTTGCTCGTCAATTACGAAAATTGGAGGGAGAAAAATTAATCCATAGGATTAAATTAGACAAAGGTGAATTACTAGTACAAACTAAAGATATAAATGAGAGATTTTTGCAATATTATAAACATTTATATTCAGCCAAAATGACAGAAAATCAGACAGGAATAGAAACATTTTTTAAAAATTGTAATCTAAAAGGACTGGACTCAGAAAATAGAGAATCACTAAACGCTGAAATAACTACTAAAGAAATCGAAGAATCTATTAGGTCATTAAAAAATGGTAAAACTCCAGGACTGGATGGTATTGGATCGGAATTTTATAAAACATTCTATGATCTGATAACACCACGTTTGAAGACACTTTATGAATACATTTATGCACAACAGAAATTACCAGAAACATTAAATGAATCTATTATACCGCTTATACCTAAATTAGATAAAGATCTGGATGATCCAGGGTCGTATAGAGCCATAGCTCTTTTAAATACTGATAAAAAAATATTAACCAAAATACTAGCACAAAGACTAAATACAGTGATTAATAAAGTAATTCATTCAGATCAAACAGGATTTATACCAAAACGATACTCCTCATATAACCTGAGACGATTATTCAATATTATATACTCGAAAAGAAATATTAATAAAGATTTAGCAATTATTTCATTAGACGCAGAGAAAGCTTTTGATCAGGTTGAATGGTCTTATTTATTTTCGGTTATGGAAACTTTTCAGTTGGGAGAGAAGTTTATAACATGGGTTAAACTACTATATACCAAGCCAACAGCTAGAATATTAACAAATCAAATGTTATCAACTAAATTTAATTTATTCCGAGGCTGTAGACAAGGTTGTCCTCTATCCCCACTACTGTTCGCACTGGCAATTGAGCCATTAGCACAACGCGTGACATCACATCCTGAAATATACGGGTACAAAACCAAAGAAACTTACAATAAAATCTCTTTATACGCAGATGATGTATTACTTTATATTACAAAGCCTGAAACTAGTATTCCTAACTTATTAGATTTAATAACTCAATTTGGATTGTTTTCAGGATATAGAATTAATTGGAATAAAAGTGAACTTATGCCAATAATGGGAAATAACTCACATATACTACAACAATTTCCTTTTAAGATAGCAAATGAAAAAATCAAATATCTTGGAATTCATGTAACAAAAAGATATGATTCTTTATTTAAATCTAATTCCCCACCCCTACTGAATAAACTACTTAAGAATATCCTATATTGGAAAACATTACCTATTTCAATGCTAGGTAGAATTAATGCGATAAAAATGATTTTTCTTCCGCAATTATTATACCTGTTTCAACTGATCCCGATATATCTTCCTAAAAATGTTTTTAAGAAAGTGGACTCTATAGTTACCAATTTTATTTGGGATTATAAGAGCCATAGAATAAATAAAAACAACTATGTAAATCAAAAATAAATGGAGGTTTTGCATTGCCTAATTTTATGTTTTATTACTGGGCAGTTAATATTAAAAATATGAATTTTTGGTTGGAAGAATTAGATAAACAGCCAAACTGGTTAAAAATGGAAAAGGAAGATTGTTCACCTTTTGAAATTAGCTCGATTTTATTTACCAATACTAAAATACGTAAGAAAATTTATAGAGAAAACACAATAATAGAAAGTGGGATACGTATCTGTTAATTAAAGAAAATATACCACTGGCTCTTCCCATTGTAAACAACATTACTTTTAAACCTTCAATGATGGATAAAGGTTTTTTTAAAATGGAAGAACTATGGAATAAATAAGATGGGTGATCTCTACAGGGAAAGTCTCTTTCTTTCATTTCAGGAATTACAACAAAATTACGGATTACACTCAAAAGAGTACTTTAGATATCTACAAATTAGAGACTATGTTAAATCAAACACAGGATTTTAGAAATAGAAAGACAGAAATTTTAGATGAATGTCTAAATAAATATCCGAATACAGAAAAATTAATATCATATATTTATAATATTTTAATCCAAAATTACTAACTTTTGGATAGAAATTTTTAAGATAATCTCGAATGTAGTTAATACAAATCTGACTCCAGACTCAAAATTAATCATATTAGGAATATTAGAAACGGATCAATTACTAACAATACAGCAAATAAATTTTAGCGATTATAGTTTAATAATTGGTAAAAAAATAATATTAAGATTTTGGAAAGGTCCTACATCCCCCACAATTAAAATGTGGGTTACAGAAATGTCGGAGACACTTCATCTGGAAAGACTAAGACTTGTCCTTATGGACAACTAGATCAGTTCAGAGGAATATGGTCTCCATTTATTGAATATTTAAAGGGTCAAGGTGGCCTGACTGAAACCTGAATGAAGGAATAGATGAAGAACTATATACAATAGACCACTGATATATCTCCAATGAAGTATAGCCTGTTTAAAATTCCACTCATATTATTGATTTTCTACCTTTATTTTATTTTTCTTTATTATTTTTCTTTACTATCTTCTTTCTGTTATAAAATAATAAAAAGTATAGAAGTATAAATAAGAATGTTTGTAAACTTTAAAAATATTAAGAATGTATGTGACGAATAATATGTCTCTTTTTTTTTATTTTATGTTAACCATATAACAATTACAGCACGGAAACAGGCCCTCTCGGCCCTTCCAGTCCGTGCCGAAATGTTATTTTTTTCTTAATATGTTCTTAGTTGTTATTCCTTCTTAATATGTATTTACTTCTAATAAAAATATTTTACAAAAAAAGAATATAGATAATGATCTCCTTAATCTCTTACTTTCTACTCTTTTTCTTTCTTTTTTCAATTTTCTTCTTTCACATTTTTTTCCTTTTCATACACTATATATCACACGTTTCTCTATCTTTTATTATCTATTCTCTCTTTTTCTTTTTCATTATTAAAAAAAAAGGAGCTGTACATAAAATGTAATATGTCAATATATATTAGGCACCATGGTGCCATATTCCTGTACTTCTGATAAAATAAAAAATAATAAAAATTGTTTTTTTAATAAACTAAAAAGCGTTTTAAAAAATCGACATCTATCGACGTCAAGTTTCATGGATTCAGCCCCAACATTTTAACTGGTGCTGCTCAATGTTGGAGTCAGCCTGGTGCCATTTAGAAGGAGGCATAAAGGGATGATTTATAACAGAGTTATCAGTGAGCACCACAAACTATGAGTTTAAGCTCCTGATGTAATGAACTTGCTTTGAGTCCTCAGAGGCTGTTGATTTCAGTGCGTGTTCTAGTGTTGACTAGGCTTGTCTGCCTTGTTATGTACATCAGAGGACACAGCCTAATCTGACCTTAGTGTTGTTTTGTGAACTCGAAGGTAAACAGATTGCACTTAGATTTTAAATATTTCAATGCTCAGGCCTTCCTGTGAACAGAAATCAATATTTAGAGCGTTCAAAAGGCATCCGTGCATAATGTTTCCTCACATCGTTGTGCATGCACTGAGCCAAATGTACATTTTAAGACATAATTGGAACTTAAATATTAATATGATTTACTTTTTGTCAGCTGTTTGGTCACATGGAGAAGTATAGGTAAACGCTACAGATACGTGGAATGCTTACGACATATTAGCTTTCTGTCAACCTGGATTAAACCTGCTAATGCAATGAGAGATTGCACTGCACAGCTGTTCCAGTCAAATTACAGCCAAAGAGATAGAAGGCAATGTAACATAAAATTTCAGACATATATTTTCGACACGTCGTTCAACAGGAACTGATCTCCAAGCCTCGGAGTTCCTCCCAGTAGTTGGTCAACTGCAATGGAGGGACGCCATGTACTGCAATTAATCTGCTGTACAGACACTTGTCAAACTTTGGCTTTTGTATGAAGAACAACTCTTTTTCCGGTATATGTAGCTTTACTCCTAAAATCTTCAAACAAATTCCAACAAAGACATCCTCAAATTTAACTGGTTTCACGTGGCCCATCATCTCATAAATCTTTAAACTCAACTCCCCAGAGAAAACGTAACCAAGTCCGCTGCAGTATGGAGGATATACACTGAAAGGGTAGTTCATTGTAGAAATGTACGCCTTTGCAAAGAAACTTCGGTTCGGTTTAGTGCTGATGAAGGGAAAGCCTGTGAAAAACTCGGAAATAGTCTTGTTCGTCTTTAGCAGGAAATGGACTAAATACTTCACATTTACAAATACATCCGAATCAACTTTCATCACATATTCAGCATTGGGGCAAAATTCTGAAATCCACTGAAATCCCATGATTGTCTTCAAAGTCAGGTTATTATAAGAATCTATGAAATTCTGGCTGATTATATCTCCATACCGGACATACTCTTCTTCTATTGTATGCTTCCCGGGATTCCACCGCTCACCATCTTTTCCGATCAGAAACAGAGTCAGGACATGTTTGCCCAGCCATGTCCGTTTTTGTCCCCATGTAACTCTGATTGCCCGCCGCGCTTCGACTTCATTCGGTCTGGTCGCGACCAGTATAACTAGAAAATGATCTTCACCATCACATTTCAAAGGTGGAGTCAAGGTGAAGTTAGGATTCCTCTTGGAGACCGGATTTGCCTCGTAGAAGAACTGCAAATTGAAGGTTTCTTTTGTGTCAGATTTAAAATATATGAACCAACAAATAATACCGAACAGGAGAAGAATAACCTGCTTCCACTGGGAGATCAGTTTCATGATCGTATAACGAATGACTGAGATAGCATATGTCAATTTGATCTATTAATCTGTCCTCCTTACAATCTGAAAAAATAAAAGAAACCATCAGTTGTCTAATTCCAGGACCTACAGTTTTCAGGTTCAGATGAATAACATCACATTTTATTCTGTTCATCTCTATTACAGCTTTATTTGATGAAATATTGTTCTTCGTCCATGCAAAGCAAATGATAATTGTATATATTAAGGGTTTTTGCTCTGCGCATGCACTCATTGGGTCAGAGACAGCTTCCTATATAACCATATAACCATATAACAATTACAGCACGGAAACAGGCCACTCGGCCCTTCCAGTCCGTGCCGACCATTTGTTTTCCCCTAGTCCCATCTACCTGCACTCAGACCATACCCCTCCATTCCCTTCACGTCCATATACCTATCCACTTTACTTTTAAATGTTAAAATCGATCCTGCCTCCACCACTTCTGCTGGAAGCTCATTCCACACAGCCACCACCCTCTGAGTAAAGAAGTTCCCCCTCACGTTACCCCTAAACGTCTGTCCCTTAATTCTCATGTCATGCCCTCTTGTTTGAATCTTCCCTACCCTCAATGGGAAAAGCTTATCCAAGTCAACTCTGTCTATCCCTTTCATCATTTTAAAGACCTCAATCAAGTCCCCCTTAACCTTCTGCGCTCCAAAGAATAAAGACCTAACTTGTTCAACCTTTCTCTGTAACATAGTTGCTGGAACCCTGGCATTCCTGAATGAAGTTTTTTGCTAAGTGATTGTTTCCAAGTAACTATGGATGTCACAGGTAGGTGAGCAACAGGCCACTTGGGAGAAGGTTTCAACAACATCCTTCACAACTCTGAACCATTTCCAGCACTCTATTGACATTTGAGTAACTTCTGTTTGTATTTTAAAGAAATGCCCTTATGCATATTCATATTTTATATTTCCTTACAACATGGGAAGAAGCTACTTGACCCATTGAGTCTTATGCAATGGGCTAAGTGGGTCCATTGCAGATCAATCTCGTTCGTAGGTTTATAGGAGCAGAAGTCTACTCCGCCATTCAATCACGGCTGATCTATCTTTCCATCTCAACCTCATTCTTCTGCCTTCTCCCCATAACACTTGGCACCTTGTTCCCCCGCAGGCTTTCTCTGTTATCTATTCTCCTCACATTCCCATCAATTCTACTACTTAACCTCACCAGCAGTAGTTTATACCGGCCAATTAATCTACCAACCCACATGTCTATCAGATGTTGGATGAATCAGAGTACTCAGGCGAAATCCATGCAGTCACACAGAGAACGTGCAAACTCTGCACTGCCAGCAGAGTTCAGGATTGAACCCGAGTCACTGGAGCGGTGAGGTAGTAGCTCCACACCACTTTATGCCTAAATTAGACTTAAACTGTTCATATTAATAAAAAGGTTTACAACAATGGTTTTCTAAATTTCTTTTTCAGTGCATGGACACGTCGGAATTTCCTTTTCTGGACCCAGTTTGTACTAGAGTTTGAAAGATTATCACAAAGTTTGCAGCCTGGCTGTTACAGGATTTGATATATAGTTTGTGGACCTTCTCACCATTGCGGCAGTGGGCATGGACGAGAAAGAAACAAGGACCTCCACAATGTGCGAAATAAATAAGTCATCCGCAGTGTTGGAGAAGAATATGTGGTGATAAGATTCAAAGACAATCAAAATGAGCATGCAGGCAGAACAGCGATTGGGAAGGCAAGTGGAATGTTGCAAAGAGGATGGATTGCAAAAGTAAAACTTAACTTTCAGTCAACTTAGCCTTCTTAATGCATATCAAGCACGCCTGTGGCCAATACTCACACCAGCACAGAATCCTCTAGAATCCAGCCTTTTTTAATATATTAAGAGATATATAATGGCAAAGGGAGATGTGAGCATGTTCAAGGCAGATGCAAACAAAACTCTAATGAATGAGAAGGAAATTGTGATAGATTTCTCCATTTCTGTTCTTACATTTGAGGAAGGAAACCAATTGCCATTTTGAAGAATACTGCAAAGTGATAACTGATAAACTTGACTGTGAATTCCATCTTTACTTACGTGCCATAAAATATGTGCTTGACCCTGGCAAGGAGGAAGCATATATGGTCAACACGAGAATAGGGAACGTGATGTGTGTCAGGTGTTGGTTTTCAAAACAAGAACAATGGGTTTATATTTTAAATTTAGCCTGGGGCTGTTCCGTCTCCTGTACCACCAAGATGACAAACTGTACACCTTTACAGATGGGAAACAACAGGGGCAGGTGCTGATTGCATGCAAACAAGTAACCTAGTTACTAGAGGCAAGCTACTGTCGACAAGCCAGTGCATTGCATTGTACTGAGCATTGCTCATTCCACATGTCGTTAGGGAGCAACGTTTAAAGGAGATGTGCAGGGCATGCTTTATTTTACACAGAGGGCGGTGGGCACCAGGAATGTGCTCTTGAGGGTGATGGTGGAGGCAGATACAATAGTGGCAACTAAAAATCTTTTAGATAGGCGCACGGCGCAGCAGCAGATGGCACCATGTGTCATACAGCACCAGTTCTCCCCGTGACTGTGTGTGTTTTCTCCGGGTGCTCCGGTTTCCTCCCACACTCCAAAGCCATACAGGTTTGTAAGTTAATTGGCTTTGGCAAAAAATGTAAATAGTCCCTAGTGTGTCTAGGATAGTGCTAGTGTATGGGATGATTGCTAGTCGGGGCGGACTCAGTGGGCCAAAGGGCCTGTTTCCGCGCTATATCTCTAAACTAAACTAATCATGGATATGTAGTGAATGGAGGGATCTGGATTATATGCAGGCATATCAGAGCTGACGGCTCACTTAATAAACATGTTCATAATGGCACACAGGATACTTACAGATTCTTATGTTCGGAGGATGAGCAAAACCACATGGAAATGAATTCAACAAGCTTGTTTCTCACACAAAGGGCCAGGAATGCATCCCAGGTCTGCAAACGATGTGCCAATTAAAACCTTCCAAGAAGAACGAGAGACAATTGTTCAGGTCAGGATCTCAATGAATATTAAATAAAGACCAGTTATTTGAGGTCAGGAGGACAGAATTTTGAGATGACACAAGAGGTTTAATGGCCTCCACTTTACCCTCTGACGTGAATCATTTTGTCAAGGATGGCTTGGTTTAGTTTAGTTTAGAGATCTGTCGTTTTTATATCTCTAGACTCGCTCTCCTCTGATTCTCAAACTGAAGAAGGGTCTCAACCAGAAACGTCACCCAATCCTTCTCTCCAGAAATGCTGTTGGCCCCGCTGAGTTGCTCCAGCAATTTGTGCCTATCTAAAGTCAATAAGTATTTGACCATTCGAGCCGTTGATAAGAAATGTTTTCCCTCAAATAGAACTAACAGGGGTTTAGTCAAAGGCCTGTCCCACTTGGCTGTTATTTGTGCGTAATTTACATGATATGTAAATTACGCACAATGATACGCGCATGATACGCGCACATGGTGCGTGGTGACGTAGGCAGTGACGCGTGGACGCGCGCGGCTCCCCAGGATTTTGTGATGTACAAAATCTTTGCGCGTCATCTGCGTGATGCGCAAATGACGGCCAAGTGGGACAGCCCCTTCACTGACTGTTTTTTTAAGATAGATGAATAGATTTTGGGATAATGTGAAGAAGTGAATAGATTTGGGTTTGATGATCAATGTAATAGATTAGCCATGATGTGAACTGAACTATGTACAGTTCTGGTCGACCTGCTATAGGAAGGATGTCATTAAACAGGAAAGTGCGTAAAAAGAAATTACAAGCATGTTACCAGGTTTGGAGGGTTTGAGTTAGAAGGCGAGGCCAGATAAACTAAACTGGAGTCAAGAATGTTTTATTGCCATATGTCCCAGATAGGAAAATGAAATTCTTACTTCCTGCAGCACAACAGAATATGTAAACATTGTACATAGCGGGAGAAAAAAAGTTCAGTGTGTATATATACACAGGCACATATAATAAATAAACAAATATAGTGCAATAATAATAATAATATTCTGTTGTAGTTCAGAGCTTATTTGTAGTCGCATTTAATGGCCTGGTGGCTGTAGGGAAGAACCAAAGGACATAGGTTTAAGGCAAGAGGGGATTTTTTTTAAAGGGACTTGATTGGCAACTTTTTCCACATAGCGGGTGGTGCTTATGTGAAAGTGGTAGATGAAGTGGTAGAGGCGGGTACAACTACAACATTTAAAATACACTTGGTCAGGAACGTGGATAGGAAAGGTTGGCCTGGGGGCTGTTCCTCCAGGGAAAGGTTTGGAGAGATACACCAAGTGAGACTACCATGGTCAGCTAACTTGGTGGGCATCCATAGAGTTGAAGGGCCTATATCCATGCCAAACAACAGTAAGACCACTAGGAGTTGGATAGGTTGCAAAGGTCTTTCTGTGTCATGGTAATTCAAAAATTCTGGGAATGTAGTTCTCTGTAGAGCATTTGCCTGTTCAACTGTAATTTGTAAAGGAAAACGCACTGTATTAGCAAGGCAACATTATGTACAAGACGAGATACAGCAGGCAAATGAGCAGAATGCAGTAAAACAGCAGACAACAGTATATCAAGGTTTTCGATAAATTATAGAACAATAGATTCTTGATTAGTAAGGGTGGGTGTCAGCGGTTATGGGGAGATGGCAGGACAATGGGGTTGAGAGGGAACTATAGGTCAGCCAAGATTGAATGATGGAGTAGACCGTAGACTTGATGGGCCCTATGGCAGTTCTGCTCCGATAACCTACGAATGTGGGATATTAAAAGTACAGAAGCTAATATAAAACTTCAGCCAAATACTTTATATTTTAAAACAAATATTAGCACTTTTTTTGCTTCTTTCCCTCTGATTCCCAAAGTTACTCTGGAAAGCAAAACATTCTGTTCAGTATCACTGTAAGGATCACATTTCCAACAGTACTTACGGATACTTCATTCGCTTGGCAGTGTCCATTGTCAAAATTAGCATTTTCATCCCCTGACAAAAATTCCATCAACAAACCGACCACACCTTCCCAGCCTGGTGCCGAGAGCACCTTTCCGTATACAGGCGAGGTAATATTTAAAAAACAGTCCCTGTGTTTGGTGTTTAGACTGAAAATAATCGCTCTTAGAACTAATTCAAACCTGCCTGTCCATTAACTGGGTCTATTTTCACATTTACTTAACAAAAAAATCTCGATGTTCAGTGGCTCATTTTAAATCTAATGTAATTAATATAATTATAATTTATATACAGCGTTTAAAGTCGTTTTTTTTGCAGAGCAACATCACACTCAACGTGCAAGTGCGGTGGCTTGGATTTTTTTTTACACAAAGTGGTGATAAATTTATCGCCACAAATTAGATACTTAAATTCAATTCAATTCAATCCTTAATTGTAATTGTGCAGTGTACCATACAGAGACGACGAAATGCAGTTGGTATCTCCGAAGGGCGAACTTTAATGAATTTTAAACAAAAATTAATTCATATAAACGCAGTCTGGAGAAGGGTCTGGTCCCGAAAGGGAGTCTGAAGAAGGGGTTCGACCCGAAACGTCGCCGACCCATCCATGCCTGGCGTGCTGAGGCACCCCAGCAGCGGAGAAGACACAGAAAGCTGGAGTAAACTCAGCGGGACCGGCAGCATCTCTGGGTGGAAGGAATGTCCAGACCCTTCTTCAGACTTTATCTACGGTGTAAACCAGCAGCTGCAGTTCCTTCCTGCTCGGAGTATTCCAGCACTTGTCCTGAATTAACCTGCACCTGCGGTTCTTTGCTTCGACAAGATAAACGATTTGATTTTTAGAAAGCGAAGTTGATATTTATTTTGTTAAAGAAACATGCAATTATAAAATGTAGAGACCACGATTATTAAAAAAAAAACTATTTCTGGATTTACAGTGAAATTCGCGAATCTTCACACATTACGACGTCTCTTACTGTTGAAACAAGTCTGGTGGAGATCAGGCACACACAAAGTACACTAGTCCAATTAAAGACGAGTAGTTGTCTCTTCAGAATTTAAATTGTTCTTCCTCTCATCCGTCCAGGAGATGAAATTGAGTATTTGCAATAGAGCACATGTAGATCACCACTGCTGACACCGCACATATGTTAAAGATAGACTCAAAATGCTGGAGTAACTCAGCGGGACAGGCAGCATCTCTAGAGAGAAGGAAGGTCTCGACTTTTCGGGGTCGAGACCCTTCATCAGACTAAGGGAGGGTGACGCTGGAAGGCACAGAATCATTCATCCACCCGATCTGTCTAGTTATTTATTTATAACGTTTTTGTTTTCATTATCACCAGAGGCTAAGTTGTTAACAAACCACTCCGGGGGTAGAGTCTGAACATTAGAGGATGAGTTGTCGCTCAAGATCAAAATGTCTGAATATTTCCTCATTCCCCTCCCGCTGAGCTCAAACTGTGACTTGACATGGATTCAACATCGGAGTCTGAAGAAGGGTCTCGACCCGAAACGTCGCCTATCTCCTTCGCTCCTTAGATGCCGCTGCACCCGCTGAGTTTCTCCAGCCATTTGTGTAACGCCAGATATTCCTTCCCTCCGGAGATGCTGCCTGACCCGCTGAGCGAGTGTATCTTCTGGATAAATCAGGGCAGGTCCCACAGTTGCATCTCGCAGCTCATTTCCCTCTGTAGGATCATCCCTTTTGCAAAAAGCCGACAGTGCATTCGCGGGCGGGCCCGACCCCGACACTGCACACACATAGAGGGACTTTCGGGGTATCCAGCGCTCCGGTACTGACCTGCAGAACGCGACCCGTCCATGAAAATGGTTGAAATCAGACCAGCATGCGTCAGTGAAAGGGAAGGAACATAACGTATTCCGAAAAAAAAATAACCAGGGAACGGGTTCCAACAAGTCACGGATCATTAGGTCATTCTTGTAGGGATATAAATTGAAATTAAGAACGAGAAAAAAACTTCTTCCAGTCCGCTTAAAGAGAAAGCATACGAGCACATTTGCAAATACAAATTAGCAATCCCTCTCCCTTCTGGAGGAAGCTTAGAACACAAAGTGGCTAAACAACACTGCCTAGTGGAATGAGTTAATTCTGCAGCATCCTTGCCTTTGGTATTTATTCTCAAATCTTCAGTACAAGTCGAGAATGCTGTTTCTACCTTATGAAGGGATGGGTTTCATGCATGAACTGAAAACATCAGGCGCAAGAAATAAAAAATAAATCAAATAATGGGAAGGCAGAGAGACACTAGGAAGTGCAGATGCTGGAATCTTGAGTACAGCATAAAGTGCTGGAGGAAAAAAAATCACAGTGCTGGAGTAACTCAGCAGTTCAGGCAGCATCTCTGGAGGACATGGATAGGCGATGTTTAGGGTTGAGACCCCATCTGGCAGACTGAAACTACTATATCACTGAAGAGAGAAACAGGGCTGATGTTACAATTTAAAGACTTTTCAACAGCCTGTAGAAAATGTGAACTGTTTCTCTATAGGGAGGTTGCACGCACTCGAACCGGTGCCTGTACTGTTGCTATAGTAAATATTATCTTCTATATTAAATGTATTTTTTATAATCTATATTTAAAAGTCTGATTAGGCAGTGTGGGGCCTCTCACACCATTTGGTCATAGGTCAGTTGCTCTTTCTCGATGTTACATTCTTGTGAAGTGTTGTAATGACATGACTCAAGATTTATGGACTGTTTACACATCCAAGGCCACAAGGCTGGAATAATAATGGATTCTGTATTAAATTTGATACATTTAATTATATTCATGTTGGGATAAGAGTGAGGACATAAGTGAAGGGTAAAATGTGGTTGGGTGAGGAATATGTGATCTTTGTATGTTGGATTTCTTATGTTTATCAAACCTAAGGTGACTAGGCTTTGAGAAAGAGATGTGGGTCTGCAGATGTAACAGTCCTTTGAATAATGTTGTTAGTGTGGAGGAAAAGCAATAATTGTGAGGTAAATGAAACTTTCACTACTTGTAATTTACTTAACTTTATTTAAGCTTTAAGCAACTTATTTCTTTAATACATTACTCAGAAATGTCTGGCAAACATGGCTGATTCCGCAGGCCTTTCCCGCCCGAAATACTTTGCACATGCGCACACTCCGGGAATGTCCTGCGCATGCGCACACTCTAGAAGAGCCCCGCACATGCGCCCACTTCATTCTCCCCTCCTATTTATAAGTTGAGACGGTCAGGAGGTTTAATACATCTTGATGACCATCGCAGAACTGGAGCTTCAGGAGGTAATGGCGTTTCAATAGCTGGTGGTAGATAGATTGCTTGGTCATCAACTTCATTGTTAATTAGATTTACAATTTTAGAATTTCTTATAGAAGTTTCCATAGGGGATGCTGGAAGTGTTGGAGGAAGTTCTCGATAAGTGTTATCAAGAAGTGACAGAGCTGATGGAGAAGACGGACATGGTGCAAGGTCACGAAGTGAGACAGTTGACTGACGTCCATCCCGATACTTGATAGTTGCATAAGAAGGGTTGACATCAGTCAGTTCAACTTCATCAACAAAAGGCTCGTTCTTATTTAATCGGACATAACGACAAAGCAACACGGTCCCAGGGCTAGTCAACCATGATAGCAGAGAAGTACCACTAGAAGAACGCCGTTTGAAGTTAAAGAACCGCTCATGTGGAGTAGTATTGGTAGCAGTTGACAGTAGGGATCTGATGGAGTGTAATGCATCTGGTAGAACACATTCCCAATGCTGATCTGGTATGTCATTTGACTTTAAAGCCAGTTTCACTGCTTTCCAAATGATTCCGTTATACCTCTCAACCTGACCATTTGCAATAGGATGATATAGTGTTGTTTTACTTGTTACAATCCCTCTCTTAGAAAGGTAGTCCTTTAAATATTTCAACCTGAATGAGGTGCCCCTATCAGAATGTATGTAACTGGAAATCCACAGAATGAAAACAGTTGATCTAAACATTTGATAACCATAGCAGCTGACATATTTGGACAAGGAAAAGCAAATGGGAACCTCAAATATTCGTCAACAAAGGTAAGTATATAAACATTTCGAGAGGAGGATGGTAAAGGCCCTTTGAAGTCAACACTCAAACGTTCCATAGGTTGAGTAGCTTTGATCAACCTTCCTTCTTCAGGATGGAAGAACCTTGGTTTTAATTCAGCACAGATTCTACATGAAGCACACATCTTCACATCTTCTGTAGAGAAAAGTAAGTTTTTGGAACGAACATAGTGCAACAAACGAGTGACTCCAGGATGACACAGCCCATTGTGAAGATCAGTGAGTGCAGAAGAATGAACAGAGGCACAAAATGCTCGGGTTAATGTATCTGGGGCAACATTATCCTTACCAGGGTGGTACTCAATTGAATAACTATATGCAGATAATTCAATTGTCCATTCATGAATTTTACTGTTCTTAATCTTCGTTCGTTTCCGATTATCCAGCATAAAAGCTTCTGAACGCTAATCTGTTATCAAAGCGAAGTGCTGGCGAGCAAGGAAATGATTCAATTTTCTCACTGCTTCGATACACGGTTTTCCTGTTCAACAAGTTTGTCCATCTCTTTCTGAAAAACAGCCACTCCATTAGTTACACCAAAAGTAACTCTGCAGTAGTGATATAATTTCCTATTTGCTTCAAACGCAGTGTATTTCAAAGGAATTTGGTAGTAAGCACTTTTTAAGTCAAAGGTAGAGAATATCTTATACTTAGCTAATGTACTGATAATCTCTTCTATTCGAGGTAGTGGATATGCATCAAGGTCCGTGAACTGGTTTATAGTTTGAGAGTAATCAATGCAGAATCTTTTTCTATGTCTCTCCAAGGGGTCCTTAACCACGACAACTTGTGCCCTCCAAGGGGAAGAGCTGGGTTCTATGATACCTTCTTGTAAAAAATTAGTTACTTCTGTGTTGATAAAGTTCCTATCATCTTTACTAAAGTGTCTTGATTTTGTAGCAATTGGCTTGCACTTGGAGGATAAATTAGTGAATAATGAAGGACATTCAACAGATGCAGCAGAAACACCACACAATACTGGTGGCTTTGACAATACAAGATCAGGCATAGTTCCTTCATACATTATTTGAAGTGATCTGTGCAGTTTCTGGAAATCCTGACCTTGAATTATATCGCTACACAAATTTTTCAAAATACCTAAACATACAGATTTATAGCTAGTTTTGTTCAGAATAAAGTCTACAATACAAGATCCTATAATTTGAGTGTTGAGAGTTGTCAGAGCCATCGAGATTTCCTTATTTGAAGGAATTATGGTTAGATTTAGTCGAGACACAACCTGTTCACATAAAACTTTCTGAACTGCCAGAATCAAGTAATACATTAAGTGTATGGCCATTAATGGATACCATTGTAGCTGCATGAGAGAAGCTCTGAGGAAATGCAGCTGTAATTGTACATAAAGAAGGCGTATACATGGCAGCAGTCACAATTTTTGTAGTTGCTTTGGACTTGCATACTCTAGAATAATGTCCCTTCTTGCCACAACTATTACAAGTTGCATCTCGAGCAGGGCATATCTCTCTCTTATGAATATTACCCCCCGCAAAAGTAACAGTTCCTTTTTGAATAATTATATGCAGCAGCAAGGACACCTTTATCAGTAGAAATTGTTTCAGTTTTCTCCATATTTGTACTTGGGTGAAATGTGTTTGTAGTAGTTGCAGCAGAATACACATTAGATGAGCCATAAGCATCTGAATTTTTCTGAGCCAAGTCCAAAGAGTAAGCTTGATTGTAAGCTGACTGTAAATCCAAGGTTTTGTGTTCTAATAGTCTCTGTCGTATTAAAGGCGATGCCAAACCATTGATAAAAGAGTCTCGAATAACTTCCTGTCGATATTGATCAGCCGTAACAGTTTTGAAGGCACATTTACTAAGCCTTTGAAGTTCTTGTAAAAATTCATCAAGTGACTCACCAGGTTTTTGTTTCCGAGTAGCAAGGAGGTGTCGAGCGAATATCACGTTGGGTGTCTTAACGAAGAGTCTGCTTAGTACATCAATAGCAGAATCATAAGTTGTACATTCCTCTATGTACTCGTATGCATCAGAAGAGACGAAGCTTATTAATGTCTTAAGCCTGTCTGGTGCATCGTTGCCACACTCCTCAAAGAAGTTATTTAGTATACAAAGCCAGTGCTTCCAATTCTTTGCAGCAGCAGGTGAGTTGGGATCCAGATCCAAGCGTCGGGGTTTCAATAGTTTCTCCATCCCAAGTCAGACTGTTTGACTTGTAAGATGAGTTGCTTAAATTGTTGTGAGGTAAATGAAACTTTCACTACTTGTAATTTACTTAACTTTATTTAAGCTTTAAGCAACTTATATCTTTAATACATTACTCAGAAACGTCTGGCAAACATGGCTGATTCCGCAGGCCTTTCCCGCCCGAAATACTTTGCACATGCGCACACTCCGGGAATGTCCTGCGCATGCGCACACTCTAGAAGAGCCCCGCACATGCGCACATGCGCCCACTTCAAGGCCCAAGGATGAGGCTGGAATTCTACCCCCTAGAGATAACAAGAAAGGGGGAGGGAGTGTGAACTGGCCAAGAAACCATTATCATTAATCAAATGGGACATTTATATGACCCTTGTGTGCTGGGAAGATAGGAGATGTGAGTTTGCAAAGGCAGAGTAACTTTATATTTTAAAGTCTGTAATGTAAGATAATGTTAGTTAATAATATGATTTATAATGAGATCATCTGGGATATATATTGTGTTTTATTTAGGATTAAATACATTTGATCCCTGTATTTAGACCTGTAGTTTAAGAAGTTACATTATTTGCCAAGATGTATAGGTTTAATGGGAACAATGTCTTGTATATATAAATTGGGTGAACACTGTATTACATGTATTTTATTTTGAGGAGCGATCTCTGAGAATTGAGACCACTTTCCTTTTGTTTCACGTGGTTAAAATAAAGCAATTCAGAACAAAGAAAGCAAAGCCACGAGACTAGTAAAGGGGCCATAAAGGGGAGTCATGTGACTACCTACATCAGTTGCAAATATGGAAATGTCCTGGGAAGGAGGGGATAAGTGGGAGCAAGTGATTGGTTGGTAATGAGGGAATGTTAGCAAATGATTGGATAAGGAAATGTAACAGGGGTGGGGCATGTTGATTTGAAAATGGTATAAAACAAGACGATCCTTTGTTTGTAACGGGAGAAGAGGAGGGAGAGAGCTCCACGAGAGTTGATGATGTGGGGAAAACCAACTTTTGTTTGCAAATAAAAGTTTAAACTTCTTGAAGAATTCTCCGCGTGATCTGAATTAATTTGAGTATTGAAAACCACAACATAATCACGTAACACCACCTGGAGTACACGCGATGAACTGCAGGTAAGCACTTATCATTGTTTCCACAGTCGCGGACCTGTAAAAAGCCGCCGAAATAGTCATTTTTTGCGCTGTAAATATTGCGGAAATTGGGGTAAGCGTGAAAGACACTTCAGAACTCCAAAAGTGAGAAGAAATGATGGTAGAGTGAAGCGACAGCTAAAGGGACAACAACAGCTAAAGTGGTAGGCGAACATTGGCCGTACAGATATCAAGATTGAAAATATTGGGAATTATTGCGTTTGCTCACTGTATTTCATCAACAGTAAGGCATTATTTGTGTTTTTTCTTAATTCCTTTGGTATCTCAAAAGTTACAGGTGATAAATCTGGCTGTAAAATTTTAAAATTGCCCATGCAAATTTGCAAATATATTATACAGTTCATATGTCACATTGTCGTTCCACCTACATCTATAAATTATTTTTTCCCAAGTTACTGTAAAAGTCCTGTTTGGAGACTCTGATTGGTTCTGTTTTCACTACCTCCACCTGCAGCAGGTTCCTGAACATCATTGTCTGTGGAAAATAATTCTTCCTTACATACTGCGTTCATGTTTTTCTCAAAATGTTTAGTGTCTCCCTGGTTCCTCAACATAGCAACATAGAAACATAGAAAATAGGTGCAGGAGCCAGCACCACCATTCAATATAATCATGGCTGATCATCCAGAATCAATACCACATTCCTGCTTTCTCCTGATATGCCTTGATTCCATTAGCCCTAAGAGCTATATCCATTCATTTATGGGAACATCTTTCTTTCAAAACAACTCTGACAGGTGAAGAAGGATCTCGACCCGAAACGCCACCTATCCATGTTCTCCAGGGATGCATCCTGATCTGCTCAGTTACTCTAGCCACTTTGTGTCCTTCCTTGGTAGACCGGCATCTGCAGTACCTTGTTTCTACACTTCTGAACTCTAACAGGTGACTAGCAGCTCAGAATCACCTTTGCTTCTTAAATCTCCATTTTACTTTGCAAATTTGCGGCAGTGCAATTTGAAGCAAGACAAACTTTCAGTTTAGTTTATTGTCACATGGGTACAGTGAAAAGCTTTTGTTTGCATATTAATAGTAAGATTAAACGAGAACTTACCGGTTTGAAGTTTGATCTTGATTTTATGAGGAGTTACGTGGGTGATTACGTGAAGAAGGCCCGCCAGGCCGCATGCGCACCAAACTTCAAAGCAGCGGTATGAAATCACAAATAAACAACACCAAAATACATAGTAAGATCAGTGACTCGAGAACTACCATATGATCCTTTATGAGAGAGGGTTGGGCGTGGCGGGCACGTAATCACCAACGTAACTCCTCATAAAAAGATCAAACTTCAAACTGGTAAGTTCTCGTTTAATCTTACTATTTTACTTCGGAGTCACGTGAATGATTCCGTGAAGAGTTCAAAGCTTTGTGATTTCATGCACAGATTACAAATCTCGGCATCCCACTGCATTGATTAACTCGAAAGAGAAATAAATGCATAAGTAGTAACATTGCATTCAATGTAGAAATAGGGTTTATTTAAAAATGTAAACAAACGACAGTACCCTTTAAATTTAGGTACTTAAAATGGCATAGGCAAACAGTCCTGGATTGACAATCGGCCGATGATAAAAATTCTGAAACATCAGCCCATCCGGCGGCCGCCAAAATATGGTCCCTCGCCTTGGCCGCCGACGTAGCTGCTGCCCTAGTGGAATGAGATATAAACACACTATCTAAATGATACGCTGACGTTGATACTGACCTGGTGGAATGAGATGTACAATTGTCAGTGTTAATATCTGTATAACCCAGAACCTGCTGCAGCCACCATGAAAAACGTCTGAACTGGCCTTCCTTTGTGTAGTTGTTTGTTAACTAATAAACAATGCGGATCCCAAAGTTCTTAGGATTCTGATGGCCTAGATATCCGGGTTGGACCCGAGAGCATAGTTCCCTTATGTTGCAGCTGTCATGTCTCCATAACTGAATTATTGTCAATACCATTTAAAATGAGCTGGAAATGTCAGTAATCTGTGCCGTATTAAATGTAACATTAACATTTAACAAAACACTTCTGATCCCCTCAATAGAAATTTACTCTTTTTTTTTGGGTGCTATCCCTACATACTGCAGTGAGCACCTTCATGGCTTGATGTGACAACCTGAGGAAAAAGTCAATCCATTGAAAATGTGTAGGTCAGTAATTGTTTTACTGTGCAAAAGCCGGTCTCCTGAACCACAGTTTGAAACAGCAAGTTCTTGTTTTTTGGCATAACCGTATACTGTTGTGCCATAATGCCTGATGAAGCAGGCAACATGGACGCTTGGCCAGTCCGACAGTACGAACCCAAGCGAGGTCTTGCTGATTGTTTTAAGACCCGGCCAATGAGGCAAAAAATGAGGAAGACATAAAGACCATTCCTCCTATTGAAGCGAGAAAGTATTTCTCCGCACTGTTGTGCCACATATTTTTTGCAATGAATGAAAAACATGCATTAACATGATGAATATTCGATGAAGTATTGAACCATGCTTTCATCATACTTCGAGATCCAACACTTATTCTGTGTTATCATCGATCTGAACTGGATGATACACCAATGGCAAGGAGATTAATTACAGGATATTTTTCCCTTGATTATCATGTGACTAACATATGTCACCATCGTAGAGTAGCGACTTGAATTTGAGCATGTAGAATATGTTTATTCGCTCAAAACCCCTTACTCATTTGTGCATTTAGTGTACATATTTAGTTGATACCAACAACTGAAGAATTGGTAACTCATGCAATCTCCACTACCTTTGAGTAGGTGATGGTATTTGGAACTTCTCATCTTAGAGTTCATAATAACTGAATTCAACCAACCACACTATTGTAGCGAGTTTCAAGTTCGTTCAATGAGTTATTGTCATGTTCAGCAAAGCTGAATACTGTTACTTCATCATTGTGGCTGAAGTAGCCTCAGCTGACAATAGCACAAAGTTGTTAGCAATGATCTAATTGCTACTTACACAATATCAGTTCCTTGATTTGCTCAGCTGCAACACAGCTGCTATATTGCCAATTACTCTTAATGAAAATAACTCAGTTTTGTAACAGATTACTATAACCCCAATCTCTTGCCACAAGGCAGAGACAAGGTTAATAATAATTAAAGGTAAATCTCAATGAACAACAAACAGTTTATCCCATACTGCAAAGCTTTACTGTTATAGTACATTTATATTGTCTTTGATTATCTTTGTAATGGGATTTGTATAACATGTATCTCTTACCTTATGAATCTGTTGTAGTCAGGAATAAGTTTTTACATTCGGAAAGTTCATATGCCCGATACTCTCTATTCTTCATAATAACATGCCAATCCTGCCTTATTGCATGGCTGGTTTGCATGAGAACTTTTGCCCAATTTCCAAACCCTGGCCATAATCCAAACTTACTTGGAATGCTCCGGCTGTACCTCAACCAAGTATGTTTACCCTTTGTTTTACCCAAACAAATGTAAATATTACAACTTGTGAACGGTGCACTGCCCAAATTTTGGAAGTGCAAGACACATTTAGTTGAGCATGATTGGAAGGTGCATGGAATTTCTGAGCTATCATGCTGCCCCCAGCTCCAGTGAACCGCTAATGCCGATGAGCACCTGGGGTGTGTTTCTGAACGATGACTTCTGCCCGTTCATGGCCGAATTAATTCGTCTGCCAGGCTTCTTCCCCTGTAGAATAGACCTACCTGAATAACCGATTCAGCGGCTGGCTCTCACATCCCCCTGTTGGCGTTGTTCACTGCCGGCACATATGTGCTTGAGTATGTTCTATTGACATTTTTAGAGTCCGGAATCATCTTGACCTTTTGCTCTTCCCTCCTCAGAGAGGGTGATTCGTAGGCAACCCTAACAGGCGCTGCCGCAGGCCGCAGGATACAAATACTGATACGAACCCATTGGCCTTAACCCAATAGAATATTTTACTGGGATGGCAACTTTATTGTCAGGAAAGGTACCTCTGACACGTGCCCTTCATCCCTTTGGGTATGCCCCATGGCCATACCCTGAGACTCAGTGTCAGCAGGATACTGACCCATCTTGGTCTCTGCCTCTGATAGGGAGACCTTTGCAGCACTGTATGCTGTTGCTGTATTTAGGATAGTCATTTCAACGCACTATCCAGCCCCGGTGAGGAATTCATCCCCCGACTCTGTGGGCCTTACTCTCTAGCCCCGATGGAGAATCATCTCCCGACTCCGTGTGCGAGCAGATATGTGTGAATTTGAGCAACCCTGTCCCAGGCGTTGCTGGCGCTGCCTTTCATAAAGGCCGGCGCTTTTTGACATGAAACAGCCCTGCATCAGGCGCTGCTGGCACGGCTCTCCTGTAGGCCGGCACTTCACACATGAAGCAGCCCTGGCATGGCTCTCCCATAGGCCGGTAATGTCACAAATGAAACAGCCCTGTATCAGGTGCTGCTGGCACGGCTCTCCCGTAGGCCGGCACTTTCATATATGAAGCGACCCTGTCAGGCGCTGCTGGCGCGGCCTGTCCCATAGGCCCGCGCTATTGCTGTGTAAGCTCACTAAATCAACATTTAGTGTACAGCTTTACCTGTGAAGGGTAAAAATAAATCATAGCAACCTGTGCTTAAACAATTATAACGTTGTCAGAACATATAACAATAACTTTTTACTTTGCCTTTAGCTTTTACTTGAAGAAAAAAACACTATAAAATACATACTTTTATTATAAGGAGAAACCCTTTATAGCCTGACTCACCTGAGTCCAAATAGGGCTGAATGAGTCCCAGAATATTCTTGACATTGGACCAACATCTGTGAGCCAGTGGCCCCACTGTCAGTGGCTCCAGCGTTGCTTCCACGGCTTCCTGCAGGCTGGGGAGCCACTAACTGCACTGTTAGCGGCTCCTTACCTCGCAACCCAATCCATTTAGCCGGTTTATCCGCATTTGCGGTCGGACTGGAATTTCCCCACAGTCCATATCAGGCAACTTGTCGGGCTGTGAAACCGGAAGGAAAAACCTCTGTAAAAAGAGGCTCCTGCCTAAAACCCCTGGTAAGTAAAAACCCAAACTTACCTTTTAAGTTTAACTTACCACCGTCAGTAGCTGTGTCCTGCCAGACAGGTGCTTGCGCCAATGCAGCTGACGTACTGGTGCGCATGCGGCCTGGCGGGCCTTCTTCACAGAATCACTCACGTGACTCCGAAGTAAAACCAGTCAGCGTAAAGGATTACAATCGAGCCATGCACAGTGTACAGATACTGTACATGATGACAGGAATAATGTGAAAAATGTTTAGTGCCAGATAAAGTCCAGTAGAGTCCAATCAAAGATAGCCCGAAGGTCTCCAATGAAGTAGATAGTTTCTGCACTGTATCTCTCAACTAAACTAAACTGGATGGTTATGGTCCATTTTGTCATGGCTGGAATCAAGTTAACATTTCCATATGATTCATGTATTCAAGTGGCTATTCTGTACAATTATAACATGCACAACATCGCCAGCCAATTTACCAGCGGATGCAGGTCACACTAAAAATATGCATCCATAATTTATGAGCAAAAATGTGATTAATTCATCACCATTAGCCTTATTTTAGTCTTTAGAGACACAGCGTGGAAACAGGCCCTTCAGTCCACGCTGACCAGCGATCACCCCGCCCACTAGCTCTATCATACACACAAGGACAATTTAATTTTTTTAATCAAATCCAATTAACCTACAGACCTGTACATCTTTGAAGTGTGGGAGGAAACTAGAGCTCCCAAAGGAAACCCACAAGGTCACAGGGAGAACGTACAAACTCCGTACAGACAACACTCAAGGTCAGGATCGAACCCGGTGTCCGGTGGTGTAAGGCAGCAATGCTACCACAGAGCCACTCTGCCATCGCATATCAAATGGTGTTGTGTAAACTGATAGTAATAGAGGCCAGATCTTGGGTACAAATATTCCACTCTATGCAGCTCAGTTTAAGATGCGTCAATAGGCATTTGCCAGATTAGATTGTTTTAGTGTCATATACTGTTGTGCACTAACACTGAATAGTCTCATAAAGTTTGAAGTTAAGACTTGCCAGTTATTTCTATCCTCACTGGCCCCTATTCATTAAAATGTTGATTGTTGACTCAGTAAAGAGCTTAGCCAAGTTACAAGTTAATAGTTACAATTTTCTCCACCTGTGTCTAAGTGTGATGTTTATCATGCCATATTCCATTTATTCTGCAGTTCAAGAGTTCAACTTGGCTTGCTCTTGCCGATTATCAGGCCACATCGGGAACACCAGATGCAGTAGATGTGGTTAGAGGAGGTGCACGTGAACCTCTGTCCCACCCGGAAGGACTGCTGAGGTCCCAGGATAGAGATGAGGAAGGAGGTATAGGGACAGGTGTTACATCTCCTGTGGTTGCAGGGGCATGTACTTGGGGAGGGGGTGGTTTGGGTTTGAAGAAATGAGTGAATCAAGGAATTATGGAGCGAGTGGTCTCTGCAGAAGGCACAATGGTAGAATACCATATCTTTAAAGTGGAAATGGATAGGTTCTTGAGTGTAGAATTCCTCACTGGAGTTTATAAAGATGAGGGGGGATCTCATAGAAACTTACCAAATAGTTAATGGCGTGGATAATGTGGTCGACATGTTTACTTCACACAGCGATGAATGGCATTTATTTCAACATCTACAGAGGAGATGGACTTGAAATAATGTCAATACCAAAAATACAACTTCCAGTATTGACTTGAACAGGATCTCTGGTAGGGTTTATTACATAGAATGTGTTGACTCCAGGTCTCTCAGCTGTGTGTGCCTCAATTCCTCTCGGATGCAAACAACAAATGCAAATAAAATGTTTATGCAAATTTATGTTTCATGGAGAATATGTTGATAGTGGATGACACACAGGAATGGTAAATAATTTGCATCGCTGAGAGTAACTTTTGAAAAAGATAGACGGGTGTCAACTTCGGGAAGCACGTTGGCGCAGTGGTAGAGTTGCTGCCTTACAGCTCCAGAGACCCAGGATCGATCTTGATTACGGGTGCTGTGTGTACAGAGTTTGTACGTTTTCCCTGTGACCCTGTGGGTTTTCTCCAGGTGCTCCGGTTTCCTCCCACACTCCAAAGACATACAGGTTTGTAGGTTAATGGGCTTCTGCAAAAATTGTAAAATTGTCCCTAGTGTGTTGGATAATGCTAGTGTACAGGGTGATTGCTGGTCGGCACGAACATGGTGAGTCGAATGGCCTGTGTCCATGCTGTATCGCTAATGCCTGAATGCATTAGCTCCTCGAGCCTGTTCCTGCATTCAGTTAGTTCATGTCCGATCTATGACCTCACTTCATATACCTGCCTTCTCGCTTTAACCCTTAATGCTTTTGGATAACTAGCATATACCACCTTGTGATTTAACATTAACAAGAAGCCACAAAGAACTGCAGATGCTGCAATCTTGGGCAATACACAAAGCGCTGGAGTAACTCAGCGGTTCAGGCAGCATCTGTGGAGGGAATTGATAGCTGACATTTTGGGTTTGGGCCCTTCTTCAGAATGTTTTGTTAACAACTTGCATTACCTTAATTTCCACTTGCAGAAGACAACATTGAAAATTATTGGGTACACAAAAGGCTGGAGAAACTCAGCGGGTGCAGCAGCATGAAGGAGCGAAGGAGATAGGGAACGTTTCGGGTCGAGACCCTTCTTCAGACTGGTCAGGGATCAGGGAAACGAGAGATATAGACGGTGATGTGGAGAGATAAAGAACAATGAATGAAAGATATGCAAAAAGGTATCGAATGATAAAGGGAACAAGCCATTGTAAGCTGTTTGTAGTGTGAAAATGAGAAGCTAGTGCGACTAGGGTGGGGGAGAGAGATAGAGAGTGAGGGAATGCCAGGGCCCGAGGGCTGAGGGAGAGGTGGGAAGGGGAGGAGACAACAAGGGTTAACAGAATTGAGAAAATTCAATGTTCAAGGCCAGAGGATGCAGACTCCCCAAGCGGAATATGAGGTGCTGTTCCTCCAACTTGCGGTGTTGCTCACTCTGGCCGTGCAGGAGGCCCAGGACCAAGAGGTCGGATACGGAATGGGAGGGGGAGTTGAAGTGCTGAGCCACCGGGAGGTCGGGTTGGTTAATGCGGACCGAGCGAAGGTGTTCGGCGAAACGATCGCCAAGCCTCCGCTTGGTCTCACCGATATAGATCATCTGGCATCTGGAGCAGCGGATGCAGTAGATGAGGTTGGAGGAGGTGCAGGTGAACCTTTGTCGGACCTGGAAGGACTGCTTGAAAATTATTTTTATCTTCTGAAGTAACGTGCTTTCACACAGGAAGGATATAATTTAGATCCAGTCTGGTATACTGTAACATAATTAACAATGTTATGGGACTGATAATTATAAATATCAAGGTGCATTAAAAATATATTTATGAATGTTTTTTGCTGCCAAACGTCAGATAAATTGCTACAAATGATCACATTTCAAAGACACTGTAATCATATATAATTATACAAATTACAACATGTATCTCTGCATTCTTACAAGAAAAAAAATCACTTAACATTTACAATTCCATAACAATTCAAACTAATGAATGTCCTCTGAGGTACTTTAATACGACACACCGCAAGACCCCTGAAAATCAACCTCATTATTTTTGCTTTGATGTTAAATCTCAGACAGAGCAACACAGAACTTCATTACTCTGTTCCTATTGATTTCTTTATATAACATATGCAGAGGAATCTTAGGTTCACTGTTTCTTCAAATTTACAAACTAACTTCTTCGTTTAAAAGGTATTTTGACAGGTAAATGGATATGGAACAAATGCGGGCAAGTGGGACTAGTGGATGCAGCATCTTGGTCAGCAGGGGCAAGTTGGGTTGAAGGGCAGTTCCTTCCTACACGTTTGGCCTGTTTCTATGTTGTAATACTCTACGACTCTCTCTCTCCTCATAACAGTGTTCCCTCAATTGTACTGAAATGGCCACATGGATCTGCTTGGGTCCTAGTTTCAGCTTGAATAGACAGCCTGCTGAACTAGAGCTTACCTGTACTGCTGCAGCAATGCTCCCATTTTCAAATAATTTCAAAATACTTTGCTGCAGATTGAATTACTTCTGAAATGAGCGTTGTTTCATCAAACAAATGTAGATGCCACATTTTCGCTTTGACTCCGTATTTAAAGCAGTGAAAATCTCTGTGATTCAAAGTGGATGTGTCTGGGACACTTGGTCCTCAGTTTTGGGAAAGTCTCTGTGAAAATGCAGAGGCACCACGGGTTAATGACAGTAAACCAGGATTATATCTGACCGTCAAAAAGAGAAAGAAAAACTAATTCTAAAAATGAAATAAAAGTACAAACATCACAACGTTGTTTGTTTCTCTTAATAATACCCCCCCATGACAAATTAAGGTATATCTTCATGGGTGTACTCCTGAAGGTTTAGTTTGTTGGCCAACAGTTTATGTGGTTGATGGTGACTAAGAAAGCAGAATAATATCAATAGAAAGATCAGGGGACAGAGAGGTGACCATTTGAATTCTATAAAATAAAATTAAGAGGTTATTTATTCCATGCTTCAATGTGGAAACCAACAGTTGGATACTCTGAAGGACATTTGGGATCTTAACGTGAAACTTCACCTGTTCCTTTTCTCCAGAGATGCTGTCTAACCCATTGAGTTACTCCCACTTGGTGTGTCATATTGCTGTTGATATTATTCAGCTCTGTTAGTTTCCCACTGATCTCTGGAATCTTTGTTTAAATTGATTGCAAATTAAATTGAACAAAAAGTGTTGGAAAGTATGTCTCTTGTGCTGTTTGTACTATCCTATTGTGAAATGACTTTGTCATCTGCACTGCATTATTATTCACCTCAGGATCACTACAACATTAATCATGCTTTGGCTTTGAACAAAAGAACATGAGGAGAACAATCACTTCCTTGAATTTGGTCCACTAGCGTAAGAAATAATGTCAAAGGGTTTCAAAGGTCTTTTTTTGTCACGTGTACCAATTAAGGTACAGTGATATGCAAATTACCATATAGCCATCAAAAAAAAAGCAACAAGAAACACAACTACACAAAAGTTAACATAAGCATCAACCACAGCGGATTCCCCACATTCCTCACTGTGATGGAAGGCAAAGGCAAAGGCAAACTCAAAGTCAAGAGTTTATTGTCATGTGTCCCTGACAGGACAATGAAATTCTTTCTTTGCATAGCACAACAGAACATAGTAGGCATTGACTACAATTATATACTTAAATACACACATTAATTAATAAATTAATAAAGTGCAAATAACAGATGGAGGGGTATTAATGTTCAGAGTTTTGTCCGAGCCAGGTTAAATAGCCTGATGGCTGTGGGGAAGTAGCTATTCCTGAACCGGGTCGTTGCAGTCCTCAGGCTCCTGTACCTTCTACCCGAAGGTAGCAGGGAGATGAGTGTGTGGCCAGGGTGGTGTGGGTCCTTGATGATGCTGCCAGCCTTTTTGAGGCAGCGACTGTGGTAGATCCCCTCGATGGAAGGAAGGTCAGAGCCGATGATGGACTGGGCAGTGTTTACTACTTTTTGTAGTCTTTTCCTCTCCAGGGCACTCAAGTTGCCGAACCAAGCCACGATGCAACCAGTCAGCAAGCTCTCTACTGTGCACCTGTAGAAGTTAGAGAGAGTCCTCCTTGACAGACCGACTCTCCGTAATCTTCTCAGGAAGTAGAGGCGCTGATGAGCTTTCTTAATAATTGCATCTGTGTTCTCGGACCAGGAAAGATCTTCACAGATGTGCACGCCAAGGAATTTGAAGCTCTTGACCCTTTCAACCATCGACCCATTGACATAAACAGGACTGTGGGTCCCCATCCTACTCCTTCCAAAGTCCACAATCAGTTCCTTGGTTTTGCTGGTGTTGAGGGCCAGGTTATTGTGCTGGCACCATCTCTCGACAGTCGCTCGATCTCTCTTCTTAGAAAAACGCTCCCCTATATCGCTATGATTTTTGGTCATCTTGCTCACAAGTCCTCCTCCGCTGAGGCAGCCCCGAGGATTTTTCCGATCGATGAAAGATAAAAAAGTTATGAGTGTTTAAAAAATCTTGAGATTAGGTACCTGCTGCCTGCTGTCTCTGCACCGATTGCTGTGAGTGATGTCATCAGGCGCGCGACTTACTATGTCTACACAGCGCAGCCCACCTGCAGATAAACCGAAAAGTCGGGCTACCAGGCTGAAACCGGGGGAAGGCCCGACTGAAGCCGCGGGCTCAGGTAGGACATTATCCCAAGAAGTGGTGACGAAAAAAGCGAAAAAAATCGGAAGGTGAAGAACTTAAAACTTTTATTGCATGTGAAATTGTTGGTTTAAGGGAAGAAATAAAGCTGATAAAAAAAATCAAGGAGGAAATGAAGGACTTAAAGCTTGAAATTAATACCAACATCAATACCATGACTAAGAATACATCGGATGATTTGAAGAAAGAAATCGCAGAAATAATGATTGGACTGGCAAAGGAGACGAATGATAAAATCAAAAATGTGAAAACTGATTTTGAAGAAAGGCTGAATCCTGTGGAACAGGCACTGGACCAGCAGATGATTGTCATAAAAGACCTTGAAGAACTAGCCGAAACAAGCGCTCAGACTACAGCAAAGCTTATTACAGAAAATCAACGTCTAACTGAATTACTGGGCAAAATAACCGAGAAATGTACTGAATTGGAAGGTCGCCACAGAACCTAAGAATTGCGGGTATTCCAGAAGGGGAAGAAAAAGATCAAGATCCCCGAGAATTCACTGCAAATTTACTGCAAAAAGTTTTATCTCTGGAACAAAAGCCTTTACTAGCCCGAGTGATGAGACGTCAGACAAGACCAAACACTCCCCCAAGACAAATGATAATAAAAGAACAGTACGACCACGTCTTGGAGGAGATAATGCAAAAAACATCAAGAAACAGAAGTCTTGCATTTGAAGGACACAGGATCAGTATTTATCGAGACTATCCAGCAGATGTCTCCATGAAATGAAAAGCGTTTAATGAGACTAAAAGTATCTTGAGGGAAGTGGAGAATTTGAAATATGGTCTGAGCTATCCAGCTACCCTAAGAGTCACTTACAACAAGAAGGTATATTTTTTTACCAATCCTGTGGAAGCATTGGACTTTGCCCAGAAGATTAAGGCTTGAGAGGATGCTTGATGCCTCACCATTGAATAAACTGACTTTGCAGGACTGGATGGAATTGAAGTGGTGACTAAGGAAGCTGGAGAAAGATGTGGATCGGAAACACTCCCATGGATACTAATAATTAGTATAACTGCACTACTAATACAAATAACTAATAAATACTAAAATTATACCATGGTATCTTTACTAATCAGAATTCATAATTATCACTAATGACTAATGTTTACTTATAATGGAATGATTAGAGTCAAATATAGAGTTTGATTTCATTTGTCCTCTTTGGAAACCTTCTTTCTTTTTTACAAGTAATTTTCATTTTTATTTTCTTTTTTCCTTTCTTTTCGTTTTTTTTAAAAATTAGATTATCAAACAAGTTATAAATATTTGTATCCTCACATTTCCGACTATTGGAACCTGGATATTTTAAAATTTAATATTCCCGGTAAAATATTGCTATGGAATAAAAATTCCAAGAAACAAAGAAGCTGGTTAAGTTCGCAACATCAACTACGGAAGTCGGTAGATGGTTAGCCATGCTAGTATGGCTAGCACTAACTACACTAATACTAGACGTAGTTTTTTCCTTCTTTGTGCACAATACTAATTTCTTAACCTATCCTCTTTTCTTCTCTATTTTACTTCGGAGTCACGTGAGTGACTACGTGAAGAAGGCCCGCCTGGCGGTGGAACGACATTATGTCGACGCTGACGGCAGAAGCAGGAAGTTGCAGAGCGCAGCTCCTCACAGCGGTCGGAACGGACCCGCAGGTAAGTGTGGGAAAGTGGGGACGTTCTAAAAAAGAAGTTACGCTGGTAAAAACCAGCAGAAAAGTGAAAGTAAAAGTAAAAATCAGAGTCACGCTGGCGTACTAATTTGGCCAGATAAATGGAAAAGAAAATGGAGAAATCGCAAAAGAAAATTTCGCGGGTAAAAAGATCATCCCGGGGTGAAGCTAAAAATACGGGACAAGAGATTAGTGCGGATCCGGTTCCGATACCGGTGGCCGCTGATTCACCCGTTAGCGAGATTATAATTTCTCCAGAAATAATAACCACGGAGGGAAATGCTCCTAAAAATGTAAAAAGAAATCCGTGAGGCCCGTGGTTTCTGATAATGACTCTGATAATGAAAGTCCTCCGGATAATAAGACTATGTGGCTAAAAATGGAGCATATGGAGAAAGTACTCCAAAATATTATGAGACAAGGGTCACAGTACCCAGAAGTTTCCCAAAAAGACCCTGAGGGGTTTGAATATACTGAATATGGCTATGTGCCAAATTGTGAATTTGAAACTCCGGACCCAGGATTCAGGGCGGAGGAAGTCTCATTGGATATAATTCCAAGTGGATTAGGGCTGCAAAAGACAGGGACCCTGCAAGTGGTGATGTGGATTATGAATGCATACCACAAATAAAAAAGAAAAGGCCAGATGTGCCTGGGATAGCAAAAGATTTTGCTATACCTGAAGGAAGTGGTGAGGCTATGGAAGAAAACCTAGCTGCCAACATTAATTATATGGTATCTCACCAACTTCAAGATTCTGTGATGATTGAAACAGCAGAATTATATAAAACACCAGATAATTGTGCCTCATTGAAGGTACCTACGGTTAATCCGTCTATATGGACATCTATGACCCCAAGCATGAGAGGACAAGAAATGAGATTTCAAAAAATCCTCAAATTAATTTCTGCTGCCATTACGGCTTATGGAAGACAAATGGAGGGGTTGGAGATGGATAAGATTCAAAAAGATACTTTGGGCTTATTATGCAATTCCTTGTATGAAATTAATTGTATGAGAAAGATTGCGATTCGGCCCATATTTCACCAAAGGTTCGCAAGTTTGTATCGAGCAAGTGGTGTTCAAGCTCCTGGTTATGTGTTTGGAGAAAACCTGCCTAAACAAATAAAAGATATGGATGAAGAAGCTAAGTCTATTAGCCACGTGAGACCTTTTGTCTTTGGACAAAAAAGGTATTTCTCGCCAAGAAGGGGATTTGATTTTGGAAACAGAGGCAGGAGTATGTCAGGGAAATATTATCATCCGACACAGCCTAATGCTTACCCGTATACGGGGAGAAGGAGACCACCACGTTCATATGGAGAGGTACTAAAGATTTATTCTATGCTTAAAGAAACTGTGGACAAATCTCCAGTTGGAGGGAGATTACAAATGTTTTATAATGACTGGCTTACTATCACATCTGATCAGTTTATTTTACAAACAGTTTCAGGAGCCACTATTACATTTAAAGAAGGTGTTAACTCTCCAGTACAGAATAAACCTGCTTATGCTTTCGTGTTTTCTGCAAAGGAAAAAGCAGAAATAAATGGGGAAATTGACAAAATTGTTTAAAAAAGGTGTTATTGAAAAAACTGTTGAACACGAGCATCAATTTGTGTCAAATATATTTCCAAGAGATAAAAAAGATGGTGGTTGCAGAATTATTCTGGACCTTACAAATCTTAATAAATTTGTAGAATACAAACATTTTAAAATGGAAACGTTTAATACTGCAAGATATTTGATATCAGCAGGTTGTTATATGGCTACAATTGATTTAAAGGACGCTTATTATTCTGTCTCAATACATCAGTTCTTTCGAAGGTATTTAAAATTTAATTGGCTGGGACAGCTGTGGCAATTCAGAGCTTTACCAAATGGGTTAAGTTCAGCTCCCAGGCTCTTTACTAAGCTGTTGAAACCAGTTTTAGCTCAATTAAGAGCACAAAAACACATTGTTATGGCCTATCTCGATGACATTTTAATCATCAATGACAATCAGGAATCAGCTGAGAAATCAGTTTCAGCAACTAAAGCTTTGTTTGAAAAGTTAGGGTTCTTGATTCATCCAATTTAAATTCCAGCTGCAGCAGCACAGTCAATTAACTATTTGGGGTTTTGTAATTAACTCAGTTACTATGTTAGTAACTTTACCAACAGATAAAATTGATGATATTTTGGTGACTTGTAGGGGTCTCATTCACAAACCTTATCCCTCCATCCGAGAAGTAGCAAAGGTTATTGGTAAGCTAGTAGCAGCATTTCCTGCAGTGGAATTTGGTCCATTACATTACCAAAACTTCAAAGGGACAAAATAAGAGCTCTAAAAAAGAGGGCAGGCCATTTTGATAGGCCTATGCAAATTAACAAAAGAAGCTTTGTTGGAATTACAATGGTGGATTGAAAATGTCCCACAAGCTGCTAAAAAAATACAACAGCCTGAAGTGGTTTTACAAACAGATGCTAGCGCTCTCGGATGGGGGGGGGCAACAGATTCATTCTCCAGTTGTGGAGGTAGATGGACTGTCCAAGAGGAAATGTTTCTCCAAACATATGGTATTAACTATTTAGAATTATTGGGTGCTTTTTATGGACTAAAGGCATATTGTTCTACAAAAAAGAATCTACATGTATTAATACAATTAGACAATAAAACAGCTGTTGCATATATTAATCACATGGGCGGAGTCAGATCGGTATCGTGTGATTGTCTGGTCAATGAGATTATGGCAATGGTGTATTAATCACCAAATTTGGATCTCGGCAAACTACATTCCAGGTAAAGACAATGTGGTGGCAGATAATAGATCAAGGATATTTAAAGATAACACAGAATGGATGCTTAACCCAGTAATTTTCAGTAAAATTGTAACTCGATATGGGTTACCAGACATTGATCTGTTTGCATCAAGACTAAATCATCAATTGCCTAAATATGTGTCTTGGGAACCAGACCCAGATGCAGTAGCAGTAAATGCTTTTTCATTACACTGGGGGAATATGTTCTTTTATGCTTTTCCACCATTTGCTCTGGTTCAGCAATGTCTGAAGAAAATAGGACAAGACTCTGCCACAGGATTGTTGGTAATCCCAAATTGGCCGACACAACCTTGGTTCCCATTAATATTAAACATGATTAAAGAACCATATATGTCAATTCCTAACAGCAGTGATTTATTGATAAAACCAGTAACCAAAGAAATTCATCCATTACATGCTTATATGAATTTGTTAATCTGCAGGTTTTGACCAGACCACTACAGGAGCTTGGATTGTCGGATAGAACTATGGAAGTTATAGCCGCATCATGGCGAGATAGCACACAGAAACAATATATGACACATATAAAGAAATGGAAAGAATTTTGCAGACAGTCAAATATATCTTATCATACTGTGAACATTGCAAACGTATTGGAGTTCCTTGCTGAATTGCATTTTGAACAACACTTAAGTTACAGTGCCATTAATACTGCACGTAGTGCCTTATCATCTTATTTAGGATAAATATCTGACCAGAAATCAATTGGATCACATCCACTAATATCCAGATTTATGAAAGGAATCTTTAACAAAAATCCACCCAAACCAAGATATACAGAGATTTGGGATGTTAGCATTGTACTTACTTTACTTAGACAATGGACTCCAATCGAAGGTTTGTCATTGGAAAGATTAACATTCAAATTAATAATGTTAATGTCATTGGTTTCAGCTCAAAGGGTGCAAACATTACAAATGTTCCGTTTAGACTGTATGCATGTGACTACAGATAACATTGTGTTCTATGTTTATGATCTGATCAAACAAAGCAGACCAGGAAGAACTGGAGCAAAGGTAACCTTTCAAGCTTATCCTATTGATCCAACATTGTGTGTGGTTAGACATTTGAACCAATATATAAATATATTACCAAAACTCTTCGAGGTAAGGAAAAAACGTTAATGATTACTCATAAGAAACCACACACAAAAGCTCAGTACAAACAATCTCAAGGGTGGTTAAAACAGGTGTTACTTTTAGCAGGAGTAGACACTGATGTGTTCAAATCTCACTCCACCAGGGCGGCAGCTACATCCGCAGCGAAGGTGCAGGACGTACCGCTCGAGCATATTTTAGAAACCGCAGGGTGGAGTAAAGAAGAAGAAACTTTTTCAAAGTTCTACAATAAACCTGTTCACACAATGACAGGCTTTGGACACGCGGTGTTGGGTTCACTATAATCACCTGCTTTGTTTCACTATTGATTAATATGACAATTATGTTATCACTTATATCTTTTATCACTTTGTAATGGTTCCCTCGGGTATAAAGAGGGTTATTATATGTTCTTTTATCATTAAAAATTTATTATGGAAAGAACTAAAACTAGTCTGGTTTTCTCATGTATGTGTTGACCTAGCCGGACTGTCGTATGGACGAATTCTACGACATGAAAAACACAGAAAGCTTCAAACTCTTCACGTAGTCACTCACGTGACTCCGAAGTAAAATAGTAAGATTAAACGAGCTTACCTGTTCGAACTTTGATCTTTATTTTATGAGGAGTAACGATGAGGGATTACGTGCCCTCCACTCCACACCCTCATAAAATGAATGATCATCTGGTAGTTCTAAATCTATAATGAGCCTTACTATCTTACTCCGGCTATTGTGTTCTGTGTTTTTCATGCCGCTGCTTTGAAGTATGCCGTTCCAGCGCCAGGCGGGCCTTCTTCACGTAATCCCTCATCGTTACTCCTCATAAAATAAAGATCAAACTTCGAACAGGTAAGTTCTCGTTTAATCTTACTATTATAAACTATCATTATTATTTTCAGTTTGAATGGAGTTACACATTGGATCAAAGGAGATATACACGTGAGAGACATTCAAGGGTCTTGAAATTCGTCTATTCGGAGTTCGGGTGTAAGGTCGGGTCTGTTAAACTGAACCATTGGCTCTATTATAGACCCCCATAGACAAAAGATGCAATATTTTAAAATGAATATGGGGAATGAAGGAATAACGTTTTGCAGCTGGAACGTTAAAGGTATTAATGAACCAATTAAGAGAGGTAAAGTATTAGCACATTTAAAAGCAATTAAAGCTGATGTGCTTTTCATTCAAGAAACTCATTTAAAAAAAGATGCCGGCATAGGCTGAAAGCTAAATGGATAGATAAAACGTATCATTCTTCTTTTACACACAAATCAAGAGGCGTAGCAATATTATTTCGTAAAGGCACTTTATTCAAACATACATCAACTATAACTGATAATGATGGCAGATACATTATTGTAATAGGAGAATTAAATGCACAAAAAATGATTTTTTGTCAATGTATATGGACCAAACTTTGATAGTCCACTGTTTTTTAAGAAAATATTTAACAACATCCCGGAAATAGCACAACATAACTTAATAATTGGAGGAGATTTAAATTGTACATTAGATTCCTATTTAGACAGATCCACAAGACAAAGGAAAACCAAATTCCATTCCAGTGACTTATTAAATGCATATATGGATACTAGTAATATTAAAGATGTTTGGAGAGTAGAAAATCTAACCGGACGAGAATATTCATTTTATTCACCTGTACATAAAACCTATTCAAGAATAGATTATTTTTTGGTTGACGCTAAACTTATCTCACTCACTTATAATTCAAAATACCATAATATTACAATCTCAGATCACGCACCTTTAACATTTATGATTAAAATAAATGGTAAAACGGAAAAACGGGGACAATGGAGATTTAATCCACAAATTTTAAAAAACAAAGCAACTCATGGATATATATTAGAACAGATCAAGATTTTCTTTGAAATAAATGATAAACCGGAAATATCTTCTTCCCTATTATGGGAAACTTTAAAAGCATATGCCCGTGGAATTATGATTTCTTCTCAAGCATTTTATAATAAAAAGAATCGGAGGGAACAACAGGAATTGGAAAAGGAGATTAAACAATTAGACACAGAGAATGCTGCTAATCCATCCATAACAATATTCCTCATATAACCTGAGACGATTATACAATATTATATATTCGAAAAGGGGTATTAATAAAGACCCAGTAATTATTTCGTTAGATGCGGAGAAAGCCTTTGACCAGGAGGAATGGTCTTACTTGTTTTTGGTTATGGAAACTTTTAAGTTGGGAGAGAAGTTTATTACTTGGGTTAAATTATTATACACTAATCCAACAGCCAGAATAATAACAAATCCAATGCTTTCAACTAAATTTAATCTATTTCGAGGCTGCAGACAAGATTGTCCTTTATCCCCGCTACTGTTTGCACTTGCAATAGAACCATTCGCTCAACGGGTGAGATTACATCCTGAAATATATGGGTATGACACCAGAGATACTGAAAATAAAATTTCTTTATATGTGGATGATGTATTACATTATAATACAAAGCCGGAAATTAGTATCCCAAATTTGCTAAAATTAATAACTGAATTTGGATTATTTTCAGGAAATAGTATTAATTGGAATAAAAGTGAACTCATGCCAATAATGGTAAATAACTTACATATACTACAACAATTTCCTTTTAAGATAGCAAACGAAAAAATCAAATATCTTGGAATTTATGTAACAAAAAGATTTGATTCTTTATTTAAATCCAATTTTCCACTTTTATTGAATAAATTAAATAAGAACATTTTATATTGGAAAACATTGCCTATCTCAATGCTAGGTAGAATTAATGCAATAAAAATGATTTTTCTCCCGCAATTACTATATCTTTTCCAATTAATTCTGATATATCTTCCTAAAATTTGTTTTTAAGAAGGTTGATTCTACAGTCACTAACTTTATCTGGGATTATAAGAGCCATAGAATAAATAAAAAACATTTATGTAAACCAAAAATAAATGGAGGTCTAGCACTACCAAACTTTGTTTTATTACTGGGCAGTTAATATCAAAAATAAGAATTTTTGGTTAGTAGAGACAGATAAACAACCAACCTTGTTAAAAATGGAAAAAGAAGATTGTTCGCCTTTTCAAATTAGTTTGATTTTATTCGCCAATATTAAAATAGGTAAGAAAACCTAAAGTGAAATCCCTCTTAATAGAAAGTGGAATACGTATCTGGAAACACATAAAGAAAATACTAAAATCGGAATGTATACTGCTGGCCCTTACCATTGTAAATAACATTACATTTAAACCCTCAATGATGGACAAAGGTTTTTTACAATGGAAAAACTATGGAATTAATAAGATGGGCGATCTCTACAGGGAAAATTCTTTCATTTCATTTCAAGAATTACAACAAATTTATGGATTACATTAAAAAGATTACTTTAGGTATTTACAAATTGGAGACTATGTAAAAGCAAACACACAGGAAATTAGAAATAGAAAGACAGAAATATTAGATGAATGTCTAAATAAACACCCAAACACAGAAAAAATGATATCATATATTTATAATATTTTATTGGAAAACGATGTCCCAATGACAGAAATATATAGGCAATCATGGGAAAACGAATTAGGTCAAATCATTAGACCTGAAGTATGGGATGAAAGTCTACAAACATATACACCACTGCTCGTTAAATGCTAGACACAACTTATACAATTTAAAATATTACATAGACTACATTATTCAAAATCCAAACAACATAGTATTTTTTCAAATGTATCTGCCATATGTGATAAATGTCAGCACTTAGAAGCTAACTTAACGCACTCATTTACAAATTGTGTAAAAATTCTAAATTTTGGACAGAAATATTTAAGATAATTTCGAATGTTGTTAATATGAATCTGATCCCTGACTCAAAAGTTAATAATATTGGGAATATTAGAAACAGATCAATTAATAACAAACGAATCAATATAATTTTTATTGATTACAGTTTAATAATTGGGAAAAAATTAATATTGAAAATTCTGGAAAGGTCCTACAACCCCCACAATCAAAATGTGGATTACAGGAATGTCGGAGACACTTCATCTGGAAAGATTAAGGCTTGTCCTATTGGACAAGTTGGATCTTTTCAGAGGAATATGGTCTCCATTTATTGAATATCTAAAGGGTCAAAATGGCTCGGTACGAGAGCCTGACTGAAGCCTGAATAATGGAATAGATGAAGAATCACGTATAACAAATCATGGATATATCTCCAATGATGGATAACTTTTTTAATACTCCATTCATTTCTTTATTTTTGATTTCCTACTTTTACTTTATTTTTCTCTCTTTTCTTACCTGCAAAAAAAATGTATAGAAATACATGACATAATTGTTAATATTAATAATATTATGAATGTATGTGAGAAGTATATTCTATTAATATGTACTTACGTCTAATAAAAATATTTAACAAAAAAAAAGAAATGGCTGCGTTGATGGACTGAATGCGTAGGGGAGGAGGAGGGGAATGGCAAGGAGCAGAGTGGGGGTTGAAGGGGGGTGGGGTGTCTAAGTGAACTGCCACCACACCAACCGTGAGTGACTGGACTGCCAGCCCACCAGCCATGAGTAAGTGAACTGCCAGCCCACCAGCTGTAAGTGACTGAAGTGCCAGCCCACCAGCCATGACTTAGTGAACTGCCAGCCCACCAGCCATGATCACTGAACTGCAAGTCCAAGAATCCATTCAGTCCACAATGTCCATATTAGCTCGCTGGAAACCAGTCCATTCAGCTCACAACACCCATACTAGTGCTCCAAAGATCCAAGCAAGGATAGACTTTCCTCCTTCATTGCTGTGATCTATAAAAAAAGATGAAAATATGTCTAAAATTGATTCTCCACCGACTCCCCCTTCTCTCTCACAGAGTCTGTCACCCGTTTCGGGCAGAATTTCTGTCAGTTTCTGAGCCGCCAGGCCTGATTTACTGGCCTGGCGGCTCAGAATTGTGGGGGAGGGAGGTGTGGGGAGGGGGGGGGTGTGGGGAAGGAGGAGGGGGGGGAGGGGCGTGTGTGTGGGGAGGGGTTGTGTGGGGAGGGGATTGTGTTGGGGAGGGAGGTGCGTGAGGGAGGGGATTGTGTTGGGGAGGGGGGTGCGTGGGGGAGGGGTTTATGTTGGGGAGGGGGTGCGTGGGGAGGGGTGGGGAGGGTTGTGGGGGAGGGGTGTGTGAGGGGGATGGTGGGGTGTGTGGGGAGGGGGGGCTGTGGGGGGTGTGGTGTGGGGAGGGGAGTTGTGTGGGGAGGGGGCTGTAGGGAGGTGGGTGGTTGGGGTTGTGTGGGGGAGGTGGGAGTGTGTGGGGGAGGGGACTGTGTGGGGGTGTGTGGGGGACGGGGGGCTGTGGGGGAGGTGGATGTGGGGAAAGGTGGGGTTGTGTGGGGAGGGGGGCTGTAGGGGTGTTGGTGGGGGGTTGTGGGGGAGGGGGTACTAGCTTAACAAAAAGCTTCTCAGCCCTTTCTCCCTCAGTCTTGAGTTACACATTAAGATGAAGTTACCTATGCTGTAAAGCTGATGTCCTCTGATGTACTTTAATACGACACACAGCAAGACCCCTGAAAATCAAAATACTTTGCTGCAGATTGAATTACTTCTGAAATGAGCATTGTTTCATCAAACAAGTGTAGATGCCACATTTTCACTTTGATTCCGTATTTAAAGTAGTGAAAATCTCTGTGATTCAAAGTGGATGTGTCTGGGCCACTTGGTCCTCAGTTTTGGGAAAGTCTCTGTGAAAATGCAGAGGCACCACAGGATCATGACAGTAAACCAGGATTATATCTGATGGTCAAAAAGTGAAAGAAAAACTAATTCTAAAAAATGAAATAAAAGTACAAACATCACAACGTTATTTGTTTTTCTTGAAAAACCCCGCATGACAAATTAAGGTATATCTTCATGGGTGTACTCCTGAAGGTTTAGTTTGTTGGCCAACAGTTTATGTGGTTGATGGTGACTAAGAAAGCAGAACAATATCAATAGAAAGATTAAGGGACAGAGAGGTGACCATTTGAATTCTATAAAATAAAATTAAGAGGTTATTTATTCCATGCTTCTATGTGGAAACCAACAGTTGGATATTCTGAAGGACATTTGGGATCTTAACCTGAAACTTCACCTGTTCCTTTTCTCCAGAGATGCTGTCTAACCCATTGAGTTACTCCCACTTGTTGTGTCTATATTTGGATATTACACAATAGAAATGGAGGAGTAGCTCATCAACATGACAAAGGAGGGATGCACATTAAGATGCTTGCATGAATATTCAATTCATTTTTACTTAACTCAATGACTGTAATACTAATTGAATATCTATCATTGGGGGAGGGGGTGTGGGGAGGGGGTGCGTGGGGGAGGGGATTGTGTTGGTGCGTGGGGGAGGGGGTGTGGGGTTGTGTGTGGGAGGTGGGGTGTGTGGGGGAGTGGGGGTGTGTGGGGGAGGGGGGTATAGATCAGTGTCACTCATGTTATGAGTCCACTAGTTACGCCCACTAGTTTAACAGAAAGCTTCTCAGCCCTTTCTCCCTCAGTCTTGAGTTACATATTAAGATGAAGTTACCTATGCTGTAACGCTAATAAAGTATTTGGATCTTAATCACTGTGCGTGACCTAAGTTATTCCAACAGCAGAAGCTCAAAATAGTGTACGGACTCACTCCTTTCTTAATTATATTGCTTTTATTTTAGTTTGTTGTATTCTCCGGTATATATTACTATGGCTTCTGCTCTCAGAAAACCAGAGATCCCGATGTTTGACAAAGACCTCGCAGAATGGTGGCGCATATATGAAGAAGATTTCTCAATTTACCTTGAAGCAGCTCACCCTACTGCTCACCCGGTTCGAGCGTCAATTCTTCTGAATCCAGCAGGCACAGAAGCTGCCTGACGTGCCAGAAGATTTCATTATGAACAGCTAGGTTTGACCCAGCTGGTGTCCAGATCGCTCCTGCTGAGTCTATCCGTGAGCCTGATTGCCTGCTACGCAAATTCCGACAGTGAAGTGAGTTATGCATTAACTAGGTCATGGAGAGGCATTTGTTCTTTTCCTGAAGCCAGCAACAGGGTGAACAGGTGGAGATGTATGTCAGTGCCTTGAAGCACATTGCCAGTCGATGCGATTTCAGGGATATATGTGATAGCCTAGTCCATGACTGTTTGGTCTGTGGGGTCCACAATGATAAATTACCCGACGAGTTACTGCGGGATGCTGAGCTTACTCTAGAGACTGCTGAAAACCGCTGTCGCATTGCTGAAATGGCTGACGCTCATACAAACGTTTTCAGGCACTCTGCTGGTCGTGAAATTAATGTTGCGGCATATCTTATCAAATGTCTCGCCATTCTATCGTGAGACTAATAGACAATTGTTTTAACTGTGGAGGTTCGTATGCTGCTGCTCGTGACCATTGCCCTGCATATGGAAAATTATGTTGATTTTGTAACAAAAGGAATCATTTCTTCAAATACTGCCGCTCGCGTAGCAACAGAGTTCAAACAAGACAATCTGTTAATTCACTTGGCCATGAGAACCTGCTCTCAGAATGCTCTCAACCAGCTCCCATGGATTGGCAGGCTGCTAGCGAAGGTTTTGACTTGGATGTGCATTCCCTGTCTGACTCAATACCCAAACAACTAGACCCCAAGGACGCTTTGCTCGTTATTGGCAAGAACATTTATCTGAAAGTTGACACAGGGGCCAGGTGTAATGTGATGTGTCCAGGTGTGTTGAAAAAGTTATGAAAAACAGAGACTGTCACTCCTACGGCTGCCTCCCTTCTCCCATTTGCAGGAGGTCCAGTGCACCCTAGTGGTCAAGTTAAGTTACGCTGCTGTCTTAACTCACGTGTCCACAACCTGAGTTTCTATGTTGTTTGTGAGAATGTGCTGTCTCTGCTGGGTGTCAACACTTGTCACGACCTGGGACTTGTCTCTTCCAGCCCTTCTGTTTGTCATCTGACTACAACCTGTGACTTTAGCTACCAAATCCTGACAAAATACAAAACTTTGTTTGACGACAAGCTGGACAGGTTGCCTGTTAAGTACATAATTACCATTAACCCTGAGATAATCCCAGTTGTCCGTCCAGCACACAAGATTCCCCATGTCTCTAGGCCTCTCTAGGTGTGATTGTTCCCATTGCTGACCCCTCGGATTGGGTCTCCACCATCGTTGTGGCAACAAAGAATAAAGACGAAATACGGATTTGAATCAACCCTAAGGACTTAAACACAGCCATTAAACAACGTCACTATCCCATGCGCACTGTGGACGAGATTGCAGCGCAGATGGCTGAGGCAGCTATATTCACTGTACTAGATTCCGAGAGTTAATTCTGGCAGATTTCGCTGGAACACAACTCCTCCAAGTTAACCACCTTCAGCACACCATTCGGGCGATACAGATTTCTTTGCATGCCTTTGGCATATGCTCTGCCAGTGAAATATTTCAACAAGCTATGGAGCAACTGTTTGCGAGTTACCCATGTTTCGTTGTAGTGGATGACATCCTCGTTGCTGGACGAACTGTCGAAGAACACGATGCTAATCTGACAAAGGTCCTGGATCGCGCCAAGGCCATTAACCTCAAGTTAAACCCTCAAAAATGTAAATTCAGGGTAAGTGAGGTGAAATACATAGACCATCTGTTCACTTAGGACGGCCTGAAAACTGATCCGGCTAAAACCAGTGCCATCAACGAGCCTCCAGCGCCCACAGACGTGCTCGGTCTGCAAACATTCCTTGGCTACTTGAGCAAATTTATTCCGGACTTCAGTGAAATATCATCCCCGTTGTACCAGCTTACACACAAAGTCACTGCTTGGACCTGGCACGAGCGACAGCAGAGGGCGTTCAACACACTTAACCCTGGTTAAGAGTGCCGATAGTAGGTCTAGTCTATCCCCTCTTAATTGTTCTTTGTATCGCCCACCAAAAATGCATAAGGACTATCACCCAATTTGCTGATCTAATGCCACTAGGATCGCCGCATTGAAGTCTGTCCGATTTTTCCCATTTTTTTTTCATTTTAGTTTGTCTAAACAGTTTTGTTTTGGGGATTCTTTGGCTTTTCTATGTGGGGGACGGGGGTAGGGTAAGGGGGAAACCGTTTCCCAGTCGCTTCCTGGCGGGGATGCGACTATTTCTCCAACTCCTCGTGGCCTATCACTAGATTGGAGCGGCCTTTCCTGCCGGAGACGGCGGACCAGACCAGAGCTTCAGCAGCGGCAGCGGCGGATTCACCGCGGAGCGGGCGATGCCTACCTGGATCGCCGTTTGGAGCTCCAGAGCGTTGGGCCCGCTGCTCCAACATCGCGGGGTGGTGGTTCGCGGAGCTCCCAGCGCGGGCAGCACTGACCGACATCACGGAGTCCTGGGACCCTTTGCCGAGGGCTGCCAGCGTTGCATCTCCGCCCAGCGCGGCCTGGGGACGTCGGGAGCTGCGGACTCCAGTGGGAAGCGGCCGATTTGGAGGTCCAAGCCGCTGAGGTTGGCCTCCCGTTCCGACGTCGGAGTGCCAACATCCCGGCGAGCGGGCCTGAGCGGGGGGCTACCCGTAGCGGCGACTGTGGAGGGCTCCGGAGGCCCCGAACATGGGATGAACATCAGAGGAAGATGACTGGTGTCTTCCCTCACAGAGGGAAACCTTTGATTCTGCTGTGTGGGGGTGTTTTATGTTGGACGTGTGTTGTGTTCTTTATTTTATTGTATGGTTGTATGGTGATGATATTTCACAGTGCCAACTGACACGTGACAAATAAATGTATCTTGTATCTTGTAATCTCTAGCCTTTTGTCCAAATTTGACCGAGTCTTGATTCTTGGTGATTTTAACATTCATGTCTGCTGTCCTACTAAGCCTCTGGTGAGTGAATTTATGCACCTCACAAGCTTGGCCATACACTGGACTTGGTGCTATCGTCCGGTTCTATATTGTAATATAGAAATTATTGATGCTTGTCTGTCAGATCATAGTGCAATTATATTTGATGCATCTCTGCCTTTCCCTCCCTCAAAATCTCATCTCCCTTTTCGCTACTCCCACTACCTTGATTGCCAGTAAGTTCTCATAGCTGCTCCCGACATCTCCACCATCGAGGCTTCTCCCCCCCATCCCAGCACTGGCGATCTCATTTTTTTAATTCAATACCACTTGCTCTTCCATCCTGGATTCTGTTGCTCCTCGTAAAATGAAAAAGCCTAAACCGAAAGGTTGACTTTCACTCAATGACACTCCAAGAGCCCTAAGAAGAGAGTGCAGAAAATCAGAACGGAAGTATAAATGTGATGCTTCAAATTTCCTTCAAATTTCTGAGGAACAATCTTCTCAAATACCAGGAAGCAATAAAGTCTGTGAGAAACACAATACTTTTCCGACTTTATTTCCAAAAACGCTCAAAATCCCAAGGTCCTATTTAGTACTATTACCTCTGTCACATGTCCTGCCCCCAGTACCAGCTTAACTGGTTCCCCTGCCAAATGCGAAGGAAATTCTCTTCCACCCGTGACCTAGCTGTCTCTTTGGTCTGTTCTTGTAAATTAGATTGCTTCCAACTCCACTATGAAACCTGCAACCTGCCCCCTCGACGTTGTTCCCACTGCCCTTCTGTAGGATGTCTTTGCAATAGTTGGTCCCAGTATCCTCTCTATCATCAAAGTTCTCTGGCCACTGGCACTGTTCCAACCTGCTTCAAGCACTTTGTGGTCCAGCCCCTCCTGAAAAAACCTAACCTAGACCCCACCTTGCTTAGCAACTACAGACCAATTTCCAAACTGGCCTTCCTCTCAAAAGTCCTTGAAAATGTAATTTTAGACCAACTAATGCCTTATCCACATTTCCAATCAGGTTTCAGGGCCCACCACTGCGCGGAGTCTGCCTTGTTGAAGGTACACAACGACCTCCTTCTCGCCTCCGACTCCGGCGACTATGCAATCCTGCTCCTTCCCGACCTCTGCGCAGCGTTAGATACAGTGGACCACACCATCCTAATTGACCGTCTCCGGTATGGGGTTGGTGTTGATGGCACTGCCTTGAGCTGGTTCATTTCCTACCTAGAAAATAGGAGTTTCTCTACTAACATAGGCAATTCTTTCTCTTCCCCAGCTAGACTTTTGTGCGGGGTTCGACAAGGCTCCATCCTATAGCAATGTTACAAAATTTTGAGATTTTAAAAATCAAGTCTGCAATTTATCCCATCAGATAAAGCATAAAAAGAAGTTTAATTTGACACCTAATTCACTTTCATATCTTCAGTATTAAAAAAGTTATGGCCATTTTCATACTTGGAAATTAGCATCTTGTTTCCCCATTGCCTTTCCATTGACAACACAAAAGCTGTGATCTAGGACAGTCAAAAGCCCTATAACTTTCTTAAAAATTAAGAGAACTCAATGAAATGTTCAGTTATTATAGATTGAAGCATTCTGAAACAAATATGAAACAATATTACTGTGATGACCTGAAATTAAAGCATATAATTAGTTAGTTATCTAATTGTAGCTAATTACAAAATTCAATTATAAGATCTAAACATCTATCAATTTCTTAAGAAATGATAAACATTTTTAAATTATCTAAGTGTCCAAATAACATTCACACAATATTACACAATATAACATGATTTTTTAATCTAATTTTCATGAATTTATAGGACCAAATGGAAGGAATTTAGTGTTTAATGCCTGTAAATTAATGGCCATTTAAATCAACTTGCGAGTGGGTTTTAGTGGAATGCGGTGGATTAGAACGTTGCGGTTTGCGCTGAAGTCGGCAGGGAAAATACAGCCGGTTCATACATTTTTTTTTGTCCCCTTCTCGCAACATGAAAATGTGATTAAATGCTTCCTAAAAACCAAGTTTTTATGTAATAATAAACTGTGTCGCTTCTTTTATTGCCTACGTTAGGTCCGTTCTGCTGTCAGCGTTCAGAGCTTTAGAAGATGATTTTTAAACTGCTCTAGTTAATAAATAATCTAGCGTAGTTTAAAAATAACTTCATGAATGAAATGTCGGAGCGATTTCTCTTTAGCGACGAAATTGCCCGACATGGATCGATTTGGACTGTCTAGGGAAAAGCGGGATTTTAAACCCGCCCCCCTCTGAAAGGCGCCAAAGTCACGCACACGGGAAGCGGCAGAACTGCAGCGCTGCTAAAGGTAGGTATTGTAACATACCTACATCCTAGGCTCCATTCTCTTCTCTCTGTATATGCTCCCCCTCGGCCAAGTCATTCAAAGGCATGACATTTCTTTCCACTGTTATGCAGATGATACACAGCTCTATCTCCCTCTGAAACACAACAACCGGTCTAATTTAAATGGCCTCATGCACTGCCTCGATGACTTAAAATGTTGGATGGCTCAGCACTTCCTCCAACTTAATGAGAGCAAGTCTGAGGTCATCCTACTCGGCCCCTCCGACTCCTTCAAAACGATAACAGGCAGCCTTGGAAGCCTAACCTCCTTAGTCAAACCGCACGTCAAAAACCTTGGCGTGATATTTGACTCCGCATTAAAGCTTGACAAACAAGTCAACTCTGTGGTAAAAGCTGGTTTCTTCCAGCTTTGTGCCATAGCTAAAATCAAATAATTCCTCAAATTCTTCTCCCACGTTGACTACTGCAACTCCCTGTACACTGGCATCAGCCAATCATCCCTGTCCCGCCTGCAATTGGTCCAAAACGCCGCAGCAAGACTTCTGACGGGTACCTGTAAAAAGGACCACATCACCCCGATCCTGGCCTCTCTCCACCTACTCCCAGTACGGTACAGAATCAACTTCAAGCTCCTCTTATATGTATACAAAGCACTTAACGGGCTAGCCCCCCCCCCCCCCCCCCCCCATATCAAAAATCCTCTAACCCACCATTCTACCTCCAGGTTCCTCAGGTCGGCCGACTTGGGGCTACTGACTATCCCACGGTTTTTGCGGCTGCAGCACCTAGACTGTGGAATAACATCCCGCTCCTCATCAGAACTGCCTCCACCATCGACTCCTTTAAGTCACGACTCAAAACCCATTTCTACTCCCTAGCATTTTTGAGCCCCTCTGAGTGGGCAATGTAACAGTTTATATATGTATTGTTAGGTCTGTCTACCGTTGTATGTATCAAATTAGTACCTGCACTGATGTAAAGCACTTTGGTCAACGTGAGTTGTTTTTAAATGTGCTATACAAATACATTTATTAATATTATTATTATTATTATTATTAAGCAGCAGATGTCTTGTGCTCCTACTCTCACTTATTTTGATCCTAAACGACCGGTCACACTGACTTGTGATGCTTCACAACACGGACTAGGCGCAGCATGTCTTCAAAATAATGGTACTGGCAGTAAGCCTGTTGCCTATGCCTCGCGCACTATGACTGACACAGAACAATGCTATGCTCAAATAGTGAAAGAGCTACTGGCGGTTGTTTTCGCCTGCAAGAAATTTAACGACTTTACCTTTGGACATAGGGTCACGATTGAAACCGACCACCAACCTCTGATCAGCATCTTTAACAAACCGATCCATGCCTCTCCAGCGCGCTTACAGCCGCTGCAACTTCAAAAATATGACGTTGTTCTGACCTACAAACGTGGTAAGGATATGCACCTGGCTGACACTCTCTAGCGTGCACCCCGAAAGACCTGTGAGGGTCCGTCCTCGCCGGATGATGACTTTATCGTAATGACTGTGTCCTTTACTCCCTCATCCTGTGTGGAGGATTGGTTGCCCCTGACTGCTGCTGACAGTACCTCACGGTCGCTCGACTCCATCATTAAGCGCGGCAGGCCAGACAAACACTACAACGTTCCGCTGCCAGTTCGGCCTTTCTTTGCCATCCATGATGAGCTAGTGCCGCAGGATGGCATTATTGTAAAAGGACACAAGGCTGTGGTCCCTGCTTCGCTGCACAGCAAGTATTTTAGCGCTGTCCATGCAGGGCACCCAGGCGCTGAAGCTGCCGTCCTACAGGCAAGAAACATGTTTTACTGGCCTGGCACTGCTGAATACATCACCGAGAATGTGGGATCCTGTGCAGTGTGTAACAGCTTGGCACCTCATCAACAAAAGCAATCACTTCTTTCACATCCGGCTCCTGCTCTTCTGTGGTCTACAGTGGCAACTGACATATTTGAATGACACGGCAAACAGTACCTGGTACTTGTCCATTCGTATTCTGGATGGTTTGACATTGATTTTCTTCGCAGCCCCACTTCTAGGGGTAGTTTCGAAGCTTGCTCGCCATTTTGCAGACCACGGAGCTCCGTGCATACTGTTATCTGATAACGGCAGTCAATTTACCAGCCAACCTCAAGGAGTTTGCTGCACGCTGGGGTTTTTGCCACATCACCAGCAGCCCTGAATATCCACAGTCGAATGGACTAGCTGAGCAAGCTGTCAAGAGTGCCTAACAGCTGCTCATGGAATGATTGTACAGATTGTACAGATTGTACAGAGCTAATTCCGATGTGTGCCTGGATCTGCTCAACTTACGCAACATCTCCCGCGACCCCATTTTGCGTTCACTTGCACAATGCTTATTGTCGAGGCAGACCCAAGCCAAGGTGCCTGTGGTGGATCAGGCTGGTGATTTCACCCATCGGAAGTCCAGCCCAGGTTACAAAAAAAGCGCGACATTCATAAACGGTGGTATGACAAGGCAAGTAGGCTGCTGCCACCATTAACCAATGGGCAGGTGGTACGTTTGCAGACTGACAAAGGCCATGACCGTATCGGTGTAATTTCTGGAACTGCTTCTGAGCCACGCTCATATCTGGTCAGTGCCGATGGCGGCACCAATAGGCGTAACAGACAACATATCCTGCCTGTGAATGAGCCGACTCCACCTCCATATTATCCAGACCATACAATTGTACTGCCGCCCGTGCCCAGCAGCATTGATCCGCCAACACCAGCACAACAACCCACTTCGGGAGCGGCTGCTTTACCAGTGGCGATGCCCCCTCTGCCTGCGCTGCAGTCCCCTGTTCCATCACCGGGAATGCTGGTTCAATCTCCGTCACCCGTGAAGCCACCGGCTCTGTCTCCGGTGGGGAAACACGGAGATGGTTTTTATCGCGCACATGCTGGTCGTGTTTGCAAGCCCACCATGAAGTACCCGGGCTATGTTTGACTTTCCTCCAGCTTATTATCAATTGCTATTCGTGGATTATTTAGTCAATGGTTTTGTACTGACATTTAATTCTTTAAGAGGGAGGATGTAGATCAGTGTCACTCATGTTATGAGTCATACTTTGTAGCTACGTCCACTGGTTTAACAGAAAGCTTCTCAGCCCTTTCTCCCTCAGTCTTGAGTTACATATTAAGGTGAGGTTACCTATGTTGTAACGCTAATAAAGTCTTTAGATCTTAATCACTGTGTGTGACCTAAGTTATTCCAACAGAAGAAGCTCGACAGTGGGTGGGGAGGTGGGTGTGGTGAACGTGGGGTGTGGGGGAGAGTGTGTGTGTGTGGGCGAGAGGGGGGGGGGGTGTGTGTGAGGAGGGGGTTGTGGGGGTAGGGAGGGTGTGGGATGGGGTGGGTGTGGTGGTGGGGTCAGCGGGCGATGGATAACAGGACAGCGGGCGTTGGAGCTTACTCCTGTGTCAGCGTGAGTAACCTCAATTGGTCTCTTGATCGTGCTGACACAGGAGTAAGCTCCACCGCCTGCTGCCCTGTTATCCATTGCCTGCTGCTCCGCTCTTGAGCTGGTCCCCTCACTGTCCGGTCTACATTGAAAGACACGGACCGGGCAGCGAATACCATGCAGTGTCACCTAGCGCAGCAAGTGATTCCATGTCCTGCTCCCAGCGGTAGTCGGCAGTTAAGGATTTGCGGGAAGCGGCTGATATGAGCGAGGCCGGCGAGTGGCTGGTGAGAGATGTTCAGACAGAGAGCACTGCCAGAGGTGAGCGGGCTGGCAGCGGTCCCGGCGGCCGCTCGCAGCCACCCGAGCTACTTCCCTCCCCGGCCACAATGCGGTGGCTCCGCAACCAGAGCGCCGTGGCACCAGTGAGTGAGTGAGTTACTGGCATGATCCCTGACCCCCTCCTTCTCAACGCTCCTGCCCTCCCCACAACTTTACCCTGGCCAGACTCCCTACACGCTGTGAAAGGAACTCCCCCCCAGCGGCGCTGTCCTTTTACAGCCGCTTCCCACTTTCCAGCCGCTTCCCATCAGCTGCCAGCAATGAGGGATAGACTTGGCTATCATCGTTCTTGGTGTTGCTGTACTGAGGGATAGCCAAGTCTATCTTTTTCAGCTAGCAACCTAACATTTGGCCTCAAAGACACAGGTAAATTTTCGTGTCATATTTTTGGGTAAAAAATAGTGTCTTCATTGCCGGGAAATACGGTATTTAAAAACATTTAGCTCAAAGAAATGTACTTACCACATTATTTGTACATGAACTCAATTCTTCTCTCGTTGTTTCTTAAAATACACTTAAGATAATGGCAATCCATGTTTGAAAAAACCTGCCAAGAAACTTGCGCTGCGCATGAGCAGTACTCAGTCCACGGTGCAAAGACAGAATTTCAGCTGCCTTCAGCTCCCCTTGTCATTGAAGGCTTGAAGCAGCGTCGACGGCACGTGAGCTGCACATACTGTCGCATGTTACAAGTACTGCGGATGAAAGGCACGGGAGAATTATGCCTACCTAAGAGATCGATCTATTAGGTAGGCATAATTCTCCCGTACCTTTACAATTTATATTTAATAATTACCATTTTATTATTTTAGTTGGGGCAGGCAGTGCCTACCTTGCCTACCCTGACGGCACATGCCTGACAGATAGATACATAGATAGATTAGACTAGAAAAAAAAATAGGTATAGATATAGATAGACGATAGATATATAGAAGATAGATATAGATAGATAGAAGATATATAGAAGATAGATATAGATAGATAGAAGATATATGGAAGATAGATATAGATAGATAGAAGATATATAGTAGATATAGATAGAAGATATATAGAAGATAGATATAGATAGATAGAAGATATATGGAAGATAGATATAGATAGAATATATATATATAAGATAGATATAGATAGAAGATAGATAGAAGATAGATATAGATAGATAGAAGAAGATACAGATAGAAGATAGAAGACGATGTAGATAGAAGATAGAAAATAGATATAGATAGATAGATAGATAGATAGATAGATAGATAGATAGATAGATAGATAGATAGATAGATAGATAGATAGATAGATAGATAGATAGATAGATAGATAGATATGGATAGATAGATAGATAGATAGATAGATAGATAGATAGATAGATAGATAGATAGATAGATAGATAGATAGATAGATAATAGATAGATAGATAGATAGATAGATAGATAGATAGATAGATAGATAGATAGATAGATAGATAGATAGATAGATAGATAGATAGATAGATAGATAGATAGATTCTGACATTTGTTGGATTCTGCATTTAATCTAACTTTGAGTCTATCGCTAACTTTTCCCTTCAACATGACCAAGTTAATAGTTATTGAAACAAGAACTGATACAGAAAAAACAAGCAGTATTTCACAAGAAGGCACAGCTGTTAGGCAAGAGGGGCAAAGTTTAAAGGAGATATGCAGGGCAAGATTTGTTTTACCCAGAGGTGTAGTGAATTCCTGGAATGCACGGCCAGGGTGGTGGTTGAAGCAGATACATGAGAGGCAATTAAAAGATTATTGGATAGGCACATGGATATGCAGGGAATGGAGGGACGTGGGTTATGAGCAAGTAGATAAGTGATGGTCTTGGCATCATGTTTGGGGGACATTGTGGGCCAAAGGGCTTGTTCTTGTGCTGTATTGTTCTATGTTCTATATATTTTTTAAGTTAGTAACTGAAGTGTAGCTGTTGGCCTGTATTTATGGCCTGCTATAGCTCTCAAATTAATCATTTCAAAGTCCATTACACAGATTAATCTGTAGCAATATTTTAATTAACTGAGGGAACAAATACAGGTATGTCTGTATTGATTTCTGTATTGGGAATAATGGGCGTGGGACTCAGGGAAGGAATGAATTAGGGGTGTTCTGAGTAAAAGGAGTGTTACTCATACATTTAACTTATTCACAAAAATGTTATGACTAATACATTGAAACAAAAGCCAAATATATTCCATAATGCAGCTTCATAGCTTTATATAAATGTTTTATGCAGAATTGCCATTAAATAAATCCAAGGAATTTCAATGGTATTTGTTCCACAAAGATTAAAAGATTGAGGAGTTTTTATTAAAATGTAATTGGTAAATGTATTGTAATTATTTGCAATGTTTAGTACCATCTAATGCATGGGCAGAGCAGAACAAGTAAACTCAGGGAGTTTATTGAACTTGGGCATGTGTTTCATGTCTTCACTCTATTGGGTAGAAAGAAACTGCAGATGCTGATTTACACCATAGACACAAAGTGCTGGAGCAACTGAGTGGGTCAGGCAGCATCTCCGGAGAGAAGGAATGGGTGGCGTTTCGGGTCGAGACCCTTCTTCACTCTATTGGCAGGGAAGGAGTTTGAAATGCATCATTCCTCACCAATCGGCTAAATTCAGCAGGATCCTGCACTCATTTGGTCATGAAACAATCCTTGCCGACTACGCTGCCTTTTTGTCGCATGTATGGAACAGTCCTTATTTCAGCCCTACTTGGTATCCATTCTCACCACTTTCTCCAGTACACCGACAACTGCACTCATACAGAACTCGAAAAGTTGATGACTTCTGCTACCAATTTCCATCCTGCTTTCAACTTCACATGGCCCATCTTTGACTTTCCCATTTTAGGATTTCTCCATCTCCATCTCAGGGGATAGATTAACCGCAAATATCTACCACAAGCTTCCCACATCTATCTCAATCAAACTACATTTCAGCTTCTCTCAAGTAAGCTCTCCATTCCTTTCTCCCAGTTCCTCCATCTTCTTTGTATTTGCTCTGACGATGTGACTTTCCATGCTTCTGTGATATCTTCTTTCTACTTGAACTAATGCTTCCCCAAGCAGATGGAACCTGAATTGTAAAATCAATTGCCACAGAAGGCTGTGGGAGTTGGAGATTGAATGATTCTTAGGGAGACTGATAGAGAGAAGCCCTATGATTGAATGACAGAGGGCCATGATTGAATGGTGGAGTAGACTTGAAGGGCCAAGTGGCCTAATTCTGCTCCTATAACTTATGAACCCTTGATCATATCTCATCTATTTTCCACACCTCTACTCGTCCCCATCTCCTCCTGGAAAGAGTATGGCCAGGGTTCCCTTGGCCCTCACTTTCCTCCCCACCAATCTCTAAATTCATCCTTTGCACTTTCTGCAAGATTCACCATGAAACAAGGTGACACCTTCCCCTCAATAACTTTTGACTCCTCCCATTTCCTCCAAACACAAGGCGTAGCTATGGGCACACACATGGGCCCCAGCTACGCTTGCCTCTTTGTCGGGTACGTCGAACAATCCTTGTTCTCGGCGTACCAGGGCCCCAACCCCGACCTCTACCTCCGTTACATCGACGACTGCTTTGGTGTCACCTCCTGCACCCACACACAACTGACTGACTTCATCCATTTCACCACCAACTTCCATTCAACACTCAAATACACTTGGACCATTTCCGACATTTCCCTACCATTCCTTGACCTGACCATCTCTATTGCAGGTGATACACTCCTGACCAACATCCACTACAAACCAACTGACTCCCACAGCTACCTGGACTACTCTTCCTCCCACCCTGCTTCCTGTAAGGACTCCATCCCCTACTCCCAATTCCTCCGTCTACGCCGCATCTGCTCCCAGGATGAGGTGTTCCACACCAGGTCATCACAAATGGCCTCATTCTTCAGAGAACGGGGATTTCCCTCCCCCACTATAGATGAGGCTCGCACCATACCCCGCAACACTGCCCTCTCTCCCCATTCCCCCACTCGCAACAAGGGCAGAGTCTCCCTGGTCCTCACCTTTCACCCCACCGACCGGCAAATACAACACGTAGTCCTCCGCCAGTTTCGCCACCTCCAACGTGACCCCTCCACCCGCCACATCTTCCCATCTCCCCCCTGTCTGCCTTCCGCAAAGACCGCTCCCTCCGCGACTCCCTTGTCAATTCTTCCCTTCCCTCCCGCTCTACCCCTTCCCCGGGCACTTTCCCTTGCAACCGCAAGAAATGCTACACTTGTCCTTTCACCTCCCCCTTCCACTCCTTTCAGGGACCCAAGCAGTCCTTCCAGGTCCGACAGAGGTTCACCTGCACCTCCTCCAACCTCATCTACTGATGACCTCTCCCTCAGCTCTCGGGCCCTGGCATTCCCTCTCTCTCTATCTCTCTCCCCCACCCTAGTCGCACTAGCTTCTCATTTTCACACCACAAACAGCTTACAATGGCTTGTTCCCTTTATCATCGATACTTTTTTGCATATCTTTCATTCATTGTTCTTTATCTCTCCACATCACCGTCTATATCTCTCGTTTCCCTGATCCCTGACCAGTCTGAAGAAGGGTCTCGACCTGAAACGTTGCCTATCTCCTTCGCTCCTTAGATGCTGCTGCACCCGCTGAGTTTCTCCAGCCTTTTGTGTACCCTCGATTCTCCAGCATCTGCAGTTCCTTCTTTATCACCTTGATACATGTTGTCCCCCTCTCTGGAGAACGTGGATAATCGGTGTTTTGGGTCAGGTTCCTTCTTGAGTGATTGTGTGTGTGTGTGTGTGTGTGTGTGTGTCTGTGGGGGGGGGGGGGGGGGGGAGAGAAACATGGCAGACGTTTGGAGACAGGACAAAGCCTGGCAAGTCATCGATGGATACAGATGAGTGGGTTTTTGATTGGCAGATGGTTGGACAAAGTTCACACTGTTGCATTACGAGCTATCCAAGCAGAATATGAGGTGCTGTTGCTCCAGTTTGCGTGTGACCACGTTGTGGTAAAGGGGGAGGCCCAGATCATTATAGGAAAGGGAAGGGTTCCACTCCAGGGAGAATCTGGAATGAGGTGGATGTTCTTACCAGATTAGGAATGAGTAATTTTAAACTGAGGTGTGTAGGAATTTCCCTCACAGAGGTTGGAGAACCTATGGGTTTCTCGATTCCAGGGGATAGTAAAGGCTAGATCAATAGTGGCATTTGAAGATAAGGGAAACATGTTTTCGAAGTTCAGGGAATTGAGTGCACCGAAGATGTCTGAGGTAGATTGACCATGATCATATTGAACAGGGCGGCACAGTGGCGCAGGGGCATTACGCGACACAGACCCGGGTTCGATCCTGACAACCGGTGCTGTCTGTGCGGAGATTGTGCGTTCTCCTTCTGACCGCGCGGGTTTCTGCGGGAGCTCCGGTTTTCCTCCCACAAACCAAAGACTTACAGGTTTGTAGGCCTCACTCTGGTAATGGAGGAGGCCCTGAACAGAAAGGTGGGGTTTGTTGGTTAAAAAGGGAAAGGTGGGGTTTGTTGGTTAATCGGCTTAGTAAAATTGTAAATGGCAACATTTTAAAAAGTGAGTGAAGGATGTGGTTTGTATACGAGGCGATCGCTGGGCGGTACGGACTTGCTGTTCGTCTAAAGACAGGTCTAAAGAAAACTTGTCTCCTCCTGCCCCTAATCTCTTGTTGTTGAATACTTTTATCCGTAAGTTGCCAAGCAATTCTTGACAGGTGGCCCCTGAGTCACCTGCATGTACTTTCCCCCCGTGCCACATGTACCTGCTTCGAACAGCCTTCCGCTTACATGCATCGATATCAGCGTCCAAGCCAAACACCCTGTTATCTTGTAGAGCATTTGATTAGGAGGCATTGTATGAATAGCCACGCTTGTTCGCATTTTATTAGCTTACGCCCCATTTTATTAGCTGGCTAGCCGAGATTACGGAAATGACTTGTTCATAAACTCTCCTCGGCTCCGGCGGCAGCTTTTGCCAGCAAGTAGGGCAATTGCAGCAGAACGGGTCCGCGTTGAGTCCAAATGGGGTTGATGGCATCCACAGAGTTGAAAACGAAACACTTTCGCATACTGCTGCTGGGTCTGGATGGAGCAGGCAAATCCACACTGTTATACAGACTAAAATTCAGTGATACCGACGTCCTCACTTCCTCCACCATAGGTTTCAACGTGGAAATGTTGCAGCGCGATAAAGGCGTCGCTCTCACAGTCTGGGACGTCGGAGGACAGCACAGGATGCGCCAACTCTGGCCGTTTTACTTCCAGGACACGGACGGGCTGTTGTTCGTGGTGGACAGTGCGGACCAGGGGCGCACGGAGGCCTCCAAAAGAGAGTTTGAACGGGCGCTGGGGCACGAGTGTCTGAAAGGCATCCCCGTGGTGGTGATGGCCAACAAACAGGATCTTCAAGGCGCGCTCTCCGCCGATGAAATCACCAAGCGCTTTCACCTGAAGAGATGGTGCTCGGATCGAGACTGGCATGTCCAGCCCTGCTGTGCCAGGACGGGCGAGGGATTAAGCGCTGCCCTCAACGTTTTAATTTCACTTGTCAAAAAGAAAATACCCTCCAAATACGAAGGCTTGCACGCTTCCATTCGAGAAGGCCGATGAATAAAAGCAGCCCACGATATGTGTAGGAAGGAACTGCCGGTGATAGACACAGAATGGTGGAGTAACTCAGCGGGACTGGCAGCATCTCTGGAGAGAAGGAATGGGTGACGTTTCAGATCGAGACCCTTTCGACCCGAAATAAGGGTCTCGACCCGAAACGTCACCCTTTCCTTCTCTCCAGAGATGCTGCCTGTCCCAATAAAAGCAGTCCGACGGTGCAAAGTTTACACGCCTCGTCAATAGGTACCGATGTACTGTCGCTCCGGAGCGAATCGGATTGTCACGGTGACCATGTGGCGCACAAAGTAATTAAGAAATGAAAATGAAACGTAGAAAATAGGTGCAGGAGGAGGCCATTCGGCCCTTCGAGCCAGCACCGCCATTCATTGTGATCATGGCTGATCGTCCCCTATCAATAACCCGTGCCTGCCTTCTCCCCATATCCCTTGACTCCACTAGCCCCTAGAGATCTATCTAACTCTCTCTTAAATCCATCCAGTGACTTGGCCTCCACTGCCCTCTGTGGCAGGGAATTCCATAAATTCACAATTCTCTGGGTGAAAACGTTTTTTTCTCACCTCAGTCTGAAATGACCTCCCCTTTATTCTAAGACTGTGGCCCCTGGTTCTGGACTCGCCCAACATTGGGAACATTTTTCCTGCATCTAACTCGTCCAGTCCTTTTATAATTTTCTTGTATCACTTGTGTTACTTTGTATAACTTGTATTATTTAAACAGAATTATGAGGCTGAATAATTAATATAGAAACATTGTAATAATAATGTTTTAAATGTCATTTTAAATGTCATGTCATTTTTGGACCCTGAACACTAAAAATCCATCCCTAAAATACAATCGCTTCCGAATTCAGTCCCTTTCTTTACGGCCCTCATCAGATCTGCTAATCGAATGTCCTGAAATTTCTATGTGACTGCGCGTTGAATTTTGTTTGTAACGTTCACTACATTAAGGGTGCTGCAAGTACAAGTTATCGTGTTAAGTACAGGTGCGTTCGATGTTGATTTTTAACTTCTGAGCATTGATAAATGTTGGTTTAACCATTTGAAGCTAATTCATTCTGAAACTGGAAATATATCATGATAGACACACACTTTTCACACAAAGGGTGGTGGGTGTATGGAACAAGCTGCCAGAGGAGGTAGTTGAGGCAGGGACTATCCCAGTGTTTAAGAAACAGTTAGACAGGTACATGGATAGGACAGGTTTGAAGGGATATTGGCCAAACGCGGGCAAGTGAGACTAGTGTAGCTGGGACATGTGGGCAAGTTGGGCCGAAGGGCCTGTTTCCACTCTGTATCACTCCATGACACAAAATACTGGAGTAACTCAGCGGGTCAGGCAGCATCTCTGGACTGAGAGCCACAAGAAAGGGAAATAAGAGATATTGATGGTGGTATAGAGATATATAGAACTAATGAATGAAAGATATGCAAAAAGTGACCATCATGAAGGTGGAGGTCCATTGTTGGCTGTAGGCCAGGTGATAACCAGTTATCATGCTTACTGTACTTTGATGGTACAGTTTTCAACCCACTGCACCACCCCATGTCCACAGATCTGAATGAGCAGTTAAAATCCATTTATTTAAATATTCTAAAATTTGATATGTCAACAACATTTCATATCTTAAGGCACTGCATAAATGCCAGTTGCATTTATCCCATCTTGCATTTATACAGTGCCTTAACATATTAAACGTTCTTAACAAAATTATTTTTTTCCAGAGTTGCTGCCTGACCTGCTGAGCTGCTCCAGCATTTTGTGTCTTTCTGTAATGTACCTGATGTTGTTTTCAGTGAAACACTCTCTTCGAGCATTATGGAGTAAAGTAGACATAACTGTCCTGATAACAACAGGGGTTCGTCACTCCTAGAAGCATAGGAAATAGGTGCAGGAGGAGCCAGCACCGCCATTCATTGTGATCATGGCTGATCGTCCCCTATCAATAACCCATGCCTGCCTTCTCCCCATATCCCTTGACTCCACTAGCCCCTAGAGCTCTATCTAACTCTCTCTTAAATCCATCCAGTGACTTGGCCTCCACTGCCCCCTGTGGCAGGGAATTCCATAAATTCACAACTCTCTGGCTGAAAAACTTTTTTCTCACCTCAGTCTTAAATGACCTCCCCTTTATTCCAAGACCGAGGCCCCTGGTTCTGGACTCGCCCAACATTGGGAACATATTTCCTGCATCTAGCTTGTCCAGTCCTTTTATAATTTTATATGTTTCTATAAGATTCCCCCTCATCCTTCTAAACTCCAGTGATTACAAGCCTAGTCTTTTCAATCTTTCCTCATATGACAGTCCCGCCATCCCAGGGATCAATCTCATGAACCTACGCTGCACTGCCTCAATCACAAGGATGTCCTTCCTCAAATTAGGAGACCAAAGCTGTACACAATATTCCAGATGTGGTCTCACCAGAGCCCTGTACAACTGCAGAAGAACCTCTGTGACAACTAGCCCTCTCCAATGCATGTCACTGGATCAGGTAATCCTGGTTAACTGAATCAGGCGGCATGGTGGTGCAGTGGTAGAGTTGCTGCCTTAGAGCGCCATGGATCCCGGTACAATCCTGACTACGGGTGCAGTCTGTATATACATTCTCCCTGTGACCACGTGGGTTTTGGCGCTTGGCGCTCCTGTTTCCTCACACTCTCCAAAGACGTACAGGTTTGTAGGTTGATTAGCTTTGGTTAAGATTATAAATTGCCCATAGTGTGTAGGATAGTGCTAGTGTAAGGTGCAGACCCGGTGGGCTGAAGGGCCTGATTCTGCGCTGTATCTCGAAAGTAAACATTCAGACGCTCAAGTTGGAGATGACACATTTGATTGAGAACCAGTGGATCCATTTGTGACTTTACTTCAACCTAGCAGATGCAATCAATATTTGATCTTGATGGCAAATAAAACTTATTTACATCAATGCAAAAAAAATGATGACCCAAGTTCAATCTCAGAGAAGAGTCTAACATGTTGTTATTCACATCTCGTCAATGTACGTTGGAACAGAAGAGCATGGGCGGTTCTATATATAGAATATGCCTGGTATCCTAATCTAATGATATACTGATAGGTACTGATGAAGGGACCCAACCCAAAACGTCAGCTATCCACTTTCTTCAGAGATGCTGCCTGACCCGCTGAGTTACACAAGCATTTTGTGTCTATTTTTGGCATAAACCAGTTCCATTTTTTATTACTGATATACTGTTGCTCTGGATTGAATTGGATTATCAGTTAACATGTGGTACACAAAGTAATTAACAAAGAAAATGAAACATTTTCTTGTATCGCTTTTGTCACTTTGTTTCACCTTTGTTACTTTGATTCGAACTGTCAGGCCGAACACAAGTTAATCTGGAAACACTATGGTAATAATGTTTTAAATGTACTCTGTTCTTGAATGTTAGAGGAACGTGGACATCAAGCACTAAAAATCCATTCCTAATATACAATTGTCTCCAATTTTCTCTTACCTTCCATCGTGCCCTTTATGAAATCGGCTTTTGGAATGTCCTAAACATCTTCTTATGTGGCTGCGAGATTAATTTTGTTAGGATCCTCTACGGTCCAATATGTACACATTGTTGTATTAAGTTCAGGTGTGTTAGATAATGAATTTTGACTGCTGAGCCATAAGACTCTTTCAGCTTTAGCAAAGCAATATCATATGTTTTGCGATCTAAATTACAATATCCTTTTTTTAATGCCCTTTTATCGCTTGTGTTGGTTTATTTGGTTAAGGACAGTGATGCCTAAGAATGGTTTGAGTCATCAACAGTTTCAAACAAGATTGTTGGCCGCCTTGATCAAGACTATTGTAGATTAGTTCTAGACTTTTCCAGCAGGGTAAATATCCACACTGGTCACTCAGACTCTGTCACGTTTCAATAAAATCACCTCTAACTTGTCTAAACGCCAGAGAAAAATCAGGTTCATTCAAAGCCAAAGATAGACACAAAATGCCACCATGCTGGTATATATTTATACACTTTAAAGAAACACTTTAGATCATTTAAAAAATAGGATCCAAACGAGATGCAGTGCCTCAGGATGGTCTCAGCAAGGAGCTGTACAGTTGCCTCAGATCTGTTTGGAAGAGATGCAATTATTTTGTCACTGAATAGACAATTTGGATTTCAAGCTCTTGGTTTCAGAGGATAGTGTCCATCTCCAATCCCACTTTTAGTTTAGTTTAGAATTATAGCGTGGAAACAGGCTATTGGCCGCATTGACCAGCGATCATCCCTTACACTGGCACTATCCTACACACTAGGGACAATTTACAATCTTTACCAAAGGCAATTAACCAACAATTGTTGCATCATGAGAAAAATTAAAATCACTTCTCACCTCTTGGACAACCACACTTGAAGAAGGTGTCATCAAATGGAAGAGCCCATGATCATGATTCGAGCCTTGAACAACAGCTATCACAACAACTTGAACAATAGACCTTGAACGTGAGTAACACCCATGCTATCAAATCAAGCTGGGTCAACTTAAAGTTAGGCTTAACTAATGTGGGGAAATGACTGTTGCATGCCCTGTTAAAACAGAAACATGGCTCACTCCTACTTCACCTGACTGTGCCATACAACCCAAGGACTTCTCACTTCAACGGATGGAACGCACGGCGTCTCCAGGCAAGGGATGGAGGGGATTGTTTCCTAATAAACACCCCAGTGGCACAGCTGGTAGAGCTGCTGCCTCACAGCGTCAGAGACCTGGGTTCAATCCTGACCTTGGGATCCCTGTGACCTCGTGGGTTTCCTCCAAGTGCTACGGTTTCCTCCCACATCCCAAAGACGTGTGGATTTGTAGGTTAATTGACCTGTAAATTGTTCCAAGTGTGTTGGGAGCGGTTGAGAAAATGGGATAACAGAGAACTCGTGTGACCATGTGATCGATAATTGGCATGGGCTCAGAGCCTATTTCAATCCTTTATCTCTGAACTAAACTAAATGTTATGGTGCTCGGATGTGGCAATCCTGGTGTGTTCCTGCTCCCCCACCGTAATATCTAACGGTGAAGAACCATCCATTCTATCTGGCGCAGGAATTCATGTCCACCATCCTGACAGCAGTCAACATCTGATGCTAAGCTTACACTGGATGAATTACACACTGCTACCAATAGCTTTGAAGCATAGTATCCCTAGGCCTTGTTCACAATAGTGCAAGTCCGATTGCTTTGAGTCGGTGAACTGGTCCATTTGCAAGGATTCTAAATGAATATGCCACTGCCATCACAGACTTCATTAGTAAGTGTGTAGAGGACTGCATGCCAATCAAGACAATGTAAGTGTTCCCCAACTAGAAGCCATGGATGAACCATGAGGTCCACTCCCAGATGGTCCCACTCCCAGATGAACCATGATGGTCCACTCCCATGAGGTCCACTCCCAGATGAGATTAGTATACAAACTTAAAGCATACGGTATTAGGGGTTCAGTATTGATGTGGATAGAGAACTGGCTGGCAAACAGGAAGCAAAGAGTAGGAGTAAACGGGTCCTTTTCACAATGGCAGGCAGTAACTAGTGGGTACCGCAGGGCTCAGTGCTGGGACCCCAGCTGTTTACAATATATATTAATGATCTGGATGAGGGAATTGAAGGCAATATCTCCAAGTTTGCGGATGACACTAAGCTGGGGGGCAGTGTTCGCTGTGAGGAGGATGCTAGGAGACTGCAAGGTGACTTGGATAGGCTGGGTGAGTGGGCAAATGTTTGGCAGATGCAGTTATAATGTGGATAAATGTGAGGTTATCCACTTTGGTGGCAAAAACAGGAAAGCAGACTATTATTTAAATGGTGGCCGATTGGGAAAAGGGGAGATGCAGCGAGACCTGGGTGTCATGGTACACCAGTCATTGAAAGTAGGCATGCAGGTGCAGCAGGCAGTGAAAAAAGCGAATGGTATGTTAGCTTTCATAGCAAAAGGATTTGAGTACAGGAGCAGGGAGGTTCTACTTCAGTTGTACAGGGTCTTGGTGAGACCACACCTGGAGTATTGCGTACAGTTTTGGTCTCCAAATCTGAGGAAGGACATTATTGCCATAGAGGGAGTGCAGAGAAGGTTCACCAGACTGATTCCTGGGATGTCAGGACTGTCCTTATGAAGAAAGACTGGATAGACTCGGTTTATACTCTCTGGAATTTAGGAGATTGAGAGGGGATCTTATAGAAACTTACAAAATTCTTAAGGGGTTGGACAGGCTAGATGCAGGAAGATTGTTCCCGATGTTGGGGAAGTCCAGGACAAGGGGTCACAGTGTAAATGAAAACTTTACAAGCTCTTAAGTGTACAACATCTTTTAATGATAGCACTGGGTATTACATACACCTTCAAGCACCGGCTACATTTTTCTACTGAGGGGAAGGCGTTATGATTGATGTTAACTGGGCGGGGTTAATGGGAGTGAGGTAACTATATTATTGGTTGCATATAAACCATCTACATCCTTCCCCTTAGAAATCAAAAAAACAGATTGTTGTCACGACAACCGAATTAAACAGCAGAATTAAACAAAGTCGCCGTAGCGAACAGGCGGCTTACTGATCCTGCCCGAGCGCGTACGGATGTCTCCCCCTCCCCCCGAAAGAGCAGAAGAAGCAGGAGGACGCAAGGCAGCCGGGGAACCAGGGAAGGGCATTGGGGTGGGAGAAACAGGAGGGAGAACCGCGATCGCAACAGGGGACCCGCGCAGAGGGGAACCAGGCGCCCGCGACGGGGACCGAGGCATGCAGGGAACACCAGCCGGGGCGGCAGCCGGCTGCTGATAGGAGAGTGGAGGGGCATAGGCCCAGGGGGCTGCGGCTGTGGCTCATTAACCGCAAGCAGGTGTTGTCGGCTTCTTCGGTAGATGGAACCCTCACAGTCGACCAGATACGAACGAGGTGAGTCGGCCACCCCAACCACGGTGGCCAGACGGTAGTGCCCACTGGCGGTCTGCAAACGAACAACCTGTCCGGGCAACAGAGGATCGAGTGGTCTGCACGACCGATCGTGGGAACGCCGCTGGCTGTCATGTTTCTCTTGAATTCGCCTCTGCACGGAGGCGGGCTCCAGCACCCGAGGTTTCAGCTGGCGCTGGGCAATCGGGACGGTGGATCTGGTAGTTCTGGACATCAGACGCTGAGCAGGGGACCCCATGGCCGGATCCCTGGAAACATTCCTGAGGTTCAGGAGATCCAAATACAAATCAGAATTGGATAGTCGCGCCTGTTCCATCAGAAGCTTGGCGCTGCGGACGGCCCGTTCTGCTAGGCCGTTGCTCTGTGGGTACTCCGGGCTGCTGGTGAAATGCACGAAGTTCCACTTGTCGGCAAAGCTTTTGAATTCTCGGCTTGTAAACTGCCTGCCGTTGTCAGTCTGCAGCCTGACCGGGGTCCCAAAAGTGGAGAAGTGTTTCCGCAGCTTGCGGATCACCATCTCCGACGTGAGGGATGTCAGCAAATCCACTTCGAACCAGTTGGAGTACGAGTCGACCAGGACAAGGTAGTGGTTACCACGCCACTCGAATATGTCGGCAGCCAGCGAGGACCAGGCCAAAGCAGGGGCGGGCTGTTGCAGCAGGGGCTGTCGCTGCTGGTGCGGCGCAAGACTGTTGCACGTGGAGCAGGCAGAAACTCTGTCTCGGATATATTTGGCCATTCCAGGCCAATAGAATTGGCACTGAGCGTGGGCAAGCGTTGCATCGACCCCAGGTGTCCGCTGTGGGCTGCACAAAAGTAAAAGTCAAACAGGGAGGACGGGACCACAACTTTATGTCCCTTGACGATAACGCCATCCTGGAGCACCAGTTCGTCGCGGACCAGGAAGAAAGGCTGTGCTTCAGATGGCGCGGCGGAGCGCTTTGTTGGCCACCCTGCTTTAATCACCGATGCAAGCTGCTGCAAGGCCGGATCGGCAGCGGTGTGCTCGGCCAAAACCTGTAGCTGCTTGGTGGGAATAAAGTTAACGCCCAGTACGAGCAAGTCCTCTGTTTCGTAGGGGTGGCGAGCGCAGGAGGTACGCGGGGCTCGCGACAGGGTGTCCGCAATGTGCATCTCGGTGCCCTTCTTGTAGATTATGTCAAAGTCGAAGCGCTGGAGCTGCAGCATCATACGCTGCAGCCTGGCAGGGGCAGCGTGAATCGGCTTGTTCAGGATTGTCACCAGTGGCTGGTGGTCGGTTTCGACCGTAAATCTGCTGCCGAACAGGAAGTCTCTGAACTTGGAGCAGGCGAACACCACCGCGAGCAGCTCTTTCTCGATCTGAGCGTACCGCTGCTCGGTGTCCGTCATGGTGCGGGAGGCATAGGAGACGGGATGCAGCGATCCATCGACAGACTGAAGGCAGGCCGCACCCAGACCGAACTTGGAAGCGTCACAGGTGACGGTGATGGGGCGACCCACGTCGAAGAACCGCAACGTCGGAGTGCTAATCAGTTTCGACTTGAGGCGGTCAAAAGCCTGCTGGTGATATGGGAGCCAGGCCCAGGCGATATCCTTTTTTTGTCAGCTGCCGCAGGGGAGCACTCAGCTCACTGAGGTTTGGTATAAACTTGCCAAGGTAGTTCACCATGCCCAAGAATCGTTGCAGACCTGGCACGTCGTGGGGGCTGCCATTTCGGAGATGGCAGCGGCCTTCAAGGGGTCGGGCTTTAGTCCGTTAGGGTGAAAACATGTCCAACATACGTGACCTCTGAGACACGAAACCGGCACTTCTTGGGATTCAGCTTCAGGTTCGCCTGTCGCGCGCGATCCAGGACGCGGCGGAGGTTCAGGTCGTGCTCGGCAAGGTCCTTCCCGTAAACCAGGATATCATCCACGATGATGGCACATGGCAGGTGCGCGAATAATTGCTCCATCGTCTGCTGGAACACCTCGCTAGCAGAATTGATGCCGAATGGCATTCGCAGGAACTTGAATCTGCCGAACGGTGTGGCGAAGGTCGTCAGGTCAGAAGACGCTTTGTCCAACGGGACCTGCCAAAACGAGTTCTTAGCGTCTAGGACCGAAAAGATGGTGGCTTGCCCGACCTTTGCCGCCACATCCTCAACAGACCGCATGGGGTAATGTGGTCGCCTGATGGCAAGGTTTAAGTCCTTCGGGTTGATACACACGCGTATCTCGTTCTTGTCTTTCTTAATCGTGGCAACCATGGTGGAGACCCAATCGGTGGGCTCGCTAACTGCTACTAGCACCCCCTTTTCGACCATCTCGTTGAGCATCGCCTCGACCTTGTCCTTCATGGCGTGAGACACCCTGTGAGGTGCGCGGACCACGGGTTGTATATTTGGGTCAATAGAAATATGGTATGACACTGGTAACTTCCCCAGGTCATCGTCGAACAGGTCCTGGTATTCAGCAACCGGGTCAAACGAAAGTTGCACTTTGTGGACCGTGCGGTCAAAGGAGACCAGGCCAAGATCCTGGCACGCACGGTTGCCCAACAGGGTTACACAGTCAGAGTTCAAAACATAGAAAACCAGGTTTCTTGTGGCCTTTTGCAGCACACAAGTTAAAGTGGCCCTCCCCGCAGGCCTTAGAATCTCTCCACCATAGGCGTGCAGGGTAGCATCGTCAACAATCAGAGGCTCATTACTCCTTATCTTGTTGAAAAGATTCATGGACAAAACATTGACTCTCGCGCCAGTATCTAATTTGGCAGAGAAGGTTACGCCATTGACAGTCACAGGTACGGAGGGATCATTGCGGTGGGCGGGTGTCTGTAGGAGGGTAAACACATGAGAGTCCTCGCAGAATTAATTGGCTCCGCACCATTGCACTCAACTAAATTGGGCTGTGAGTCGAAACAGAGATCAGATTGGGCCAGCATGTTTAGACTGGGACTGGAAGCTTGTGCCTGGCTCCCACGGAACGGAGTAAGCGACAGGAGGCTGAGAAATGGTTCAGCTTTTTACAAAAGTTACAGGTTTTACCAGAGGCGGGACACGTCGACAGTCTATGGTGCATGATGAAAATGTAGTTACAGTTCGGGCATCTTTTTCGGGCACATCGCCAGGTCCAGGGCGGGCACGCGGCAGAAAAACATTGTTTCCCACCCGAGGCTGTGGGCTCCTAAACCCAGCCAGGTTGACAGATTTATTGCCCAAATCCCGGTGGTCCTCTTGCAAAACAACGACCTCAGACAATCTGCAGGCATGCATAGCTTTGTCCAACGTTAGATCCGGATCCCTCAAAAGCTCACATCGCAGCTTCTGGTCACGCATGCCAGTTATTAAAATGTCTCTAGTGAGCTGGTCTGTCATGTCGCCAAAACGGCACCGCTGGGCGAGATAACGCAAATCAGCAATAAAACATTCAACAGGTTCATCAGGCAGCTGTCTCCTCATAAAGAACCGTGCCCTCTCTAGAATGCGGTTCGAGGGCAGGTCACAAAATCTCCCTGAACTTACGTAGCAGGCAAGCGGGTCGTCAGCAGACTCTGCAGGAGTAATCACCGCACCATCGACGCCCAGGACCGCTGGAGCGTAGGTGAAAGTTCTGGCTCTCTTCATGGCATCAGGTCCGACAAGGTTGAGGAGGAGGGAAGCTTTAAGGGAGTCAGGATCAGCGCGGTGTGCGACGTTGACAAAGTGTGTGAAATCAAATTCAAACGTGGCCCAGCGCTCAGAGATGTCAGCATCAAAGACAAGCTGCTCGGGCTTTCTGCAAGAGGACGCCATGGCCAAAGAGATCAAAGCACAAAAAACACAAATCAAAAAAAAAAAAATAAAAACCGATAAACAGGAGACGCAAGTATCTTCCAGCTTCGACACCATGTAAATGAAAACTTTACAAGCTCTTAAGTGTACAACATCTTTTAATGATAGCACTGGGTATTACATACACCTTCAAGCACCGGCTACATTTTTCTACTGAGGGGAAGGCGTTATGATTGATGTTAACTGGGCGGGGTTAATGGAGTGAGGTAACTATATTATTGGTTGCATATAAACCATCTACACACAGCTTAAGGATAAGGGGGAAATCCTTTAAGACCGAGATGAGAAAGACTTTTTTCACACAGAGATTGGTGAGTCTCTGGAACTCTCTGCCACAGAGGGTAGTTGAGGCCAGTTCATTGGCTATATTTAAGAGTGAGTTGGATGTGGCCCTTGTGGCTAAGGGGATCAGAGGGTATGGAGAGAAGGCAGGTACGGGATACTGAGTTGGATGATCAGCCATGATCATATTGAATGGCGGTGCAGGCTCGAAGGGCTGAATGGCCTACTCCTGCACCTAATTTCTATGTATCTATGGTCCAAGTTTGTGATGTTCAAGTCAAACCCTAAGATACCATGCTTTAATGACTACCATCCAGTGGCTCTGACATCCACCATCATTAGGCTGGTTATGGCACATATTAACTCTCAGAAAGTTAACCTCCCAGAAAGCTTTGGTCTACTGCAAATTGCCTGCCATCACAACAGGTCCACAGCAGACTATATCTCCCTGGCCTTACACTCATCTCCGAAACATCTGCACAACAAGAATACCCATGCCAGACAACTATTTATTGACTATATGTCCACATTATCCATAAACCCAACCCAACTCTTTTCTAAACTCCTGGACCTAGTGCTCAGCACTCCTTTCTTCACCTGGATCCTTCGCTTACTGATATAGGTATTCCTGATAACCTAGGTATGGAGACTGGACGTGCATACAATATTCCAGCAGCAGTCTCACCAGAGACCTATATAAATGGTTTCATATTCAAATCTTCTTGCGGTAAAGGCCAACGTACTTTGTGCCTAAGATAGACACAAAATGCTTTAGTACCCCTGCAGACCAGGCAGAAAATCTCCTGAGAAAAGGAGATATTTTGGGTCAGAACCCTTCTTCAGACTATTTGCCTTTCTTATTTCTTGCTGTTACCTGCATGCTACCTTTCAATAGTTCATGAACAAGGATGTACAAATCCAAACACATCTGATCACCAACAACTTTGACCAAATAAACTCTCCCCAATAAAAATATTTTATTTTTCTACTTTATTCAACCAGAATGAATAACCTACCATTTTCCCACATTGTTGTCATCTGCCATGTCCTTGTGTACCCTCGTAACATGCCTTCTTCCCACTGAAACCCCTCTACATCTTCTTCAAAGGGGATATTCGCAGCCAAAATGTTATCATCAACAAACTAACATATTGTGCTCCCTAAAAGAAATGTCCTCCAATGCATGTAGAAACAAGAAACTGTACATGCTGGTTCTTCATTCAGAAGGGTCCCGAAATCCTTGTCAAAAGGGTCCCGACCCAATACATCATCGATCCATCCAGAGATGCTGCCTGACCTGTTGAGTTCATCCAGCACTTTGGGTCCAGGTCCATAGCAACATGGGTAACTGACTCAGTTATATGGAGATGGGTTGGAAAGGACGCGAGACCTACAATGCGAGGTGATTTAGACATTATTGGGGAAAATAGGCACTTATGTTTGACATGATACAAGGCTGATCTGTTAGCTCCTTGGTGTCAGTATCAAGGGTTCTGCTGAGTGGCATCAAACTATTTTGATGGGAAGGATGTTTACACAACTTCAGTCTGTGGTCCATATATGACCTAAGCAGAAAGGATGAGCATCTGCAGGCAGGTCACCAGGAGCAATTAATGAGACAGCAAAGGAAGTAATCACTAGATCTTCTTCTTCTTCTTCTTCTTCTTCTTCCGTGTGGCGTGCACAGCCTAAAGTTGTAGGACAACTTGTTCTATTTTATCTTCCGTTTGTGCAAGTCGAGTTGATTGTATTAGTTGAAACAGGGCGGACCACGTGAAGGTTGCAATCTTCCACCCCATCACTAGATAACTAACAATTACATGTCAATACTACTGAAATCTGATAGTGCAAATAAATATGTGGCTCATGATATGATCCAGTGGAGATGGATTTGCCTTTCTGAGGCACAGGGACAGATTATCGGGGAGCTTGTATGAGTACAAACCAAATGGGTTGCTTTTCAACAGTGCCGGAGCCAACATTATTATGGGGAAGCTTCTCTTCTTCTTAAGCCCTTTGCTCCTCTGGGGAGCATAGGCCATTGACAAAAGTCCTCCACCTCACTCGGTTGTTGGCAGTTCTTTCGAGATCTCCCCAGTTGAGCCCACTCTCAGACATTTCTGTCTGGACACCTCCAGCTGTTCCTGGGGCGACCTCTTTTCCTTTTTCCTTGGGGGTTCCATTTCAGGGCTTGCCGGGTGATCTTTGTGGCAGGTTTCCTGAGGGTGCGTCCAATCCAACTCCATTTTCTCCTTCGAATTTGTAAGTCAATGGGCTCCTGTCTTGTTCTTTTCCACAGGTCCACATTGCTTACTTTGTCTCTCCACCAGATGTGAAGTATTCTCCTAATGGCCCTGTCCCATGGTACGAGTTCATTCCAAGAGCTCTCCCAAGTTTGCCCTGATTCGAACTCGGAGATTTACGGTAATGGCCGCTCGTCGATACTCGGGGCTCTCGTGGACATTTTTCAACATGTTGAAAAATCTTCACGAGTCTTCCCGAGCTTTCCTGCCATTAGTGAGTCTTCCCGAGTATCTGCCGTTAGCGTTACAAGCCGCTAAGAGACGTCCCCGAGCTCCGACGTACCCGCTACGTTCATTCTCCGTGCTTACGGGTTTGATTTTTTTTTAAACTCGGGAGAGCTCTTGGAATGAACTTGTACCATGGGACAGGGCCATAAGGCAGGTGTTAATGAATGTTTGCAGCCTGTTTGTAGTGTACTTTGTTGTTTTCCATGCCTCTAATCCGTACAGCATCACCTGTTTCACATTTGAGTTGAAGATGCGATTTTGGTGTTGATTGAGATGTGTTTTGAGCTCCAGATCTCCCTGAGCATGTTAAACACCATCCTAGCCTCGCTGTTACCAATTAGGTCTACATTAGCTTGACAACAGGAAATAAATCTGTCAAAAAATGTAGACGGCGAGAAAGAAAATTACATGCAGAAATGGTTTAGTGATCAAATCTAGAAGGTAGAGAAATGAGTTTGGAATGCAGAAGCAATAAAAGCCATGGAAAAAGAAAGAAAATATTTTTTGGCAGACATGTAAGCTAGTTTCTGAGAAGTGTAAATATAACATGGGAGTAATAGCAAGGGATTTCAGACACCCTAATATTAATTGAGAGAGTAAAGGGAATGGAAGGTTCAAGATTATTGAAATGATTTCCATAACCTTTTTAATCCGTATGTAGCAAGCCCAAGGTGGTAATGGATGTGGTTTTAGAGAATTAAACTGAAAAAGTGGAAAGAAAAGCAGTGGGAAAGCATTTTGGAAACACTGGAACTAATCTAGATAGATTTGGCATTGCTGTGTAGGAGGAAAAGATATACAAGCAAGAGAAAATTACAAATTGGGTTAAGACCAATTTCATAAGCTTGTGATGAGATGTTGTTTAGAGATGCAGCATGGAAACAGGCCCTTCGGCCCGAGTCCATACCAATCATCATTCACCCTCTCACACTAGTTCTATGTTACTTCATTTTCACATCCACTCCCTACAGACTAAGAGATTTCTCTGAGTGCTCTGTTTTCCTCCCACACTCCAAAGACGTACAGGTTTATAGGGTAGACACAAAATGCTGGAGTAACTCAGCAGGTCAGGCAGCATCTCTGGATAGGTGACGTTTCGGTCAGTCTGGTGAGTCTGAAGAAGAGTATCGACCAGAAATGTCACCTATCCATTTTCTGCAGAGGTGCTGCCTGACCCGCTGAGTTAGTCCAGCAAGATGCAGACACAAAATGCTGGAGTAACTCATCTGTGGAATCATCCAGAGTTGTGAATCCGTGGAATTCTCTGCCACAGATGGCAGTGGAGGCCAATTCACTGGATGTTTTCAAGCGAGAGTTAGATTTAGCTCTTAGGGCTAATGGAAACAAGGGATACAGGGAAAAAGCAGGAACGGGGTACTGATTTTGGATGATCAGCCATGATCATATTGCATGGTGGTGCTGGCTCGAAGGGCCGAATGGCCTACACCTGCACATATTTTCTACTTTTCTATGGGACTGGCCACATCTTTGGAGAGAAGGAATGGGTAACGTTTCGGGTCGAGACCTTTCTCAGACATTTGTGTATGTCCTCGGTATAAACCAACATCTGCAGTTCCTGCCTACACTTATTGTAGGTATGTTACAAAACTTACCTTTAGCGGCGCTGCAGTTCTGCCACTGCCCATGTGCGTGACTTTGGCGCCTTTGAGAGGGGGGCGGGTTTAAAATGCCGTTTACTCCAGACTATTCAAATCGATTAATCTCAGGGGGTTTAGTTGCTGAAGAGAAATCGCTCCGACATGGGTTTTATAGAGTTATTTTTAAACTATGCTGGATCATTTATTAGCAGGAGTGAATTAAAAATCATCTTCTAAAGCCGTGAACGCCGACAACGGGACGGATCTCACGTAGGGGACAAAACAAGGTGCAGAGTTTATTTTTACATAAAAACGTGCTTCTTAGGATGCCTTTAATCAAAATTTCATGTTGCGAAAAGGTGACTTAGAAAATATACGAACCAGCAGTATTTATCCTGCCGATTGGGGATTAAATTCACCGCAAACCGCAACGTTCCAAACGATCGTGTTCCACAAAAGTCCACTCGCAAGATGATTTAAATGGCAATTAATTTACGGGAATTAAACACTAAAATTACTTCCATTTGACCTATAAATTCATGACAATGAGATTTAAAAATCATGTTATGTTGTGAATTCTTGTGTGAATGTTATTTGGACCCTTAGGCTATTAAAATATGTTAACCTTTTCTAAATCTTAAGAAATGGATAGCTGTTTAGATCTAGTAATTGAATTTTGTAATTAGCTACAATTAGGTAACTAACTAATTATATGCTTTAATTAATACCCCTCCATCTGTTATTTGCACTTTATTAATTTATTAATTAATGTGTGTATTTAAGAATATAACTGTAGTCAATGCCTACTATGTTCTGTTGTGCTATGCAAAGAAAGAATTTTGTTGTCCTGTCAGGGACACATGACAATAAACTCTTTTGACTCTTTTGACTTTGACTTTGACTTTTTGACTAATTTCAGGTCATCCAAGTAAGATTGTTTCATATTTGTTTCAGAATGCTTCAATCTATACTAACTGAAAATGTCATTCAGTTCTCTTAATTTTTAAAAAAGGTATTGTCTTTTGACTGTCCTCGATCACAGCTTTTGAGTTAAGTCAACGGAAAAGCAATAGGGAACAAGATGCTAATTTCAGAGTTTGAAAATGGCCATAAGTTATTTAATACTGAAGGTATGAAAGTGAATTAGGTTTCAAATTAAACTTCTTTTTATGCTTTATCTAATGGGATAAATTGCAGACTTGATTTTTAAAATCTCAAAATTTTGTAACATTGCTACTTATTGTCACAGGTACAGTGAAATTCTTTGCTTTGCACTCCCAAGACCTACAGGTTTGTTGGTTAATTGGCTTCGGTAAAATTGTAAATTGTCGCGAGTGTGTGGAGGCTCGTGCTAGTGTACGGGGTGATCACTGGTCTGCACGGAGTCGGTGGGCCGAAGAGCCTGTTTCCACGCTGTATCTCTAAAGTCTGAAGATAAGACATTTATTTGCACTCCAGCAACAACTCACTCACGACATGGCGGCGGGACGGGCACGCAGTTGCTGGGCACCGAGATGATCTGAGCCGGGGTAGGGGTGGGTGTGGGGCTGGGAGGCCGAGCCGCAGCGCCCCCTCCCGGCCGGGATGACTAGTCGCACCCACTCCTCAGCGCCGCGAAAGGCACCGGGCGGGCGCTGAGCTGAGCAGGGGATGGGAGGCCGAGCCGCAGCGCCCCCTGCCGGCCGGGATGACTGGTCGCACCCACTCCACAGCGCCGCGAAAGGCACCGGGCGGGCGCTGAGCTGAACCGAGCCGAGCCGAGGCGAGGCGGGGTGGGGCTGGGAGGCCGAGCCGCAGCGCCCTCTCCCGGCAGGGATGACCTCACAGTCCCCGCCCCGCGACGTCACCGGGCGGGCGCGACCCAATCAGCGGCGGCCTTACTGCGGGTTGTCGTCTGTGGCGAGAGCGAGGCCGAGCGTTTTTTACCGGCATTTTGCCTCATTCCTCAGAAGGCGAAGTAGTGAGGAGAAGGGAGGGGAGGAGAGAAAGAGGCGGCGGCTGCCGGGGAGCCAGCGGTCGTCCCGGCCTTTTATTTAATCGTTAGCGATCGCGAGGAGCCGCGGTTAGTTTTCCCTCCCCTCCCCCCCGCCCTGTCCCTCGCAGGCGTTCGGCGATGGCGGACAACGACAAGCAGCGGTTGAAGAATTTCAAGAACAAAGGGCGGGATTTGGAGGTGAAGGAGGGTTTTTTTTTCCTTCTTATTGTTCCTTCTTGTGGTGTTTTTGTTGCGGGTGCCGCCGTGATATCCGTAACAATCCGTGAGTAATCCGAGAACCGGGGCCTGCTTGAGGCCTAAAGGAGCCGCCAGGCGTGAGTGAGCAAAGGCACGTTCGCAAGCCCGAAGATATGTCAAAAAAGTGTCCCCATTTGCTTCTTAGCCAACAAACCCTTGCTATCTCCATTACGTCACCATTTCACAGTAATCTGAAAGTTTTGACACATTTTTCCGAAGCTTTATTCAAATAACTCCTCTTCAGTACATGTTAATGGTCGGCAGGCACGGTGGATACTTTTTTAAAAAAAAATCTGCTGGTGAGTCATATTTGACACAAGTAACGCATTTTATAAATGCAAGCCAAATTGTGGAATGAACACCCCCAAGGCCAACTTAATTCCCACTCGGATGCTTAAACTATTTCAAGTATAAAATGGAACGAAGCAGAAGCTGGGGCGTGTAAATTCTCAGCTTGTGGAAAGTGAAACTGATTGTAAGGCAATCTAAGTAGATTTTATGAAAATGTGGAATATTCTGTATAAATGTGAGAATAGAAAGTACCTAAAATACTAATTGATAAACTTAAACGCTTTTAAGTACCTTCACAGAGTTAATCTATGTGCAAATAATGCAGTAGTACTTTGATCTGTGTTTTGAGATGAGATTCAAGTCTTAATCATGTTCTTGTTTGAACAACCAAGTCATGTTGACAATTGAAGAATGTATTCTGTAATGTGCTGTTTAGTTGGGACTTGTGTGCTGCCACATTCAACGTTCATGTATGTAGCTGCTTATTGAATCGGTTCCTTGCAAAAACGGGTATACCAGGAGCAATATCCTGGCAGTGTTAGGTGTTACAAGGATTCTGATTTTAGAATGGTTTCATCCTTTTCATTTTCCAATAGCACAATTAAGGCCAATTAATCTAATTGTCATTAAAGTTTTTAAGCTATGTACTCTTCGAATTTTCACTTTGAGTGGATGACATCTGATGTAAGTAAAATGTGAATAGTTGACATGTAAATTATAAACAATAACATTTTTTTACCTTGAATCTTTTTAAAAATCATTGTTAAGGACTAATAACCTGATACTTCAGTGTTGTTGAGCTAATGCAGAAAGCATTATATTCTGCAAAAGGAATTTTTTTTTTCGTTTTAACTGTTAAAAAATCTTATTTTTGATCACAATAGAAGCATTAGACTGTCTGAAAACTTAGGACTATAAGTTCTGAACTTTACACAGTAAAACATTTTGGTGGCATAGATTTTAGAGGGATGTGCTCTCAAACTTTACAACTCCTCTCATTGCAGATAGGAAAGTAGGTTTCTATTTCATTGCTACCAATGGACATGTAAAAGAGTTAAACTATTTTACAACAGTTCATGCCCTCCTATCATAAGAAATTGAGGGAAAATGCCAATCATTATTACACAGCATTTAGCTGTGGAACCTGCTACTGGAACCACAGGAAGAATGGACGATGATGATTAATGTTCCTTGAAACACAACTTGTATTTGCCTTAGTTTGTGAAATACTCGGTTGTTTCTCAAACTAAAGCAAACACAAGTTGTATTTGTTGAAATTATGATCCTCTGGTTGAGTGCAGTGTTTCAACTAGTGGGTCACCACAATAAAACAACTTGGAATAATAGTAGGGCACTTTTAACAGGGGAAAAACCCTCAAGGTGTATCATAGGATTGTAATTGGAGAAAAATGAATATAGTAAAAGAAAACAATCTTATGATAAGGCTAATGCCTTAAAGCCTAATCTCAAAGGTAGTTTTCAGGAGAAAAATGGTGGGTTATTATCAGAATTTTATATTGTATTTTATTACAGCCAGTAGAATATTAATAGGATGCTCTACTGAACTCTTAGTATGTGAGAAGATAAGATGTGGGACACTTAGTGGCTTTTTGGGCAGAGAAAGTTACAGAAGAAGGGAAAACATGTAATATAGATGAGAAATTGAAGCATTGGTGGTCAGAGATGAACAGGGAACATGGGTGACTGTTTATTGCGCACAGCTATACATTTCCTTGCACATTTGCCTTGTGAATCCGGGAAGCTCATTTCATATAGGCAATGAAATGGCAAAAGACTTGATAAACATTTTATTTAACTTTATACATGGTTGGATCATCTTGGATAATTCATTTTAAACTAATGGGTAGGTTTAGGTAACCAGTTTATCTGGGTCTAAAAGAAATTGTAATGAAAACTGAAAATTCTCAGCCGGTCGGGTAACAGAGTTGAAGTTTTAGTTTGACTCATCAGCACTGAAATATTAACTTTGTTTCTCTATCCACAAATGCTGACTGACCTGCTAGGTACTGTATTATGGCTGTTTGGGTTGCAGAAACATTGCCTAACAGTGTTCACAAATCACTATCCAAAAATTGGAGTTGTAGAATAAAATTTGCTCTCTCCAAATTTATGTTTAAAAGAGTAAATAAATTGACTTTTTTTATAACTTTAGTTTCTAGGCATGCATGCAGATGATGCGACTTTACGCGATTGAAAGTCGCGATATGTTTGATTTATTTTTAATAGGAACATATCCCCGCCCCAACCCAGGTATTGTGGGAATCACCTGAATTCCCAGCATTTGTAGGTTTTCTAAAATATAGTGCTTTGTTAACTTTTGCTGTCACCTGATTGTATTAAAGTTTACATTGTGCTGTGGTACATAAGTAATACAAATCTCAGATATGCAATGTTATCTTGATGTGGGAATGTAATCATTACATTAAATCAGTTTGTTTTACTATTACATTTGGAGACGATGGATGACTCCATGAGTAATTGTATCATCCAAATGTAGAGTTGATGATGAGGTGGCTGGCATTACAGACCTTCGTTAGCATTATGCATTGGTCCTTTGTGGATAATTCAATTTGAACTAATAGGCATTTTACTAGTGGAGGTAAACTAAAATAAAACTGGAGATACTCAGCAGATTGGGCAACATCTCTGTCCAAAGAATTAAATCCCTTTATTTGGAACTACAGAAAATAAACTTAAGCCAAAGATTTCCTTGAGAGGTCAGATGATTTGGCAGTTGAGTAGTCATCTTGTATATTTATTTAAGCAATAAGCATGTTTCTACTTAGAATATCCAATGTTTATAATAGTCATTAATGTTCGTTGCAAGTTGTGATTGGGAGGGACGAACGGCGACATATACTTGATTCTGCTTTTGGGTATGTTTAGAGTCCATCCCAATACAGTTGTCTAATTCATACCATATGTGTTTGAATGAAACTGCTGTTATATTATATATTTTTAATTCTGGGTTTCAGTAACTAAATTAGGTTCTTCAAAACAACATTTTAGTTAAACCTAGTCAAATACTTAACCCCATTAAGATGAAATAATCAATTCTGTAAACAAAGTATTGAGGTAATTGCCATGTTCTTGGGTGAGTTTTAATTAATGCTGAATTTAATTGTTGACAAACCTAACTGAAGAATGTGTACATGTGTCAAGATTCCATTGGTGTCTTAAGGTCAGTTATGATTTAAATAGCATCTTCTCAAAATTACTAACTGATCCTGCTGATTGGTATTCTTTCCCATCTTTCTAACTTCACTTTTAAGCGGAGGAAACATTGGAATGGGAGGAATATGCCACATTTTGAAAAATGTCAGTTGATCTAAATATTCCATATTTCAAGTTTTATAAACCTTTTCCAATTAGTCTTTTAACTAATGCACTGCACAATGGCTACAGTTTCTGATTGAGGTAGACAAAAGGGCCTTTAATGTTCAGTTAAATGTTGTTTAAAAATTAGTACTCTGGTCCCTAGGTTAAAAAGGATTTCATTCCGAAGAACTGGAAACTCAATTTTCCATAACGTTGAAAGGAAGAATTTTTCCCCAAGATCGAATTGAAAATCTTTGTCCTCCGTGGATTTTGGGGACTGGTTAACAAAGAGTATATAAAGAAGGTGTTGGCATTTTATATGGGTGATCTCTGCGTTGTTCTGGGTAAAGGTTCGCACTGTGCATGAGAACAGAGTCTGGGAGAATCTGAGTAATGTCGGGTCTTTTGTAGTCTGGGCACATCCCTTGTGTATTGTATTTGTGTTATGGGGCTAAATATGATGTTGTTGCTATTTCTAAGATGAAGTTAAAGTTACAGAAGGAGCCATGTTCAATTTTGTGAAAGTAATAAATATAGGAGTAATTAGTATTCTGGTATTCTGCCAATCGTTAGTCAATCCTAGGAGCATTATATGGTAGAGACAATGGGTCATATTATCTTGTTAACGAAGAAACTGCAGATGCTGGAGAATCGAGGGTTACACAAAATGCTGGAGAAACTCAGCGGGTGCAGCAGCATCTAAGGAGCGAAGGAGATAGACGATGTTTTGGGTCGAGACCCTTCTTCAGGTCATATTATCTTTCTACTCTTGGCTGGAAATATTTCTCTAATGTTAATGTAAACGAGGAAGGCAAGAAAAATAAAACCTTAAATTAGGCCATGGCTTTTCGTAATTGGCTGAAACAAAGAGTAGTTCCTTTAATGGATTATCGGTGCCTACCATGTCATGGGATGTAAATATGTGGTTGTGGACCATGCTTCCATTTAAGTACTATATGTTTATCTTTTGAATATTCAATGCTAAATCATCATGCTGATTTCTGTTTTGCATCCTGTGATGTGGTGGGATTCCTTGTAGCAATGTGGGCCACTGGAGGTGTGGGGAGGAAAGGAGGTGGAAGACAATACAAAGACGTGCATAGTTGAATGATGGATTTCATAACAGAAGCAAAGGAGGTTGCTAGAACTTGTGGGATGACGAAAGTTGTGCTTGAAAGATATTGGTGTTAGAACATGGGCTGGTATGAATATTGTTTAAACATTTCAATTCGGAGAAGTACCGGGTGGCTTGCCGTTGAACTACCAACTTGTGTTTAACAGAATTGCTGAGCTGAAGAATGGGCAGATAACATTGCAGTTCAAGCGGCAAAAAGGAGCCCAAGCATTAATTGGATTTGTTTTTCCAATTATTGCTGTCAATGGGAGAACTAAAATTGGTAAAGATAAATATATTGGCAAAGTTGGAATATTGTTAAATTAAAAATGATCTCGCCTGATATAATACCACATGTGGTAGGGGTAGTGTTAAGTAAGTTGGCATTGGAAATAGAAGTGGCTGAATATAAAGTGTTTTCTTAATCAATCATCATTCTGTACCTACAAATTGATTTAGTTCTATCACTTACAATTTTCTCGAATCATATACTTGCATTTGTGGAAACTCCTACTTAAAATATGACTGCACTTGTCATGCAGTGACATGTTAAGACAATTACGTAGAAAGCAATTACATAGAAAGATTTGTTTCCATATCTTTGGAATGAAAAGCTAACAGGGATGCTGATTTTAATACTTAGAAACATAAAAAATAGGTGCAGGAGGAGGCCGTTCGGCCCTTCGAGCCAGCACCACCATTCATTGTGATTGTGGCTGATAGTCCATAATCAGTAACCCGTGCCTGCCTTCACCCCATACCCCTTGATTCCGCTAGCCCCAAGAGCTCTATCTAACTCTCTTTTAAATTCATTCAGTGAATTGGCCCCCACTGCCTTCGGATGCTGAGAATTTCACAACTTCACAATACTGGAATGCTCTGTTATCTCTGGAATACATGGACTATTTTGAACACTACGTCTTCTATTAAACATAATGTATTGCCTCCTATGGTGGGTCTGCAGGTATCATGTCCTCAGAACCGGTGGAATCAAGTCATCCTGGCCCCTCAACAAGACTCCTTGGATAGCATATTCCAAACCCAAGACCTCTGTCTAGAAGGACAAGGACAGCAAAAACATGGGATCACCACTACATAGAAGTTGTCCTCCAAACTGCACACCATCATGACCTGGAAATACATTGCTGTTCGTTTGCTACCACTTAGTCAAAATCCTGGAATGCTCCCCCTAACAGCAATTGTGGATATATTCACACCTCGAGGACTTTGGCGGTTAAGGAAGGTGGCTCATCACAATCTTCTCAAGGGCTATCAGAGTTGGGTAATTAAAAGCTGGCTCTGCCTACAAAGCCCATATCCCTTGAAAACCTGTTCTTCAAAAAGGTGCTGGCAAAGAAGTTGCTTGATACAGATCTGTGTGAACAGACAAAGACTGTTTTACCAAACATTTACCCTCTATATGCTGGAGCTACCAGTTGCAGGACATTATGTATTTTGCAGCACCTACTGTTTGAGTAGTTTATAACCCAGTGGAATAAACAATGAATTCTATAATTTCAGGAAATCCTTTCTTATTACAGTCCACCATCTGCAGCACCTTCTTCAGTTATCACTTCCGGCTTTCATCTCCATTCTCCTCTTGACCATTTGACTCGACTGACAATCACCCCTCCATGTCTGGATCCACCAATCACTTACCAACTCTTATCCGAAGCTGTCCCTTCACCACCATCAACCAGCTATCTCCCACTCCTCCAGTCTTGAAGAAGGGTGCTGAACTAAAACTTTGTCCATCCGCTTCCTGCTTGACTCTCTGAGTTCCTCTAGCAGATTTGTTTAACGTATTGTAGTTTTGCGATATCCTTGCAATACTTATTCCCAGTGGAAGATGTTTTGACTCAATAAGCTATGTCATTACAAGCAAAATGCTTTATAGATTTATTTTGTTTGGTATTGATTTTGATAGGTCAGTATGAGTGTGAATTGATTGGTTTCATTGTGAGGTAAGTAATTCTCTAATTTGGAAGATGAGTATTAAACTTAATTAGAAAATCTTAGGACTTTTATGAATGTCTTGCATTTCTGGGATCTGCTTCCGATTTCAAGTAATTAATAGTTCAGCTCGGTCTTATGGACTTTGGAAACCCTCTGCCCTAGTGATCCCCATACCGCATCTAATAATTTAGACAGAGTGGGTTTGTTGATAACACCTTTAGCAGCAAACAGTCTTGTTTAAATTGTCCCGCACAGAGTATTTTTTGTTTTAGGGACCAAAACCTGGGGCATTCAGATATGCTTTAGTCAGGACTGCATGTGTGATTCATTTAACATACACCAATTAAATATCCATTAGTTTTATTGCTTTGTGGTTACAAATGGCTCTTCGCCATTCAGATTAATACTTGAACACTTATTTTCATTTAGTGATCTTAATGCTGTGTAAAAACATGATTAAAATAAGATTGCCATTTGTTTTGTAGATGATGAAATTAATTAATATTAAATGTTTTATTTCCCTTAGTCTATGAGAAGACAAAGAAATGAGGTGGTTGTAGAACTAAGAAAGGTAAGAATTCCTATTCAAACAGTTACAAAATACAAATAAATAACAGTTGAGTTTCTGTTGATTGTTTTCAAAGTCGTTATAAAAGTGGCAGCCATAAATTACATGAAGTCATCTTGAAGTGCTCATTTGGTCAAGTGCAAGATAACATAGAATATTAATATTACTTGCTGTTTTTCATTACTATGTTGATATTACATACAAATAATCTTAATTTTTATTTAACTTTAACATCGCAATTGAAGTCCCCAACTGAACAAAGTATTTCTATTCTTCCAGAATAAGAGGGATGAACATCTATTAAAGAGAAGAAATGTACCTCAAGAAGATGCTTGTGAAGACTCTGACCTTGATGGTGACATTAGAGTGGTAAATACATTCACTATTGTATAAATACAATAGCATTTGATGTTCTAATATTAATGCTGGTAATAATTTCTCCCAAACCTTTCTCTTTGGAAATATTTTTATTATTGCACACTTTGGGTAGGTTGATCAGTTTTAGAAGTAACTAGCCCAAGTGGGACCCGTTGGGCCCCGTCCCCCAGCACAATAATCCTGTAGAAGAATGAATGCACTTATTAGCACATTCAAAATAGAGAGGAGAATGAATGATTGTGCTCAGAATTATTTTTAATAGAATTTTTGTACTGTCAATGGAACAATATTCCTACCTAACACTCTACTGGCAATTGTATTTAATTTTATTTCAGAATATATGTAACAATATTTACAATAAAACTGTTTTAATTAGTAGCAAATGTTTCTTGGGAGTAATATCACGATTAAACAGCTTGACATTGGGGACATTTTTATAATTAGCATCAATATTGCTCATTTAATTTAAAGGCTTGCATTTAAATTTAATAATGCTAATGACAAACAAGGGTGTCATCGTCTAGTTTTGACAGTGAGGTCAATCTTCGCTCTTTGGTTCAGTTCTCCAAAACGTGTATATTATTCCATTTATTATGCCTTTGGGTGATGTACTAGTTTCGTCAGTACCCGTTGGTAAAGTTACACACTTGATTGTAAGCTGCTGGGTTATCAAAATTTATTTTGGGAGCACTTCAGCTACCAGCCTTTATTTCTTACTTTAATGCATCCTGCAGGCAGAATATTTCCATTTCATTCTGTACGCTTAAATAATGTAGAGCTTTTCTAATGTTATAATTGATTTGAATCTTTTTCCATATGCTTATTATATGGCAAATTAAATATTTGCTATATCAGTTTGTGAAGCAGTTTATTTCATATACTTGGTATCTTAACTGCAGTAACCTTTTAATGTGCTTAAAAACAAACATTTTTGTTTACTCTGCAGCAAAATACATCGCTGGAAGCAATTGTTCAGGTAAATAAGTTGGATTGTATTTTAAGTTCATTTTGTGATAACTAAGTCTGTACTAACTGTGATAATGTTGTCAAACAGAATGCTTCCAGTGACAACCAGGGGCTTCAGCTCAGTGCAGTACAAGCTGCTAGGTGAGAATTTCACTTTCTAAACTTAGAATATGATGGTTCAAAATGCAAATAACTTGCATACCTGGAAAAAGTGCGGGTTCATTTTTCATTTGAATTTCTTTACTATTTCTTACAAAGATTGTGTGGATTGGAGAATAGAATGCAAGTGCCAACGATTTATTACTTTATTTGCTTGGCAATCATTGAGCATATTTTTTTCCATGTAATAATTGGTAAGGGTATCACACACAAGTCTATTACTTAGCGATCATTCTACTTGTGAGGAGAAGCTAATCATCACTGGCGGTCAAGGTACCCTATTTAACTGTGAGCTGAGGTTTATGACCACATACTCTTCATCACAAATCTTTCACCTGGATAACATTTTTTGACATCGTCTCAGCTTGATTGCTCTTTAATTGACCTCATTCATTTTTGTGCTTTTTAAGACATGATAGTTGTTCTCCTGCGTAAATTGCAACTTTACACCCTCCATAAATATCTGCTAACCATGAACCAGCATGTAAAGTTCAACTTGGCCATCATCCTCTGTATTAGTTGATTAAACATGGCTCCTGGCTTATGATACTCTTGCAATTTTAACCTTTATTTTTATATATTTCTATCACTTCATCGCTTCCTATAACTTTCGAGCCTTACAATCATCAGAACTCGATACACCATCAATTTGATTTACGGGTGCAGCTATACAATCTGATACCTTTGTATCGGCTGTGATATTCATTTGTACAACTCCTCAACACCATTTTGCCTTGTTACTCATTTATTTAGTAAAGGTCTGACGATGTATTTTGTTTGATATTGCACTTGAATGTACAGTGGGATGTAATAACACACTGAAGGGGCTGCATTTAAAATGCAGTTAAAGTAAACACCATGTTTTTTCTTCCAACAGGAAGTTGTTATCAAGTGATCGCAATCCACCAATAGATGATTTAATAAACTCTGGTATTTTACCAATTCTTGTGCATTGTCTAGAACGAGATGACAAGTAAGTTTTCAATGTGACTACTTTTTTTAATTTAAATTAGAATTAAATGTTTTAAATATTTATGTCGTTTTTTTTTAAAAAAAAAGCAAAACTGCTTTTCTCCCAATGCCAGATTAAACCATTTTAAAAACAGTATGAAATGACTTGCGTTATTAGTAATTTGCAGTGTTTTCTTTAGTCCTTCATTGCAGTTTGAAGCGGCATGGGCTTTGACCAATATTGCTTCTGGCACCTCGGAACAAACACAGGCTGTGGTCAAATCAAGTGAGTGTTTCTGCTTTTTTTCCCCTAAACACTTTTTTTTTTTTTTTTACTGCTTAATTTTCCTTTTATAATTGCACTGTTGGGCATAAAATAAAATTTCAGTAATGTTTATTCTATAAGCCTACAGTTTAAATATTATATATTTAATTTATAATATTATGGACATTTTTATTTAATTTATAATATTATGGACATTTTTATTTTGCATGCAATTTGTGCTTGATGTGGTAGTCTTAAATACAGTGCCCTCCATAATGTTTGGGACAAAGACCCGTCGTTTATTTATTTGCCTCTGTACTTCATAATTTGAGATTTGTAACAGAAAATCACGTGGTTAAGGTGCACTTTGTCAGATTTTAATAAAGGCCATTTTTATGCATTCTGGTTTCACAATGTAAAAATTACAGTTGTGTTTATACATAACCAGCCGCCCCCCACCCCCATTTCAGGGCGCCATCATGTTTGGGACACAGTAATGTCATGTAAATGAAAGTAGTCATGTTTAGTATCTTGTTGCATATCCTTTGCATGCAATGCCCAAACATTATGGTGCCCTGAAATGGGGGGGGACTATGTATTTTCTATAATTTCTGTAAAGCTGTAATTTCTACATGGTGAAACCAATATGTATAAAAATGGCCTTAATTAAAATCTGACAATGTGCACTTTAACCACGTGATTTTTGTATTCTATTACAATTCTCAAATTGTGGGTCTTTGTCCCAAACATTATGGAAGGCACTGTATCATGTTCAAATATTTGAGGAAATGCAGAATTTCTTATACTTTGCTGAGAAAAGTAACTTTTTGAAAGATGAGCATGGTAAGCCCCATCAATTGATTTTAATTTGAGTTTGTCTTTAATTCTGAAATCTTTAATTCAAATATAGCTTAAAACAAACACAAAGGACACTAACATTCTCTGCACAAACATCTGGCTATCCTCTCATGTACGTACTGAAATGCACATTTTACTAAATCTTGATTCACTTTATTTTGCTTGTTAGATGCTGTTCCTCTGTTTTTAAGACTGCTACACTCTCCACATCAGAATGTGTGTGAACAAGCGGTTTGGGCTTTAGGAAACATCATAGGTATGTTTTGCTTTGAATTATTTATTTTGATTCTTGCAGAATTTTTCTTGAATTATTAGTAGATATTATAACTGATCGTGCAGTATTTCAGCTATAGATTAATTTTTTTCTGGCTGCGGTCCTTTCTGTGACACTTGTGGGTAGACAAAAGCTTTTTTTAAAAAAAACGATACCATGGCATTGTTTTAAAATGTTTACGTTTTAAATTTAAAATTTGCAGTATTATGTTGTGATCCACAGTTGTACCAGAAATAACTAGATTTGTGATGGGGTATTTTACTTTTAAGAAGCATGAATATGATGTGGATGCCATGTTTCAAGGGTGTATCTGGAATGGCTTGTGAATGTTTTATGTTTCATGTGCATCCATGGTATTTTGGTGCAATACAGGCGCCTCTCGTTTTATGTGTTCATTTAATACTACAGCTTGATTTACTTCCTGGTATTTTTGGAATAAGGTGCTCAAATTTACTTTTGACCTTGTGTTACAAATATGTTTCATTTACATGTTTTTTGAATTATGGGGTGCTTTTCAAGCATGTAACCACTGCATAAAATGCGAGGTGCCTGTACTCAGTGCTGCATTGTCAGAACTGTTGTACTCAACTGAAGTGTTAAATCGCTGCCATCCACATATTAAGATGAATGTGGGAGGTGGGATGTAAAACAGGTTTTAAAGTGTTAGCCAACATTTCATTATTCAATTAGCATTGAAGCTGATGAACTGCCTATTCATCTCCATTGTTCTATGTGCAAACAGGGTGCTATTTGCTATCAAATTCAACTGACTACACATCAACAAAAATGAAGATATAAATGTGTCTTTTCTCTGAAACATGCTGCTGCATTTTGTTATGAATTGAGCTTTGTCTAATAAAACTGAAATTAATCTATATTCCTTAATTATTGCAAACAGGGGATGGTCCTCAATGCAGAGATTATGTCATTAGCCTTGGAGTTGTGAAGCCCTTGCTTTCTTTCATTAGTCCATCTATCCCCATTACCTTTCTTCGAAATGTCACTTGGGTGATGGTCAATCTCTGCCGTCACAAGGATCCGCCCCCACCAATGGAAACAATTCAGGAGGTATGTTTAGCTTTGATTTTTCATGATTTAAAATGTATGTGCTGCATCTTTAGAAACATAAAATTGATACTAACTTTGAGTTCATTAAACTGTTTTCGTAGATTCTTCCAGCCTTGTGTGTGCTCATCCACCACACAGATGTTAATGTAAGTATTGTCCCAAATTCAAGAGCGTAGCTTGTACACATTTTTTGAAAATTTCTTCCACATCTTCACTCTTTGGTAATATCAAAAAAAAATCCCAGCACTTCGAAAGCGGATTGTGGCAGTGTTTTTTTTTCCCCCTCTCTACGTTTCTCCAATTGTGGTTGCTTTCTTTGTTCACCTTGAGCTGCTAGTCATTCTCTGCACCTTGAACTTTGGTATTCATTCTGCTTCCCACCCAAAAATGTCTTGAATTACTTTGTTTTGATATCTGTATTTTCTGTCGCTCGCTTTGTATTCCATTCGTTATTCTCCTAAGTAGAGACTCAAAGCATTATAGCAACGTTCATGTCCTTTATACACTGCTTCCTATTTCCTCCAGAAGTTTTTACAATCCAACCATTTTTGTTAGAGTTTAGACAAATTAAAGGATTGATTTCCTTTTCTCTTTCCCATGCCCACTTATTTCTCTAATATGTTGCTCTCCCATCTGTTATCTCTTTCACCTCCCATATCTCTTAAACTCTGCCAGCAACTATCCTCCCCTTGACTGCTGGTTTCATTGTTTGCCTTTTGTTTATAAGCTATTGTCGTTAACGTTTTTGTTAATGAACAAAACTCACAGAGATGGGAATTTACCTGCTGCTTGTAAAGAATGTTTTCGCGAAACTATAGGATTTTAATATAGTCTAATAGGGAAAAATAGGTGCAAAGTGTATCTGAAGCATTATGTTTGGTTATTTCATAATGCAGACAAACTGTATGAAAGGGATCAAGTTATTAATGTTATTCATGATTATATATTTCTGTTGTAATTGTTTCTGCTTTAAATATTTGATATGTTAAAGTGATGTAAGGAGATTTATAGGATGTAGTTTAGCACATTTTTATGTTCAATTATGAGATAAACAGAGGTTTTGGTTGAAGGTCTGATATTACTTGGATATTTCAATGTTTGTTGTTAACTTCAGATTTTAGTAGACACTGTTTGGGCCCTATCCTACCTAACAGATGCAGGAAATGAGCAGATTCAGATGGTTATTGACTCTGGAATTGTCCCTCATTTGGTGCCCCTTCTCAGCCATCAGGAAGTCAAAGTTCAGGTGAGAATTTATCCTCCAGATTTTATATTCAATCTTGAATTTTCAAATTTTTGCAATGTTATGTATCTAAACTTTAGATGTTATAATATATAAAATGAAATGGACAATTTAAATCTGGGACCATGTTCTAGCACATTTGTGTTTTGTCAGTGAGGGTTACACAAAAAGCTGGAGAAACTCAGCGGGTGCAGCAGCATCTAAGGAGCGAAGGAGATAGGTGACGTTTCGGGTCGAGACCCTTCTTCAGACTGGTCAGGGATCAGGGAAACGAGAGATATAGACAGTGATGTGGAGAGATAAAGAACAATGAATGAAAGATATGCAAAAAAGTATCGATGATAAAGGGAACAAGCCATTGTAAGCTGTTTGTGGTGTGAAAATGAGAGGCTAGTGCGACTAGGGTGGGGGAGGGAGATAGAGATAGAGGGAATGCCAGGGCCCGAGGGCTGAGGGAGAGGTGGGAAGGGGAGGAGACAGCAGGGGTTAACAGAATTGAGAAAATTCAATGTTCAAGCCCAAAGGACGCAGACTCCCCAAGCGGAATATGAGGTGCTGTTCCTCCAACTTGCGGTGTTGCTCACTCTGGCCATGGAGGCCATTTGTCAGTACTTGGAATTAGTACTTTAGTAGCTCCTGTCTAGGATGTTTTGAGTTATTTTCAAATCTAAATAAAATCCAGGTAGAATTGAGGGTTGTGCTGAAGATTGCAGGATTTTAAGTGTAACAACAGTTGCCCATTTTATTTAGTGCTTTCTGTGACTCAAATGTCTTATAGCACATAATACGTCACAGATTGGCATGAGGTTCTATGGATTATACCCAGTGGGTTCAAATTCTGTCCAATTTTATGGGTACAATTGCACCAGTAATAAAAAATGCAATATTCACTTCCCAGTAATAACATTTTTCATGCTTTAATTCATTTCACCTAAAGTTTAAATAATTACAATCATGGAATAAAGCCATGTGCCTTTAATTGTCTACTGGTTTCAGGTTGTGTACCGAGGCAGAATAAACCAATTGATTAAAAATAAAATGCTCAGTCAGTTAAATGGTTCATGGCAATTCTTGCTTTAGTCATGAATCAATTATGATCAGAGACCCTGTTTCATTGTACTGATTTGTGGGGAATGTCAATGTTTAGTTTAATATTAATGACTTTGTTGTAGACTTTGTATACAACTTCAGAACTGGCACATTGTACAAATTATCCTGGGGGGGGGGGGGGGTTTGCTAAGTAAACAGTATCTGTGTCATTTGAGCCTGACCTCAAATGTTGGTATGCTTGAAGTTCTCATCTTGTGTACCAGGATACATTAAGATGTGTCCATTTTTCTTGAATGCTTGAATAAAATTAACTTGTTTTTAAATTGTACTATTGATAAGATAACATTGCTAGTGAATTTGGACAGCTATTTGCTTTAATGGCTGGGTACTGTTTTTATGTAAATTTGTTTGTGGGCATCTAGAATTGCCAAGAGAAATGTTGAATTGTCCTCTGGTGTTAAAGAAAATTGCATTGTGACATTGTAGGCATTTTTGTGATTTAACAAATAACCAATATTTGTCTAGACTGCAGCTTTGCGAGCCGTGGGAAATATTGTAACTGGTACTGATGAGCAGACACAAGTAGTCCTGAACTGTGAAGCTCTTTCCCATTTCCCAGGATTGCTAACACATCCTAAAGAAAAAATCAATAAGGTATGGAAATTTAGAATTATTTTCTTCCTCTCACAGCCAAAGGTCTTATGAATTTTGTTCCAGTTTAAAGCATATTTGATAACAATTGAAGATTCTGTTGGAAATTATGAGATGCTAATTACTGGCACTGTTTGTTTGTCTTGGGGCTGGAATGTTTTTAATATGGGTATCTCTGTATTTAATATGGGATACAAATATTTTGATAGTTATGTAGAAAATTTATATTCTAATATATTATTGGATAAAATGCCTAGTGTAATATAACAAAGCATTAGAGGAAAAAAGTTGCGCGCGCGAGTCTGTTTTGAGGTTGGCTGGCACTATTGGTCTGATTTCATTTGTGAACATCAGTGCTGAAACTGAAGTGCATCACATTCTGTTAAAGAGGCTTTATGGTGTGATTGTGCTGATGATTAAGCCTCAATGTCCATTTGCCAGCTATGGTATGCCAGAATTGTTGATATGGTGACATTGTTTTGTCTGAACTGATTCAACATAGCTAGCATCAAAATTAAAAATATATTTTCTCATATGATCTTGAATATGGGTTAGGTTATATATTGGTAGTTTTGTAGGTACTCTGTGCAATAGCTTCAGTAATGATTCTGTTAGTATGCTTAAAATAAAAGATTGTCTCGACATTTCAAAATGAATGGAATTGCTAAATGTTATTTGGAAATAAATACTAAATGTGCTAATACTTGACTTTCCTTCTGCCAACCAATCAATACAGGAGGCAGTCTGGTTCTTATCGAACATCACAGCTGGGAACCAGCAGCAAGTACAAGCAGTGATAGATGCAAATCTTGTGCCTATGATTATACACCTCTTGGATAAGGTGAGAGGATGCACTTGATTTTTAAATTCCGCTTATTTAGTGTCTTTAATGTTAAGATTTTTCAAACTGCTTTATAAGTGTAATTTTGTAGAAGAATCTGTTCAATTTGGTGTACAAATAATTTTAGATTTGCTTCCATTTTAAAACCAATGAATCTGATATGTAATTGCCATAGAGTACAATATTACAAACGCAATAATAGCTTATTTAAAAACAATTCTATGAATAATAGTCCTAGATGCATTGGATTATAAAATAATTCCATGGTTTCTGGAAAGTTGTCAGTTGAGCTTCATTACTCCAGAGTGGATTCAATTCAAGCCTTTCTGTTCTTCCTTAGGGTGACTTTGGTACTCAGAAAGAAGCTGCTTGGGCAATAAGTAATCTAACTATCAGTGGCAGGAAAGAGCAGGTGGGTAAAACTACTAGAGTTCAAATAAACCGTGCTTGTTAAACCAAAATAAGTTAATTATTTTTAAAGTCTTGTGTTGTCGAGAAGTCTTAGTTTGCAATTTTATCGTAATTTGTAAATGTTTTATTATTACTGCTTTGCAAAAGATGCATGATGTGAAACTAACTGTTATTTTTCATTAGGTTGCGTACCTGATCCAACAAAAAGTAGTTCCTCCATTCTGTAACCTGTTAACAGTGAAAGACTCGCAGGTGGTACAAGTGGTATTGGATGGGTTAAGTAATATCCTCAAGATGGCAGATGATGAGGCAGAAACAATAGCTAGTCTGATTGAAGAATGCGGTGGTAAGACTGACATAATCCTCTAATCAAGTCTGCTATGCAAGCATAAATAAATCCAGATTTTCCAGATGGAGCTATTTCCGTCAATCATGTTCTGTGTTAGTGGATGAGAAACAATTGAGGGAGAGGGGTATTTCTGTGTTGATTAAAAAACAAATTAGCAACTGATAGACTGGTTTGTGTCTGGATAAAACTAAACAGAATATATGGACTGTATTAATCTTTGATAGGTTCATCTTGAATCAAATTCCACATTGTTCGTTAACCTCTGTTAAATCATTGCTTCAAGTTCTAACTGTAACTTTTATACCCTGTTTTACATCATTTGGTCACAGAAAGCAAGTAGTGGTGGTTCTTGTGGCCACATGTGAATGATCCTAACTAGTTGAGATAATTTTGAATGGTGAAAGCCTCGCAGTGGATACGTGCTTAAATCATATTTAATCAATGCCTTAAAAATGGCTTTATGTTAAACAGCAATGGAACACTAAAACTCATTACTAATAATGCAAAGAGAATCTTGTGTGGAAATACTATGCATGACATTGGGAATATGCCTTATTATTTAGGATTAAAATAGCTTGATGAAGCTAAATTATTTGCTTCCAGCTGGTGTCTGTAATAAAATAGCCTTGCTGAAGTAGTTGGGCCCAGCAGTAACACCATGTTGCATATTGCCTTTAATTTTGCCCATTGTTATCTTGCCTCTGGTGCTCAGATTCCTGAATATAATCCCGGCTTGCATTGTTGACAGAAATCTGATTATAAAATGGAAGGAAGGTATGGGGAAATTCAACAGCAAGGTCCACCTAACCATTTGCAAACTAGAGAGCGAAGCATCTATGGATGGTAACATTATTAGTTATGGACAGCAACCAGCATGATGTTGAGGAAAGATTATTTTGAGTGTTGGTCTTTGGGCATGAAAGCTCTGCATGTTTATTTGGTTTATTTGTTAATAATAGACATATGGTGAGGTTCAGAGTAGTGGAAATATGTTAATTAACTGGGAAATGAAGTACTGGGATACTGGAATAAATTGATATATGCCTTATCATGTAATGGATCATCCATGGGTTTACGAAATTGGCACTTAAAAGCATTTTCACTTGTAAAGATCCAAATTATTTTTGGTCACGTGCCAGTGAATTTATCAAAAAGGTTGAACAAATAAGATAAATTTTGATAATCTATTGTGATGATATTGGCTATGGAATAAACATCTGGGAGAGCAGAAACACTTTAAAAAAAATAAAAGCCACTCTATATTTTGTACAATTTTAAAAGAGCCATGAGGGTTTAGGATTATGCATCTTCCAAAGGTCAGGAGCTCTAACAAGGCAGTATTGAAGTTTCAATTGCGATTGTGCTTGAGACTGTAGAAAGGCTGGAAACGTGCATTTTGCTAACCCATTGAAAGCCTTGGAATTTGAAAAAAACGTTTTTTTGCAGTGTAGACACCAGAATGCTTTTCAGGTAGAAGTTGTTTGTTGCATTTAATTCATTTTTTTGGCTTCATAAGATTGGCATATAAGTTATAAGTTATAAAACAGGTGGGGTTTGCATGATATTTCTGGATATTGGTGTGTAGCCTGTAATTTGTTTGTCATATGCTGCATGACTACTCCCAAAATTCAAATCTTGTAGCTGTTGCTATCCTTGGAGGTAATCATAAAATTGCCCCCTTTAATAACAGTAACTGTTGAAAATGACAAATGTACAACTATCTTATTTTCTCTTCAGGTTTAGAAAAGATTGAACAGTTACAACACCATGAAAATGAGGACATCTATAAATTGGCATATGAGATCATTGATCAGTATTTCTCAACAGATGATGTAAGTTGATGGAACACCACGTATTGAACGAGTCATCTAGTCCACGGATAGTTTCCTATATTAAATGTTGTATATTGCTCTCTATTAGTATTTATAATTTTGACATGTTGGGTGTTTTGTCATGATTTACTATATGCAAGCATCTTTACTTGAAATGCATCAATGCATCTTTTTGATGTCATAATCTGTCTTTCTGACTAATATGTAAAAATGAGACATTGGGGGAAAATGTACCTGCGGTTGGAAGGTGAATGTCAACAAGATGGTTCATTTGATTTTAAAGTTGAAATGTACTAGGAAGATTGAAAATGTAGAATTCAATGTTGAGTTGTAGGATACCTAATCAAAAAATAAGCTGCTATTGCTTGTTGGTGTTGGGATTTTTTAATAAGAATATACATTGCTGAAGACAGTGAGGCTAGAATGAGATGGAGGGAGAAATAAAGTGATGGAAAACAGGAAGCTCTGGTTTAGGATTACTCTTCCAAACTGAAGGGAGGTGTCATAAGTTCATAAGTGATAGAAGAATTAGGCCATTTGGCCCATCAAGTCTACTCTGCCATTCAATCGTGGCTGATCTGTCGTTCCCTCTCAACCCCATTATTCTGTTTTCTCCCCATAACACGTAATAATCAAAAATCTATCTCTGCCTTAAAAATATCCATTGACTTGACCTCCACAGCCTTGTGACAATGAATTCCACAAATTCACTAACAAAATTCCTCCTCATCTCCTTCCTAAAGGAACGTCCTTTAATTCTGAGGCTATGACGTCGGATCTTCGACTCTCCCACTAGTGGAAACATCCTCTCCGCATCCACTCCAAGCCCTTCACTATTTGCAATGTTGTCTTTAGTATCCTAAATTGAAACATTTTGAAAATATTAATGCCTGTGCTAAACATTTTTATGTGGGCAAGGATATGTTGTATCCTGAATGTGATATTTCCAAATTTTCATGGAAGTTGGGGACCACGCAAACTAGAGCATCATCTGCACCATGCTTGGTCCCTTTTCTCATTGATTGAGCCCATTGAACAAAATGCATTTCACTCTATGCTGCCGAACTTTTGCCCTATTGATACATCTCCCAAATTTCAGGTAGTCCACAGTAGTACGAACAAAAAGGTACCACTTCCCAATCTGATTAACTTCAGGATTATTCTCTTTTGGAACATTCATCCCAATCATTTATAGCATTAGTCAAGTGATAAATCTTTGCAGCCTTTATAACATGTGCTGTGTTTCAAAGTAATATCCGACTCAATTGTGTATACTTGTTGAATATTCTTTGCAACTGAGAGGAGCTCTGCATTAATGGGCATGGTAATCGGTCTGTAGATCCAATAGATGGCAATGTGTAATGTAGATGAGATTAGGCTTCTGTTTGAGGAAAATTATTTTAAAACTCTTATTTTAAAAATCATAACCCTCAAATTGAAAATATTTAAACAAATGTCTATTTCATGCTGGGGTTACACAAAAAGCTGGAGAAACTCAGCGGGTGCAGCAGCATCTAAGGAGCGAAGGAGATAGGCGACGTTTCGGGTCGAGACCCTTCTTCAGACTGGTCAAGGATCAGGGAAACGTGAGATTATAGACGGTGATGTGGAGAGATAAAGAACAATGAATAAGATATGCAAAAAAGTATCGATGATAAAGGGAACAAGCCATTGTAAGCTGTTTGTGGTGTGAAAATGAGAAGCTAGTGCGACTAGGGTGGGGGAGGGAGATAGAGATAGAGGGAATGCCAGGGCCCCGAGGGCTGAGGGAGAGGTGGGAAGGGGAGGAGACAGCAAGGGTTAACAGAATTGAGAAAATTCAATGTTCAAGCCCAAAGGATGCAGACTCCCCAAGCGGAATATGAGGTGCTGTTCCTCCAACTTGCGGTGTTGCTCACTCTGGCCGTAGAAGAGGCCCAGGACCGAGAGGTCGGATACGGAATGGGAGGGGGGAGTTGAAGTGCTGAGCCACCGGGAGGTCGGGTTGGTTTTTGCGGACCGAGCGGAGGTGTTCGGCGAAACTATTGCCAAGCCTCCACTTGGTCTCACCGATATAGATCATCTGGCATCTGGAGCAGCGGATGCAGTAGATGAGGTTGGAGGAGGTGCAGGTGAACCTCTGTCAGACCTGGAAGGACTGTTTGGGTCCCTGAAAGGAGTGGAGGGGGGAGATGAAGGGTCAAGTGTTGCATTTCTTGCGGTTGCAAGGGAAAGTGCCCAGGGATGGGGTAGAGCGGGATGGGAGGGAAGAATTGACAAGGGAGTTGCGGAGGGAGCGGTCTTTGCGGAAGGCAGACGGGGGGGAGATGGGAAGATGTGGCGGGTGGAGGGGTCACGTTGGAGGTGGCGAAACTGGCGGAGGACTATGTGTTGTATTTGCCGGCTGGTGGGGTGAAAGGCGAGGACCAGGGGGACTTTGTCCTGTTTGCGAGTGGGTGAATGGGGAGAGAGGGCAGTGTTGCGGGGTATGGAGGAGACCCTGGTGCGAGCCTCATCAATAGTGGGGGAGGGGAATCCCCGTTCTCTGAAGAATGAGGCCAGTTGTGATGACCTGGTTGTAGCTGTAATGTAATTTCATGCTACAACCTTTACAGTGAAAAAATGATTTACTAAATGATTTCTGGGTTCTACTGTACTTTGATTGCAAAATAATTATTTATTTTGGTGATTCAGATGTAATTGAACAATATTTAACTGATCTACATATTTTAAAATGTTTCTAAAGCTACAGTCAAGCCCATGTTCAAACTGTTGGGAGTTCATAGCCCTAGATAATACTATCAAAGTATAATCTTTGCATTCTCTAACTAATACCAAGATATAATTTCTGCTCCCATTTTTGGAAAATAGTGATTGTAATTAAGATTATAATCTAGGCTTTCTTTAAACCACAATTACCACCGGGTAAAAGTAACATTGAGCTACAAAGTTTAAGTACCAGAATAAAATAAAGTAAAACGTAGTGTTACCATTGTCCCTCAGTGTGGGAAAAAGTGAGAGGAAAATTGGCAATCTCGCTTTACAGAGAATATTTAAAGAGGTTAGAGGAGGGTGCTAGAATATTTAAAGAGGTTAGAGGAGGGTGCTAGAATGGTAGGGGTTGAGAACGGAATAGATCTCCTTGGTGAAGGGGAGATTTTAAAAAATGATGTGTGAAGGCTTTATGGAGTAGAAGCTGCTTTTTACATGTGCCAACACGGGATAATTGGGAAAAGAATACAGGCATGTTTTACTTGGTGAATTATGAAGCACTTCTTTTGGCGGATCTGCATCCGCCAAGTATTCATTGGAATGAACAATATCAACAAACCTCATCAGAATTAATCAAGATAAAATTAACACTCTTGAGGAAATAGCACTCTTGGGGTGGAAAGTTTACTAACAATTATACTCCGTGGAGACTCTTTGATGACAGTGGTACAGTAATGAATGTTGCTGCCTTGTAGCTCCAGAGATTGTGTGCTGTCTTTGTAAGTGTACCGGTTTTCCCTAGGTGGAAACTGATTGCATAGTAATTTCCGAATGTGGTTTTAAGATGGTAGTTGAGCACCATAGGGAAAGAACTTGGTAAAGCATGACAAACTGGAGAACTGTTTGAACAGCTAACAGCTGTTATTGTGGATACTTGTTTATTGTGGATACTTGTTTCATATCCCATGGAGTTGAAATTAGCCTGTTGGATATCCCAATTGCCAGATTGCTGTGTTATCTATATTTTAATCCCATCACACTAGCCAATAGTCCACTGTTTTTATCACGGTGGTGAGTATATGGAATGAGCTGCCAGAGGTGGCAATTAAGACAGGTATGATAACAATTAAAAGACTCTTGGAAAGGTACATGGCGACTAACTTGTCCATGCGGCATTTTGGTCGCCATGGACAAGGTGGGCTCAAAGACCTATTTCCATGCTGTATGATTATGATCTCAGTATCTCAAATATCCTTAAGGGCCACATGCCCTCTCAGATGAATGGAATTTCAGAGATCAATGATGAATTATATTTATTTTCAGCTTTCTTGCCCAATGAAAACTTTCTTTGAGACATCTGGATGTCATTAATTTTACCGGGTTATTCTTGTGAGGGGATGTTGCTCTTCAATCCAGTGAATAATTGAATGCAATCATGCAGAATACTTGCTGCTTTGTATTCTTTAGCTTTAAGCATGCTTGCAATTTCCTCTCCCATCTAATTTAAGTTTTCTGCTGTCTTGGATTTATTTTATCTCTTTTCCTTTTAAGATTGATGAAGATCCTGCCTTGGTTCCCGAAGCAATTCAAGGTGGGACATTTGGGTTCAATTCATCTACCAATGTTCCAGCAGAAGGCTTCCAATTCTAGAAAGGTGTAATTCCTGGAGCAAGTGAAGTAATGCAGCACTAAAGGAAGGTTTAATCGATCATGCTTGGCTCATATGGGGTCCACTGCTGCATTAAATCGGAGAGCTGTTTTGCAGATTGCGTTTGGTATCCGAGAAAAGCCCAAATGAAGTCAAGCTGGCGAGTGGGTGCGAGTGCGCGTGAGAATGGTAAATTGTTATAAAATTTCACAGTGAATGCTATTTAGATTGTTTAAAGAAAGGGGGCTGAAAGTCAAAGAGAGGTCAATGTCTACAGAGTAACTAAACCAAGATCAAATTCAGTTATCTAAAATTAGAAGAATGAAGCACTTAAGATACTTCAAACTTCATAAACCAAGAAAGGGACATCGACCAAGTCAGAAGACCAAGTCAAGGCCTTGCTATGAAGCACTGTGTGAATGGACCCACTGTATGAATGTCTGGACTCAGTGCTGTGGAGCCAGGTTCATTACTTGAAATCTTGGGCTCTGTATTCGCTCATGAAAATAAACTCCTCATCACGGAGTTGTGTGTGGAAGAGAGTAGTGTATGGGCGTGATGTTGTATGTGAACGCATGCAAACTTGATTGCCTTCAAGCGGCTAATGAATAAACCCAGAAAAACACCAAAATGAGTTTGTTTTTATTAATATTTAACATACACTGGAGAAGTTAACCAATTTAGCAGCAGTGCATTGTATAATTTATCTGTAGCAATTTGGATTAAATCTTGCAGCATAAGTATTTTGCTTGTTTTATTTCCACCTTGGCTATTCTATTTTTTTAATGTTTATAAAACTTATGTACTTGTAGTTATGAATTGTTCCTCAATTACCAACTGCAACAGTTAAAATAAATGCTGTGAGTTGCTTTCCATATAAATCACGAATACAATAATAACGTAACAATTGTAATGGTAGTAAGCTGCTCACATGCACAATTTTTGCAGAGGGAAAAAATAGAACATGTACATGCTCTGCTGCTTTATAAACTGAAAAGTTGCCATAATTTAAATCCAGGAAACTTCGAACACATGCAGTATTGTGAAGCCTATCAATGTTAGTCATAACTTAGATAAATGAAGTTGACTAAGAAAATCAAATGACATGCACCTATTAATTGATGGCTACTTCTGATTTATTTTAGCTATTTTTAGTTAGTTCCTGTGTAGAAAATAGCACAGAACCTTTTGGGGGTAAATGCTGTTCATGAACATTTGTTTCATATTTTCCTGTAATTTTTCTTAATTAAAATATTTTGGTTGTGACTAGTTGGTGCTTATTTTCTGCAAAAGGGGGTCGTTGACAGAAGTGTGCGTAGGTCATCTAATCAGATGTAATATTACCCTTGACATGTTTGATATTTTTAGGTTCATTTTCAAAATTAGGTAAAGTAACCATGAACCACCTGAGCCACTTTAAAAAGAGTATATTTCAGCAGACTTGCTTACCAGCAATACAAGTGTAATTAAAAAAAAACGAATCTAAGGTAGATGTTACCTTGTCAAGATTCACTAATACTAAATTTGGTCTAATGATTGATTAGTTGTTAAAATGCTTCCCCTCTTGGTAAAATGGCTCATTGTAGGATATACTTTGCCTTCATCCTTAAAGCACATGTTGCATGAACAAGTGTTACTGTATTTAAAACCTATGGTAATGGTCACTGACGAGAATCGTGAAAAATTACCTGATTCCTTTTTGTGTTTTAAAATTTTGGACTATTGTAGACTGGATTAATATGTAGTTGCGATTTATTTTGTAAATTAGTTGGTTTATCCATTAAGCATTCATTGTCGTCCATACACGCGCTTCGAAAGCTGGACAAAAATTTGAACAGGCAGAAAATTGGCTTGCTCACACTGTTTTCCATTAGATTGCAGGCTAACCTGTTTTAGAGAAAATAAACTTTGAAATGATTTTGTGTGGCATGATATTCCATTGTAATGTTTTGTTATATAGGAATGGACTTAGCTGAGTTGTTCAGTGTTTATCTCCAAAAAGACATGCAAATCTTCCAGTCACAATTATATCTGCAAAACACTAAATTTCATCATACATTTTGATTCCTTCTGTTGTGTTCTAACCTAAGAAATAGCTGAACACAATCTCCTTGGAGATTCGGGGATATGGAGAGAAAGAATGTCGAGAGATTTATTGTTGCTAACTTTGTTGGGTTAACCTTGTTCTAGGAAAGAGTCCCTCACTCTCTGAGCATCCATTTTTATCCATGTCTGTTGTGAGAGATTCCCACAAAATTGTCATTTTTCAGTGCTCATTGTCAATCTTGTCTTTGGTCTGGAATCGACCTATCTGAGATTTAGATTATTATTAAACCAGCAACACCCATGCTAAACCTGCATGCCCCACTGCATGTAGGGTTATTTGGAAGCCATCACTTACTGTCCTAAACCTTCAACTTCTGTGTTAGTTTGGAGATTGTTGCTGCTGGGCCAATTTTTTTTTTAACATTTACTTGGAAAATTTGTTGTTTAATTGAAAAAAAAAAAATTAAGCTATCTGCATCCACACCTACTCTTTCCCTCCTGAAAAAAAATCCTCAGATTTGAAAGAGGACAGCTCAGAATCACACCAACAAAGGGCCTGAATACTCTACCACTTGCTTGGAATTTGAAACTACTGTAGAATTTGGTTTAATAGGTGTGCACTTTGTCTCGGCACCGGATTTATATTTCTAAGATGAGTATGTCCAGGGCAAGGCCACAATTTTTCTCCTTAGTTGCCATGGTTCTGTGAGGTAATGGTAATATGTTGTGGATAGTATACACTACAGCATCAACACCAATAAGAGTGAACATTTCTGGCAAAAAAAAAACGTGTTGGATTAACTCGGGTTAGGGGTCAGAGTATAGGCAGGTGATGTTTTGGGTCAGGACACTTTTCTCCAGGGATGCTGCCTGCCCTGCTGAGTTGCTCCATCACTTTTTTTTGTAAGCAAGCAAATGCAGTTCTTTGTTTCTCCATTTGGGTACTTATGGCAGATAGGATTCCATTGACACACATGATGCACATTATGGGAACACAATGTTGTGGCCTTGCATTATTAAAAATGTGAGGGTTGGGTTATAGAAGTAAATACCAACTGCCAATTATACCTAGTCGCAGGGTTAGGGCTACTCAAGAACTCCTGGCCTTTGTTTTCTCACACTAGTAATTCCTGTGCTGATCAACTGGCATGCAGGAGATTTGCTGACCAAAGCTGAACATGCTGGCTTGCTCCACTGCTGGTGTGAGGCAAGAGACAAGGTAAGTCGTTTCTTGTGAGTGGGAAAAAAAATTGAAGAGTACAAGAAAATAGCAGGGAAATCTTGATCTGCTCTGCCATTCAAAAATATACCTACGATTTGATCTTGATGCCTGAAGTTTCTACATTAGGTTATGTTCATTGGAAAGAGAATTCCAATGATTCTCTCTTTCTCATCGAGAGTAGTTGATCACCCTCCACATAATTTGAGACACTGATCCCTGATTCTAGACACCCTAGCGAGAGAAAATAAATACCTTAATTTTGTATACACAATTTAAACAAAAAGATTAATGGTGACATACAGCAGAGTCCCGGGACGTGGAGGAATCGGGGTGATGATTTGCAAACGGCTAGTATGCAGGTTGCAAATAATTAGGAAAGCTGACAGTTTTTATTGATAGTGTTATTGAGAAGTAGGGAAGTTTTACATTACTTACAGGGGCAGTGTGAGGCCATATCTCAAGCAATCTGGCCTTTAATGCAGAGGGAGACTTGCAGGGGTTTACTAAATTAATACATAGTCTGGGCCTACATCTGCTAGAGTTTAGAACAATGAGGGGAGACGTGATTGAAATCTGAGCCTGAGGGCGTTTTGACAGGATGGGTTCAGTGAGGCTGCTTCCTCTTCTGCGTGAATGTGAAGCAAGGGATCACAAGTTAAAAAATCACAAGAAATGTTGCCATTTAAGAAAGTTATTTTTAAAGTGGGGGCAGTCGCGTCTTTGTAGCTCCGCTTCCTCGGCATTTTAAGGCGGAGGTGGAGACTTGAAAAGCAAGAGGGAGGAAAGATTACTGCAACTACATAGGAATATTTTATTGTCACGTGTGACTAGGCACAGTGAGAATCTAAGATCTCGGATCTTTGGTGAGAATTATTCTTTGCTTGCATACACAATGTATACAAATAGCAGCCACCTGCGGCGCTGACAAAGTTACAAAGCTTTATAGATATAGATGATCTATATCAGTGAGACCAAGCGGAGGCTTGGCGATCGGTTCCCCGAACACCTCCGCTCGGTCCGCAAAAACCAACCCGACCTCCCGGTGGCTCAGCACTTCAACTCCCCCTCCCATTCCACATCCGACCTCTCGGTCCTGGGCCTCCTCCACGGCCAGAGTGAGCAACACCGCAAGTTGGAGGAACAGCACCTCATATTCCGCTTGGGGAGTCTGCATCCTCTGGGCTTGAACATTGAATTTTCTCAATTCTGTTAACCCTTGCTGTCTCCTCCCCTTCCCACCTCTCCCTCAGCCCTCGGGCCCTGGCATTCCCTCTATCTCTATCTCCCTCCCCCACCCTAGTCGCACTAGCTTCTCATTTTTACACCACAAACAGCTTACAATGGCTTGTTCCCTTTATCATCGATACTTTTTTTACATATCTTTCATTCATTGTTCTTTATCTCTCCACATCACAGTCTATATCTCTCGTTTCCCTGATCCCTGACCAGTCTGAAGAAGGGTCTCGACCCGAAACGTCGCCTATCTCCTTCGCCTCTTAGATGCTGCTGCACCCGCTGAGTTTCTCCAGCTTTTTGTGTAACCCCCAAAGTTACAAAGCACACCGGCTCCTCCTTTTGTTCCCCAGGCCGGGTCCCTATTGCCCTTTGTCCCTCTCCCCCCCCCCCCCCCCCAATTGTCCATAGTTCTCCCCTCTCCCCCCTGGGTGCGGGTGGTCCTCCACGCTCTCATCGTCCGCGGGTCGCCTCACCGCTATCGACGCCCCACTTCTCGCCTCCGCGGTGCTGCCCCGGGCCCCAGCTCCGTCGGCTGCTTCACCGACCCGGGCTTCCACGCAGCGATCCGGGAGGCATCGAGGCGGCGGCGCCTCGGCCCCACCGTCGGGAAGCCGACATAGGAATGGGGTGTTGAAGTTACAATCATATCTTGTTTTATGGCGGAGCTAATTTAAGGGGCCGAGAGACCACCTATTCGGAATCCTAATTCACGTGTTTCTATTTTCAACAAGCTTTTTCCATGTACAATTTTAAAATTGCTAATTAGTAGAGATGTAACTAATTTGATTCTGGAGGTTAGGATACCTTTGGAATATCTGGAGTAACCCTTTAGAATTAAGCCTTGCCCACAACATGTGAAGGAAATAATATGAACCAAGATTATAAGTGTCTTCTACCTGAAGATATGTTGGACTTTAGCACCAATCCTCCACTTTAGAGTCCCAGCGGTTTGAGGTTGAAGTGTCCCGAGGTGAAACATCGACTATCCAAGTTCACCAGAGATGCTGCCAGAACCGCTGAGTTAATCCAGCACTTTGTGTCTTTTTTTTTTTGGTAAACCAGCATCTGCAGTTCATCGTGTAAGAAGGAACTGCAGATGCTGGTTACTTAAACCGTAGATAGACACAAAAATCTTGTAGCTCAGCGGGACAGGCAGCATCTCTGGAGAGAAGGGATGGGTGACATTTCGGGTCAAGGGTCTCGACCCAAAACGTCACCCATTCCTCTCCAGAGATGCTGCCCATAGATCCTCTGATATTTGATGTTGCCTGAACCTCTGAGTTACTCCAGCTTTTTAGAAGCATAGAAAATAGGTGCAGGAAGAGGCCATTCGGCCCTTCGAGCCAGCACCGCCATTCATTGTGATCATGGCTGATCGTCCGCTATCAATAACCCGTGCCTGCCTTCTCCCCATATCCCTTTTTGTGTCTTATCTGCACATCATTTGTTTCTACACTGACGTTTTCAGTTGGGAAGAAAACAGGCCGTTGTCGATCAATATTAATATTAATATTAAACACGGATGTTCAAAGAATAAAGATTGCAGAAAACACATTCAAACTAAGAGAGCGTTTTGAGGATTCGGGGGGGGGGGGATAAAATATTGAATTTCAAGCAATGTTAGGATGGTGCAGGCGCCAAGAAAGACAGACGTGAAAGCCTGTGGAGGCTTCTCTGCATTTTTACCCCAATCTGTTCCCTACTATATGGTGTCAACTTTCTGGATAATTAATGGACAGCATGTCCTGATCATTAGCGATACAGTTTTTTATTATAAATGTTGAATTAAAATGCAAACGATGAGAACGACTAGCGGGTGGCGGGGGCGCAATGTCCCCTGCAACTACAATGTAACTTTGTGCCCGGGAGTGGCAACATTGGGAGCGGCAACATTGGGAGCGCCGCTCCGTTTGCTGCGCTCTCCGCCTTTGTTTGCCGCCCACGGTTAAGTTCAGCGCTTTTCGGATTCAAATCTTTGCATCAGCCTCGGCTATTCGCTGCTTTTGAAATAAAAGGGGGGGTATTTTCCAGACATGCGCGCTGCCAAACGAGTTGGGAGTTGGCGAGGCGGACCTGGTTCGTTGCGATTCCTCGGCGCTTGCAGCACAGACCCCGAGGGCGCCGCGCGGTGTTCCCCCCCTGCACGGTGAGTGATCTATTGTTCACCTCTCTACCTCGTGGCAGCCTCCTCCTCCTCGCTCTGCTGCCCAGATCTGCTCAATTTGCACACCCGCTCAAACTTTGCAGGCATTCGTTTCGGGAACCCCGAGCGTTTACCAACGAAGTGATATCCATTCGTTGGTAAACGTGCATAGGCGAATATTTTGGAGAGGTGAACTCGCGACAACGGGAACCCCTAATTAGACGGCAAATAAATCGCGAAGCCAATAGATCGCCAATCCAAAGAATTGTCAGATTCATACAGTGTGAAAACGGGCTCTTCGGCCCATTTATACTAGTCTCACCTGCCCGCCCTGGGCCCATAACCCTCTAGACCAATCTTATCCATGTACCTGCCCATATGTCAACATTATGGTAGTACCTGCCTCAACTACCCCATCTGGCAGCTTGTTCCATATACCCACCACCCTCTTTGAATAAACAAACGTTACCCCATGGGTTCCTATTAGATGTTTCTCCCCTCACCTTAAACCTATGTCCTTTTGTTATCTTCAAAAGATTCTGTGCATTCAGCCTATCTATTCCTCTCAGATTGTTTTGCACCTCTATAAGATCACCCCCCATATTCCTATGCTCTAAGGAATAAAGTCCTAGCCTGCCCACATTTCCCTATAGCTCAGGCCCTCGAGTCCTGGGAGAGGGAGAGATCTTGCTACCTTTAGAACAATCATAACTTTGTGTATTATAAACAAATGCTCCTGCCTAACCTAGAATTTGTGGACAAAAACAAAACTGAGGTGACTAATTAAATCTTGTCTCAACCATTGTTTTAAAGGCTGTAATCCAGGGTTTAACTATGGGCATGTTTATGAAACTGGACCACTGCTAATATTGTTACATTTTTGGAAATAGAAACAGGCCCAACATCGACAGTATGTTTTCAACATTCTCTGTTTTTATTTCAGATTTCAAGCTTCTGCAGTTTTTTGATTTTCATGTATTGTTGTGATTTTTTTATATATCTAGCACATGGTGGCTTAGAAATATTATGAAGTACAATGAAGGATTTGCCAAATTATTGTGGGCTATGGTTGTGAATCAGCTGGTTGGTGAATGACCCCAGAGCAATCTTCCCTGACATCCTGTCCCCAACTCACTTGCAGGTAAGCATAATGTTGATACTTGCTCCTCCCAGAATTGCAGAAGACTACAGTGACAGCAATTAAATGCTTTCATTTAACAATTTGAGATGGCTGTTTAATATAATGTACTCACATAATACTGAAGACCTAGCAATTATTTCATTGGATGCAGAAAAAGCTTTTGATCAAGTAGTATGGCAATATTTATTCAAAGTATTGCAAAAATTTAACATGGGAGATAACTTTATCTCATGGGTAAAATTATTGTACGATAAGCCGACGGCTAGAATACTGACTAATAATATATTATCCCCGAAATTCCAATTAGCAAGGGGCAATAGACAGGGGTGCGCACTATCGCCCCTGCTATTTGCACTAGTGATAGAGCCTTTAGCAGAAAGTATAAGAAGTCATCCGAATATTTATGGATATAATACTAAAATATTATGGATATAATAATAAAATCTCATTATATGCAGACGACATTATTATATATTACAAATTAGCATACCAAATATACTAAATTTAATAGAGGAATTTGGTTCTTTTTCAGGATATAGAATAAACTGGAACAAAAGCGAAATTATGACGATAAAACCTCAAGAGCCGACACATCTGTTGAAATTCCCTTTTAGAATTGCAACAGAAAAATTTAAGTATTTGGGCATCCAAATTACTAGGAAATATAAATCACTAATTATTGCAAACTATATGCCTTTAGTAACTAAATTAAAGAGGTTGATTAAATTTTGGAAAAAACTGCTGATGTCCTTAATAGGCAGAATAAAGCGATAAAAATGATCTTATCACAAATACTGTACCTATTTCAATCAATACCAATATATTTACCAAAAAAATTCTTTAAAAAACTAGATTCTGATATTATAAACTTCATATGTAAATCACACAGAATTCAAAGAAAACGCGTGTAAATCTAAAGAATCAGGGGGACTGACACTCCCTAACTTATTGTATTACTATTGGGCAGTGAATATTAAAAATATAATCTATTGGTTGGATGGTTCTGCCCAACAGGTAGATTGGATAAGAATGGAGAACGAGGATTGTTACCCCTTATAACATAGGAGCAATCCTTCTTTCCCTGATGAAACTGAACAATATAATATATAAGAAAAATCCAATTATTCACAGTATAATACGAATTTGGAAACAAATAAAATTAACTTTAAAATCAAGAAAACTATCGCTTCTTTCTCCAATAACTAATAATCCCTCGTTCAAACCATTTATTATTGATAAAACGTTTAATCAATGGGAAAGAATAGGAATTAAAACGATGGGAGATATGTATGAAATGGGAAAACTTTTATCATTCCAACAATTACAACTAAAATATAATTTGAAAAGTAATCAATATTTCAAATATCTTCAAATTCAAGATTATTTGAAAAAATATATACAAGGATATCAAACTTTAACCCCAGATTTATTAGAGGAAGGAATGAATAGAAAGGCAGAATCAAGCAATTTAATGTCTTACTTATATAATATAATTCTAAATATAGAAACACCAATGACAGAAGCAATTAGAAGGGACTGGGAACAAGAGTTATTGATAAAAATTCCGAACGATAATGGGAAAAAATCTATCATATGTAAATAAATGTTCAATTAATGTAAGACATAACCTAATTCAATTTAAAATTTTACATAGATTATACTATTCGATAACTAGACTGAATAAAATATTTTCAAATGTTTCCCCCATCTGTGATGAATGTCAAACTCAAAATGCCACTATAGCACATTCCTTTGTCTCTTGTACAAAACTGCATCAATTTTGGGATGACATTTTTGGAATTTTTACAAAACTATTTAACACAAAATGGAACCCCAATACAGAACTGATTATCTTTGGATCAATGGAAGAGGGAAGTAAACTAGCTATATTCCAAGAAGCTTTTCTTAATTACGGTTTAATAACAGCAAAAAAACTTATACTCAAATTTTGGAAAAATGCAACCACGCCAACATTCAAAATGTGGATTTCAAATATGTCGGAAACGCTACATCTTGAAGAAATGAGATTCCTCCTACTAGGCAAAGTAGATCAATTCTTAAAGACTTGGTCTCCTTTTTATCAACTTTTTACAAGTAGATGGTGCAACATAACATAACCTTAGAAATTGAATGGTTTAGAACCGGGTAATGGATGGGCAAAAATACGAAATAGGTAGATCTAGGAGAGATCTAGGGTCTCTCTTTTCTCTACTTTCTTCTTTTTTTTCAATCTTTTTAGCTTCTCATATCTGTCCTTTATTTCTTTTGCTATCTGTTTCTACTCGCTTGTCTATCTATTCCGACACTCTTTATTTCTTTTTTCTCTCACTGTTCTTTTATTATTAAATTAAAAATACGAAGTTGTACAAGAATGGAAATATGTATTTATGTATTAGGTACTCAAGTACCACACTATTGTACTTCTAACAAAAATTTAAAAAAGCAATGAAATTTTTACCTGCAGCAGAACAACAGAATATGTAAACATAGTACACTGTAAACAATATAATAAACGAGAGAGAAAAAAAATCAGTGTGTGTAGATATACATATAAATACACACACACACACACACACACACAAACACACAAACAATAATAGCGCAATAATAACAATAATAGTCTCTATAGTACAGAGCTTATTTGAGGTTGTTGTGTTTAACAGCCTAATGGCTGTAGGGAAGAAGCTGTTCCTGAACCTGTACATTACAGTTTTCAGGCTCCTGTATCTTCTTCCCGATGGCAGGGGTGAAATGAGTGTGTGGCCAGGGTGGTATGTGTCTCTGATTATGCTGGCTGCCTTTTTGAGGCAGCGGCTCCAGTAAATCCCTTCGATGGTGGGGAGGTCATAGCCGGTGATGGACTGGGCAGTGTTCACCATCCTTTATGGAAAATATATAACCATTCATAGACATAGAACATGGAAAAGTACAGCACAGGAATAGGCCCTCAGCCCATAATGTCTGTGACAAACACTGATGCCAAGCTAAATTAATCTCATCTGCGTGCATGTGACCATATCCCTCCATATCAATGTGCCTATCTGAAAGCCACTTTCTTATCTGCTTCCACCACTATGTTACAGGCACCCACCATCCTCTGTATAAAATAACTTGCCCCTTTTACCTCAAAGCTATGTCCTTTAATCTTTGATAAAATGTTCTCACTGTCTATCCTCTAAGTCTTCACTAATTTTAAATTCTGGAACAACCTACCCAACAGTACTAAGGAAGTGTCTTCACCACAGGGATTGCAGCAATTCATGAAGATCTTATCATAATCTTCTAATGGGCGACTAGAATGGACACCGCTGTTGTCTGGTGCCAAATTTCACTCACCAAATAAAAAGTTTCACGAAAGTAGTTTTATTTTATTTTTGCCTGTTTGTAACAATAATGCTACAGAACGCCGCCTTGATTTCAACAGACACCAAATCAAATGAGCAGTTATGGGGCTGTAGGCCAGGAATTTCTGTAGTTCAATAGATTAAAAAAATCATTATGTAATACCCTTCTGGCATTCAAGATGCTTTAACCTGCAAATTCTGTCAATACAAAGTTGTGCTCTCATAATTTCTGCAAAGGTATTACTTTTAAATCCCACATCTCACTCTTCTGGAATCACATTAAGTGTGAAGATTCTCATGATACTTTTCCACTCCATCTAACAATGCTGAAGAATAAAACTTCACATATTGAATCTGCTTAACAATTTCTTTACCTACCTTTGTCAGGCGTCAGGGGCAAAGCAAGAGTCAAGTCCAGTGGACTCAGCCCACTTTCTCCTCTGTCAAGGAAAGCAGTGAAACAATAGCACTGCTATATTCATTACTGAAACACAAACTATGTCAATAATTGCTACAAATATTTTTTTCCTGTATTCCTACGAAAATGGGCTTGTCACTTTTCATCGGGAGAGAATTGTGTATAAATATCCTGTGACATTTTTGAAGTCCACATACTTGAAATGCATAATTAGGAATAAGGGATGAAGCCGTGTCTAATAGAATTACAAATGACCAAGGAATAGATGACATTTCAAATCGAGATGCTTCATCGGACTGAATCTCCCTGACTTTTAGTCTAAAGAAGGACCTCGACCCGAAACATCACCTTTTCCTTTCCTTCAGCGATGCTGCCTGACCCGTTAAGTTACTCCAGCATTTTGTGTCTATCTTCGGTGTAAACCAGTATCCGTAGTTCCCTCTTACATACAATTGACCAAGGCTTTTTATTAGATTTAGAACCACCAGTATATGTCTGTTGTTATAAAAGGTTTTCCTAAGAAAACAGTTCAACTGGTTGCCAGGTTAAACTTTCCTAACAAATTGTGGTGTGCCTTCTCTTGTTAACTTAGCTATAACGTCAATTATATTTCGACGTGGCAACATTTAAGCTAAGGGAGGCTCCTGAACACTCTTGATGTTTTTACAAAACTCCTTTGTATTTGTATAAAGGCAGATTTCCATGTAATTGTATTTCTAGTTGAATTTAGGCCAGCAGATAACAAGGAGCTTCTCAAGAACCAGAAATAATTATTTGCTATTATTTCCCTGTGAATTTGGCTTAACTTTCAAAACTCATGAAACCAAATCTGCGCCCACTTGGTAAAACTGATAATTGTATACTGATTATATTTTCCAGACTCACAGATTTTCTGACTACATAACACTGTGTGAGTCCTTATAGATTTGGGGACAGAATTTCTCCAATAACATTTATTGCTGCACATACAAAACTAATCTTTCATGTCATAAAAGCAATGGCGTTAGAAAATGATATTGATAAATTGCTCCTGAGTTACTGCTTTAGGTAGCACATTGCTTTGGAACAGCAGATGTCAAAAACATATTAATTTAAGTTCCCCAAATGATTCTGTAAGTGACAGCAGATTGGAACAAACTAATGTTATATTGATCTCGTAGCTTTGCTGCATCGCTTTTTAATGCAAGTATGATTAGAGGTTGACTTCAATGAACCTTAAGTGCAGGTCAATATCACTTTTTATATGTTAAATAAAACATACAGGAGAAAAACAGGACTTGGTGCAATTGGTCTGTGCTGGTGTTTATGGTTCATACATGCTAAATACACAACTATAGAAGTTAGATAATGACAGACTTGGCCTCGGATGTTTTGACTGCTTTGGTCCAAAACCCTTGACCGATTTATAACATGAGAAATTGCGGATGCTGGAATCTTGAGCAAAATATAGTGCTGGAGGAGCTCAGCAGGTAAAACAGCAACAAGGGAGGGAATGGCCAGCCGACATTTCAGGTCAGGACCATTCTTCAAACTGACCAGAAACGTCAACTGTCCATTCCCTCCACTGATGCTTCCTGACCTGATTAATTCCTCCAACACTTTGCATTTTGCTGTTTATGAAATAGTTACTCATGGAATAGTGAGGGGTTAATACTTTAAACTAGATAAATTCAGTTTGGAAAATGTAGTTGCATGTACAAATTATTATTTTGTAAAATCATAGAAATAGTTTCAATGTAGTTTTGTAGAACCCACAACGGAATCTTGCCGTAGGCCCATATACATGAGTTGATAAATCTGGGTTAAAAGCTCCTCTTGTTAAAATGGTTAACACTATAGAATAGATTAATTCCACTAAAGTTAATCTCATATGATATGGGACTCTATGCCATATAACTTACAGGCCTGAGTTGCCCACCATGTTGGTCATAGATAAGGCATTATATACATAATAATTCAAATTTAAATAATAGGGAAGGCTTGTATTTCTGCTCACTTTGAGGTAATAATTGTGCCCCATTGTAATTTACAAATATCAAGGTGTCTTCAAATGTGATTTGTCTCTATGATGTGCCTTTCTATACGTACATATCTGTCGCAGTATGGATCCGTGGGCTAGTTTGATTTGTATTTCAGTCTGTTACAAAATAGTTGGTGTGCAACATTGTCCTTATTACACTTTAATGGATTATTTAACATAGTTGTTTACTTGCATCATAAAGTACCTTCAATATGCCTTTCAGAATGTCCCTAAGGGACCTGAGGGGTAATTTCTTCACGCAGAGGGTGATATGTATATGGAACAAGTGGCCAAGTGAACCTGTAGGGGGTGGTGCATTAGCAAAAACCGGCCAACATGTCCCAGCTACACTAGACCCACCTACCTGCATTTGGTCCATAGCCCTCCAAACTTGTCTTATCCATGTAGGACATAATTCTATCTATTGTCTGATCTGTTCGGTAGCATGCAAAACAAAGCTTTTCACTGTACCTCAGTACACGTGACAATAATAAACCTAAACCATTACAGCTAATGAACTACTTTTTAAAGTGTAATGTAAAAATGTAGCAGCCTGTCTATAGCAAACTCCAAGAAATAGCAGTTGGGCAGATGATCAGTCCATGTATCAGAAGGAACTGCAGGCACTGGTTTACACCGAAGATAGACACAAAATGCTGAAGTAACAGCAGGTCAGGCAACATCTCTGGAGAAAAGGAATAGGTGACGTTTTTGGTTGCACACTTTCTGCAGATCATTAGCAGTCCATGTTTAATATTGTTGATGAATGGACATTGACATCAATATACGAGAGACATTTCATCCAAACCTGTGGTTGTACGATGTTCTTGGACAAGATGGGGTATCGGAGTGAGGCAGTAGCTTTGAACTAGAAGTGAAATTTCATTTTAGTTCAAACATGCGATTTGTCTATTCTCTTTTGTGGTTTATTGCAACATAACCATGTGCATGTTTCAGTTATGTCTAGAAGAATTGTTGCAAATTAATGGAATGTTGAATTAGGATAAGGATCAGAAATCGCATGTTCTTGCTAGCGAGGGCTACATCGGTGCCAGCAAGATAGAAAAGGGCCTGATGGTCTGTATGGATGTTTAAAGAGTTAGAAAACAGTAAGCTCTGAGGTGGTAATTTCCACATTCTTTGTAGTCAGCAAGAAAGGTATAGAAGATGCAGAAATGTAGTGTATTTCAAACACCTATTATAGCTGATGCATAGCAATCCCACTTTCCTAGGTTACATAGAAACATAGAAAATAGGTGCAGGAGTATGCCATTTGGCCCTTCAAGCCTGCACTGCCATTCAATATGATCATGGCTGATCATCCAACTCAGTATCCTGTACCTGCCTTCTCTCCTTACCCCCTAATCCATTTAGCCACAAGGGCCACATCTAACTCCCTCTTAAATATAGCCAATGAACTGGCCTCAACTACCTTCTGTGGCAGATAATTCCACAGATTCACCACTCTCTGTGTGAAAAATGTTTTTCTCATCTCGGTCCTAAAAGACCCTTATCCTTAAACTGTGACCCCTTGTTCTGGAGTTCACCAACATCAGGAACAATCTTCCTGCATCTAGCCTGTCCAACCCCTTAAGAATTTTGTAAGTTTCTATAAGATCCCCCCCTCAAAGGTTTGGGAGGGGGGGGGGGGGTTGCGTTGCAATTCTGGAATTAGCGTTAAGAACTGAAGCTGGGTAAAGTGACAACATCAGAGTGAGATTTAGCATTGATAGTTTTGAAAGAGAACAATGGTGTAAAGGGTCTGGGTTGGAAAAAGCTTACTTGGTTTACTGTAGAGTGGGATTTGAAGATAAATCCGTCCCAGAGTAAAGGGTGGGATTCAAGAATACATGGGCTGTTTAGGGCAGATATTCCCACAAGGTGGAGCTGCCATATGGAGAGGTAAGATAAGGTTATACAAACGTATGTGAGATGCCAAAAATTGAACGCAGTGGAAAGCCAAATAGGATGTTTGAATATATAGAATCGAAACGAACAGAAATGAAGTAGAGTATTACACACAATATAAAATTCAAGGAGATTTTAATGTGTGTACACAAATTGCATGAAAATAACCATTAGAGATTAAAAACAGTAACCTGAAAGTGGAGGATATGGATAATGAACAGTCTGCAGTTGTCTTTAAGATGATGCTAGTGCTGCAGTTGAGGATGAGCATGAATTACTGATGGGATCAACATGGTAAAATATAAAGGAATGTTGGAAGATTAGGAAGGAATAGATAGCCCAGCCTATTAAGCAGAAATATGGCAAATGAAATTTAATCCCAGGAATCGGTGCTTGCTATTTGTAGTATGGGAATTATTTGAATATTAATGTAGGGAACATGATCTGTAAATGTGAAAGATTGCTGGAGGTGTGGAGAGTGCGTAGTGACGGTGGCAAGACAGAGTTTAATCCTGATAAATGTGAGGTGATGCATTTCAGGAGTATTAATGAGGTTTGTGCATAAATGGCATGGTCCTATGGAGCATTTTTAGGTAGCCGTCTTCATTGCATTAGTTTGTTTGTTTATAAAATAGGAATAGGATTTGCATTTGTAAAATGCTCTTCACAACCCCGTCAATTACACATCTTTCAGTTTCGAAGGAAATGTCTAATTTATTTCAAACACGGAATTGCAAATGTGAGCGGTGATACACACAAAATGCTGGAGTAAATCAGTGGGACAAACAGCATCTCTGGAGAGAAGGAATGGGTGAGGTTTCAGGTCGAGACCCTTCAGTGAGCGGTGTTCCTTGAGTTCACGCTCTGGCTACCAACGGCTTGGTGAGGATTTTAACCATGATTATGTATTGTTATGCAGGAAATTTAAAACTACACGGTATTAAACTTCACGTAGCCAGAATATTTTCTCCTTTCAACTTTTGTTCCTGCATGTTTATGTTGATTTTTAAAAACCTTCCTCCGAAATACTAATTGCCTTTTGTTTCATTGGGGCGTGTGGCAAACTGCAGTTACATTTCACTAGATTCGTAAACCTATTTTTGAGGGAACCTCAAATTTAAATTGTCGCCTTGATAAACTTTCAGAAAATTATTTCAGCCTCGCCCTCATTTTCGTCCGTCATCTTGCAAACCTCATTCCTGCCATCCACTTAGTGAGGATAGAAATTTTGGCTTTAACCTTCTTGAAAGTTAGAACAAATGTTCATTAACTTCTGTTCTCATTGGCTTATTTTTCCTTCTGGGTAATGCTTTGAGATGGGGAAGCTTATGATTTTAATTGCATCAGCTGCTGATGAGTTTTCATTCTTTAATTGCAGGTAAATATGGATAACTTTGAAGAGGACTTAACTTGTTCCGTATGTTACTCTATCTTTGAAGACCCTCGTGTGTTGCCTTGTTCTCACACCTTTTGCAGAACGTGTTTGGAGACTATTATCCACGAATCAGGAAATGTCTCCATTTGGCGACCTCCGCAGTTCCCACTGAAATGTCCAACTTGTAGGAGTGTTGTGGATCTTCCAGCCATGGGCACTGTCTCTTTACCCATAAACTTTTCACTGATGGGAATTATTGAGAAATATCAGAAAGAACAGCCAAAGTCTCCCAAATGCCCCGAACACCAGCAGCCATTAAACATGTTCTGTTTGCTGGATCGTAAACTGGTGTGTGGTTATTGCTTAACGGTGGGCCAGCATCAAAGTCATTCCGTTGATAATCTCCACAATGCTTATGTTAAAGAAAAGGAGCAAGCTAGCAAGCTTCTTGACCAGCTTACTGGTAAACATTGGGCAGACTTATCCACTTTCATCGAAAAACTGGAGCATCAGAAATTGCAAGCTGAACACATACTTCAAGATGATAAAGTAATAGTCAACCAATATTTTGAGGATCTTCAAAAAACTATAGAAACAAAAAAGCATGCTCTTTTGGCAATTTTAGCTGATGTCAGCTTAAAAATCACAAATGAATATGATCCACTAATTCAGAAAATGAAGGAATTTAAGGAAGAGCAGCACAACCTTATAACATTCAGCACATATGTAGAAGAGGAAGAGGATCCCTTGATGTACCTGGAGAAAATTCACACATTCCGTCAGAGAGCAAAAGCATTGATGAAAACACAGCTTCCAGTCATTCACCCGTTGACTATGCACTCACAGACACAACAATTTCTGACTGAGAAATGGTCCAAGGTCAAAGTCGGCCATATTAAAGAAGCACCAATTCTGCAAACAACAGATTTTTTGGAAATCCACTGGAATAAACGTCTTGCAATGTATATCAAGCAAAAAGGATTTTCTCCAAGACTTATGATTACAGTTATATTTTTATTCCTCTTGTTACTACAGAGCATTTTGTTTAAGGAATACTGGGTCGCTGTTTTCAGTACCACGGTTTTTAATTTCCCACAGCTGAACCTGTTAAGCGACACTATAGTAGATTTTTTTGCTCGTGTTCATTTTTTAAATGCTACTTTACAACATTCTGTACAAATGCTAACAAATTTATTTGCTCAACTGACAGATTCTTTTCCTATATTTAATAAATAATGGGTTTTCAATTTACCACAAGTCTATAGATAGGAAAGGTTAAGGATATGGGCCAAATGCATTTAGGTGGGAATAGTGTGGATGAGGCATGTTGGTCTGCGTGGCACTTTAGTGCTGAAGGGCCCATTTCCGTGCTGCATGACTATTAAGTTTAGCTGACGTGGATTTCCACTATATTTGTTTTTAATGATTAGTAATGCAAGGTAGAATGTGCAGGTATGAAGAAGCTAAATTACATTCTGCAGTTCACTTTTTAATGTATAACTTTATAATGTATATTTTATAATGCTTGATCTTAGCCCTTAACTATTTTTGTAGTTCATTGGTTAATGACATTAAAGCTCATGTACCAGATTCCCATCCCATTAATTCGGACAGGATTCAAATGAAGGATGGGTTTAAAAAGTGTGCTCAAGCTCCAGTAAGAAGGCGGATGTTTTTTCAGTGGAGGTGGGAGTTGCTGTGGGAACGTGGTTCCGTGTAGTCTTTTTTCCCCACCTGTTACTGTTCCCCACCAGAGATGCTTACCTGCTCCGTATTTTGGTACATCAGGCAATGGAGCCAGTTTTATCAGTGTACTTCCCCTGTCCTGTCTACTTGAAGGGTTCTTAGCTATAAATGCAAAGCTGGAATTTGATATTTAACATTAATGACAATGCAGAGCAAGAATGTTATGTGACAAACCATCCAGGAATAAATACAATATAAGGGAATCAAGATGTGGAAAATTCTTACTGCAGAGGAATACTTCAAACTCAAATACATCCACTAAACTAGGTTGGAATGGTTTTCATTTGACACAAACCGCAAGCAACATAATCCACCAGTGTTTATTCTTCTGCTTCCAAACTCCGAAGAACGGATTCCAAATTACTGGAAACTTCTCCAAGAACTACTCTTGTTGCAAATTTTTGCTTTATCTGTGGATGCTCACAATTATTCATGTGTAAGCATAGCTGCAACCAGGAAGGAAATGTTACAGAAATAATGCGGACAGGTTTTGGGACAAAAGTAAGTAAATGAATAAAATCAGATTTCTTCTGTTAAACTAATTAACTACTCAGACTGCTTTTCATTAGCTACATTTGCATTGGATGAAGTAAGTAAATGTGCTGCCGATCATCTCTGGAAATATTTCCTCCCTGAAGAATAAGAATATAGATTGAGGACCAGTAATAATATTTTACCCCAATCAACATGGAAAGTATTATTTATGATTAACAAATGTTTGCTGCCAATTTCTCTTTAAACCACAGATCACTATCTTAAAATAATCAGTACCTTCTGAAATGTATTGCCTTTCTGGAATATGGAAAGTGCAACTGATTTTTAACAAAAAAAAATCCATGTCTTTCTTCTAAAACTGCAATTCCCACTAGGTTCATCCCAACTACCACGGAAAAAGAGCATTGAGTTATGTAGGAAACATTTTGGTAATGGAGGTGGGGATAAGTATGGTCTAGAAAAGAGCACTTAAAAGCAGACTGCACATTTTGAAAATGCCCAGGTTCACAACTGGATGGATGTCTACATAAAGCTTGCGTTTGGAATTTGAAGAACCAAAATATACTGTGTATGTATTTGGGAAGGGCGGGGTGGATAATTAAGGAGAATAACACTAATCATGCTGGGATACAAATGTTGCAGAGCATTGATAATATGCAGAATTTTACTTGTGATGACTAATATGTAAACATATTGACAAGTTAATAGTCGTTTAAAAATTCAAACCATGTGTACATGGAAAATGTGCATACATAATTGAATTGTGTTATAATTTGTACCAAATGTCTATTTTTCACAATAACCATATACCTTGTGGTATTACTGACTTGATATTTAAATATGTTATGTACTAGCACAACAAAAAGCAATAAAATCGAATTTGAAAATAATCAATTCTTAAAAGTCTTCATGCAAGTACTTGATATTTCTTAGTTGTTACAGGTAAACATACGACTTAGCAGGATGGCCATTCAACATTCAAACCTTCATGGCTGATTTGATTAGGAGTAGGAGTGAACGGGTCCTTTTCAGAATGGCAGGCAGTGGCGAGTGGAATGCCGCAAGGCTCGGTGTTGGGGCCGTAACTGTTTACCATATATATTACCAAATCATATTAATGATTTGGAAGAGGGAATTAGGAGCAACACTAGCAAGTTTGCGGATGACACAAAGCTGGGTGGCAGTGTGAAATGTGAAGAGGATGTTAAGAGGTTGCAGGGTGACCTGGACAGGTTGAGTGAGTGAGCAGATGCGCGGCAGATGCAGTATAATATAGATAAATGTGAGGTTATCCACTTTGGCGGCAAAAACAAGGGGGCAGATTATTATTTCAATGGGGATAGATTAGGTAAGGGGGAGGTACAGCGAGACCTGGGTATCCTTGTACACTGGTCACTGAAAGTTGGTGTGCAGGTACAGCAGGCAGTGAAGAAAGCTAATGGAATGTTGGCCTTCATAACAAGAGGATTTCAGTATAGGAGTAAAGAGGTTCTTCTGCAGTTGTATAGGGCTCTGGTGAGACCACATCTGGAGTATTGTGTACAGTTTTGGTCTCCTAATTTGAGGAAGGACATCTTTGTGATTGAGGCAGTGCAGCGTAGGTTCACCAGATTGATCCCTGGGATGGCGGGACTGCCATATGAGGAAAGATTGAAAAGACTAGGCTTGTATTTACTGGAGTTTAGAAGGATGAGGGGGATCTTACAGAAACTTATAAAATTATAAAAGGACTGGACAAGCTAGATGCAGGAAAAATACTCTCAATGTTGGGCGAGTCCAGAACCAGGGGCCAGAGTCTTAGAATAAAGGGGAGGTCATTTAAGACTGAGGTGAGAAAAACTTTTTTACCCAGAGAGTTGTGAATTTATGCCACAGAGGGCAGTGGACGGCAAATCACTGGATGGATTTAAGAGTTGGATAGAGCTTTAGGGGCTAGTGGAGTCAAGGGATATGGGGAGAATGCAGGCACGGGTTACTGATAGCGGACGATCAGCCATGGTCACAATGGATGGCGGTGCTGGCTCGAGGGGCAGAATGGCCTCCTGCACCTATTTTCTGTTTCTATGATTGTAACCCTAACCCCAGATCAACCCACAATAAAATTTCCTCCCCCATAACAAAGTACTTATGAAGAATCTATTGAATCTGTCATAAAAATATTTGAGGGTTCTGTTTTCACCCCGCTTGAGGACTCGTGGCTCTCAGAAAAAACCTTTCTTGTAAACTACTTTCAACACATTAATATCTTTCTTTAAATAATCTGCACAGTACTCCTGATGTCTTACCAATGCCCTATTGTCAAAGCATAACCTACTTTTGTGTTCTATTCCCCTTTCAGATGATAATATCGTTAGCCTTCCTACTTATTATACCTACCACAGTCTTTTTACCAATCGTGCTTTGGAGCACCCAGATCCCTCGCGTTTCTCCCTAAAAAGAACTCCACTAAATTTATCCTGGAACTTATTTTCACCGCCTCAGTTACCGTGTTTTTTTTAAAAGTATCGTCCTCTTTTGGAGAACAGAGTGGTTAGTGGTACTTTATAAAAGGAACACAAGGGTTTCAGGTAACTCTTGGTGCATTTAGAATTCGACCGGTCACTGTCCATTCACTATGTCCATTACTTCAGGTATCATTACTCACATGGAAAACTAGTTTTTATTTCCTGCAACTAAGACAGTTGATTAATATCTGGTTATGTTTCACCGAGAGATCAGAATAGCGAGAATAACATCTCCAAGTTTGCGGATCAATTTTATTCGTCACATGCACCTGAGGGTGCAGTGAAATGAATTTGCCAGCAGGGATACACTTAAAAAGAACACACAATACACAAACATGCACCACAGCATTCTTCCCGGTGGTGGAAGGCAACAAAGGTCAGTCAGTCGTCCTTTGTTCATCCGTGAATGGGGCCATAAACCCTCTGTAGTCGCCGCTACAGACGGCCCGATGTAAAGGCCCTCACGTTGGGATGGTCAAACACTCCGTGGCTTGGGGTACCCTAATTGGCACTTTCCTACCGGAGACCGCAGCTTCAAGATATTTTCGGCGATCCCAGACTCCGAAAGGTAAGTCCATGCCATGCCCGCGGCAAGATTCCCCGCAGACCACCACAGCCCCATGATGCCAAAGTCACCAGGCCAGCGATCGGAGCACTCCTTTCTGGCGACCCCCGGCAAGGGTTCGCCCGCTTATGTGGATCTTGAACAAGCAGCAATCAAAGAGAAGCAGGGAGAAGAGCTTATTGGCTGAAACCCGTGGGAAAGGTGAGTCACAGGGGAAAAACAGTTTAAAACTGATGAATTTGGTTTGTAAATTGGTACAGTCAATATGCATGGCTGCTCTAGGGGAGCGGCAGTGTGAAGGAAGTGCCTTGTGAGTAAAGTGTGAGTCTTTGGCGAGGAGGCTGAGGAGAGGAGGCTACGCAAAAAGCTGGAGAGGGCAGGACGCAGTGAACACATGACAGGACAGATGAGAAAGTGTGATGCTTGCAGAATGTGGGAGCCCAGGGACATGGATGCAGCCTCCGGCTGCTACAACTGTGGCAAGTGTGTCCAGCTTCAACTCCTGAAGGACCGTGTTGGGGCACTGGATAAGCAGCTGGATGACCTCGGGGCCATCCGGGAAAATTAGAGTTTCCTGGACAGGACCTACAGTGAGGTGACGCCGAGGATACGGGAAGACAGAAGGTGTGAGACTGAGAGAAAGGGTGGTAACCGTGGAGTGCAGGAGATCCAGGTGGCTGTGCCTAATGAAAAAAGGTACACTCTCTTGGGAACTGTCAGGGGAGATGATGCTTCCAGTCCGAGCGGCTGACATGTCGGTGGCTCCAATCCTGGAGATGGGACTCAACCGGCATCGGGCAGAGCCATAGTGGTGGGTGACTCCATTGTCAGAGGAGCAGACAGGAGATTCTGTGGCGGCAGATGGGAGGATGTCACGAGCTGAATTCACAACATCCTCAAGAGAGGTGAACAGTCGGCAGTAGTTGTGCACATAGGCACAAACTACATCGGGAAGAAGAGGAAGGAGGGTCTCCAATGTGAGTTCAGAGAGTTAGGAAGAAGACCGAAAAGCAGGACTTCTAGGGTAGTTATCTCTGGAATGCTTCCAGTACCTTGTGCTAGTGAGGACAGGAACAGGGAGATAGGGGATCTGAATGTGTAGCTGAGGGGCTGGTGCAGGGAGCAAGGATTTAGATTTATAGACCACTGGGATCTCTACTGGGGTAGGGGTGACCTGTACAAAAGGGACGGGTTACACCTTAACTGGAGGGGGACCAACATTCCGGCAGGCAGGTTTGCTAAGGCTACATGTGTGGGTTTAAACTAAATACTGGGGGGGAGGGATTGACAAATTGGGAGTATAAAAATAGAGTTGAAGGGGAAGTGAGTACAGGAAAAATTACAAAAGATTCTCAAATTAATGGGAAGGAAAGTTCGAGAGGGGATAAAAAAAAAGTAAGGTCAGGGCCAAATGAGCGGTGCGAGGGGGGACGTGAATACGGAGGTCAGTGTTGTATATGAATGCGTGAAGTATAAGAAATAAAATGGATGAGCTTGAGGCTCAGTTAGAAATTGGCAAGTATGATGTTGTGGGAATTACAGAGACATGGCTGCAAGAGGGCCAGGGCTGGGAACTGAATATCCAAGGGTATACCTCCTATTGAAAAGACAGACAGGTGGGCAGAGGGGGTGGGGTAGCTCTGTTGGTGAGGAATGAAATTCAGTCCCTTGAAAGGGGTGACATTAAAACAGGAGATGTGGAATCAGTATGAATAAAATTCAGGAATTGTAAGGGTAAAAATACCCTATTGGAAGTTATCTACAGGCCCCCAAATGGTAGCCTGGACATAGGGTGCAAGTTGAATCAGGAGTTAAAATTGGCATGTAGCAAAGGTAATGATGTGGTTGTTATGGGAGATTTCAACATACAGGTAGACTGGGAAAATCAGGTTGGTACTGGACCCCAAGAAAGTGACTTTGTAGAGTGCCTTTGTGATAGATTATTAGAGCAGCTTGTATTGGAGCCTACCAGGGAGAAGGCAATTCTGGATTTAGTGTTATGCAATGTACGGGATTTGTAAGGAACTTGAGGTTAATGAGCCATTAGGAGGCAGTGACCATAATATGGTCAGGTTTAATCTACAATTGGAGAGGGAGAAGGGTAGATCGGAGGTGTCAGTGTTACAGTTGAATAAAGGGGACTATGGGGCCATGAGGGAGGAGCTGGCCAAAGTTGACTGGAAAGATACCCTAGGAGGGATGACAGTGGAACAACAATGGCAGGTATTTCTAGGAATAATACAGAAGGTGCAGGATCAGTTTATTCCTAGGAGGAAGAAAGATTCTAAGGGGAGTAAGGGGCAACCGTGGCTGACAAGGGACAGTTTAAAAATAAAAGAGAAAAAGTACAACGTAGCAAAGATGAGCGGGAAGCAAGAGGATTGGGTAATGTTTAAAGAGCAACAGAAGATAACTAAAAAGACAATACTGGGAGAAAAGATGAGGTATGAAGGTAAGCTAGCCAAGAATATAAAGTAGGATAGTAAAAGCTTCTTTAGGTATGTGAAGAGGAAAAAATTAGTTAAGACCAAAGTTGGACTCTTGAAGACTGAAAAAGGTGAATTTATTATGGGGAACAAGGAAATGGCAGATGAGTTGAACAGGTACTTTGGATCTGTCTTCACATAGGACACAAACAATCTTCCTGATATAGTAGTGGCCAGAGTATCTGGGGTGACGGAGAAACTGAAGGGAATCCATATTAGGCTGGAAATGGTGTTGGGTAGACTGATGGGACTGAAGACTGATAAATCCTCAGGATCAGTTCCTGTGGATTGGAGGGTAGCTAATGTTATCCCACTATTTAAGGAAGGCGGGAGAGAGAAAACAGGGAATTATAGACCAGTTAGCCCGACGTCGTTGGTGGGGAAGATGCTGGAGTCAATTATAAAAGATGAAATAGCCGCACATTTGGATTGCAGTAACAGGATTGGGCCGATTTACGATGGGGAAATCATGCTCGACTTATCTTCTGGAATTTTGAGGATGTAACTAGGAAAATGGACAAGGGATAATGAGCCAGTGGATGTAGTGTACCTGGACTTTCAGAAAACATTTGATAAGGTTCCACATAAGAGATTAGTGGGCAAAATTAAGGCACATGGTATTGGGGGTAGAGTGCTGACATGGATAGAAAATTGAAAAGTGGCAGACAGGAAAGAAAGAGTAGGGATTAACGGGTCCCTTTCAGAATGGCAGGCAGTGACTAGTGGGGTACCGCAACGTATACCTCGGTGCTGGGACCGCAGCTATTTACAATATTCATCAATGATTTGGATGAAGGAATTCAAAGTAACATTAGCAAATTTGCAGATGACACAAAGCTGGGCGGCAGTGTGAACTGTGAGGAGGATGCTATGAGAATGCAGGGTGACTTGGACAGTTTGGGGGAGTGGGCAGATGAAGTTTAATGTGGATAAATGTGGGGTTATCCACTTTGGTATCAAAAACAGGAAGGCAGATTACTATCTAAATGGTGTCAAGTTGGGATCAGCGGGATCTGGGGGTCCTTGTTCATCAGTCTATGAAAGTAAGCATGCAGGTACAGTAGGCAGTGAAGAAAGCGAATGGCATGTTGGCCTTTATAACAAGAGGAATTGAGTATAGGAGCAAAGAGGTCCTTCTGCAGTTGTACAAGGCCACACCTGGAGTATTATGTGCAGTTTTGGTCTCCAAATTTGAGGAAGGACATTCTTGCTATTGACGGGAGTGCAGCATAGGTTTACAAGGTTAATTCCTGGGATGGCGGGACCGTCATGCTGAGAGAATGGAGCGGCTGGGCTTGCTTGTACATTCTGGAGTTTAGAAGGATGAAAGGCTATAAAAACATATAAGATTGTAAAGGGTTTGGACACGTTAGAGGGGTAAGTCATTTAGAACGGAGACGAGGAAACACTTTTTCTCACAGAGAGTTGTGAGTCTGCGGCATTCTCTGCCTCAGAGGGCGGTTCTCTAGATACTTCCAAGAGAGAGCTAGATAGGGCTCTTAAAGACAGCGGAGTCGGGGGATATGGGGCGAAGGCAGGAACGGGGTAATGATTGGGGATGATCAGCCATGATTACATTAAATGGCGGTGCTGGCTCGAAGGGCCAAATGGCCCACTCCTGCACCCATCGTCTATTGCTCCGCAGTGGAAAAGTCCACGCTGTGCCCGCTGCTGAAACTCCGGGCCTGACTCCGGGAAGGGCAGCTCCAATCCATGCTTTAGACCGCGAGGGAGGCTGCATAGAAAATGTCGCCTCTCTGTCAAAGAGGCAACCGAAAGCGGTCCCTCCTTTTACCCCACAAGACACGCCAAAATTAACATTTATACACACCCAAAAAATCCGAAATAATGAGCACACTGCTGGCACAAAGCTGAGTGGCAGTGTGAGATGCTATGAAGCTGCATGGTGACTTGGTTAGGTTGGGTGAGTGGGCAGATGCAGTATAATGTGGATAAATGGGAGGTTATCCACTTTGGTGGCAAGAACGAGGTGGCAGATTATCTGAATGGTGTTAGATTAGGAAAAGGGGAGGTGCAATGAGACCCGTGTGTCCTTGTACATCAATCATTGAAAGTAAGCATGTTGGCACAGCAGGCAGTGAAGAAAGCAAATGGCATGCTGGCCCTCATAGCCAACATGTCATAGCAAAAGGATTTGAGTGTAGGAGCAAGGAGGTCCTACTGCAGTTGTACAGGGCCCTGGTGAGACCCCATCTGGAGTATTGTGTGCAGTTTTGGTTTCCTAATTTGAGGATGGACATTCTTGCTATTGAGGGAGTGCAGGGTAGGTTCACCAGGTTAATTCCAGGATGGCGAGACTGACATATGAAAGAATGGATTGGCTGGGCTTGTATTCACTGGAATTTAGCAGGAGGGGATCTTATAGAAAGGTCATTTGGGAGGTCATGTTGCAGTTGAAAGGGTTCAGAAAAGATTTACGAAGATTGTGCCAGGACTACAGGATGTGAGCTATAGGGAGAGGTTGAGTCGGCTGGGTCTGTATTCCATGGAGCACAGGAGGATGGGGGGGGGTCTTATGGAAGTGTACAAAATCATTAGAGGAATTTGAACCCTTATCAGAAAGGATTAATAAAGACTATTTATGAATTGATTTTGAAATTACAAATAGATATATTTGATAACATTAAGAATGACTGGGAAAGAGAACTCCAAACTTCTCTATCTATAGAGAAATGGGAGAGGATTCTTCAATTAGTCAATACCTCTTCAATGTGTGCAAGACATGCTCTGATACAATTCAAGGTGGTTCACAAGAGTTCAAATGTCAAAAGATCAGTTAGCTCGCTTCTATGGTCATATAAATCCTACCTGTGACAGATGTAACTCTGAAGTGGCCTCACTGACCCATATGTTTTGGTCCTGCCGACTTTTGGAAAAATATTGGAAAGCAATTTTTGATACTATTTCTGTAGTCTTAGGTATTGATTCACAACCTCATCCTATTACTGCAATTTTGGGGCTACCAATGTTAGATTTTATTCATTTGTCCTGCTCCATCCATCGGTTGATTGCTTTTATCACACTAATCGCCAGATCTATTTTATTTAAATGGAAAGACTCCAACCCTCCGACCACACTCCTGTGGTACTCTGAAACAATATCATGTTTAAATTTAGAAAAAAAAAAAAAAAATCAGGAGTGACATTGTTGAACCCTTGGTTAAATTTGATAAGACTGGGGAGAATTTATCAACACTTTCACACAACATAAATTGCTCCCTCTCTAACCATTATAAAAACTATTTTACCTCTATATGCTGGAACAGACTTGACGACAAACAGACTTAAATTGTTGAAATTCTCAGTTCAGATTGTTTTGCTATGTTTTTTTTCCCCTTTATTTTTTTCTTTAGTTTAGAGGTTTTGTTTCTTCCTCTTTTTTGTCTTTTTATCTTTGTGTTTTTTTCTACATAAGTTTTCTTTTAAATATTTAACTATATTTACATAGAGACCGGGAGGTCTATACTCAATGTGTATTTTGACACTGGACTTAGGTTATACCTGTTATTAATGTAATCCTGATCCCTATGTATCAATCTCATTGTTATGTTTATCATTACTCTTTTTGCTCTGTCTTTTTTGTTTTTTTGGAAAAGATTTTAAAAGAAACAAAGGAATAGATCAGGTAGATGCACAGTCTTTTGCCCAGAGTAGAGGAATCGAGGACCAGAGGACATAGGTTCAAGGTGAAAAGATTTTAAAGGAATCCAAGGAGTAACTTTTTCAAAGGTGGTGGGTGTATGGAACCAGCTGCCAGAGGAGGTAGTTGAGGCAGGGACTATCCCATCGTTTAAGTGACAGTTAGATAGGTGCATAGATAGGACTGGTTTGGTGCCCCCCACCCCCCCCAGAAAACACACAAACCAAATGCCAAAATGCAAAGAATAAGCCTTCAAGTTATAGAATTAACTTTATATGTATTCATCATTATATTTGGTATTCCAGGCAATGCACTAGCAGCCAATCCCTTTGACCCAAACTTTCATTTTTCTGCAGTTCCACCCAACAGGATTTCTCCTACTTCATTTATGTTTAATAGTATGTTCTTCCATCCCTCATTATCCACAGCAGAGTTGAATACATTGGAGAGGGTGGCATCACTGTTATTGGAAACGTGTCAAAGAGCAACCACCCAACAGTGAAAAGCTTTTGAAAGCGATTTAATATAAGAATACAATTATCTACAGAACATTAAAACTTAGTACTTTTCCACAAATAGAAAATATATACAATATCAAAATTTAAAGATAACAGATGGCAATTCAAGGGAAGTTAACCCTGAAGAGAAGTTTAGAAACCAATTTTAAAGTCCATTGCTTATAAAGATTTACTCTACTACTTTAGGCTGCAATGAATTCCACATAAGGGTGGCAAACTTAAAACAAATTTAAAAAGTCTTAAAAAAAGCTGATGCCATTTCTATCACCAAGACTTAAGCCGTGCCCATTACTTCGGGAAGTGCTTGAAGACCAATGATTTTGGGATTAGTTGCAACACTCTTCGTTGTGTTGTGGGTCTTGTAGATTCCAACCAACCTATCAGCAATTTCAAACATATTGTTCCTCAAAGAAATGATGATAAACTGGGCATTCCTGGTCTGTTCCTAAGGAAAGAAACAATAAACTGTCAAAAAAATGTCATTAAATACTTGTTGTAGCTGCACCAAAGGAATCTGCTTTCAGTGAGCCAGGCATGGAAATCAAACAACCAAGATTCATGTCAATTGTCTGTTTACCTTTTGTACAGCACTCATTTCCCCCAATCCCAGAGCACCAGGACACACACTGACAAATATACACCACATACTTTTGACTATCTTGTTGTCGTTTCATCCCCCCCTCACCCCCGTCCAGTCCCTTCCTACATCTCAGACCATCCAATCAACAACTTTCAAATCCTTAGCCATCACTGCCTCGCTTTAATATGGATCTTCAATCCTTTGCTTTCATTCCCCTTCAGGAAGACGTCATGGTTCTGTTTCTTCCTATAACAGAGACCCAACCAGATTTCACCATTTGCATTATTTTGTCCCCTCCACTTTATCATCTCCAGCTTTGGCCATCTCTACCCCATTCGACTCATCAGCCAAGCACCTCTCTCCACCTGAACCAAACTGTCATTTGTTAGCTCTTCCCCACATCTCTTTCTACAAGCTATCTCCCCCTCTACTCCAGTCATTTACCCATAATGTCATGTTCATCCCCCCCACCCACCCATAGTTGCTGGCTGACTGCTGAGTTCTTCCAGCAGTTTTATCTTTTGCAAATAAACTCCAGCTGTCTGAAGGAGAACTACATTGGAATTCAAGCAGCATATCATTTGTCATCACCATAAAGCATTGATAATTTCCCATATCCGGCCAAATTAAGACCAGTTGGTGCATCAGCTTGGCAAGTTGACAGCACAGTGGCGCAGCGGTAGAGTTGCTGCCTTACACAGCCAGGATTATCTCCTCTCCTCCCACCATGCCCTCCAGATGAACGCAAGATGACATTATGACACTACATAAGCAATTCAATACTAATGGTCCCTTTGGTTAATTCATTGGCAATGGCAGCACCTTGCTGAGAGAAACTACAGCTTGAATTTCCTATATCTTAAGGCTTACTTTCTTTATAAGAGTTCTTAATTGCTTGTGAAACATATTAGCATTAGATTGTGGAAGATGCAAAATAGAAGTTTATTTGTTGTTTCACCTTTCCAATGTTTGTTATTATGGGGAGAATGATTTCTACAAAAATTATCCGCACTAAAACCAGCATGGCAGCACTCGTTCCATTCTTATTGGAAACATCAAATGCAGTTGAATAACATTTTTACAAGCAGTTTTAAATATGGAAGAATATTTGTTAAACTAGGCTTAATACTATTTTATCCAGTCTTAAAAATATGGTCATAATATTTCTAGATTTTAGAGTGTTCTTATGGTTTTTACACTGCTGTTACTTACATAAATATAATGTGCAACAATTGAAACATTTCTGAAATCCAGCGCTGCATCAATCTCATCCATGAAGTATAATGGAGTAGGTTTGTAATGATGAAGTGCAAAAACTAGAGCCAGAGAACTGAGAGTCTTCTCTCCACCAGAAATATTGAAAATCTTTTTCCAGCTTTTCTTTGGTGGACGCACACTAGAAGAACAGGTTAGATTTCCATTAAAATTATAAAGAAACCAAGCAATTTCCCCATAAATTTAAATATTAGCCAGCAGCAGCTTTTATTTAATCCTGTTACAAAAATTAAATTCCCATCTAATTAAATGATTTTATGTGACTAAAATTGCTCAAAAGAATGGGGCATTTATATGAGAAAAAACCCAACAGTTCCATTTGTTTTACAATAATTCTATGTTCAACTCTCGGGGTTTTAAACCCAGGTGCATTTTAATATTGGTCAGTCATGTACTTTTTTTTCAAGGCTGCATGCTCAGCCCCCTGCTTTACTGACTCCACACTATGTCTGGCTACGCAGTCATGAGTATAAACTCCATCATCAAGTTCGCCGATGACACCACTGCTGTAGGATGTATTGCTGACGGTGACAAGTCAGAGTAAAGAAGTGAGATCGACCAATTGACCAAATGGTGCCAGCACAATAACCTGGCTCTCAACACCAGCAAAACAAATGAACTGATTGTGGACTATCCTGTCCCTGAAGGGGCAGGATAAGGACCCACAATCCCATTTATATCAACACCATATATTTCCATCGTTGGTGGAAAGGGTCAAGAACTTCAAATTCCTGGGCGTGCATATTTCCGAAGATCTTTCCTGGTCCCAGCACACTGATGCAATTATAAAGAAAGCACATCAGCGCCTCTACTTCCTGAGAAGATTATGGAGAGTCAGTATGTCAAGGATGACTCTCTCGAACTTCTACAGGTGCACAGTAGAGAGCATGCTGACTGGTTGCATTGTGGCTTGGTTTGGCAACCTGAGCATCCAGGAGTGGGAAAGATTGCAGAAAGTTGTGACCACTGTCCAGTCAATCATCGGCTCTGACCTCCCCACCATCGATGGGATCCATCGCAGTCGCTGCCTGAAAAAGGCTGCCAACATCATCAAGGACCCACACCATCCTGGCCACACACTATCTCTCCACTGCCATCAGGCAGAAGGTACAGGAGGCCAAAATCTGGTACATGCAGGTTCAGGAACAGCTTCTTCCCCACAGCCATCAGGCTATTAAACTCACCATCAAACAAACTTTGTATAACATCCTATTGCACTTTATCTGTTTATTTATGTGTATGCTATACAGACACACTGAACTGTTCTGTATTTATGCTTACAATATTCTGTTGTGCTGCAGCAAGCAAGAATTTCATTGTCCTATCTGGGACACATGACAATTAACTCTGACTTGACGACTATATATTTTGAAAAAATATTCCCACTGTTACAAAAGTAGCACTCTTAGTACTTTTGGTCGGTAGTGTTCAGGACTACAAATTAACCGTAAAACTAGCAGTTATAGTTACTGATAGCGTAGCAAGAAAATAATAAATATGAATAAATGTGATTTCATGATGCTCGTCAGCATCCCATTTAATCTTTAATCTGGTAAACAAGGAGTGGAAAACAAAGAAAATGTTATCTAGACATGTCATGGCTCAAATTCCATTGGGCTTCATAACGCAATTATGTCAACACTTGTGTAAAAAGCAAAGTTTCCTACCTGAACATAATTCCTTCAGAAAAAGGATCGAGACTGTCAACCAACTCCAAGTTCAGCATCTCCACCTAGTGTAAGCATTTGGTAATTCTCCTTCAACTTATTGGTGATCATATTAAAGCCAGCCATAAATTCATTTAGACGCTGCTTCCTCAAGTCTTCAAAGGCACGTCTGAATTTATCACGTTGATCAGTAATTTCATCCAACTCACCCACACGCTGCAGGTAGAGCTCTTCCTGCAGATAAACAGCACATTAAAAAAGGTTCAAATCTAACAAATGTAACCTCTACAAGACGAGCAAGAATTCCAGAACGTACTTTCTTCTTGTATGCAGCAATTGAACCCAGGTTTGGCTTCATATCGAGGCACTTAGCTTCCAGAAGTGCAATCTGATTATTTATCACATCTGGGTTGGTAATTCCTTGCAGATCCACCTCACTTAATTCTTCTGCTGGTTTGTCGGATGGATGTAAAGAAAGCTTTGATATCTAGTCAAATTACAGAAAATTAAAAATAAAACGTACATCTTATTTTAATTTAAACTTACTTTTCCATTTGTTCCATAAACAAGTCAGTCAAATAATACATCAACAGTTATCACAATAAAAACCTTAGTCACTAAAGCAGTAACAAAAAATAAAACTATCAACAAAAAAGTTGTTTGGCAAGTCACTTTTCATTTTTAAAGAGCTGGTTGAGAAATTCGACAAGACTATTCATTTCCAAGATTTACTTCGTCTAAAATCAATGAAACAGAACAGGTCACTGAGGAAGGTTTGTCTGTCCGTTCTTTTAAAATTAAGTGTAAGCATGAACAGAAAGTTTAGCAGGCTTTTCACTGTAGGGGGCTTTGCAGCAGAACGCAACACTGCGTTCATTATGATCTCCCATTTCTTGCTTCCCACATACAAAGATAGTTGGACAAATCAATCACAACTTAGTCACATTACCGCTCTTCTCAATGCAAGCTGGAGATCACCTGTACAAAGCCTGCAGGCTTCCCCAGATGAAAGCAGCAAAGTTAGCAGACTATAAACGGAAACATGCTTTTTCCTAGTTAATACAGCTTGGTTACTCCCTGCATAAACAATGTCATTAGCATCCTAACAATTTTTAAATAACGAGCTGCTTGCTCTCCCTTACCTCTTTCTGCCAGAATTTAATTTTAGATTGGTGTTCTGCAATATGCCCGTCTATCTGTTCCAACTTTAGACGAATGTTAAGAGTTTCTTTCTGAAGTGCCTGTTGTTCTTCCTGAATTGCCTTAAGTTCTTGCAGTAAACAATTACGTTCGTCAGTTACAGTTGTTAATTGTTCCTATGGAAAATAGAAGACAAAGAGTAAACATATGATGCAAAAAGATCTTTTAAACAATCCAAGATATTAGTATTTATTTCAATTGTCCAAATGATCTTGCTAACGTACCTCAATCAGCAAAGACAATTCATCTGTTAAAATATTTTAGAGATTTTTATAATGGAAATTTGGGAAAGTGAAGACACTGATTACATATGAAATACTAATTTTTCATTGTGAATTATCTAATGACACATACTTGTAAAGTTCATATTTAATAAAGGCCCAGATAAATTCTGTCAATGTTAAAATATAACAGTCGATGTCATGAAATACAAGCAGCTTTCTCCCCACCGAAGAAGGCAACACTATTTAATATTGTTATCACGAGACTGATTCCTGGGATGGCAGGTCTTGTATATGATGAAAGACTGGTTAGACTCGGCTTGTACTCGCTGGAATTTAGAAGATTGAGAGGGGATCTTATAGAGACTTACAAAATTCTTAAGGGGTTGGACAGGCTAAATGCAGGAAGATAGTTCCCGATGTTGGGGAAGTCCAGAACAAGGGGTCACAGTTTAAGGATCAGAGGGAAGTCTTTTAGGACCGAGATGAGAACATCATTTTTCAAACAGAGAGTGGTAAATCTGTGGTATTCTCTGCCACAGAATGTAGTGGAGGCCAGTTCATTGGCTATATTTAAGAGGGAGTTAGATGTGGCCCTTGTGGCTAAAGGGATCAGGGGGTATGGTGAGAAGACAGGTACAGGATACCGAGTTGGATGATCAGTCATGATCATATTGAATGGCGGTGCAGGCTCGAAGGGCCGAATGGCCTACTCGTGCACCTATTTTCTATATTACTGCTTGTATGAAAATTAATTTAAGCCACACAGCAATCACATTCAAATGTTAAATGCACAAGAAACAACAGTTTCACTCTCATTCTTTTACAGAACTAATGGCTATGATAGAGGAATGGTCCAAAAGTAGGGGTGCATTATAAATTTTTAATGGTTATATTCTTGTTTACTTAAATCCATGCAACCACTCTCATCTATTTAGTTAATAGATTCCCTACCACACAGGAAAGATTTGAAAGAAAGACATTTTCCTAAATAGAATGCATTTGCAGTAACATAAAGATCAAATGGCTTCCATTTATTTGGATACATTAACACTGTTTTATTTTTTTCTTGTAGTAGTTAAATTTAAAGATAAATCCATTTTGGGTATTTTACCCCATGTCTAATAATATTGATGCATTAAATCTGTAAACGACAACTTTTTTGGGGGTAGATTTGAAAATTCTACCGCACTTTGACGGAACTGTTCAATCAGATAATAGACAAGCTTGTACCTGTCATTTTCCCACAATTCTGCAATACAAAAATCTACCAATTTCCACCTTAAATGTACAGATTCATCAAGTTTCCATAGCTTTTTTTAATGTCTGCGGAGTAATTTATAATTTATGTCCAGAATGCTTAGGATATGTCTGGTTCGCAACTAAATTCATAACCCTATAATCATGTAATTCCATGTTTCCATATATACGAAAGATATCTCCATATGCCCGTTTTGTTCACTTATTGGAAGCTCTTTTCAGTTGTGCAGACTTTATGATTGAGATTTACTTGAACTCCTGCAAAATTCCTCTATTCAAAGACACGTTAAAACCCAGTTTTGTTTAACTCCTCCAGTCCCCTTAGCACTTGGAAAATCTCTTACATTAAAGAACAACTCTTCATTGGAAATTTTAGTCATCAAAGTATAGATCTTGCTAATCACTCTTAGTTTTTCAGCCTTTCACGTTTGGCATTTTGAATCTTTGAAATTGATTTTGCACTTGAAGAACTGACAAAGGTTATACACGTGCATGTTGAATTTGCAGACCACTCCATGAGAAATTTCAAACGAACATATTTGAATTAAATTACTAGTTTGGTCATACAGCACAGCCTATAGGATTCATAGCATTATACAACATGGGATCAATTGACAGGCCGTCCATACCAACCTAGATGCCTATCCAAGCAAATCCTATTTGCCAGTATTTAGTCCATATTTCTCTACTTTTCCTCTGTAACAGCTTATGTTCTGTACCTGAGCTTCAGTGCTTTCTTTGAGCACAATAGCACCCTCTTCCTCCAATCTTTTCAGTTCTTTTGTTAGATCTTCAATCTCTTTTTTGTTCTCTTCAATTTCTTCTCCGATTCGCTTCACTGATTCTTCTGCTTTTTTAAAATTTCTGAAAAGGTAATATTTATGACATTTATTTTGCACGAATAAGAATCAAATGATGAATCAGTTCGAACAGCACAATCATGACCGACAGTTGCTGTCTTAAGAATGGGACAATAGGCATGATATTAAAAAATAAATACTGCACCCAGTGTTGAGACCAGAATGCAATGAAGTTCCCTAATGATAGCCATGTTAAGCTTCATTGGAAACAATGCAAGGGGCTGTGAACAGAGACCAGAGAAGATTAGATGTTAAAATGATAAGACAACGGGAAACCTGGAAACCAGTGTCCCAGGCCCAGCGCCCCCCTAGTGGCCCAAATGATGACCACTACATTTCTTCCCCCCCTCCTCACTCCCATTGGATAGCACTCGTAATAATTTTGTTTTGCACTCATCTTCATATGCATTTCCCCTTTTAGCTTCATTATTATTTAATTACTCGCATCTTTCACTTTGACCTTGCCTTTCATTAACTTACTCATTACCACATAGAAGGCTATTTGGCACTTCAGGTCTTTGCCAGCTACAACCAAAACAATCCCATCATTCTATTGGCCATAACCGTATTTCTCTATAATAGTAATAATAATAATAATAATAATAATAATAATAATAACGCATTTTATTTGCTGGCGCCTTTCTGGACACCTTACAGGACATAAAATCACAATACATTATCAATATTAAAATCAAGTTGATTAAAAACAAAAAATACACAAAACATTTTAAGTCATCAAAATCAGGGTGAACCTGGTGGAAGTTATGTCGGGTATGCTAATCTAAACAGGTGTTTTGAGTTGTGATTTGACTTGATCGATAGTGTCCAGGTGACAGATGGGAGGTGGGAGAGTGTTCCAGAGATGTGGGGCAGAGCAGCTGAAGGCTCTGGCACCCATGGTGCCGAGTCTAAATGTGGGGACAGTTAAAATTGCAGCTGAGGAGGAACAAAGTGACCAGGAAGGAGTGTATGGTAGCAGCAGGTCAGAGAGGTATTGGGGAGCAAGGTGGTGTAGGGCTTTGAAGGTCAGCAGTAAAATCTTGTAGTTAATCCGGTGGTGCACAGGGAGCCAGTGGAGCTGAGTGAGGATGGGTGTGATGTGGTCCGATGATCTGATGCGGGTGATGATCCAGGCTGCAGTTCTGAATGCATTGGAGGCGATGCAGAAGTTTATTGGAGCAAGTGAGGAGGGCGTTGCAGTAATCGCTGCGGGATGTGACCAGGGCGTCTATACACTACCTCGTTCTCTCTCATCCATTAACTCTTCTTTGATTCTTTGTCCTATACTGAGCATACGATCACAGGAAGTATGTGCAAAATCCACGATGGTAACACATGACTTCAGGATCAAACCTGCATTCCTTGAGCTATGAGTTAGTTGGACTAACTGACATGTCAGCATCTCACCCCCTTTCTTCCTCCCACAAGCAACCGATCCTTGCTTAAAAATGTTGTATTTCAATCAAAGCAAAATACAGAAATCCAAATGAAAATCATTGCTAGAAATACCTAGCAGGTCAGACAACCATGAAACAAGCCAAATTAATTTTTAGCGTTTCAACAGAATCATACTTGATGAATTTACATTTATCCTTTTAGAGCTCTAATGGAAGGTGATCTGCATGAAATGTGCATTTTGATTCTTCCGTTACACATGCAATATGCCCCGCTAGACATTTTGACTGTTCATGTTTTTTTAAATTTCTGTTTGGACTTACCTTCCTGCAGTTTTTATAGCAACTTGTGCTTTTGTAATTGAAGAGGAACAATCATCTATTTCTTTGTTAATTTTATCCAGTTTATCCTGTTGGGCTTTAAGTTTTTTATTATTGATTTCAACAATAAGTTCATGCAATCGTTTCACCTCTGCTTCAATTTTTCCAGCCTTTGCTGCAGCCTTCTCATACTCTGAAGAAAGAAAAACAGAATAACAGGATTGATGATTTTTAATGCATCATTATTTTAATTCATCTAAAAATCATAGGCAGTTTAATTATATAATTGCTCAACAAATCTTAAGCATGTTAAACATAGTAACCATTCATTAATGAATTGAGGAGCAAAACATCTCCAAGTTTCAAGAAAGAGACTAAAGGGCCTGTCCCACTTACGTGTCCTTGGCACGCAAATTACGCAACCTCGCGGTCGTGTTGAGCCGATACAGTCGAGCGAAGGTTGGGCGAGATTACATGTGCACGCACAGCCGTCTGGAGCGCGTGACGTTATTTGAAGATGGACACAAAGCTGGAGTAACTCAGCGGGACCGGCAGCAGACTGAAAAAAGGGTCTTGACCCGAAACATCACCCATTGCTTCTCTCCAGAGATGCTGCCGGTCGTGCTGAGTTACTCATGCATTTTGTGTCTATCTTCAATTTTCTTGGTCCCGTTCTGGGAGTAGAAGTGGGGGTGGATCCGGACCGCAACGGCCGTGAGCCCCAGACAGAGTTTGGCAATCGTTTGCCTGCTTCTGTTGCTGTTGAAGGTGAGACTTTGCGTCGCGCCAGGGTCTTGGGCCTGTCCCACTTTGGCAGTCAGTTCCACGACAGGCCGTTGGCGCTCGAAGATTTAGTTCACTGCAAGAATTTCGGAGCCCCGCGCGATGTCGGGACCGGCCCCGCACAACTTTATACCCCTCCGCGCTTCTAAGTGGGACCGGCCCCGCACGGCCATTTGGTGCCCGTACGCCTCAAGGGACCACAAGGTCGCGTAATTTGCGAGCCAAGGACGCGTAAATGGGACAGACCCTTAAGTTTCCATGTGAAGCCCCAAATAATGGAAAAGATACATAACATTGAACACGAGCTAACCTTTCTTGTAAGTATCCAGTGTCTTCTGTAGCTGTTTCTGTTTATTCTGATCAGGAACAACTGCGATCACATTTGCTTCAAAGTCCTTCACCTGAATTGTCAAGTGAGCTTCCTGTTCAGTCAGCCCCTAATTTAAACAAATATCTCATTGACTGATCATTCATCAAGTGATAGGATTTTAAATCTAACTGATTTCGAAGGATAAACATTCCCACATAACTTGCTAATATCACAACTATTCTTATAATCAATCTACATTGTTTCTCCAATACCTTGAGCTTGGTGTAATAGACATAATAAGTAGAGGCATTTACCGATACGGGCTACGGATCACCAAGTAGAGTTTTGCACTCATGAGAAGCTACCTTAATTGTTAATCTTTAAGAAAGAACTGCAGATGCTGGAAAAATCGAAGGTAGACAAAAAAGCTGGAGACACTCATCGGGTGAGGCAGCATCTATGGAGCGAAGGAATAGACGAAGTTTCGGGTCCCTGCCCCCCCCCCCCCCCCCCCCCCCCCGACATCAGTCTGAAGGGTCTCGACCCGAAACATCGCCTATTCCTTCACTCCATAGATGCTGCCTCACCCGCTGAGTTTCTCCAGCTTTGTCTACCTTTAATTGTTAATCTGATTCTTGCCATAAAGGAACTGGGTATTACCTCTCTCATTTAAAGGTGCGGTGTAAATGCAATCTACCGTTGAAATTATCTTGTTCAACAAACTCGGCAGCATTGCAGAGCACAACATACCATTAGCAGGAGTGTACGAAAACTAGCCATCTTCAATTAAAACAGGACATGAAATCCAGCATCAATTTACTTAACTGAACTCAGTGATCAATGATTTCACACTCACATTTCCTTTAGAGACCAACATGTAATCTTTCCTATTGTTATACACTGGCTAACCTATCTGAATGGCATCGGCAGTGGCAACGTGAAATTCCATATTAAGAGTTCTGCTACTGATTATGCAGTTGATCCATTGGTACTTTAAAAAAGGAATCTGATTTGATAAATACAGCACAAAAACACTATTTCAAAATTACAAACCTGAATACTTGCTGTGTATTTTTCCAAAGTATTTTTCATCTCCCTGATGCTCTGTCGCATTTTTACCACCTTTTCCTCCAAATGACCTTTCTGTTCTTGGTATTTTTGTGCCATTGCCAAGTCCTTTTGCAATTTAGCCTCCATTTTTTCCATCTATTTTGGTGTAAAAATACGTTTTTAATTGAACTCACTTTGTACTGAAAACCAAAGAACTTGATTGATGGACATTAGATTAAACACAAATATCTTAAGAAATCTTAAATACTTAAGAAATTGGGTTTGAGAAATGATCAAGCTACATGACTAAACATGAATGCTGACATGCGCTAATATAGTTGCTGTTTATAACCAGGGTAGCACAAGTTGATGACCCATCTTCCCTCAACATGAACCATTGGACAATTGAAATATTAGACATTCACTTACCTCCTCTGGAGTAGTTTCAACGACTAACGAAGATCCCATTCTTCCTTTCATTATTTTTCTCCCTCCACCTGTCATGGTACCTGAAGTAATTGGAGTACAAGAGAATATATCACATAAACACTTTTATTACAAAATTAATGTCTTAGAATTTGATTACTACCTCACAGGCACTGCTCTGATAGTTACATATTATAAAATGGTTTATCGCTTCATAACGGGAGGCACATTGTTACATACCCGAACCTAAAATATTTTATATATTTTATGATTTTGTGAATTCTGTTTGAGTTGAAACACATCAATTAAAATAGTCAGTAGTTTTCAATACCTCTTTGCATGCAGTTAATTTCACATTATGACAAAATGGATTCAGTTGAAAATATGGTTGAATCTCCACATATTTGCATTAATAAGCTTGTTGTTTCCAATGCTGCCCTTTGCACTCCATTTCCCCCACTCAGTTAATAAAATGCATGTATCGTCACAGATTTCACTTATCACTGAAAGCATAAGCATGCTCTAATATCAACAACTCTCCATGTTAAAACTTTCCCATCAAATTTCTTAAAACCAATGCCATCTCATATTTGATATCTCTCCCCTGGGCAAAAGATCCTGATCATCTCCGCCATCAAAGTCTCATAAATTTTGAATATTTGTCAAATTCTCAGCCTCCTTAAAGACCAGCCTATCCAATCTCTTCCAATAATTAGTTGTCCTTTTAAAAACTTGTCTGAAATAGTGAAAATGCCTAAATATATCAAGACTGGCCGACTCCAACACTTTTGCAGAGATGCTAAGTGTTGGATAAAATATCTAAGACAAAAGTAACATCTTCCTCTCTACTTCTTATGGACTCTAATAAGGACATGCAATATGTTGCCGTCTTCCCAGCTCTATGACTGCTATGCCAGCCTGCAAGGATTAAATTCTGCTGCAACCAGTCCCATTCAAATAAACTGAGAGACAATGAGTGAGGGATTTTGGTATTGCAAAAGTAAAAACATTTTAAACTTTTAGCAAGATTTGCATAATAAAAGGTCAAGATCACTGTCAAACATTCAATAGACCGAATTAACCTGCAGCATTGCCCATCACTCTCTTCCCAGATTCATGGGCTGATACTGACATTCTGTTCAGATTTACTCATAAAAGCCAGCAGGTATCTGTTGCTCATGCTAAATAAAGCAAAAGGGCTGGCACACAGAAGTTGAAAAGCCAGGGTCCTAGAAGACGTCTGCGCCTGTGATTTTGGGGGAATGGAAGATTTGCGCCAATCAACTGGAGGAAAGCTTCAGGTTTTAAAAAAAAGCACAATTCCATAATTGAATAATCAACCACCCATGCTTCAAAGAAAGTTTCCTTTATGATTTTTTGTTGTTGTTTAAATTAACTGACAGGATCAAAGGACAATTAAGTGGAGCGCCAAAAATAGCACGCCTGTAGAAAAGATGATACTAATACACTGTCAAAATTTCATCTTCCAACATACCTGACTGCTCTATTATCTGTCCCTGCAGAGTTACCACTCTCCAACGCTTGTCCTTCTGGAATGCAACACGTGTTGCTTGCTCTAGATCGTTAGCAACAAGTGTGTCACGAAGTGCAAAGTAAAATGCTGGACGTATAGTTTCATTGTTTATTTTAACTAAATCAAACAGACGGGGAATGTTTTCTGGCGTTTTGATTTTATCAATACTTCGTTCCCAAACTTTCATCTGGAGAAAATATTAAAAGAAGTTAGCATAATATAATAGAATTAGTTTAACCAAACACATTTGAATTCTAAAGAGTATTGTACCTTATCCAAAGCAATAAAAGTTGCAACTCCAATATTTTGTTTTTTCAGGAAATTAACACACTCTTGGGCCTTATCAATTGTGTCTACAACAATGTTATCCAAGGCACCACAACAGGAGGAGATCGCAACGTCATATTTTTCATCAATGGCACCCAGATCACCCTGAAATACAAAATATGCCATGACAAAAAAAAAAAAATGCAATTCAACTTGAATTCAGGATTCCTGTACAAGTGATATATTTCACACATGTCCCTCTTACCAATCTTCCATGGATTCCGAGGATTTTACCAGTGTTCTTTTGCTGCATCAGAGCCTCCAAGACTCTGCCCCGACTGCGATTTACTGTTAACGAGCTCTTTGCTTCTTCAACCTTTTGTCGCAGCTCATAAACAGTATTCCGGATCTGAGCATCAGAATGAATTAATTTTTCAAGTTCCTTTTCATCCTAGAAAGGATACAGAATAATCCAATATGACAATTGTATATTAAACTGAGAAAAACACAATTTTAACATTACACTAGGCCACAGTTTAGAATTTGTTTCATATTAAACTATATCACACAAAAAGCAAGTCATAAAAATAATGGACCAAAACTTCTGTTATATGGTTGCCAATTCCACATGGAGGAAAGAGCATTAGGTCTTTGAAAGCTGATCTTTGCTATTAAATGGACCAGCGAGTTGCAAACCTAAAAAACAAGTAGCACCATTACTAAATTCAGTTAAAAATTGTGATACTTCAAAGTTGTAGCATCCTGCTTTAATAATTGATATACAAGAGACAAAATATCTTCTTAAATCTTTCTGTGCAAATACCCTGCCTTTTTACATCCTCTTCCCCTACCATGGAACTTTGCAAAATGCACAATTTCTAAGGGCCACTCACACAAAACACAAGCCCTTGATTCCCTATCGCGTCATGTTAATCCAGCGATTGCATCTTTGCTGCTTTGATGTACTTTTCCGAAGTTGGAAAGGAACATCAAAACAGAAAATTCCAGAAACATCAGAATATGCGAATAAAAAAAGAACTCTCACTTCAGGTCCATGACCTTGCCTCCAACACGATGAACATCTCCCTGAAGTATTAACTCTGATCATTTTTCCAGAGATGCTACCTATTCATTTTCACCTTCAACATTTACTAGCCACTTTTAAAAACACTGGCTCTTTTCATTGTGTGCTAAGGTTTTTATTTGAATAATGTGGAGCCCAAGGCCGAGGTAAATAACATTCTAAAAGCAACACAATGCCATTTAGAGAATGCCATTACTATCTCAGTTAATAAAATATAGGATCCTCCACAACAAATCCAAAGCAAGGCCTGCAACAAGGTAGATGCCTGATAGACTTTGGTATTACACAAGTGCAGTACTGTGGTCCACACAGGATTCTTGCCAGCTCTAACTGTAATTTCAAAGAACTCTTTGACAGAGTTGTTTTATGCAGTGGTTGTAGTTTCTTATATGCTACATCTATGCAAACTTTTAGACATGCTAATAATCACACGTGAATGCAATTTGCTCACTAAAATGTATGAATATATACAGGGTGCCTCTGGGTAAAGAATGAGTTTCGTTGTTACAGACACTGATTTTATTCGCAAGGAAGAATGAACACATGTAGCATGTCAGACCTTTCAATTTAATAAATGTTATGAGATCGTTTGTATGTAGGGACGTCCATGTCGGCGTTTGCAACTTGCGGAAGGTTTGTACAGATTGCTAGAAAAACGTCTTTCAAAATGAACTAGTGTACTTATCTAACCTTATGCAATTCCTGTTGATTCTGTGGTATTTTGGTTTCCAATTCTTTAATTGCTGTTTTTCTTTCTTTAAGTGTACTAGTAGTGGTCGTTAGGGTTTCCTTGGCCTGGTTGAGTTCACCCAAAGCAGATTTATGGCGACTGAGGTAGATATCCAGCTCCGACTGAGCTACATCCATCTTTGATCGAGCCTCATTTACCGCTTTACTCAACTCCATGAGCTCCTTTTCATTCACCTATAGATTAAAAAAGGCACCTTAACATGAAAAACATTAAAATTATTAGCTAACATACATAAGTTTAAAAAATAAAATTACCAGCCACCTTTGAAAGCTATCTTTTTTTTTTACTTCAGCAAGTGTCGTTTCATTGCCAATATTCATGCAAAATAACCATCTTCTGAAATGGTAGAATTTATCATAGTTCAGGGATTATAGTCATAAAACTTTGAAATAGACCGTTTGACCCAACTTACCCATGCTGATATGATTGTCTAACTGAGCTAGTCCCATTTGCCTGTGCTGGCACATATGCCTCTGCCAACCTTAGTGTAATTCATTTTGCCACTCCTAAACTTAAAGCATTGCATATTATTTTCCACTCCCATCTTCTATTGCAATGATTACATTTATACTATACCTCTTTTTCTTCCTGTAATCCCCGTGTTTCTTGTTTGAGACTCTCCATTACTTTCCTTAGCTTTTCTTCTTCATTTATTTTATTCTGTTCAAGCTTTTCTTTTCCAACTGTTGCTTTGCTGATGGCCTTTTCACTATCACTGGGTACGTTTTTCAAATCATCCAACTATCATTAGTAACAAAAAAGCAAAGCATAGCATGAATAAGCACGACAGTTAACTAAAAACATGACTGATAGTCTATCATAACAGTATTCTGATTAAGATGTATAGGCACAAACAGTAATCAATAGAAAGACAGCATCCATGCTGAAGCGACAGTTTGGAGTCAATAATTGTGGGCCATTCATATTTCTCTATAATACAAGTGTGTGCGTGTCTGAGTATATATCAATATATATACGGTTAATTCCTATTTTCTTCCAAATGTTAGGCAGCCTTCCCATTTTCACACATCCTACTCACATTTTTCCCGGTGAGGCGATAAACATCTTCCAGTCGCATTCCCACCTATATTTCCGAAGTTATTCATTGTTTAACGCTTTAACACCAGCCCGAAAACTCACCATTTCGGGAAAAAAACGAGTGACGTCACAATGCACTCGCAAGGCAGGACGGGACATTCCGGGAGGGACACTCCAGCGCTCTTGGTGAACGAGGAGTAGCGGTGGCTGCCGGCGCCCGACGGGGAGGGTAGTGCTGGAGAGAGGTCCGAGCCCGGGGCTTGGGATGGGGCCGTGATCGAGAAAGAAGCCGCCGCTGGAACCAAAGACGAGCCTAGGTCCGGGGTCAGGGACGAGCCCGGAGATGAAGTCGGGGACCTGCACTGGAGCCCAGGCGGCGGTCGAGCTGACGGCTGGAGCCTACAGCTAACTTCGGGCCGAGTATTAGAACAGGCCCAGTTTCAGGCCCTGGAGCTGCTCTACGAACTGGGCAGGTCCTGGGAGTGAGGGGAGGAGGATGAGGGGAATGAGGATCAGGGAAATGGGGCAGGGAGTGGGGTGCTAGAGAGAGATGGGGGGTGGAGGAGGGAGATGCCACTGCCACCCTCTCTACCCCCTCCCTCTCTCTAGGGATTGAAGAGGGAGGGTGAAGAGGAAGAGAAGGAAGTGCTGGGGCTTGAGGAGAAATGAGCCGCGCCTGCGCAGCTGGGGGCTATGGCAAGTGGTGCAATATTGCAGACTTCATTGAGTGGTGCAATCTGCCAACGGGTCTGCACTTGGTCTAGTGTCCTATAAAATTTTAAAGCAGTCTCAAAGTCAGCTATTTGCAACTAAACTTTAAACAACTCCTTGAAGAAAAATGCAAATTTTTCACTTTCAATTAACATGATGCGACATGCTACTCAATTCTCCCGAGTTGCACAGATGCAATTGCACTAAACGCATAATTATAAAATAGAAAGCATCTTAGTATTATCTCTTTTAGTGCATCGCCCCCCCTCAACCCAACCCACATGCCTTAAATGACCCCAAATTAAATTTAGGTATTTTGTATGTACCATATTTAAATATTTCGATTTTACAGGCAGCCGGGGGTGTGTTACATATCACCCATCTCTTTCCAAGAGAAATGAGACCCAGAACACTCATTCTTCCACATTACCCATGCAATTCTAGTATCCTTGTACATCACTATCTATAGAAGATAACCAGAGCTGTGCATACTCAAAATAGAATCCAAATCAAGATCAGGCAAGATATTTAAGTTTTAATCCAATCCTAGTCTTTTATTTTAAAGAAATAGCCACATTAACCTGCAGCACTACAACATCCTTATACTTGAATTCCCAGATTTCTTAGTTTTGGTACCCCTTTTAAATTATTAAAAAATAAATACAAATCCAGATTAAAGAGTAATACAAAGATCTCCAAAGAAGATTTACTAATGGTGTTTCTGTAAATACAGCACTCAGTAATGGAACTGAAGGTCTCCAAACTTCCAGGTTATTTTCCTGTTTTTTATGTAATATTCCCATTGTTTCATATCCTGTTTTTTTAAGTAGCATAGATCATGGTGTATCGCCAAAATAACGAGATGAAGCAAAAAAAATCTTTTTCCAAATAAAAATATGAGAAAAGTCCTTGTGTTTACTTGCAACATTTTCAAGCAGGAATTCATCAAACCCATACGCTAATTTATACCAGAATTACGTTAATTTTGCATTTAAATAACAATATAAGCCCAAATTTAGATTATGCTAATGATATTTTTTCATTTATAACTCGATAAGATGGTTTTCCGATGCCCCAAGTTTTTGCAACAGAACGTGAGTAGCGGTGCCCCTTTGGACATGTTGTGAAATGTATGATTTAAAAACAGAGCAAGCGTTTTTAATATGTATTGTTTTTTTAAAAATTGTTTATATTTAATGTTTAAGCTTTCAATTGAAATACTTAGAAACATAGAAAATAGGCGCAGGAGGAGGCCATTCGGTCCTTCGAGCCATTGGATTCATTGTGATCATGGCTGATCGTCCCCAATCAATAACCCGTGCCTGCCTTCTCCCCATATCCCTCGAGTCCACTAGCCCCTAGAGCTCTAACTCATTGAGGTCTATCTAACTTAATAATGAATATAACTTAAAATCATGAAATAAAAATCTAGATTGCTCACCTATTTTAGCAATGTCTAATTCTGTCGTCCCTACCGTTATCTAAGGTTGTCAACGCTATTTATAGCACTGTAATGGGGTATTTTTGCACTCGTCACAATTTAAAGAAAAATTCAAACAACCCAATTATAATGACCCTGGTGTGAACTACAGGCCTCGTGGTTGGTTAGGAGCCTACATTTTGTAAGGGAGCTTAGAAATCAGTAAGTGTACCATATGTCATAAATATATTTTTCAAATTTTGAAAGTATTACATTTTGATCACAAATTAGCTCAAAAGGATCATAGGTAGGACCATTTTTAATGCTGTGGTATTTAATTACGATTTAATAACTTTCAAATTTGACCACCCATGCCCCCTTATTTACGGAAACACCCATATCCACATCCTCCGAGAAAAACATTCAATCAGAATGACAACCTAACCAGAGTGGTGATGCTCATCCATGCAAAAAGATGAAACAGCTTTAAAAGCCATGCAGTACAAGGAACACATCAAACGAGAGTCACAGGTGCTTGGGTTCATCTCTGATCAGGGTTTGGCACATTTTCTAAAGGGAAAGGTGTAAATAATATCAAGTGAACCATATCAAGGGGTGACACCGCAGATCTAGGTTTGATCCTCACTACGGGTGCTGTATGTACCAAGCACTTTCTCCGTGACCGCATGTGTTTTCTCCGGGTGCTCGGGTGTCCTCACACATTCCAAAGAAGTATAGGTTTGTATGTTAATTGACTTTGATAAAATTGTAAGTTGTACCTAGTGTGTAGGATAGCGTTAGAGTACAGGGTGATCGCTAGTCTCCATGGACTCGGCGGGCCAAAGGGCCTGTTTCCGCGCTGCATCTAAAAGTCTAATAATAACCATATAACAATTACAGCACGGAAACAGGCCCACGGAAACAGGCCCTCTCGGCCCTTCCAGTCCGTGCCGACCATTTGTTTTCCCCTAGTCCCATCTACCTGTACTCAGACCATACCCCTCCATTCCCTTCACGTCCATAATCATAAGATTGTGTAGAAATATTCCAAATTTGGTTTAACCAAGATTTAATACCGATTTATTTTGATTATATTTATAGCACACAGAATCTACAATTGATAATATGTCACTTTTGTGCCACGTTCAGATGAATATTGCTCACTGGCATTAAACCTGTGTAACTATCTCAATATGTAGATTTAATCAAACAAACTTTACCTTCTCTGAATCTTTCTGTAGTTGTTTCTGCAATTTCTTCTCTTTACTTCTTGAATGTTTCAATTTCTCTTGGACTTTCACATCTTGCAAATCAAACTCTGCAAACTTTCCCTTTTTCTCCTCAATGTACGCGGTAATTTTACCCATTTTTCTATAAAATATTAACCAATAATTCTTCATGTTCATGTGACATAACAACTTGGATTACACCATTTTTCCTTTCAGGTGACGATAATTTTCACTCTTTAAAAAAAAATTCAGCTTGAAGTCTGGTAATTATTTGATTTTAGAAGGATTAACCCAGATGGTATCTACACATTTCTAGGATAGCTATCAGCAATCTGAAGCTGGAACAGAGGTTCATTCCCCGACAGCCTTTCAATGGTTGACACCCACCCAAGCCATGATTAATTACAGCTTGCGTCAGTAATTATCTAAATATCTTCTCTGCTCAACGTGCACTTTCCTTTTATTTAAAATGTGAAAATCATGAAAGAAAAAAGGTAAAAGACCGTATTTTGCATTAATCTGGAGCCTTTGACATTGAAGACAACAAATGAATCAAAACAAAAGTGGAATTTATGGTTAGAATGTGAAGTCTCCAAAGAGAGTCTTTCTTTAAGTGGAGCAAAGTGCAATTTATAATACAAGTCAAGTGTTCTAACATTATAGAATCTTTGAGTTAGTTTACAATGGTGCAAGAACAAAAAGATCTTGGAATACTTGAGCATGATCATATAATGGGCATGTAAAAAAAAATCAAAATAGGGTTCATATCTTCGCCAGCTTACGAACATCCCACTCGTGTACAGCCTGTACTTATGAGTGAATGCTCAGGAGACTGGCAGAACTGTACAACTGATTTGTAGCTGGTATCTGCTGCATGGGAACTCAAGTCTCTGGCTGCAATTGCCACTTGCAACTGCCGGTCGGTATTACGAGTGGTTCTCATGAATGGAATCCTGGCGTAACCTGGCTAGATTTTGGGCTTCACAAGTAGAGGAATGGCTGGGAAGTGTTTTTTATTTCATGATTTTCAAAATAATGGCCAATCTTATTTTTAAAAGCACATTGGCTCATCCATAGCTGGAAAATTGCATCCGATTCTAGACTCTACACTTTAGGGCAGAGATTGAGAGGAGATAAAAGCATGTAAAATCGTGAAGGTTGCAGACCAATAAGAGTAGATTAACATTTTTCCACATAAAACACCGGCAGAAACAAGACAACACTTAGAACAGGTTTATGACTTACTTTTCAAATTGCTTCAAAGCATGAATTTTGACTTTTATATCACCCTCAAGTTTGGCACTTTTATCACGTGTACCCTGCGTATCTTCATGAATTTTTTGCTTTTGTGCCCCCATATCAGCAATTCCTTTCTGCACATCATGGCTAGTGAGAGATAGATGGTGGTAGAGGAAAGAAAGAAAAAAGGTTTAAATTACGATCAACCAGGAACCAATGAAAACCTACTTTGCTGACAATAAAGAGTGCCAGTTTAAAATTGTTTATCAGTACAATAGATAGTAACAGGGAATCTAATTGCAAATATGCATTTCAAATGTTTCCAGTACTTAGAGAATATCTTTTAAAATGTAAGTAATAAAAAAACATTAAAGTCACTGAATTTCTAAGACACATACATATAATAATGCAAGACACAATTCTTCTTCTTGACAATTTCATTTTCCAATGCAAGAAACTCAAGTGCATGATTTCTTTCTCCTTCCAATGCATCCTTTTCTTTTTCCACTATCTTCACCCTATTAAGCTAATGTGGAAAAATTTAAATTATCAAATTGTATTTCATTACAAAAAAATAACATAGGTTTAATAAATGCAATAATTTTATATCAAAATAGTTCTGTGGAAATTCACCATTGAAATCACTATTTATAAGGCCCCATTTAAGTACTGTTATATCCTTGAGACCATTGGCCAATTTACTCGTCAATCCATCAAGCCACTGCAAAGCCGCCTTTGTCAAAATTGATTTTCCGCACACTCTTCACATTTCCCCTCTAAATTGCTCCAGCTTTTAATTAGCAAGAATTGGTGTGGTCACTATTCCCTTTGCTCGGACTCAGAAAATCCACATCACAAATCCACTCCCACCCCAAAGAAAATGGTGCTGCAAAATAGTAATTGAGCTCAACCTCCAATAGAGCAACATTTCATCTTTTGGGAAATTCAACCTACATTTCAGAGAGATCTTCTAATCAAAGAATGAAGACCAGCTGCTTTCCTATCAGCCCACGGGAGTCAGTAATATGGGGTTGGGGACTAATGTTACATTTCGGATCTCCCCATAGATTGCACTCATGCCATGCTTAGACAGAATCACCTACGTCACTTTCAATCAAGCTACCAGTATTTAATTGTAGTCAAAGTTGCTCCCTGTGGCACCTTGCACAAATGGATAGGAAAGGTTTGGCCCATATCCCTCTAAAAGCGGGCTGGTGGGACTAGCGTAGATGGGGCACCTTGGTTGGCATGGGCAAGCTAGGCCAAGGGCCTGTGTCCATGCTTATGACTCTACGACTCTAGTATGACCATTGAATGGTGCCAGCCTGTGAAGGTACTTCACACTCCAGGATGAACATATCCAACAGTTCACATCACTCCAGTATTTATCGTTAAAGCAACACCCCTTCAGAGTGCTGCAACCTATATATTTATTAGTATGGCATTGGTGTCACAACGGTGAGAAAATGTCAGGTGTGAAAATTTACAAAGGTTTAATATTCCGTGATGTGACGAAACGTTGAGAATGCGGTGCTGCAAAAAACCCAAACGATAGTGCTTTTGGAATCTTACAAGATTGTGCCACACGTGGGATGTCAAGACAAGAACCTGGTGACAAACTATATTTTAATTACATTAAAGTGTAAAAGCATTTTTTAGCTCCGGTCTTGAATTGATTTTATTACAAACCTGCTCCAACTCACTGGATGCTACAATATACACAATACTCTGTTTTAATTCACCTTACCAAGGCACTACACAGCCCTTCACAGAATCAAAGACAATGGATAATGTTGATAATTTACTCCACTGATGGATTATACAAGATAACCCCAAGTGCTATTGTAGTCATGAGCCTCAAACAGTACACTCATCCAAGATTCAAGGTTTCCCCATCACCCAAATTTTATACTTTATAACTGTGACCATGATTTATGTATCATTGTCCACCATTGTAATGCTGCACCCTACAATGAATAAAATATTTTATTTTCAAGAATTTAAGAACCACTTGATCCAATAAAACAACCACCCTTTGCAGCATTGATCTGATAAACGACCATGCTAGTCATAACAGTATTGACAGCTCACTTTACATTTTAGAATGCCATTTGATGTTTCAAGTAATTTGAAATGTACCTTTTCTCCTCTCTGTTCATTCAAAATCTCAACTCTGCGACAAAGTATCTGAATTGGCTCTTTGAGTCGCTCAGATCCAATTATATCTTCCAGATATTCTAGCATACCTTCATCATGCTTATTTTGACCTTTTGGCTTCATCATGGCAATTTGCTCCACTTCACCCTGCAAAAAAAGAGGCGAAACATGCAAGTGTTAATAAATTGGTAACACTCGATATTTACAAAACATTTTTTTTAAAACTTGTGAACAAAAACACTACTTTACATTTCAGAAACCATTCACTTAGTATTGAAATGCAATTATTAGCTGTTGCTATGGTTCAATGAGTACCAAGGAACCTAGTTAAAACAGTTAATTTAGATTTATTAAACAAATATTTAGAGTTTAAATGAAACATTAGAGCAATCAACAGATATTTGTTGTTTCTTGACTGGAAAATATAAAATGAGAACATATTTTAAAATCAGTTAATCATGTAAATAATTAGCTAAAATATAATTTAAATCTATTTAGAATATCAGTGGATCATATTTTAGATTTAAGGCAGGTCTTCACCACATAAATATTTCTTGAATAAAAGTAAATTAAAGCAAGTTACCTTATGCCAATTTAATAAAAAGGGGACACCTACGTAAACCATTTATTAAAATAGTTTGCACGCTAAAAACGGGGTAGGGGAGCAGAGAGTCTTAAGCGGTTACCCTGATCTTTAGGTGGCATGACAGCTCATGCCCAATTTTCACCATTCTCGTGAACAATCATGTACAAGCTGATATTGCAGTGAGCATCAATTTCAGCACAAGAATGATTTGCAACCTTTGACAGCATCCAGCATCACCAAATTCAACCAATCTCTAAACATTATTTAAAAAAAGGAGGGAATGATTGGCGGGAGGAGGCATCTGGTTTTGGTAATCATCCATACTATAAATTGGATAAGTAATAAAATCAGACTACAATCCACCTCATTTATTAATCACCTTACATACAAATGCTTAAACTTAGTAAATATTGCCTAAACATCATTATTCAAAACTCTTGTCACATATCAAGCTTCACCCAAGAATCACATACAAAATAACAGCAGAATAAGGCTACACGGTGGTGCAGCTTGAAGAGCTGCTACCTCAGTGTCAGAGACCCAGGATCAATCCTGATCTCAGGTGCTGTCTGTGTGGGTTTCATCCAGGTGGCCCAGTTTCCGCCTACATCCCAAAGGCGTGCAGGTTTGTAGCTTAATTGGACTGTACAAAATTTCCCATGTAGGGAGTGGATGCTAAAATGGGATAACATAGAGTTAGCATGAACAGGTGATCAATGGTCGGTGTGGAACCAATGGGCCTGTTTCCATGCAGTATCTCTAAACTACACTGACATTGACATAATTTACCAAATAGCATGTGTTCTTTCAATTTGCCGACTGAGCAGACTGACTGGAAACAAGCTCCTCTCCCAATATACAAAAAAAACCTTGAGCTAGCATATTTTCTATTAAGCAAGTTGCATTGCCTGTTCAAGCTAAAAATATTTAGCTTAGGAGATAGGAGGAGACTAGAGCACATGGAGGAAACCTAGTGACAGGGAGAACATGCAAACTTCACACAGACAATACCAGAGATCAGGATCGATTCCGGTCTCTGGCACTGTGAGGCAGCAGCTCTTCCAGCCGCGCTACTTAGTAACATAGAAAATAGATGCAGGAGGAGGCCATTCAAGCCAGCACCGCCATTCATTGTGATCATGGCTGATCGTCCCCAATCAATAACCTATGCCTGCCTTCTCCCCATATCCCTCAATTCCACTAGCTCCTAGAGCTCTATCTAACTCTCTCTTAAATGCATCCAGTGATTTGGCCTCCACTGCCCTCCGTGGCAGGGAATTCCATAAATTCACAACTTTCGGGGTGAAAAAGTTTTTCTCATCTCAGTCTTACATGGCCTCCCCTTTATTCTATGACTGTGGCCCCTGGTTCTGGACTCGCCCAACATTGGGAACATTATTCCTGCATCTAGCTTGTCCAGTCCTTTTATAATTTTACATGTTTCTATAAGATCCTCCCCATCCTTCTAAACTCCAGTGAATACAAGCCTAGTCTTTTCAATCTTTCCTCATATGAGTCCCACCATCCCAGGGATCAATCTTGCGAACCTACGCTGCACTGCCTCAATCACAAGGATGTCCTTCCTCAAGTTAGGAGACCAAAACTATACCCAATACTCCAGATGTGGTCTTACCAGAGCCCTATACAACTGCAGAAGAACCTCTCTACTCCTATACTGAAATCCTCTTGTTATGAAAGCCAACATTCCATTAGCTTCCTTCAATGCTTGCTGTACCTGCAAGCCAACGTCCAGTGTACAAGGACGCCTAAGTCCCGCTGTACCTACCCCTTACCTAACCCCATTGAGATAATAATCTGCCCCCTTGTTTTTGTCACCAAAGTGGATAACCTCACATTTATATTATATTGCATCTACCACGCATCTGCCCACCCACTCAACCTGTCCAGGACACCCTGCAACCTCCTAACATCCTCTTCACAGTTCACACTGCCACTCAGATTTGTGTCATCCGCAAACTTGCTAGTGTTGCTCCTAATTCCCTCTTCCAAATCATTAATATATATGGTAAACAGTTCCGCCCCCAACACCGAGCCTTGCACACTCCACTCGCCACTACCTGCCAATTCCCTGGTATCTTTTTATAATCATTGCTATGTTTATTAACAACTACAATTAAATCCACAATTCAGACAGACATCATCAATTCACTTTTAAATTTGATTAAAAGTTTATAATTTCACACAAAATTCTAACAGAGGTTACAATTAATTGTAAAAATACAAATGGTCATAATACATTCTGCCAAAATAAGGAACTGCAGACAAAATAGATCTCCATTTCCAAATTAAGGGAACTCAGAACTTTCTGGATGCAACTGAATTTGTGAATTGATGAAAACACACAACTAATATTGCCTGCAACATGAAGACTTTCCAAATATGCAAGCAAAATAGGTCTATTAAACAATGACACATAGATCACAACAAGCATGCCAAAATGGGCATTGTCTGAAATTAATTTTGCCAAATATAGTGCACAACTAGAATTATTCATCTAACTTAAAAGACTGCATGTTTTATTTGCTATATTTTAATAGACTTGTTTGTTTTCTCGCTGCCATCGAGCTGCTGGAACATCGCAGGAGTTTCCATCTTGTAGTCCTAGGCATCTTTCTGATCATTGATCCTGCTATTGCCATTTACCCAAAGTGCACCAATTTGCAAAGTTGGGTGCAAAAATAAATATTACATTCTTGGAAGGAAATACAAATAACAGCAACAGAACACAAGTACCTGGGATAAAGACGCCAATTGAAAGATTTAATGCATGGCCCCTCATTGAATTTTGTAAACTCAGAACATGCCTGTGCCAATTGCACCAACATACTGAATTACATAAACGAAAAGGGCACACATCAGGCAAACCCGACTACAAACCATGCATCAAAAGTTCGAATTTTCCGAACCAGTGCATCTGAACAAAATGTAAATTGTCAATGGTAACCTCAAGTCATAGAATCTACAGCTGTGAAATTGGTAGTCAAAGTTGTCAAGTATACTTCATGGTCTATTGTTCTTAACAGTGGACACAATCAATGTAGTCTGAACAGTGAGTCACAAAAAATCAGTTTTAAGAAGGGCCCTGAAATGTCACCTATCCATATCCTATAGAGATCCTGCTTGACCCCCCTTAAGTTACTCCAACAAGACATATTATTCTAGAGGAGGCTACAATCTTTATCTGTACTTTACAATGATATTAATGTGCAATATGGACAATAGTCTAACCCGGCAGTCTCAATATTGCCCCCCACTGGGGCCAAAGTCAGTCCAGCTGTAATGTTGAAACATGGTCTTCCAAAGCCATTTCAATCTAAAAAAAAGCAAACTGGCATAATTTTGCAGCATATCTTGACGGAGCGATGTTGACATAAAAACACACCCAGAAAACTATGTCATTTGTAAACAAGCAGAAACACAATGACAGGGGGAAAAAAAGCAGGCCATAGGGCTGCAGAACAAATGCACTAGACATTTACCAAACCTAGGACCTATGTGATTGTTACACACAAAATGCACTAAATCACTACACTAAAAAAAATGCTTGCTGCCCAGAGTGTCAGAGGAATACTGCAGGTAATAATAGAAACCTTTGGAGAAAAACTCCAAATAATAGAAACATTTGTTGCCAATTAAGAAACGGATTAATGATCAGGAGCTTCACACCATCTGGACACAGCTGCCCAGTTGATAGGCTCTCCACCTGTACCCATGCACTCACTCCACCACTGATGCAAAGTAGCAGCAGTTTACACCATCTACAAAATGAACTGCAGCAACTCACCAAGACTTCTTTGGTAGCATCTTCCTAACCAAAGATCTCAACCAGTTAGAAGGACAAGGACAACAAAGGCATGGGAACACCATCACCTGAAGACTGCTCTTTAAGCTACACCACACGACCTGGAAATATATCATTGTTGCTTCACTGTCACTAGATCAAAATCCAGGAAAATTCTCCTTAACAGAATAGTGCACATACCCACACCTCAAGGATCTCAGCAGTTCAAGACACTCACCATTACCTTCAGGGGTAAATAAAAGCCGACAGCCTGTGAAGCCTACATCCTTTGAATGAACATAAATAAAAGCAAAGCATCAGTATAGCGTCCCAGCTGACCAGCATAAAATTGGGACAGCCCCCCCCCCAAGGTGGAATGTGCAAAGGAAATGTGCTGGGCATGTTATTTACAGTGGTACGCTACTGGAACAATTTACAAAAGGTGGTAGTGGAAGTACATATGATAGTGTTTGAGTTTTTAGATAACGCATGTGACTAGGTAGGGAATGGAGGGAAATGGATCACGTACAGACAGATCGGATTATTTTAATTTGTTCGGCATACATCATATGGGCCGAAGAGCCGATTTATGTGCTTTACTGCTCTCTTCTGTCTTTTTCTGCTGAATGCTTTATGAACAAATAACTATTTTATTAACCACAGCAGCTGAAATGAAGCCATCAATACAAATTTTGACAATGTATACTAAATAAAAAGTCAGAACGCAAAAACATCCACCTGAATCATGCAAGCTCCAATCAGGGAGAGTTAATCAATGAAACTTTACATTTACCCTATAGCTTCAAAAGTGAGAATGCTCACCTGGTATAGGTGTTGCTGGCTGTTCGGCATTGAAAATTATCGTCAGCCTCACTCTAATAACTGTGAACTGTTTGAATGCCCTTGCTTAAATAGTGCTAAATGTTTAGAGACCTGTGGCCAGCGACAATATGGTTGCACCTATGCAGAAAAATACCTCAGGCAATGCGATTGCCAATAACACAGGTATTCGGCATTAAAACTGCAACTACAATTGAGTAGCTGTGGAGCCACTTTTCTGTCTTGCCATTCAATTAGGGTAATTGAACACCTACTACAGGAGGTGAGAGAAATGCTAATATCAAAGTAATATCAAGAATCAACACGGTGAAACAGGGCCATGCTAAAATAGGATTCCGCAGAGGCTAGTTTGCAAGATTTACCAAGTCCAAGCAAATTGTATACAGTCTGGAAAATAATATTATCTTGTGTTACATCTCATCTTGAATGCTCTTGCCTCATTCTCTCCTGTGATGTCTGTTCCTCCTGCTTCCCCTCAACTCTGCAACAAGCAAATTATGTTAACTCCAACAGGAACACTGATTTATTTTGAAATTTGCACAAAATAAATTTCCTAAATCAGAAACTACAGCTGTATGTACTGTGTTCAAAGTTCCTACTCAGTATTAATAACTTTCATCTTAATTTAAGAATTCACTACTGAAGTATGACCAAAAACGCAGATTGGATTCAGATGAGTTCGACTTTCCTTCCCTCCTTAGCGCTGGGGAAACCAGTGTACAACATGCCTAGCTTCTTCCAAGGCAAACACTGAAACTCCGTGACCGTCATATCAAGAAGCCTACCAGTCAGCCAACCCGGCACCAGGTAGAAGGTAAAGAAATGATGCATCCTTAGATAAGGTTGGATGTCTTCTTTCAGAGCACAAATGCTGATTAAAATCAGCAAGCAATTTATCCAAGCACATAGTAGAGAAGTGTTCATTTGCCTTTAAAGTGTTCAAAGCCTTTAACTTAGAAATCTTCCTCCTGCATTGTGACCATTTCAACAAAAAAAAAGATAATATGGGGAAGATGAAGTTTACTTTAAGCCATCAAATCTTTTTACTGGTAGGTTTTAGTTAAGGATGAAATTTAAATTGCTTTTTATTTGGTGGTGTTTGTCTTGATTTTGATGAAACAAACAGATCGCAATCTAAGCAAATTGAATGAAATTCATCCATGATTTGCTTGATCCAAGTTTCCCTTTGTCTTCTATTTCACTTGAATTGTGATGGCCTCAAACCTTACAGCAGGGCATCCATTTAATAAAATGTTTACTCCCATATTTTAACCAGCAAATGGAGACACACAAACATATTTTGATTCAATTCCTCACCTTAAGATTCCTTAAAGATCAGAGGTAACTTTTTTTTAATTTTTATGCGTCAATTCTCAAACTGCTTTTGTTATTTTGAAAATATAAGATGGAATGTATGCACAAATATTACAAAAAGTGGAACTCAACTTTTTGCAACATTTGTGCATACATTCCATCTTATTTATATTTACAAAATAACAAAAGCAGTTTGAAAAATGACGCCTGAAATTTTTAGACATTTAATATAATCATATCCCGTCAGTATCCTTGCTCAATTTGCACTGTTCATGTTTTGTACAATTCACGATATACAATTTGAGCCTGGCAAAATAAAATACACAGTTCTACAATAAGAAACAGAAAATGCTAAAACCCCGCCCAGACAGCATCACATGAAAAGGTCATAAATCTGAAAGTTTCTCTCAACAGATGCTAGCTGACCACTTGAGTACTTCCAGGATTGTATTTAATTTCAGATTTCCATCATCTGCGTTTATTTTTTTGCTGGTTGACAGATTTAGTTACAACTCAACTAATGGTCATAACGTTATCACATTTGTGCCATGTATAAAATTACTTTTTTAACAATGCATTAACCAGATTTTTCCATACCAATCAATTTCTTTCCAATTCAATTATAAAGCACATAATCCAGTCAATCACCAATTCACTGCATCCCAATGACAAACTTCCTTGTAATAAATTGGATGTGTAGTTTTAGTCTCTGCCAAATTCATACAGAGATTTTTCATAACTTACTCAATCAGTAAAATATTCCCATTGTTACAGTACTCTACTGGTCATAACCATTTATTTTCTTATGTCTCATGTATCAACCAAATCATACAAAAAACAACTTTAATGATGTTTGGGTAGTTGCCTAGGTTGTGGAACAACGTTAGTCTTTCCTTGATAGTAGGTGGACAGGATTCTCTTGCTTAAAAATAAATCCTGATGGATGCAGACTTATTGTTGTCAGCAGAAATCAATGGATGAATTTAAGCCTGTATTGTCATTCAATCAAAGACTGATCTGTTTTCTATAGCTATTTTCACACTAATTCCATGTTACTTACCTTCATCAGATGTCTTTTAATACCCATGATTTAACAAAAATCTATTAATCTCTATTTGAAACTAACCTTGCCTTCATTTCTTGTTTGCGGAAGAGTAAAGTTACTGCCATCCTCTCCAATGCAGATGTGTTTCCTAACTTCATTCCTGAAAAGAACTCTAACTAAAACATTATTCCTAGACTTGACTTATCTCCACCTACCATTTTGATTCCTCCAAACCATCTAAATTCCTGAGATCACAAGTCAACATTATTAAATCTTTGAAACTTAATCCTGGGAAAGATCAGGTATCAAACTGGTCAACCTATGCTCTATCCCAAGCATGTCCAAGATGTTCTTCTTAAAGTTCAATAGGCCGAATTGCTCACAGTCTAGTCAAAGCTTCTCCAGCTAAACAAATTATTCTAATACTCCAATTCCACCTTTGGTATACTTTCTGTTTATATCATCTAAGTCCATAATGTATATAGTAAACTGTGTCAGCCTACAACACTAGTCACATATCACGAGATACTTGTTCAGTATTCAGATTTTTCTGTCGTTGGCTATTTCCTTAGCCAAATAATGAAAGTGCCTTTATAATAAATAAACTCACGTGTACCACGTGAGCTACCAGTTTCTTGTGAAAGATCTTAACAAATTTATTCTACAAGCCCCTTTTATCCATCATCTTTTTAAAACAACTTGTTTTATCAGACATCACTGATTCTCTACAAATCGATGCTAGCTTAAATTGAGCAGCGAATGCAAAAAAATCCCTCTCATTTTCTCCTCAATCAGTCTATTAATGTTCCATGCCCATGTCCATAATTCCTTGGTTTTCGTCTTTCACTATTATAACATAACAGAGTGAATCATTGAACTTTAATTTGAAATAACAGTTACTGAAGTAAGATCACTTGAGTTTTAAAGCTAGTTTTTTTTGTTTTGTTTTGTTTCAAAATCTTAATTAGAAAGCCATTAAATCACTGGGATCTGTTGCTCTTTCTCACTATTGCTCATGATATTCTCACTATTACTTTGGTTATAGAATTTCCCCAGTTCAAATTCAGGTTTTGTTCCAGGCCCAGAAGACATCTTTCCCAACAAATATTACTGCTAAATCATTCAACATGCCAGCTATTTATTTTCAAGTAAGATACTGTATTTCCTTCATCTATTTTGCTGCCCACATAGTTTTTCACTATAAAGACAAAGTGTTGATGTAGATCTTCCTTGCATATCACCTCAAATTCCCATTTTGCAGATCTGTTTTTCCTCAATCACTTGGTGTTCTTTGCATTTCTCCTAAATATTAGGACATGCAGTAGTTTTCTCTACATCAGGGACAATTTTACCTAACTGATGCTGGTTTTAGGCTTGACTGTTTTGACTTTACATTACAGAAGAGAACAATATAATGCATGTGTATGAGTGACATTTCTTCCATGTTCTGGCTCAGTTCAATTAAGCACCGTCACTTCCAATCAACCTTGAGGCTATTAACATTATCTCTAATGATCGCAGGTAAGGTATGAACATCAGACTATCTGCAATAAGTAATTAACATATACACCTTTCCCTAGGCTTTCAGATTCAATTTTAAGATCAGATACAAATCATTTTTGTTAGTATACTATTATATTTCTCTGCAGTTGTAATTTCAGTACTTGATCACAATTTGTTCTAAACATTTACAAAATGGGATTCTTCCATCCACTATACAAAGCAAATTAGCAATGCTTGTATAAACAACCCTACTAGATATAAAGCAAGACTGATGGAATGAAGGCAGTAAAGTAAAATATGACATTTGTATCAGATAAACCTGCAACTGAAGTGCTTCAAAGCTTATATGTTGAACCATTAAAATATTTTTAAAAACTCTTCATATCTATTCCTGTTTATTTGATAAGGTCAGTGACAACACTGTTGAACAAGGTACAATTTTCACTAACCATTGTTAACTAATCCTTGGTCACTGTTCAGTTTAGAAAATTATGATGCACGCAATGTTAAGTTTTGTTTGTCTTTAATATTCCGTTGGAAATACAATGGACTTTTTTGAAAGAAACATTTCAGCAAGCAGTGTACACAAATTTTGCTCCGCACAAACTAAATAGACTTCCTCCAACAGCAAACTTTTGATTGTTAACATGGAAAAAATGGAATGAATCTCTTCAAATACATTTTTGGTGGCGACCAAACCATATCACACTGCAGCAGCACAAGTAATATTGGCGTTTTTTGGCTTGATTATTACCACGCCAATATTTACGTGCTGCTAAAGCGTAACTGGCATTTCATTTATGTGTGTCCCCAAAGATTTCTTGGATTATGTAGGAAATGTTGTTAACCAAAAGCAATTCATTGCATTGGAAATCATTTTGTTTCTGGTTTAACCATAAATCACTAAAGCAGCAAATAATGGTTTGAGTTATGAAGCAGCCCTGCAAACCATGATGTGCTGCTACAGCAATTTAAGGGCACAAGGAAAACATTTCACAATCTTTATTTCTTCAATGTGCATTGTGTTTTTCTTTGAAAGAACACTTTAATTGCAAGTAAATACAGTTCAAGGTAATCTGAAAAGACCTACCTGAAGAATCAAAAACCTGTTGTGATCCAGATCGATCCCATGACTGCGAAGCAATATTCCCACATCCTTAAATGTCGATTTCTTTCCACTAATATGGTAAACAGAAGAATTGTCCTTGTAGGCAGTTCTTGAGACGTAGAACTTGCTATTTGGAATAACTTCAAAATCATCACCCTCCTTTCATTAAAAGCAGTTTTGAAAAAAAAAGTTTAATAACTCAAAGCTGCAGCATATGGCACATTCAACAATTATGTTTTCTGTTTGCAGTGCAAAAGCCAACTACAAGACAATCACCTTTCAATTACATCGGATTAATAAAGGACAATAGAATGGAACAATCATTAGAGTGTTTAAATATAAATTTTAGAAATTAAATATTAAAATTATTGGTCATATAACTTAGTCTCAGCGCATCTAGCAATGTCCAAAAGCAAGTATTTTGTGATTAATGCAGCTAATTTTAAACAGCAAAACACCAAATCTCCTCCAAAACTTTTGTATTTTAAATGGGGGGAAAATTCACTCTCAACTGTAATTTTCACTGCATTAAATATCTATTTGTTAGTTATATTGAGAAATCACATATTTACAGTTAAAATATTAGTATGCGGGTATAACAATTAAAACAAAACATTTTTGGCAAGAAAATTGTTCAAATTTCTGACTTTTCCTTGCATATTGTCCATTGACTAGTCAATTGATTGAAAAATCTGGAATGTGTTTAGCTGGTTTATTTGAAAAATTCAGTTCTCTTAACAGACATTATAGATGCCTGCTGTACTTAAACGAGCATAAGTAAAAAAATCTATATTGCTTACAGTAACATTTCACTTGTGCCAATTGAAAACAGAAAAACAAAGCAAATTAAGAGATTCAACAATTTACCCTTGCTTAAAAAGCCAGGACAATTAGTTAATTACCTACTTCATCTTCCACATATTTACAAGAACCCAACCACAGAAAATTAAAAAGTGGTGACCTTAGTTAAAAAATGTACTGTGCTTTAACTTTTAAACAGCATAAATGAAAACAAGTTGGAAATTAACAATTTTTAGCTTCTTTTAAAAAATTGATTTAATTACCTTATCTATGATCTTTTGAAAGTGAACTTCAACAGTACAGCTCTGAATGTCTTTGTATTCATCGGAATGGTGAATGAGTACAGACAATTTTTTGGAGCGAATTTTTTGGGCCCTGTACCCAAAAACAAACAGCATTGAATCAATCACATTTGATTTCCCACTCCCATTTGGTCCAATAATACAAGAAAATCTCTGCAAAGAAAAAAAAAGTAACAGAAAATTGTAGATTTTGCATGTAATTTTTCATAACTATTATTAATGTTAAGCATGTTTAGTGAGCATAGCATGTGATGTGCTCTACTGCCAGCCCTCCACTCACACAATTAGCTTCAAATTATTGCCCTTTCGAGGCAAAGATATTAAATATTATTTACTTCATTTTTTTGGTAAAAGAAATTCAATTAAAAAAAAAAAAATCACAGGACACAGTATCTTATATTCACATCAATTCTAAATTTAGGGGAACTGATCAAGCATTTTTTAGTTTCACATCTCCACCCAAAATGTTTCACAACCTATAGTTTCTCAGCCACAGGTTAAAAAATAAATAAATTCTTAAGATGAACTCACAGAATAATAGACAATAGGTGCAGGAGTAGGCCATTCGGCCCTTCGATAAATATTTATTTTTATTTTACCTTGTGAAAAGGACCCAGAATTTGTTCTTGAGCATACGATTTGAAATTTTGATTCACTATATGTGTAATCATGAGACGAGGAGCTCCAGGTTCATTGGTCATTGCTGGGGGTGGAGGAGGAGAAATGCCAGCTAAAATTTCTTCCAGCCTTTGATTATTTATTGGTTCATCTGCAGTGTCTAAGACAGCATCTAAATAGAAAAAAAAAACAAATACTATTCTGTCAAAGAAAAGGAAACATAACATTTCATTTTGCATCAGCTTTGCACTTCATTGTTTTAAAGGAAACCACTGCAGAGTTCCTAAAACATTAAGAATTGTTTTGTTTTATTTAATAGTCAATTACAGCAGCTACTATTGTCTGAAGAAAAGGGAAGTATAGTTTAAAGATTGTATAGTTTAAAGATTTACTTCTGACAAAATAGCAAGCACTAAATGTAAATTGCTACATTAGAAAAATTAAATCAAAATGTTTAAATAATATTTTTGCCTAGAAATCTCACACCAATCTCACTAAAATCATTACCATGAATGATAGGTTTGAAAGGTGAAACAAAGGATAACTTTAAAAAAGTTCAACAAAGTATCCGAGTATATGGTCAAAACTCTCCTTGATTTTGGTGAAGGGGGGGGGGGAGAAGAAGGTGGGGTAGGATCTATGAACGATGTTTTACATCTGCATTTAAACAATGTACAATTCTCATTGTACAATTATCAAACAATGTCAGAAGACATATGACAAGAACTTTAGTATTCATTTATAAAACTGAATATAAAAAATATACAGCAGGTCAATAATAGTTAGTAACTGTCCAACTTGCACTACTTTAGTGCTGCTATTGAATCTTGTACGTTTGCCAAATACTGGCTGAGTAGCTGCAACAATCTACGAAAACCAATTTAAAACCAACTGCTGACATTGAAACGTAAAAAAAACATTAAAAAATCAAACATATAGGTATCCCTCCTTTTAATTTGTAAAATCTTCCACATAATCTTCAACTCCCGAACGAAGTTTTGTATTTTAGTCTACAGAAAGTCAACCCCTCCCCCACAATTAATGTACTGTACAACTAGCGCAAAGGAAAAAAGGCACACAATGAAAAGCAAACTCTAACCCCTTAGCGCAGCAGTCTACGGGAAGGGGGGTGGGGGAGAAGAGAACTGTCAAATAAAAGTCATTCATTGCACAATTTGGAAAAGGAATAAATCATCATCAGGGTAAACCTCGATTATTACAACGCACACGTCTATGTTGAATGCCGTCAAAAAAGGCAGCTGAAACTTTCCAGGAACAAGTAATTATTTCCAATGGTGAATGATATTATTAAGTTAAATTAACATCACAAACTTAAGTTGACGACGGCTGTTTATCTCGTTCTACACAAATGAGCTACATCGATTAGAACCAAACAAGCAGATCGAGTCCATTTACAGTACGATACCAAATTCCTTCAAAGGAAAAATAAATGGAATCGGCAACCTGTTTAACAATCTTTCCGGCGGTAGATCACAATTTTCAAACAATTATAAGACAACGATAACCGCAAACTTTAGTTGATTTAAAATATTCCAAGAAGTGAAATCCGTTCTTTTGAACATCGAATGACTTACATACACAAAAAATATCCCGCATAAACGAAGAAATTGAACTCATGTACCTATTCTAACTTCATCTACATTTGATGTGGTTGCCTTTTGTTGGATATCCATTCCGTTGTCAGACGCATCCAAGGGCTCTGGTCCCTCCGGAGCAAGTTTTGCGTTTTGCTTTGCTGTGGAATATTTCATTTTGGCAGGCATGGTATAACCTAGACTATAAATTGCTAAAGAAAAGAGAAAATAATACAAAATAAGTCATCCCTTCACGGGCATTCAATTGCTTCCCCTTTCAAAACGCAAACTCACGTAGACGGAATTTGGGGGTGGGGGGATATTAGAGATGAAACGAAAGCTTTTGTTCTTAAAGTCTTCAGAAAAAAATATTACTAAAATGTAAATTTACAGCAATTTTAATCAGATTAGAATGTACTTTATTTCTCTGCAATCCAGTACCACATTATGACGTTTAAAGGCAAGGTATAAAATCATCCAGAACAGTTTGCACAATAACAACATTTAGCTACAGGGTACGACATTTATTTAAAATAACGGATTTACAATCTTTGATCAAATGCAAAAAAAAATCGGTACATTTCGACGTATATTCCAGCCAGTCTACGTCACTCTCCGATTAAATAGGCGCACAAAACCTTAGAAAAACAAATTTTTTCATGGTTCCTGCCCAATATTAGACCTCCGGGTGAAGCAAATGGTTTTACTTTTGAAAAATGTACCAGAAACGGAAAAAATCTTAAAATTACACTACAGATGGGGAAAAAACAAATACTAATTTTTTTTTTTTTAAAGTGTTTAAAATTCAGATTCAATTTTATAATAGTAGTTAATTACTCACCGGGGGGGCACACTAACATCACCCAAAGTTTTAACCCAAAGCAATACACCAAATTAAGAGGAGAAAAAATTGCAGTTAGGAACCACTTCCCTGAAACAACATGTTTACAAATTTGTCATGCATCTCATCCCGCTAAAAAAAAGATTTCGCTTCCACTGCAATAAATACCCCCGAAATGAATTCGATTTCCGACTTTACGGCCCGAACGGCTTACAGTTATTTTTTAAAAAATTTAAGGATGATTTTTCGATCGTTTTGGGGCGCGGAAAATAAAAAATAAAAGAATAAATTGAGGATAAATTCGAGCGCTCACCTCGGTCCCAGTCGAAAATGGCGCCGAAAACTAAACTTGACTGAAATTCGTTGGGGGACAAAGCATTGTGGGTAAGCCGGTTTGAATAAATGGGGCCGATGCCAACTTTTAAAAAAACAAATTCAAAATCTGACAGATCCGCACCTTCAACTCTGCCCGCGATTGAAAACTATATAAACCGGGGTTTTTTTTAATTTTAAAATATTATATTAAAAAATGTCACACGCGTTTGGGGTTTTTCTTTTTCGGTTGCTGTTGCCAGGCAGCGACCGTGTGCGCGCGCGAGCGAGAGAGAGAGAGAGAGAGAAGAGGTGGGGGGGGGGGGAGAGCGGCCGTGCGCGTGCTCGCCCTCGCCCTCCCGCTCGCCCTCCCGCTCGTGCTCGTGCTCGCGCTCGCGCAGCATCGCCGCTGCATCGAGCGGCAGAAGCGACGACAACCGACGGCGGAGCAACAAACAAACAAACTGCGGACATCTTCTCCTTTCGCACCCTTTGAGGTAAAGTAGTAGTAGTAGGTAGTCGCGCCTCAATGGCTAACCAGCCGCGCGGTTTTATTTTTTTTGGGGGGGGGGGGTGAGGGGGGTTATGGGGAGAAGGCAGGAGAATGGGGTTAGGAGGGGAGAGATAGATCAGCCACGATTGATTGAATGGCGGAGTAGACTCGATGGGCTGAATGGCCTAATTCTGCTCCTATCACTTATGAAACGACAGGGATGCTCACTAACGTCTGCGTCGTCGTCGTGCTCACCAGTTAGTTAAGAATGACCCGTTTTTTTTGTTTTGATTTGAAATGGTATTCTGGTCCGTTATTGCCAGTAGGGCAAACAGTTGTTTACTTTGTGTGCATCTCTCTATTAAAACTAGTGTCTGAAGTTTCTTATGTCTCTATTAAACAGTTGTTTGAGCTCCATTAGAGTTATGAAGCCGGGAAGCAGGCCCTTCGTCCCAACTCGTCCATGGTGACCATCTAAGCAATCCTATTTTCCCCTGTTTGGCCCATATCTTTCTAAATTAAACATTTTCTCAATTTTCTCATCTTAACTCAATTTCTAAAAAAATGGTATTGTGGCCCATTGCCAGTATGGCAAACAGTTGTTTACTCCAGCACTTTGTGTGTGTTTCTCTCTTTGTAAATGAATATCTGAAGTTTCTTGTGTCTCTATTAAAGTTGTTTAAGTTACATTAGAGTCATACAGCAGGAAACAGGCCTTTCGGCCCAACTCATCCATACTGACAAAGATGCGTGTGAGTGACCCCATTTTTCCCAGTTTGGCCCATATCTTTCTAAATTAAACTTTTTTTCAATTTCTTCATCTTCACTCAATTTCCAATGAAATGATACTGTGTCCCATTATTGCCAGTGGGGCAAACAGTTGTTTACTCCAGAACATTGTGTGTGTCTCTCTCTTTGTAAATGAGTATTTGAGATTTCTTGGGTTTCTGTTAAACAGTCATTTAAGCTCCATTAGAATTATACATCAGGGGTCAGAAGGTGGTGGAGGCTGGTTCTCTGGATACTTTCAAGAGAGAGCTAGATAGGGCTCTTGAAGATAGCCCTATCTTCAAGATAGATAGATAGTCAGGGGATATGGGGAGAAGGCAGGAATGGGGTACTGATTGTGGATGATCAGCCGTGATCACATTGAATGGCGGTGCTGGCTTGAAGGGCCGAATGGCCTACTCCTGCACCTATCGTCTATGCCACACGCCCTTCGGCCCAACTTTCTAAACTATTTTTGATTTTTTTTGGTTTGGTGTGTCAGATTTTGTTTAATTGAAATTCTTGTGAAGCACATTGGGTTGATTTAGCGTAAAATAGATGTTGCCTAACTGGAAGTTATTGAGATATTATAGACTTGATAACTTGCTCTGTATGCAATTGACAAACTTCAGAAAGCCAAAAATATTCAGTTCTGAGTTTATATTTTTTAAATTTGTTAGGGCTTGATGCTTTTGTCATTGGATCTGTTGTGAGAAACATACAACTTGCTTCATCTTCGTAACTAAGATACAAATTTAAGAATAAGATTGACGTCTTGATGATTTCAAGATTTTTCGGATTAATTAACATTTTTAAACGTTCAAAATGTATGTCCCTGTATGAAGATTATATTGTTTCAGTAAAATACTGTTTGGGAAAATAATAATTTGTGACTTTTATGCGGATTTCAAATTTGTTCATATAGTCTATGTTTCTGTTTTATTGATATTTACCAAGTATGTGCAACTTGATGATGCTTTTCTCAAATTTGGCAGCCACCAAAGACAATTAGTGGGACTCCGACTGCTTTTGGAGTTAATTTAATCATTGCAACTAACCCACTTTCTAGAGAATGAGACTGAAGACATCGTTCCTGAAAGAACCGAAACATATCCTTTTGAAATAATGTTTTCTTTTGGCTTTTGTAATAGGAATTTAAAAATAAATTCCTTTTTTTAAATGGGAGAATTGACATGTCTTTGGCAGACTAGTGTCAAAGCACATCTATAGTTTCCAACTTGTGTATGTCTTAGTTGATGTTTTTTTTTAAACATTATTTTATTTGGAGACACACTTTGATTTGATTTTTGTTGTTGTTCCGAATTTGATAATGAAATCACACGTTTTTAACAAATTATGATCTGAACCAATCAAATGCATTTGTAATTGATGTAAAGATATATTGTATAAAACAACTTTTTCTATGGCCCACCTGATTTCATACACCTGTATAAGATTACCCCTCAGTATCCTTTGTGCCAGATGGAAAAATGACCATACCAGCCTGTACAGTCTAGAGAAGGGTGTAATGTTGAGGCTCTATAAGGCGCTGGTAAGGCCGCATTTGGAATATTGTGAGCAATTTTGGGCACCATATCTGAGGAAGGATGTGCTGGGTCTGGAGGGGACCTAGATGAGGTTTAGAAGAATGATCCCAGGACTGAGATGATGAGCATTTGTTGGCACTGGGCTTGTACTCGCTGGAGTTTAGAGAATGAGGGTGGACCTCATTGAAACATACAGGATAGTGCAAGGCTTGGATAGAGTAGATGTGGAGAGGATGTTTCCACTAGTGGGAGAGTTTAGGACTAGAGGTCATAGCCTCGGAATTAAAGGATGTTCTTTTCGGAAGGAGATGAGGAGAGACTTCTTGAGTCAGAGGGTGGTAAATCTGGGGAATTCTTTGCTACAGAAGGCTGTGGAGCCAAGTCAGTGAATAGTTTTAAGGCAGAGATAGATTCTTGATTAGTACAGGTGTCCGAGGTTATGGGGAGAAGGCAGGAGAATGGAGTTAGGATGGAGAGATAGATCAGCCATGATTGAATGGCGAAGTAGACTTGATGGGCCGAATGGCCTCATTCTACTTTCACTTATGACCAAATACCATGACCGGACTGGTTGGTGCTGTATATATATGACAAACCCAGATTTGGAAAACTCTTTTAAAAACATTTTTTGTTTAATATGCAACTCCTCAAAATACATATTTATGGTTGAACTCTTCCAAACTCAAATTAATTATTGTTCAGAATGCAGTTGTAGGTTATTTCCTATTTCTGTATATCACTAATAACATTGTCAATGTACTGTTTATTTAAGAAAGAACTACAGATGCTGGAAAAATCAAAGATAGACAAAAATGATGGAGAAACTCAGCGGGTGAGGCAGCATCTGTGGAGAGAAGGAATAGGTGATGTTTTGGGTCGAGACCCTTCTTCAGACTGGAGGGGAGGGGGAGAAGAAAGGAAGAGGCGGAGACAGTAGGCTGTGGGAGAGCTGGAAAGAGGAGGGGAAGGAAGGAGAAACCTGAAATTGGAGACGTTAATGTTCATACCGCTGGGGTGTAAACTACCCAAGCAAAATATGAGGTGCTGCTCCTCCAATTTGAGGTGGGACTCATTCTGGCCATGGAGAAGGCCCAGGACAGAAAGGTCGGATTCGGAATGGGAGGGGGAGTTGAAGTGCTGAGCCACCAGGAGATCAGATTGGTTATTGCGAACTGAGTGGAGGTGTTGGGTGAAGCGATCGCCAAGCCTGCGCTTGGTCTCACCAATGTAGAGCATTGATACCTAGAACAGTGGATGCAATAGATGAGGTTGGAGGAGGTGCAGGTGAACCTCTGCCTCACCTGGAAAAACTGCTTGGGTCCTTGGATAGAGTCGAAGGGGGGAGGTAGAGTGACAAGTGTAGCATTTCCTGCGGTTGCAAGGAAAAGTACCAGGGGAGGGGGTGGTTTGGGTGGTAAGGGACGAATTGACAAAAGAGTTACGGAGGGAGCAGTCTGTGCGGAAAGCCGAAAGGGGAGGAGATGGGAAGATGTGGCCAGTGGTGGGATCCCGTTGGAGGTGGTGGAAATGTCGAAGGATTATCTGTTGTATGTGACGGCTGGCAGGGTGGAAGGTGAGGACAAAGGGGACTCTGTCCTTGTTACGAGTGGGGGGATGGGGAGTGAGAGCGGAGCTACAGGATATAGAGGAGACCCTGGTGAGAGCCTCATCTATAGTCGAAGAGGGGAGCCCCCGTTCCCATAAGAATGAGGAAATCTCCGATGCCCTGGAACACCTCATCCTGGGTGCAGATGCGGCATAGACGGAGGAATTGAGAGTAGGGGAAAGAGTCCTTACGGGAAGCAGGATGGGAAGAAGTGTAGTCCAGAGAGCCATGGGAGTCAGTGGGTTTGTAGTAGATGTCGGTCAGTAGTCTGTTAGCTGTGATGGAGATAGTGAGGTCTAGAAACAGAAGGGAGATGTCAGAAATGATCCAGGTGAATTTGAATGCCGAATGGAAGTGAGTGGTGAAATGGATGAAATTAATATCAATATCAGTTTTATTCGTCACTTGCACATAAAGTGCAAGTGAAATGAATTCGCCAGCAGTGGTACAATGAAAAAGAGCACACAAAAACACAATAAAAATGTTTAACACAAGCATCCACTACAGCATTCATCACTGTGGTGGAAGGCACAAGATTTGGCCAGTTCTCCACCATTTTCCCCCATGGTCGGGCCCTCAACCCTCCGCAGCCACCTCTGCGGGCGTCTAGAAGTTCAAGCAAGTCCAGATAAGTCCTGAATCGTTGCCTCCCCACGGCGTCAGGTTGGTGCAGGCCGACTGTCGAAGATTTAAAGTTTCCGCCGCGCTGCAGCCAGAAGCACTGCAGACTGCCGGGCCGGCGGTCAGAGCTCCTCTCCAGGGGTCCCCGGCGAGGGATCCCGCTCAGGATGGTAAGTTCCCGCCGCGCCCGCAGTAGAAGTAGGCCGCGGGCCGGCGGTCGGAGCTTCTTCTCCACCCGGGTCCCCAACGAGAGATCCCAGGCTGCAGACGACACGCTAACTGGAGCTCGGCAGACCCCGGCTTGAGGCTGCCGTGAACGGAGCGCTCCCCTCCGGCGATCCCCGGTGAGGGCTTGCCTGCTCCACGACGAGAGTCCGCGCTGAAGTCCCGGGCACATCTCCAGGAAAGGCTGCACCGATCCTTGATGTTAGGTCACGGGGGAGGCGACATGGAAAAAGTCGCCTCTCCGTGGAGGAGGCGACCGAAGCGCTTTCCCCCTTACCCACCTAGACCACCCCCCACACAAGACACACAGAGAGACATTAAAAACACACACAAAAAATTTGAAAAAACGAACACACTGCTGGCAGGGCTGCCGGCTTGCAGCACCCCCACGACTTATCAGTGAGTTCTGCATGGGTGCAGGAGGTGGCACCAATGCAGTCGTCAATGTAGCGGAGGTAGAGTTCGGGGATAGGGCCAAGGTACGCCTTGAACGAGGATTGTTCGACGTACCCTACAAAGAGACAGGGAAAGCTGGGGCCCATGCGCGTGGCCATAGCTACGCCTTGGATTTAAAGGAAATGGGAGGAGTCAAAGCAAAAGTTGTTGAGGGTAAGGACCAGCTCCGCTAGGCGGAGGAGAGTATTAGTAGACGGGGATTGGTTGGTTCTGTGGTTGAGGAAGAAACGGAGGGCTTTAAGACCCTCCTGGTGGGGGATGAAGATGTAGAGTGACTGGACATGCATGGGGAAGATGAGGGAGTGGGGGCTTGGAAAACGGAAGTCATGGAGGAGACGAAGAGCATGTGAGGTGTCTTGGACATAGGTAGGGAGGGATTTGACCAGGGGGGGTAGGATGGAGTCGAGGTATGTGGAAATAAATTCAGTGGGACAAGAACAAGCAGAAACAATGGGTCTGCCAGGATAGTCCGGTTTGTGGATTTTGAGGAGAAGGTAAAATCGGGCCCTGCGGGGCTGGGGAACGATGAGGTTGAGGCTTGGCAGGGCAGGGAGTCGGAAGCGATGAAGCCAGTGATGGTGTTTGAGATAATGGCCTCGTGCCCGTCTGCTGGCGCATGGTCCAAGTATAAGCAGGAGGAGGTGTCTGAGAGTTGGCGCCTGGCCTCAGACCGGTCGAGGTCAGCGCGCCAGAATACCATGGCACCTCCCTTGTCGGCAGGTTTGATCACCCAGTCGGGGTTGTTGCAGAGTGAGCGGAGGGCTGTACGTTCAGGGGGGAGTGGTTAGAGTGAGAACGGGGAGTGGAAAAGTTGAGGCGGTTGATGTCCCGTCGGCAGTTTAAAATGAAAAGGTCTAAAGCAGGTGGATGGCCATGAAGGGGAGTCCCAGAGGAGGGGGTGCATTGGAGACTGGAGAAGCGGTCATCACTATGGGGTGAGGACTCCGTCCCATGACAAATGCTTGGATGCGGAGGCGACGGAAGAAGATCTCCACATCGTGGCGGACACGGAACTCATTGAGGTGGGCGCGGATGTCAATGTACTAACTCTGCCTCTGGAATTCACATGGGCAGTAATTGGAGGATTGCAGTAGGCGTGGGCTGAAACAATAAATACTTGGAGAAGCTTGAGATAATCAAGGAAAGTAAGTAATTTTTATTTATATAGCACTTTTTAAATCAAATCACGTTGAAGCCAAAGTGCTTTCCAGAGAAGAAATTAGATTTCCATACATCCATATAAAAGAAAAAAGAAAAAAAGACACAGTACACAATAGGATTCAACATGAAACATCCCCCCACAGCAGAATCCACTGTGAGGGAAGGCACCAAAAAGTCCAGTCCTCCTCCTCATAGTCCACCCGAGGTTGGGGCCTATTTGTGTCTTCCGCAGCCAGTCCAATGTTTTCAGGCCCTCTTTGCCGGGAAGATGGAACTCCGGCGTCGGGTGAACACTCCTCAGCGGCTTGGAAATGTCTGGAGCGGCTGCTTCCTCCCCGGAGACTGCGTGGAGCTAACATTGCTAAAAGTAGATTGTACTTGACTATTTTTTTCAATGAGGTAATAGAAAATTGAGTAACGGGTTGCAGTGGATGCGTGTCAAGGTCCGATACAATATCATGAGCATCCATGGAATAAAATCTCAAGTGCTTTAAAAAGTTGCGTTCTAGATTGAAGTTGAGAGTAATGTTCCAGGGCAAGGATTATTGTTTTTATTTTCTAAATATATTAAAAAAAACTTGGATCTGGATTAGTAGAATAAAAAAATTAAATTGCAGAAAGAGAATTAGAGAGGAGAATAATAATAGAGGCATGATAACATATTGACAGAATGAGCAATTGCAAAAAAAAGTGATCAATTTTGCAATTAAGAATTCTAGGGTCTACATGAAGTGTGTACATTAATCTGATTAGGTGACTGGCTATTCTCCTTGAAGTAAAGAATTTTAGGTGATAGGTTGAGGTGAGAATAACTTATTTTACCCAATGAACGAATTGTTGAAGGGATAGAGGATTTAAAGTGATGGATTGAAAGATGTAGCAGGAATGTGAGGAAGAATAATTCTAATGCAGAGAATGGTTCAGTGGGGAGAATATGGAAGTAGGCCTGTTAGGACTGTTCCATATGGAGTAATTGTGGACTTAACAGACTGGGAGCCTTTCTCTTATGCTGTAATAATTCTATATTCCTTACTTAACTATTTTCATTAATAAATTTTCCTGTACAAATAGCAACTTTTGTCAACTATTCTCAGGATTGGGTGAAAGATCGTCAGTCTTTTTCTCTCTACAGATGTTGCCTGAATTGCTGAGTATTTCCAGTGTTTTCTTGTTTCTATTTCCATTCCTGAATTCAAAGAGAGACTGTTATTGGCCTATCTGAGTGTGAAACAAAACTGCCCTTCAAGGATAAAGGCCCAGGAAAATGTTATCCTTTGTAATTGGGCACAACACGTGAGCTAGTGTCCCTTTTGCTGCTCTACCCTTAATTTGTTTACAATAATTTGTATAAATAATTTGTTCCAATAAAATATACTAACGGCAGCAAATGTCATACATGTTAAACTGTACACTTCGACCCTCTCTGTATATTTACATCTGAAATTCTTACAGGAATATTTGTCACCAAATTGTCATTCGCTCTGTCCAACAACAGTGAAAATATTACCAGGCAACTAAAGTTAAAAGTTACAGGTGAATAAATGGTCTTGCGGACATTGGATTGAAATCCAATATAGGCAGAATATTTCATGTCTGGCCCCTGTTAATTTCATTCAGCTGTTGATGAATATTAATGCATTCTTAGCACCTTGCCTGTCAATGGGAAGTGATTAACCTCAGTTTAGTGCACATGAACTGTTGACTAATGTTGTATAATCTAACTTTTTCGATGCAACCAGATAAATCTAGTTAAAAAGCATGATATATCAAAACAAAATAAAATGTTGTAAATGCAGTGGCTGTTTTAGTTTTATTTTGAATAATGCCAAAAGGTGAAGGACAAATAATCTAGACAATATCATAATTGAAAAAAATCGTTTGGCATAATGAAACACATTTAAAAACACCTATCAAACTATTTGGTAAGGATTGTGAATCTTAGGGAAATGGTAGAAGAGTGGTGGAGTGGAGGGTATAATCTTGGAGCACTGTGCACAAAGTAATGCTAATAACAATGAGAGCAGGATTGGCAAAATAACGGAGTCACAGTGCTGCAGGGGGTTATGGAGGAATTGCTTTTTAGATTTCAGGCGCCATGATAAGGCAGAGAGGACAAAGGTACGGGGTATCAGTGTAGGATTAGATATGACTTTAAAAAGTTAGTGTATATAAGGAAAAGATAAGATGTTTGGTTTTTTTGAAATTCCTATGATTGATGAAATTGGGCTGTAGATTTAACATTGCCCAGTTTACTAATCTTAGAAACGGTAAACAATGCAATGGATCTACGTTTTGATGCAGAAAGACAAGTGCACTTTGTGCTTTATTGTGGAATAACCCTAGGTTCAAAAAGGCACCAACAATAGCCCTACTTTGAAAGTAGAGGCAAAAAGTTAACAAGTAGAAACTGAAAACCGCTGTTAACCAAGGGATCGCGTTCAACAATATGAGGGGGAAATTCATTTTTAAAGCCTTTTCTTGATGGTATCGGGCAAAGGTGGTTATGTATTACACATTAGTAGTGTCACTTAAAATGGTGATAACCTTAACCAAAGCAGCTTGTATGTTAATGATGTTCTTGCATTAATTTTAGGTTGGGTGTTCCACCATTTGAAAAGAGCAGCAGTAGAGGGGGGGGCCAAAATATGTCCGTCAGAATTTTGTAAGGATCTTGAAGATATTATGCATCTTTTTGGTGGTGCATGTAATAAGTTTGAGGAGAGTTGACTTTCAGAATGTTGATGGTGTGAGATTAGTGTTGATGACACCACTGAATCTCAAGGGCATATATCTAGGTCACAAATTTGCAAGTTATATGTCACTGAACGGCTAAATTTGGATGTTATCGGCTGAATGAGAGCTTTGATTGCTTCAATATCTGAGGAAATGCAAAAAGTTGAAAATATTCAGTGAGTCAGGCAGCAGCTGTGCAGAAAGAAATTGAGTTTATTTCACGCTGATCATCTTTAGTCAGAACTAATGAACTGATAAAAGATTAAAATATCTTTGGACTGAAATTGAGATAGTTTCTCTCTGAAGACTTGCTGTGATTAGTTTTAATTTTTGATTTCCAACATTTGCTTTGTAGATATTGCAAGTGGAACTGAGATCCCTCATCTGAGAATGGCACCACTTCTGATGTTAATGGAAGGATTGCCATTGATTAAATGTTTGAATTTATTTGGCATCTCCCTGGTAGGCATGGATGAATGGTCTCCAGTGACCAGTGTCAAGTGTGATTTCTGCCACTGAAGGGTTTTCTTCTTGACATTGACAAGTTTTATTAAGGGTCTTCAAAATAAAATTTGGTGAAACATTGGATGAATATCCAGATCAACTCACTTTTTACCTCACCTCTGACATTTGGCTCTTAATTCAATGTTTAGATTAAATCATCAATTAGATTGGAGCAGTGTACTTGGTGAAACCAAAACAAACCATCTTTGAGTACGTTATTGATATTAGAATTAACAATAATGGTCCTCCTTGTTGCTTCACAACCAGCAACTCGCAGATGCAGTCTGAATCGTTTGTGGTTAGTGGTTGTGTTTACAGTATGTGTGCAACAATTTGCTGACAAAGATTCAATGATATCTATAATGTAGTTCCCCCATTCCCAGTATTTTTTACTAATAAACATCAGTTCAGTCCATCCTCGGCGATGGTGTCACTGATATGGCCTCAGATAGTGACACACTGGGCTGTTCTACCATTGGACTCCAAATGAAATTCAGCAATAAATGAAAATTTGCAGATGTTGTAAATCAGAAATAAAAACACAAAATGCAGTGAACACACAGCAGATCAGGCAGCATTCGTGGAAAGAAACCCAATTAATGCTTCAGGTCAGAGATCCTTTAGAATGGGGAAAGAAAAACTTTTTCCCAAAGTGATTTTAAATTTGCAGAGGTGCTGGAAAATATAAAGAGGACAGGGATGATTCGCAGCAGAAATTTAGTTCTGATGCAGACAGAAAGTGAGCTCGGTGTCAAATTCTCCGGCATAGAGTACTGCAGAGAATCTCGCTTTCTATGTGTCAGAACTGGCCATTTCCACTATGTCATCTATCTATGATACTGGCACAGTCTTGTCTTTCCATTAGTACAACCTGATCTGCCGGGCATGTCCCACACCTCGGCAAGTGACCATTATTGTTAATTCTAATATCAACTCGAATTACAGACAAAAAAGTGTAATGATTCCTCTAACTGTCCCCATTAACCCGCTTGACATGGTCTCTATCGCAGATACCCCTTTTGTCCTGTCCACAATGTCAAACATTTACATATCTTAATCACGAGCACAGGTGACACCTGTGGATGTACTTGAGCATGGAAACCGGCGGTTCTTTCCATCTAATGACACCAGTATGGATTCTTGATTACTGGTCTCATAGCTTTTAGTGGGACTGTGCAAAATAGTTGTCACTCTGGTTAAAGAACAACAGTGAGTGCAGTTCAGAACTATTTCATCCTCTATGAATTGTTTAGACACTGAATGTGTCAGGGTTTTAAAAAAGAGTTCTTTAATTTCAATGTCTCCCCACGAGATAGTACATATTTATTAAAAATTGAGTAAATGGCATCTGTGGTTGATGAGGGGACCATAAAATCCACCAGATGGCGCCATATCTACACAGGTCCCTGGAGAGGTCGAAATAATGCCAAATTGCAATTTTTTGACTTGCAACCACATGATTAACTGTCTTCTTCAGTTTAAGGAAGAGTTAAAACTTTCTTAATGGCCAAATCTAGGATTAGTCAGAAATCCATTGGTTTGGTAGGTGCTCTTATTTTTTTGGAATATATCTGTACCTTGTAATTTTAGATTCTGATGGCCATATCTCTTGTATAATCCAATTGCATGTCAGTTCACATTTTCAAACATCTGTTGTTTCTAAATGCATCCTCTGCTTCTTGAAGGATATATTTGCAGTAAAAAATTATCAGTTGTCTGCAGGAAATACAATTTGCATTGCTTCTCAACTTTAAGAAATAAATGGTAGAAAGAAATTGGAGTCACAGAATTATACAGCGTGCAAACAGGCTCTTCAGCCCAACTTATCCACACCAACCAACATGTCCCATCTACATTTGTCCCACCTACCTTTAATTTGGCCCATATCACTGGGATATGATGCTGAGGCTTTATAAGGCGCTGGTTAGGCCGCATTTGGAATATTGTGAGCAATTTTGGACACATTATCTGAGGAAGGATGTGCTGGCTCTGGAGTGGGTCCAGAGGAGGTTTACAAGAATGATCCCTGGAATTAATAGGTGAACAAATGATGAGCATTTGACAGCACTGGGCCTAAAATTGCTGGAGTTTAGAAGAATGAGGGGGAACATCATTGAAACATACAGAATAGTGAAAGGCTTGAATAGAGTGCATTTGGAGAAAATGTTTCCACTAGTGGGAGAGTCTCGGAATAGAGGTCATGGCCTCAGAATTAAAGGACGTTCTTTTAGGAAGGAGATGAGGAGGAATTTATTTATTCAGAGGGTGGTGAATCTGTGGAATTCTTTGCCACAGAAGCTGTGGAGGCAAAGTCAGTGGATATATTTGAGGCAGAGATTGATAGATTCTAGATTAGTACGTGTCAGAGGTTATGGGGAGAAGACGGGAGAATGGGGTTAGGAAGGAGAGATGGATCAGCCTTGATTGAATGGCAGTCTTGATGGGCCGAATGGCCTAATTCTGCTATCACATGATCTTAGGATATCCCTCTAAACCTGTCCTATCCATGTACCTGTCTAAATGTTTCTTAAATGTTGTGTTAGTACCTTCCTCAACTACCTCCTCTTGCAGGTCGTTCCATGCACCTACCACCCTTTGTGTGAGAAAGCTCCCCTCAGGTTCCTATTAAATTTTCCTCCCTCACCTTAAACCTCTGTCCTCTGTTTCTCGATTACTCTAGTCTGGGCAGGAGAGTCTGTGCGTCTACCCAATCTATTCCTCTCATGCTTTGTACACTCTTTAAAAAGAAAAATTGCTAAGCTGAAATTGTACACCTATCATGGGATAACACTAACATCTGGATTAACTTCAAGAGAAAAATTGTGCTGGAGAGAACAGACAGAATGCAAAATCTGGTTTACAATTGATTGTCCAACAGCTATTAAATATAGGCTAATCGGAAATATAGGTCAGTGACATGGGGATTGTTTGGGATATTTGAGCAGAAAATCAGAAATGGGGCCAACGTTTCTGTGTCAAACTGTTAGCGTCTATTCAGATTGAAAAATACAGAAAGAAACATTTAATTTTATCACAGTACTTGTGCAGTTCAAACTGCATTATCCAGTACCCAAATAGGAAAACATAAAATCACAAACAAAACTGAACAAATGGGGAAGAAAGTATTTCATGAATAAAGGTCCCAGTTTTATAATCTTGCTTGCTGAAGGAGGCACTGTTGACTTTAGCAATAAAATAATGTTGAACCTGTACGGAAAAGTCAAATTTTTACTTTGCATGCCTCGATTTGAATGTGAAAACTGAAGGACAAATACTGAATATTAAAATGTTTGGAAATTATATATATTGAGAAATGTTTAAATATTCCACCATTTGAGTTTAGATTTAGCATTCATTTGGCAAGTAAACATTAAATTAACTCTACAAAGTTTTTTTCACCCCAATAATGTGATATGTAAAACAGAGGCAAGCCTAGCATTTATTGTCTGTCTCCAAAAATCCTTGAGAGAATGGCAATGATGTATTGTGGTCAGTTATGAAAGTACTCTTGGTGCTTGGATAAGGATCCACCAGTGACGAAGGAATAGCAGTGTATTTTCAATTTAGGTGAGCCAGTGACACAAAGGGGAAGTTGCATGTTGTTTGCATGCAGTTATTTCCTTTGTGAAAGTCATGGGTTTGGGAATATTGGCAAGTTGTACCTGAGTGCACTGTTCCTTTACTGCGAGAAGTGGAGATGTCAAATGTTTAATGTTGTGGGTGAGATTACCAGTCATACCATCGACTCCACAGTCAAAAAGGCACAGCAGAGGATGTACTTCCTGCGGCAGCTGAGGAAGCACAATCTGCCACAGGCAATGATGGTCCAATTCTACACGGCCATCGTAGAGTCTGTTCTCACCTTCTCCATCATGGTCTGGTTTGGCTCAGCCACCAAACACGACACCTGGAGGCTGCAGCGAATCGTCCGATCAGCAGAGAAGATTATTGGCTGCAACCTTCCCTCCATTGATGAACTGTACACTGCAAGGGCCAGGATGCGAGCACCATGGCCACAAACTCTTTGAATCACTTCCCTCTGGAAGGCGACTTCGGACTGTCAAAGCTGCCACAGCCAGACATAAAAACAGTTTTTATCCACGAGTAGTTGCTCTACTCAACAGCCAAAAATCTGTAGCCTCCCTTTGATCCGGTATTTTGTTGGTTCACGTGCTTGATCAGTGGTGTTTTATCATTAATGTTTTATTATTATTAATGTTTAGTGTTTTCTGAGTCATTCGTAACTGTCACTGTATGGCATGTTGTTACTTGTGGGCGGAACACCAAGGCAAATTCCTTGCATGTGAATACTTGGCCAATAAACGTACTTACTTACTTAAAGTGATACAGTGTGGAAACAGGCCCTTCGGCCCAACTTGCCCACACCGGCCAACAATGTCCCAGCTACACTAGGCCCACTTGCCTGCATATACCTCCAAACCTGTCTTATCCATGTACCTGTCTAACTGTTTCATAAACGATGGGATAGACCCAGCCTCAACTACGTCCTCTGGCAGCTTGTTCCATACACTTTGTGTGAAAAAGTTTCCCCTCAGATTCCAATTAAATCTTTTCCCCTTCACCTTGAACCTATGTCCTCGGGTCCTTGATTCCCCTACTGTGGGTAAAAGACGCTGTGCATCTATTGATCGATTCTTCTCATAATTTTGTATACTTCTATAAGATCTCCCCTCATCTTCCTGTGCTCCATGGAATAGAGACTCGGCCTACTCAATCTTTCCCTGTAGCTCACACCCTCTAGTCCTGGCAACATCCTTGTACATCTTTTATGAACCCTTTCAAGCTTGACAATATCTTTCTCATCATATGGTGCCCAGAACTGGACACAATATTCTAAATGCGGTCTCACCAACGTCTTATACAACTGAAACATGACCTCCCACGTTTCTATACTCATACTGATGAAGGCCAAAGTGCCAAAAGCCTTTTTGACCACCTTATCTACCTGCGACTCGACCTTCAAAGAACCATGCACCTGTACTCCTTGATCCCTCTGCTCCACAACACTATGCAGAGGCCGACCATTTACTGTGTAGGTCCTGCCCTTGTTCGACATCCCAAAATACAACATCTCACATTTCTCTGTATTAAATTCCATCAACCATTCCTCTGCTGGGTGGCAGTGTGAACTGTGAGGAGGATACTATGAGAATGCAGGGTGACTTGGACAGGTTGGGTGAGTGGGCAGATGCAGTTTAATGTGGATAAATGTGAGGTTATTCACTTTGGTAGCAAAAACAGGAAGGAAGATTATTCTCTAAATGGTGTCAAGTTGGGAAAAGGGGAAGTACAAAGGGATCTGGGGGTCCTTGTTCATCAGTCAATGAAAGTAAGCATGCAGGTGCAGCAGGCAGTGAAGAAAGCAAATGGCATGTTGGCCTTCATAACAAGAGTAGTTGACTATAGGAGTAAAGAGGTCCTTCTGCAGTTGTACACAACCTTCGTGAGACCACACCTGGAGTATTGTGTGCAGTTTTGGTCTCCAAATGTGAGGAAGAACATTCTTGCTATTGAGTGAGTGCTGCGTAGGTTCACAAGGTTAATTCCCTGGATGGCAGGACTGTCATATGCTGAGAGAATGGAGCGACTGGGCTTGTATACTCTGGAATTTAGAAGGATGAGACGAGATCTTATTGAAACATATAAGATTATTAAGGGTTTGGACACTTAATAATTGGACTATCATGCTTGTGAGGCCAGGAACAGGGAGATAGGGGATCTGAATATGTGTCTGAGGGGCTGGTGCAGGGAGCAAGGATGTAGATTTATAGACCACTGGGATCTCCACTGGGGTAGGGGTGACCTGTACAAAAGGGACGGGTTACACCTTAACTGGAGGGGGACCGACATTCTGGCATGCAAGTTTGCTAGGGCTACACATGTGGGTTTAAACTAAATAGTGTGGGGGAGGGATTGTCAAATTGGGAGTATAAAGATAGAGTTGAAGGGGAAGTGAGTACAGGAAAAATTACAAAGGTTTCTCGAATTAATGGAAAGGAAAGTCCGAGAAGGGATAAAACAGTAAGGCCAGGTCCAGTTGCGAGCGGTGTGAGGGGGGACGTGAATACAGAGATCAAAGTGTTGTATATGAATGCGTGAAGTATAAGAAATAAAATGATGAGCTTGAGGCTCAGTTAGAAATTGGCAAGTATGATGTTATGGGAATTACAGAGACAAGACTGCAAGAGGGCCAGGGCTGGGAACTGAATATCCAATTCAATTCAATTCAATTCAATTCAAATTTAATGTCATTGCACAGATACAAGTATGGGTACAACGAAATGCAGTTTAGTGTCAGTACGTAGTGATAGCAATGTTTAGATAAATACAGATAAATAAATACAGATGTGGGAATCTATCGGCGGGACTCCGAGTTCGGCAGTGCGATGGTGTTATTGTAGAAGCTACTCCTCATCCTGCTGGGTATACCTGATAGGGTATAGGGTATTCCTGATAGGGTATACCTCCTATCGAAAAGACAGACAGGTGGGCAGAGGGGGTGGGGTAGCTCTGTTGGTGAGGAATGAAATTGAGTCCCTTGCAAGGGGTGACATTGAAACAGGAGATGTGGAGTCAGTATGGATATAACTAAGGAATTGTACGGGTAAAAAGACCCTAATGGGACTTATCTACAGGCCCCTAAACAGTAGCCTGGACATAGGGTGCAAGTTGAATCAGGAGTTAAAATTGGCATGTAGCAAAGCTAATGCTGTGGTGTTATGGGAAATTTCAACATGCAGGTAGACTGGGAAAATCAGGACCCCAAGAAAGGGACTTTGTAGAGTGCCTTCGTGATGGATTCTTAGAGCAGCTTGTATTGGAGCCTACCAGGGAGAAGGCAATTCTGGATTTAGTGTTATGTAATGAACCGGATTTGATAAAGGACCTCGAGGTTAATGAGCCATTAGGAAATAGTGACCATTATATGGTCAGGTTTAATCTACAATTGGAGAGGGAGAAGGGTAGATCGGAGGTGTCAGTGTTACAGTTGAATAAAGAGGACTATGGGGCCATGAAGAAGAAGCTGGCCAGAGTTGGAACTGGAAAGATACCCTCGCAGGGATGGCAGTGGAACAACAATGGCAGGTATTTCTAGGAATAATACAGAAGGTGCAGGATCAGTTCATTCCTAGAAGGAAGAAAGATTCTAAGGGGAGTAAGTGGCGACCGTGGCTGACAAGGGACGTCAGGGACAGTATAAAAATAAAAGAGAAGACGTACAACGTAGCAAAGATGCAACTAAAAAGACAATACGGGGAGAAAAGATGAGGTATGAAGGTAAGCTAGCCAATAATATAAAGGAGGATAGTAAAAGCTTCTTTAGGTATGTAAAGAGGAAAAAATTAGTTAAGACCAAAGTTGGACCCTTGAAGACCGTAAAAGGTGAATTTATTATGAGGAACAAGGAAATGGCAGATGAGTTGAACAGGTACTTTGGATCCGTCTTCACTGAGGAGGACACAAACAATCTTCCTGATATAGTGGTGGCCAGAGGATCTGGGTGATGGAGGAACTGAAGGAAATCCACATTAGGCAGGAAATGATGTTGGGTAGACTGATGGGACTGAAGGCTGATAAATCCCCAGGGCCTGATGGTCTGCATCCCAGGGTACCTAAGGAAGTGGCTCTAGAAATCATGGATGATTTTTCAATGTTCTATATACTCAGGATCAGTTCCTGTAATTGGAGGGTAGCTAATGTTATCCCACTTTTTAAGAAAGGCAGGAGAGAGAAATCAGGGAATTATAGACCAGTTAACCTGACATTGGTGGTGGGGAAGATGTTGGAGTCAATTATAAAAAATGAAATAGCCGCACATTTGGATAGCAGTAACAGGATCAGTCCGAGTCAGCATGGATTTACGAAGGAGAAATCATGCTTGACTAATCTTCTGGAATTGTTTGAGGATGTAACTAGGAAAATGGACAAGGGAGAACCAGTAGTGTACCTGGACTTTCAGAAAGCATTTGATAAGGTCAAACATAGGAGATTAGTGGACAAAATTAAGGCACATGGTATTGGGGGTAGAGTGCTGACATAGATAGAAAATTAGTTGGCAGACAGGATACAAAGAGTAGGGATTAACTGGCCCCTTTCAGAATGGCAGGCAGTGACTAGTGGGGTACCGCAAGGCTCGGTGCTGGGATCACAGCTATTTACAATATACATCAATGATTTGGATGAAGGGATTCAAAGTAACATTAGAAAATTTGCAGATGACACAAAACTTGGTGGCAGTGTGAACTGTAAGGAGGATGCTATGAGAATGCAGGGTGACTTGGACAGGTTGGGGGAGTGGGCAGATGCATGGCAGATGAAGTTTAATGTGGATAAATGTGAGGTTATCCACTTTGGTATAAAAAACAGGAAGGCAGATTACTATCTAAATGCCGTCAAGTTGGTAAAAGCGGCTGGGCTTGTACACTCTGGAGTTCAGAAGGATGCGAGGGCATCTTATTGAAACATATAAGATTGTTAAGGGTTTGGACACGCAAGAGGCAGGAAACATGTTCCCGATGTTGGGGGAATCCAGAACCAGGGGCCAGAGTTTAAGAATAAGGGGTAAGCCATTTAGAACGGAGATGAGGAAGCACGTTTTCACACAGAGTTGTGAGTGTGGTAAAGGCCGGTTCTCAGAGGGTGGTGGAGGCCGGTTCTCTGGATACTTTCAAGAGGGAGCTAGATAGGGCTCTTGAAGATAGCAGGATCAGAGGATATGGGGAGAAGGCAGGAACGGGGTACTGATTGTGGATGATCAGCCATTATCACATTGAATGGTGGTGCTGGCTTGAAGAGCCAAATGGCCTACTCCTGCACCTATTGTCTATTGTCTGCCCACCAGATTGTTTTGTTCGGAATGGTTTTGAGTTCTCTGGATTTGAACAGCACTAATCCATAGAACATGCGCAACTGCATCACACCCCTCTAGTCTTGTGTGTTACAGATAGTGAGTGACAAGACATTGTTGATTAGGGATGTGAATTATTCACTGCAAAATACTCCATTGTTGATCTGCTACATCAGGAGTGGAAAGTGTTTAATTGTCATATGTAATGACAATAGAACTCTAACTTGCAGCATAATAATAATAATAACTTTATTACGGACTCAAGGTCCAGACAAGGGGCAACATTACATTAAAAATGCATTGCATATCAAATATCATAAAGATATATAAAATCATGGTAAATCACATAAAAAACATCATAATTTATATATTTAAAAAAAAACAAAAACACGATACTTAAGTTAAAAATCCAGAGTAAAAAATGATCAATGTCGTACAACGAGACAACGATACCAGTGTCTCCACAACTGGGATTCGTAGCGTGTAGTGCTAACCCTTATGTTTGTCAAGGCCACAATAAGCACATTTTTAGAGTCATTTATCCTGCAAATGAATTTATACATGTGGTGTCTTAGAATAGCTTCTAGAGTACTGACTCCTGCAGCCACAAACATATTACTGGCACTACACCATCTTGGTTGCCTTAGTAGTGTTCTCATGGCATCGTTATATGCCACCTTTAGTCTCTGCATACTTGTCTTTAAATAGTTCGACCACAGATGTGCAGTGTAGAGGGGTGTGCAGTATGCTCTAAATAGCGACATCTTCACCACATCAGCACACGCACCAAATTTACGCAAGAGGATATTCGCTTGTATATACAGCATGCGTCGTTGCCTATAAATATCCTCATCATCTGTCATTTGTTCTGTAATAATATGCCCTAGATATTTTATCTTATTACAGACACTAAGATTGTTGTCAGACAATTTAAAATCAGGATATTTTAGGCTTTTATCCTATTTGGTTCTGCAGACCATAACAGCACTCTTACTAGCATTATATTTAATGTCATGTTCCAAACCATACACGGAACATGCAGTAAGGAGCTGCTGGAGACCAGCGCTAGATGGACTAAAGACCACAAGATCATCTGCATACATAATATGGTTCACTAAAATATCCAATCACGCACCCAGTGTTACAGGTTTTCAATTGTTTAGACAGATCATCTATATATAGATTAAAAAGGACTGGGGACAAAAGTCCCCCTTGTCTAACACCATTGCTAACCCCAAATGGGGCTGAGACCCTATTGCCCCATTTTATTTGCATAGTCTGATGGGCATACCAGTAGGCCAGTATTCTCACAATGTATTTAGGCACCCCTCTTTGACACATTTTACCAAACAGCTTTCTGTGATTAACACGGTCAAAGGCTTTGGAAGCATCAATAAAGCACATAAGGATTGAAGAGTTTTTGCCTATATTTGTTTTCAATCTCCTTTAGGGCATATATGCATAAGTCAGTGCCATGTTTAGCTTTAAAGCCAAACTGGTTATCTGTGGAGTTAACATACTCATGTATTCTATCCAGCAGAACTCTTTCTAAGACTTTTGACAATATGCTGGCTATAGCTATGGGCTGTAATTATTTAGACTCCCTACTTTACCAGCTTTGTCCTTAATAACCGGCACTAACAGGACAGACAACATTGAGTCTGGTAGCAAGCCATGAATCCTAAAGCCAGTAAAACAAATAGCTAGGAGAGGAGCTATCCTCATACTCACATACTTAAGATGTTCAGCAGAGATATGATCCAAGCCACTTGCTTTGTTGTTGGACAGCTTGTTCATGGCATGATACACCTCATGTAACATAATCACCATCGAGTCATTGCTCTGAATATTGTCCACCCTATACAAGTCACCTTGGACACAGTTGAATAAAGTATTATAATGTTGTCGCCATAACTCCGCAATATTAGCTGTTCCGGAGATTCCATCTACAGTACATGGTAGAGATGTTTTGCAATTGCTAAGAGCTCTCACTTCCTTCCAAAAATCTGTAGCATTGTTACTTAGCAGCTTCTTAGCCATGGAATCAGCCCTCATAGCTTGGTCATTTTTACAGATGAAGCGAGCAGCACACTTATACCTTGCATTAGTGAGTTTCTTGCTCAAACACAGGCCCCTGTCTGGGTCTAACAGGCCTATATACTAAATACCTATGAATAAATCATGCATTAACTTCACCACCAATATCCATTCTGCACTCAAATTCACTTGGACCATCATTGATACCTCCCCTTTCTTGATTTCATCGTCTCCATCACAAGAGATAGACTATCGACTGACGTTTATTACAAACCCACTGACTTCCACAGCTATCTCGACTACACTTCTTCCCATCCTGCTTCCTGCAAATTGATACAAATACATTTATTGATGCTCCTGAACACATCATCAGTGATGTAACCTGAGGTCATTGGGTGTTTCGGGTCTTTCAACATCAGACACCCTCGCCGAGGTGACCCAGCGGTGATTGATCAGACCACGACTTGTGTTCAGGTGGTATTCCCTCCTCCCCATGGACCTTCTCTCCTGATCCAGAGCCATCTCGAGGCCTTCTCCACTGCCTCTGTGGTGTTCTTGATGGCACTTCTCCTCGCCACTCCGTTGATGCCCAATACACTCAAGGCTTTGTAGAGCGAATGCCCTGCAAAACCTCTGCAGCCAACCTCGATGGACATACACCTTGCCTTCCAGCCCTGCTTACGGCAGTCTATGACCAGCTCTTCATACTTGGTCATCTTCCTCTCGCGGGCCTCCTCCAGACGGTCCTCCCACGGTACTGTCAGTTCCAACAAGACAATGTTTTTGGTCGCCTCTGAGACCAGGAGGATATCTGGCCTCAGGGTGGTCGTGGCAATGAGCTGTGGGAAATTTCAGCTGTTTCACCAGGTCTACAGAAAACTGCCAGTCTTGCGCAGTCGCCAGGATTTCTGACGGATTCCTGGCTGCTGTGGTTCTTGGCAGCTGCACTCCGGCCTTCACACAGGTGATCATCTGGGTGGTGGGGCGCGCTCGTCCGCAGCTACTGATTCCCATGCTGATGGCTTCTGCAATGGGTTTAAGAACCTGGTCGTGACGCCAGGTGTACCGGCCCTGCCGAAGAGCCTTTGGGCAGCAACTCAGGATGTGTTCCAACGTCCCCTTGCCTGAGCATTGCGGGCAACTTGGAGATTCTGCTTTGCCCCAGATGAAGACGTTCGATGGGCTAGGCAGGATATCATACACTGCAATGACTATCTCCTACTCCCAATTCCTCTGCCGATGCCGCATCTGCGCCCAAGATGACGCATTCCATACCAGGACACCCAAGATGCCCTGATTCTTTCGGGAACGGGGGTTCCCCTCTTCTGTCATATATGAGGCCCACGCGTTTCTCTTCGTTACCCCGCAGCTCCGCCCTTGCTCCCCCTCCCTCTAGTCGCAACAGGGACAGAGCCCCCCTAGTCACCTTTCACCCCATCAGCCGTCGCAGACAACACCTAATCCTCCGACATTTCGCCACCTCTAACGAGATCCCACCACTAGTCACATCTTCCCATCTACACCCCTTTCTTCCCGCCACAGAGACTGTTCCCTCCGCAACTCCCCTCCCACTCAAACCACCCCCTCCACGGGTACCTTCCCCTGCAACTGCAGGAGATGCAACACCTGTCCCTATACCTCCTCCCTCGACAGTCCTTTCAGGTTAGGCTGAGGTTCACTTGCATCTCCCCCAACCTCATCTACTGTATCCGTTGTTCAAGGTGTGGACTCTTATACATTGGTGAGACCAAAAGTAGATTGGGCGATTGTTTCGCTGCACACCTTTGCTCAGTCCACCTGGACCTACCTGATCTCCCAGTTGCCAAACACTTTAATTCCCCTTCCCATTCCCATACTGACCTCTCTGTCCTAGGTGACCTCCATTGTCAGAGTGAGGCTAAATGCAAATTGGAGGAACAACATTTCATATTTCGCTTGGGCAGCTTACAACCCAGTGTTATGAGTATTGATTTTCTAACTTCATAACCTTTGCATTCCCCCTTTCTCCATCCCTTCCGTACGCAAGTTGTACCAGCTTCAGTCATCTTATTGAGTCTTATTGTCAATACTAATTTTCACCTAGCTAACAATGGCCTGCTTCCTTTATCATTGTTACTTTTTTGCATATCTTTCATTCATTTGTTCTAAATCTCTCTACATCATCGTCTATATCTCTTGTTTCCCTTTCCCCTGACTCTCACTCTGAAGAAGGGTCTCGACCCGAAAAGTCACATTCCTTTTCTTCAGAGATGCTGTCTGACACACTGCGTCAATCCTGCTTTTTGCGTCTATCTTCGGTTTAAACCAGTATCTGCAGTTCCTTCCTACACATAAAGATAACATATAATAATAAAAATCCAATAAATTAATAACTGCAATATGAGGGCATAAAATTTTGAGGTCCTTAGTGCAACCAAAGACGGCCCATAGTTCTTAGTTGAGGTTAGTGTTGTGTGGTGTAAACTCAATAGTGGATTCAGCAATGGTTATAGAATGTTCATGGGAAATGGATGTCCTTATTGTTGTAAATAGTCATTGTCTAGCAAGTGTTGGTGTGTTTGGTGTCAGCAAATTAGCAACCTGGCAGAAAGTTGTTCAGGGCTTGCTAAATAGGCTACTCTATAATCTGTAGAGATACACATGAAATGATCAGAATATAAAATTTAAGAGAGTAGCTCAAGTAAACATTCATGCCGAAGATATGAAACTGGAGAATTAATAATAGGAAAAAGGAAATGGCTAAAAAAAATAGAGCAAATATTTTGATTGATCAATGATATTAGAAGTGTTTTGGTGACTGAAAATTCCATGAACAAAAGGGAGTAACTTAAGTACTTGCCATCACAAAAGTAAGGATACTTGGCAAATCAAGAGATTAATATGTCCTGTGAACCTGATGGCTACTTAGGGTCTTGAAAGTTCCCTAGCATCAGGACCCTGTTTAAGAAAGACCAGAGATAGAAAGCAGGAAACTTGTACACTGAAATTAGAAAATGTTGGAATTGGATAGTGAGGAAGTAATGACAAAACTAAATCTGTTACATCTACAGGTTCTCTTTACCATATTCTTCACATCCTCAACAATTTTAAATTTGTCCTTGTTCCTGAAATGAAGGGTTATCTTTTGAAGACCGCATTAGAATATTGTGTTCAGTTCTGGGCACCATATTATAGGAAATATATTGTCAAGCTTGAAAGGGTTCAGAAAAGATTTATGCGGATGTTGCCAGGACTAGAGGGTGTGAGCTATCGGGAGAGGTTGAGTAGGCTGGATCTCTATTCCATGGGGCGCTGGAGGATGAGGGTATACAAAATCATGAGAGGAATAGATCGGGTAGATGCACAGTCTTTTTCCAAGAGTAGGGGAAGTGAGGACCAGAGGACATGGGTTCAAGGTGAAGGGGAAAATATTTATTAGGAATCCGAGGGGTAACTTTTTCACACAAAGGATGGTGGATGTATGGAACAAGCTGCCAGAGAAGGTAGTTGAGGCTGGGACTATCCCATCGTTTAAGAAACAGTTAGACAGGTACATGGATAGGACAGGTCTGGAGGGATATGGACCAAGCGCAGGCAAGTGGGTCTAGTGTAGCTAGGACATTGTTGGCTGGTGTGGGCAAGTTGGGCCGAAGGGCCTGTTTCCACACTGTATCACTATGACTCTAAAGACTAGACCTGATTGTGGATCAGCCATGATCATATTGAATGGCAGTGCTGGCTCGAAGGGCCGAATTGCCTACTCCTGCACCTATTGTCTATTGACTGAGGGAATCTCATTGAACAATAAATGGAGGCTGGATAGGGTGAGGAACATACTTATTGCGAGTAATTCTAGGACTAGAAGACATTGTTTCTGGATAAGTTGATAGTTGTTTGAGGCAAAGACTTATTTTCTTCCATGAGGAAAATTAATATTTGGAATTTCTTACCCTAGAGAGTTGTGAAGGCTGAATTGTTGAATGTGTGCAAGGCCAAGATAGACCAGGTTATTTGTCTATTGAGAGTTGTGTGTTATGGGCAGCAGGTACATAAGTTGAGTTGAGACCAAGATCAAATCATCCATAATCTACTGAACAGCAGCACAAACTAATGCGGGGTCTATAGATGGCCATAGACCACATCCGTGGTGTGTAGAATAGAATGAGCAGCATTTTCTATTATGTTGTTACCACTGCACTCATCCAGGATAAATGCAGGGTAAATGCATTATGTGCAAAATACAAAGTAACAAAGTAACTCAACAGGTCAGACAGCATCTGGGGAGGGATTGGAAGTTTTGGGTTGCAACACAAAGAAGGGGTCCCGAGCTGAGACATCATCTGCCCATTCCCTTTGGAGATGCTGCCTGATGGACTGATTTTTTTTCCTGCACTTTATGTTCTGCCCAAGATTCCAGTCTCCATATGCCAGCATGCACTTGATTTGTGTCTTGCAGATGGTAAAAAGGCTTTTAGATGTCAGAACGTTTGTCATCCTACTTTCTGTAGGATGCCTGGCCACTGACCTGTCGCCATGATATTTGGCAGATACAGTTGAGGTTCTGGTCATCGGATATTTAACCAGGATATTAAGTAGGCATGGTTGGTAATAACATTAGTTCAGTTTATTTTATTGTCACGTGTACCGAGGTACAGTGAAAAGCTTTTGTTGCATGCTAACCAGTCAGCAGAAAAACAATACATTACATTAAATTTCAAAGGTCGATGGTTAGATTCCCTTGTGTTAGAGACTGTCATTATCTGCAACTTTTGTGGCATAAAAGTTACCTGTGACCTATCAGACAATGTAGGTATGTTACAAAACTTTAGTGGTGCTGCAGTTCTGCCACAGCCTGAGTGCGCGACTTTGGCGCCTTTGAGAGGGGGGGGCGGGTTTAAAATGCCGTTTTTCTTCAGAGAATTCAAATCGATCAATCTCAGGGGATTTAGTTGCTAAAGAGAAATCGCTCCGACATTTGTTTTTTGGAGTTATTTTTAAACTACACTGGATCATTTATTAGCAAGAGTGAATTAAAAATCATCTTTTAATGCCGTGAAAGCCGACAACAGGATGGACCTTACGTAGTGGACAAAAGAAGGTACACAGTTTATTTTTACATAAAAACGTGGTTCTTAGGAAGCCTTTAATCAAAATTTCATGTTGCGAAACGGGGACAAAAAATATATACGAACCGGCAGTGTTTTTCTTGCCGACTGGAGGTTAAATTCACCGTAAATCACAACGTTCCAATCCATCGTGTTCCACAAAAACCCACGCGCAAGTTGATTTAAATGGCCATTAATTTACGGGAATTAAACACTAAATTCCATCAATTTGGCCTACAAATTCATGAAAATGAGATTAAAAAATCATGTTATATTGTGAATTGTGTGAATGTTATTCGGACACTTAGGCAATTTAAAAATGTTTATCTTTTCTTAGGAAATGGATAGATGTTGAGATCTAGTAATTGAATTTTGTAATTAGCTACAATTAGGTAACTGACTAATTATACGCTTTAATTTCAGGTCATCCAAGCAAGATTGTTTCATATTTGTTTCAGAATGCTTCAATCCATAATAACTGAAAATTTCATTGAGTTCTCTTAATTTTTAAGAAAGTTATGGGCTTTTGACTGTCCTCACAGCTTTTGAGTTAAGATAATGGAAAAGCAATAGGGAACAAGATGCTAATTTCCGAGTATGAAAATGGCCATAACTTTTTTAATACTGAAGGTATGAAAGTAAATTAGGTGTCAAATTAAATTTTTTTTTAATGCTTTATCTGATGAGATAAATTGCAGACTTGATTTTTTAAATCTCAAAATTTTGTAACATTGCTAGACGATGCTTAAATGTTTCCTGGGTCATGCTCTAAGCAGTGGTTGGCTGCTTCATTTGTGCTGAGGAACTGTGAATGGAACTAAACATTATGCAAGTGTCGGTGAACAACCCCATATGTTTGTTTGAAGGTCATTTGATGAAGCAGTTGAAGATAATGTTTACTGATAATAAAGTGTGAGGCGTACTTTCTCATCCAGTGAAGTTTCACAATGAGGAGAGTGCCCCGCAGTTTCCAGAAATGAATTTCATCTTTCTAATTTTGGACCAATCTTGTTATCACTTTGCCAGATTAATGGAAAGGCTACATGGTTTGAGAAATAACAGCACATGCTGACAGATGAAATGAGAGTAAGCTGATATTTCCAGTGGCATTTGATGAAGTTCAGCTTGTGACATATTTAAACATCAACGGAATTAAATGATCATTTAGCTCGGAAGACTGAAAACCCATTTTGAAAGTAAAAGTAAGAGGATAAAACATCCCCCCCCCCCCCCCCCCCAAGAAGATGTAGAAGCCAATACAATTTTACAAAGTCTGTTCTGCAACTCTTAACTCTTTTTTTAAAGCTATTCACAAATGATATGGATTGCAATATTTTTTTAAGATTTACCGATGTTCAGTATAATTTGGATGATATCAATCATTGATTCACTGATGTTAAGCATATTAATTTTTAGCAGAGAAGTGCAAATAAAATTGCACGTGAGGAAGGAAATGCTAGGGTAAATGTGGAAAGGGACAAAGATTTGATGTTGACACATTAGCAGTTTATGATTCTAGTCACTGTGAAGCAATTAAAAAGCCAAAATACATATTGGACATCAAGAGCATTTGATTGGAAGTCACAATAAGATTTTGTATCTTACTATAGATTAGTTATGTGGTCATCTTTGAACTAATTATAGATAGTTTTGAGATATCTATGTACACAATTCTTGAAGATCCCAAGAGAAGCAACATCTATTGGGTTTTGGGGATTTCAGAGCTTGATTTGAGCAATTATTCAGAGATCCAGTCAACATCAGGCAGAAGCTGATTAAATGCCAAGCCATAGTCTTGCTACGGTGCTAGACAATGACTATTTCCAACAAGAGAATGAAGCTATTCTCTCTGGCATTCAATGGCATTACCATCACGGGCTTCTCGGCCAGAAACGTACATTGTGGACTAACTGCCCAAAGCAAAAGTACAACACACGAGCAGGTGAGAGGCTGGGAATTCTGCAGCAAATGGCTAGCTTCCTGATTGTCCAAAGAGCCTTCACAGTCCTTGGTGGACAAATTAGGAATATGATGGAATTGATACACCTTCAACACGTATTCCTTTCATAATTTTTTGTAAATCATAGAACTGTCTCCTATGCACACTGTAGAATTTCTGGGATTTTTTCAATGCCACCACTCAAGGCGATGACTTCCACCTTTTAGAATTGCATAGGCACCATGTTAATGGGAATAACATCTCCAGTGCATTTTCTGCCAAGTCACATACCTTTATGAACCATCATGGACACCAAGAGAAAACTGTAGACCAAGCTAGACTTGTAGAGTAACAACAACACAATAATTAAGAGGGTGATATTAAGAAGGATACTAAGAGGGAGAGACATAGAGTGTACGGTAGCGAGACAGTAAAAATGGTATAAGGGATGCTTTCATTTATTAATCAAGCATTGAACACAAGAGCAAGGTGGTTATTGCCAGGATTATTTTTAGTGCTGGCTCTCCAATGTACAGTTTTGTCACCATGTTGCAGGAAAAATCTGTTTGCACTGGGAGCAAGTTCAGAAGATCTTTGAGGATCTTGTCAGGACTGGAAAAATATGGACTTGGAAAAACTTGCTTTTATTAGTAGAAGGTAAAAATCAAAGGCCATAGAATTAAATTAATTGGTGGAAGGATTGGAGGGGGGATGAGAAACAGTTCAACGCCTGGAACATGGACAGTTAATCTAGAACTAAGCTTATTATTCCAATTTTGAACTTTTCGTACTACAAATTTACAATTTCTGCATGCTTTTGCAGTTGCTTCCAGGCAGCAGAATTGATAGTTATGCAAGTAAACTGGAAAATGGCTAATGTCATATCTTTATTTAAGAAGAAAGCGAAGAAAGCCCAAAGTCAATGTAAAAAACTTCCACCTAAAAGAGAAAATGAAAACATGCAGAAAAATATATTAATGAACTGTTAGCATGTATTTTGAATTGGAAAATTTAAACTCCCCATCTTCTTTGAATTCTTTGAAGAGGTAACAGAGGGAGTAGATGGGGATATTGCAAGTATTGCAAAGTGTCTGGATTTCCAACAGGCCTTTGTTTAGAGACCATGTAAGGGATCAAGAAATTGGGTAAGAGAATGTGCAGTCAGACAGAAAATAGAATACGTGGTTAGCTGCTCGAAAGACAGTAAACCAAGTGTGGGAACAAAAAATATATTTTCAAAATTGCAGAAGGTCAAAAGTGGCATCCCACTGAATTATTGCTGAAACCACTTTGAGTCATAATTTATATTGCTGATGTATACATTGGACTCAAAACATAAATGTCTACATTTTAGATGTGACTAAATTGCTCGAGAGGGGATAATGGTAATTGAGGAGCACTACAGCATGTTACAATAAGCTACGAATAAACTTGAGGATATGAGTATATAATTGGCAAATACAAGTTAGCATGTTAATTGCTGGGCAATACCTATATATCGTTTGGAAAACAGGAATCTAAATAGAATAAATGAGTGAGAAGTCGAATAGGATACATGGTGAATGGATGAGAAAGAGGGATAACAGAATTTGTGTGAATTGGTGATCAATGGTTAGAGTGGATTCGGTGGGCCAAAGGACCTTTTTCATGCTGTATTTCTCAACTAAATTCAGATTGGATTATTAGCAGAATTTAAAAGTTATGGTCGGTGGCAAGAGAAGTTGAGAAACTGTTTCTTATATGCTATTTCATTTTTAATTTAGTTATGGTTTCAGTTAATTTGCATCAAGTATGGGGTTTCATTGAACTGTTACTTTTAGATTTAAACATGCAAAAATATGGCAGGAAGAAATATACAATTACTTAACAGTGTCATTTTGCTCTGGAAGTCTTCCAAAGGGTGTAGGAAACCCTGAAACTGCCACATAAACCATCAGTCATTATTTAAAACTTTACACATTATAATTGCACAAAATAATAGATCCAAAGAAGAAGTTAATGGATGTAACCTAATCGGATGGTTCGGATGGTATTGTAAAACACTCATTCTTTGGTTAATGATGCCATCTGATCGCCTCACTTAAATTACAGCTATGTAATTCATTCTCTGTGAATCCAATATTAAACTGTCATATCGCTATTATTTCATTATCCTAATGCACAGTCTGAGTTGAGTTAGCTTAATATTGGCAAACCTTTTTAGTTATCTGGTGGAGGTTGATGAATCTGATTCATATATTAAAAACAGATGGCAAATCTAATTTGGACATTACTTTTGCAGCAGTGACAAGTAAAATAATGGAATAATTTAAAGGGAACAAATTTATGGATTATCTGTATAACAGTTAGTAAATAGCAGCAAACATGACGTTGGCAAGATCTTGTCTGATCATATCTCATGACTTTCAAAGACTTGGTTCCTAAATGTGATGTTGTAAATCTTCTGACTTGGTTACCAAGACGTCCAAAGAACTTCAACAGAGTTTTTCAATGTTCTGGTAATAATTCCAGCATAAACTTGAAGCAGTGCTAATTTATGATTACATTTGGAAAGAACTGACTGGTTTAAGGTAGGGAGGAAAGGATGTTAGAATGACAGAAGTCAGAAAGTGACATAAATTGAAAAGTTGTTCTGATTTAATGATCTTTACTCAACCATGTAGGAGCGAGGCAGCGACAGCATGATCACATCCTTCACGAGTTGTGGGTTTCAAACCAGACACAAGTAGTTCTGAGATCTGCATTGAATTCCAGTGGAGTTCATGGTTTCCCACTCCCATAGGTTGAGGGAGCCCATTAAACCCAACCGCACAGAAGTGTTTGAATATCCAGCCAGCGGCCATGTGTTGCTTTTCAAATGTAACACGCAGTGGTCTGTCCAGCGCTCTCATCTTTCCTGTAAAATCCATATTCTCTATTGTCCACCCAGGCCCTAGAGCAAATTTCTTAATAATTACCTCACTGTTTCCTGTCTTAACCTCTGCACCAAATGACTTCACCTCAATGATGATTTTACCATCTGCTTCAACTTGCATTGCCAAATCTCCACAAAGTTGAGCTAAAAATTAGGGATCGCCCTTAAATTATTTTTCAATTTTCCTTCATTGATCAGTTTTAAATCACGAAGTAATACAATGGCTACAAGCTATTAATGTGCTGGCTGACTATTGTGATTGAATATGATAAATAAATATTAATCACAGGTTTAAAAGTTGGTAATGTGGATAAAATCCTTAAATAATTATAAATCACACAAATTTAGCTGAGCAGGCAGCTAAGCATGAATTTTTATTGTTTTTTCTCTCCTTTCACGGCGGTATTTTTTCAATTTTTACTTCTTTCCTGAAGTCTTTTACTGTTAGATTGACTGTAACTTATTTGGAGAGATTTGGTGCAATTTGCTTTTGGGTTACATTCATGCAATGTTGGTTAATATAAAGAATGTTAATTGATTTTAATGACCTTGCAGCAACATGGGATAGAGGGAGTAACTATAATGATGACTGACTATGATATTTTATGTAGCATTTAAGCTTGAGGCAGATAATGCAAACATGCCTGCTCAACCATAGAGGTATTTATTTTTAACATAGGAATTGCTTAGGTTGGTAATAAAATGCAAACTGTATCACCACAGTGTCCTTGGGCATACTATACTCTCTATGCTGAATATAATATACTTTTGAATTTCTATCTTAGTTCCTGTCTAATATTATCTTGAGAACGGGAACGGTCAAGTATATCAAGATCATAATTTATCAAAGAGCATATTATGCCCAATTTAGTTTTCTGAGAAAACCAGATTGGGCACAATATGTTCTTTGATAAATTAAGATCCTAATATACTTAACCATTCCTGATTAGGATTTTGATATACCCTTTGGATCCTGATGTACTATTTTTGATCAAGTGTACTCTGATCTTTTCAGTAGTAATCCACCGAGGTTTCTCTGAAACTATTTCTGAAAACTTTGTTGAAAAGAACAATATATGTAATTTGCAGAAGGAAATGGACAGATGATGTGTTGAGACTGGATCCTTCTTAAGATTGATGCAGTAGAGGGGAGGTGACTACGTGAAAGAGGAGACTGGTAAGGGTGGGGCAAAAGCTAGCAAGTATTCGGTGGTTCCAGGTGAGGAGGGTTGTTCGGCAGAAGAGTCAGGTGGGGGAGAAAAGAGTGCAGATAGTAATCAAGCTGGGGTATGAAGAAAACAAAATACTCCAACCTGCAAGTTTCCTGAACCCACGCTGCCCGTTTCTATCACCTGCCCTTATAGGGCCATTGGGTCTGTCTGCTCTTGCTCCACCAAACTCATCTCTTCATACCTTGACTCTCTTCTTCCCTCTACATACTTTGACTGAATCGTTCCTCCTTGACCAGTCCCTTCCCACCTACATCTGGGACACCTCACACATGTTCTATCACTTCAAGTACTTCAATTCCTTGGCCCCCACTGCCTCATCATTACCATGGACATTTAATCCCTTTACACTTCCATTCCCAATCGGGAGGACCCTCTGTTTTGTTTTATTCTTCCTAGAACGGAGTCGCAACCAGTTCCGTTCAATTAACAATCTTCTCCACTTGGTTGAACTTTTTCTTCTCTCTTTTATCTTTCCCACCTCCAACCTTCCCGAGCCCACCTGACTCATTCGACAATCAACCTACCTCACTAGATCCTCCTTTTGGCATTTTAGCAACAGATAATTCTACCTGAAGTTACTCAACATCAGGTGAACTTATTGGATTTTTTTTTTAAAGGCTAATTATTATATTTGATATGAAGCTCGAGGCAGTTGTACTGGTAATTCTACCTATGGTAGTCGCTCTGAGTTCCTTAACAATTCTGCAGATGTTATATCATGAGCAGCTGAGCCGTACAAAGCAGGAATATACCAGGGCTAATTCTTAATTTGTGTTGAATTAGTTAATCTGACAAACGTTGTAGTGGATTTATTAAAATGAAATTCAGCACTTGTAAATGAAGGAGCACAAAGCTTATTGTTGAACTGTTACATGCATTTGTGTGCATGTCTGCAGCGGAAATGTTTAAGCAGAGCGAGATGTAACGCCCTTTCCCTCGCCAGGTTGTGAAGTTGAATAAGCTTGAGCTGGATTGTGATCAAAAGTAAAACTGCTTTCAGCAAGGAGGGAAATGAAGCAAGTTACCAAGTTAAAGAAAGAAAAATGAAAATAGTACTTAGAATTATTTCCAGCATTTCTGTCTTGCTGGATTTGAGATGGTTTTATGACCCATGCAATTGGCTTGTAGGCTGGCAGTCTGTTCCAAGGTCCATGCCAATGACTGATTTGAAATTGCCACTAGGCGGTGCATGAGAGCAATCCTGGAAGTCAGTTGATTTCACCCATTCACCACTTAAGTGAAATCCTTGATACAGTCGTATAGTAAGGGGTACTGTGTATGCAAACTTGTCGCATTTTTACCATTCTTTTAAAAATTGTAACACGGATGAGCTGTACCACCATGCTTAATATGAAATTTTCTCCTCTTGTAATAGAGGTCAATGTCTGTTCTTCATATTTTCTTTAATTTCACCTCACATAAAGAACTGGTCAGTTGTGTTGGATGGACAACAGCAGACGAGTTATTTACATCCAGTGATGATCACCAAATTCTGAAGTGGAATCTGCTAACAAATGAAACAGTTCAAGTAGTAAAGCTTGCTGAAGAAATCTATCCCATAGATCTACATTGGTTTCCCAAGACTACAGGAGGCAAGAAGCAGATACAAACAGAAATATTTGTACTCACCAGTACTGATGGTAAGACTAGAGTCAGAACCAACATTTTTTTTGATCCCTCAGTAAATTGTCCTTTTTTTAGTTTGGGCAACAAATAATGAATCTTGGGAAAATTTACAGTGAAGACTTATTTCTTGTTTTGCACCATTATTTTTCCTTAAAGCTACAATATATAATATAATTTCCATGCTAAGTATTCGAGCAATAAAGTCCTACGTTGAACACAAAATGATCAGATGCAGACGACAACCTGCCTTATTCTATGCAAACAATATGTCTAAGCACTAAACTAACAATAGCAGCCTCTATTAAACTAGTTGAATGATCTTTTTCCTATGCAGTGACTCTCATTTCTGCAATTAAAGTTGGTGCTAGAATTTTACTGGTTGTCTATAGCCATAAAGAACTTGGTTGAGATTGCTTAAAATATGATTGTAAATTGCTCTTGTGAGCAGGAAATTTTATAATTTTGTCAGATTGGGCTGGCTTCAAGGTCATGCAAGTTGCCAGTCCACTGTTCCCAACTTCACTTGGGTTGTGTCTTGGAAATAGTATTTTTTCTCAATTTAGTTGTTGGAACATGTTTTTGTTTAATAATTTATAATAATTCTGATAGACCTATAACTAAATTAAACTTTATTACTGCATTTATTATCATTTGTATGAAATCTGATAAATGTATTGATGTTTACACCAGAGTAACTAATTAAGGAACAGTTTGAAATGTCAAAAAGTGAAGATAGTGAATTGTGTATTTTTTTCAGAACCTGGACATTAGGAATAAGTGACAAAGTGCCACAGATATTTTTTGTTAATGTGGAATGAACACTGCCATTTTCTGAACGCAAAAGATAGACAAATTTACATGACATTCACCAAAGTAAATTAAAATGTCATATCTTTTTAATAAAATTGCTATTTTTATCAAAGTAGTAGCTTCAAGTGCAATTATGAATTTAAAGAATTTAATTAGGTTTTAAAGAAGAATTGTTTGGAACATTAATATTCCACTGAGCTGAAAATGGTTGTGGCCTTTCTGAACTATAGCCACAACCTTATTGAAAATAGTTATTAGGTTGCTCAAGTATGTGTGATACCTGTTTCCTTATTTTGCATGTACAAGTTTTTAATACTATTTCATATATAGTAAAAAAAAACATGCAAGAATGATAAACAAGATGAATTAAAGAGGATATTGTGCGATTCCCATTCGTAGCCTTGTGCATGATCATGGTAAATTGTGGAAATCTTTAGTGAAAGGTTTATTTATTACAATAAATTAACATAAGTTTATTTATTACTAAATAAATTAACATGATTGTATTAATTCAACCATCTATGCATGTCATAATTAAAGTATTGATCAGTTTTTCATTTGGTAAAGGAAAATTTCATTTGGTCTCAAAGACTGGACGAGTGGAAAAAAGCATCGAAGCTCACCGTGGAGCTGTGTTGGCGGGAAGGTGGAACTACGAGGGAACTGCTTTGGTAACAGGTGATTGGAAAAAATATAAAGTTAATGTCATCTGCTTGAAATTATAATCATTCATACCAACCTACAATTCTATAGTTTGCATGCGAGTATCGCAGCAAGTTAAGATTTTCTTGGAAACAAACCTTGAGAAATTATGTATTGAGTATACACTTTATAATATTTCCAGGATAGTTCAATAGGACAATGCCTTCAAAGCTATGGCCTCATATTATACATTTTTCTAGTGCCTGTAATATTAGTTTTTCCAGTTGTTCAGAAGCTGCACAATGACTTCCAATAGTGGCTTGAGTTTTTTGAGTGCAGCAATAATTTTAATCAATGCACGTTAGTTATAGTTGATCTGAATTTATGAAAATATTTAACATTAATATTTATCAATTGGAAAACGATTTGCCTTTGCCACTTTATTAAGTGAACATGGCCTTTCCTACTGGGATGCACGAAGATGCAACTAATATCATTGGGTCAAACAGGTGTTGTTCATTGACTGAAGTGGCATTCAACACTATAACCCCATCCAAACTCATCACCAAGTTCTAAGACCTGGGCCTCTGTTTCATTTGTGGGTTGGCAATGATGAGAACTAGCAGCTTCAAATTCCTGGGCATTAATGTCTCAGATGACTTGTCCTGGGACCATCACATAGATGTAATCATGAGGAAAGCACCTCTACCTGCTTAGAAGTTTAAAGAAATTCTGCATGTCACTTAATACTCCAACAAACATCCACATATGTACCTGGTAGATGGTATCCTGACTGGTTGCATCATGGCCTGTTATGGCAATTCCGATGCACAGGAGCGCAAGAGGCTACAGCGAGTGGTAGATTCAGCCCGGTCAATCACAGGCACAGCCTTCCTTCACCATCAAGCATCAATATGAGGCACTGCTTCAAGAGGGGACATTTATCATCAAGGATTCCCCAGTGGCTGGACCATGTCTCACTGCTATTGTCAGGCAGGAGATACTGAAGCTTGAAGTTCCACACCAGTAGGTTCAGGAACAGCCATTTTCCTACAATTATCAGGTCTACACCACCCTAGTCCTGCCTTGGCAACAGAGCATTATTCTTGCACTACTGTGAACATTTTCTAATTGTGTACGTTTGCACTAATTTCTTTTGTTTTTGCACATTCTTTTTCTTTTCACTGTCTTGGAGAATTTTGTGTAATTTATGTATAATTTATATTTTGGTGTGTTATCTGAGTCTATGTGCCTGCGATGCTGCTACAAGCAAAATTTTCAGTGTATCTATCTCGCTGTACTCGTATGATAATCAACTTGACTTGGATTTTATTTGCAAATTAATTTCAATGCTGTAGTTTGAAGGGACAAAGCACACGGTGATTCTGTAGGATTTTGAAACACTACAATGTACTTGCACAGAGGCCATAGAACCTAATGCCAGTAAAACTGGATGGTAATACTTAAAATCATCAGTTCATCAGTCCTTAATAGTCCCTGTTCTATTCTATTCTTTTTTGTGCAGCAGGGGACTTAGTTAACTAAAGCAAATGTACGGGAGCTCTCTGCTCCCGAATAAAAAGGTTGGTTGATTTCACTGAACCCAAGAGAATATCTGGAGAAAAAAAAGAAAATTATAATAGGCCTGGCTTCAGACTTATTTGTAGAATGCTGCATTTCTTTCCAGAAGACCAATGGAACCCAGTAAAAGATTATTGAACAATTTTGTCTCATGTCAGAGGCTTATGTTTCCAATTCGTGATTTTCTTACAAAATGCGTCTACTTTAATTGATGCTGCTCGTGCAATGATCCCCAAGAAGCCTTCCTTTTTAAACATGCAATCAACCAATTTATGATCTTGAATCTTAGGAACATATTTCTGATGGCTTAAGTAACTTGAAGTAATAGGACAATGCATATATATCAATCCTCAGAAGACTTCCATATAATAAAGAAGCCTGCAGGACACCACTTCCAAGCAGGAAATAAAGTATTTGATAAGTACTTTAAGCATTTCATCTAATGATATACTGTGTGTATTTTGCAGTTGGTGAAGATGGGCAAATTAAGATCTGGTCCAAAACTGGAATGCTGCGATCAACAATGGTACAGCAAGGTAGGGTTTTGAATTGTTGAACTCTTCTGGATTTATTTTAAGAAAAAAATCCATATTATGTTAATCATATAGTCATGTACATGAAGTAAATATTGACATCCATGATAGTTATCTCAAGCACTAAAACTGCCTTGCAATTATGTCATGTCCACCAATGCATTTCCCCCTAGAAAAAAGTTTGCTGGACCGTTCTGAAGAGGCTTTTTTTTTTAATGCTTCCAGCAGCAGAAGTGATGGGATAATGTTGTGCCTTCTGTTAAATGCTTCAAACTTGTACAAGAACAGAAGAAACTGAAACTGGAAGGGGCCACATGCCCCTCGATCCTGCCTTGCCTTTCAATATCATGGGCTGATTTTGCCTGAAATCTACTTTTCTGCCTGTTTCCTTTTATTCGCGACTCTCCCATCAACTAAAACTCTCACCTTATCCTTGAATCTATTCAGTCATTCAGCCTCCAGGGCTTACTGGGATATAAAATTACTAAAATTCACCAGAAGAAATTCTTTGCATCTTTGTTTTGAATAAATGACCCCTTCTACTAATATGCCCTCTAATTCTGATTTGTTTATGAAGGGCAACATTCTCTGGGAATCCCCTTTTTCAGAATCTTGTTGGTTTTAATAAGAATTGTTCATTATTCTAAACTTTAATTTTAACTAAAGGTGTTTTCTCCACCTTTCTCCAGAAGACAATTCCCTTCGTCTAAGGCATCAATGCAATGGGCCTTCTCTTACCTGCTCCAATGCAGATATATCCTCCCTAAATAAGGATACCTAAATTGCAATGCAGTATTCCCTGTGTTGTGTCACCAACACGCTGTGGAGTTATATCAAAACATCCCTATATTTTGTAATGAGGGACAATATTTTGCCATAATAATTTGCAGTAGCTGTAGCAGTGTCCTTCAATTTCCATGATATTCAGCTTTTCCATGTTGGCTCCATGAAAGAGCAATCTAGTGGGTCTGACTCTCCTACCATTTCTCCACAGCCTTGCAAATTCTTTCCTTTCAGATACTCAACCAGCTCTCTTTTGAATGCTACCACTGAATCACCGATACCCTCAGCATTGCATTCCAGCCAACTACCACCCTGTGTGTTTGAAAACACAGAATTAATCCTTACGTCGCCCCTGTTTGTTATTCCAGTCTCCTTCATTGTATAACCCCTAGTGCTTGACTCCCTCCACCAATGGAAACTGTTTCCTTCTATTTACGTCCTCTATATCCCTTACGATTTAAAACATATCTATCAGATCTTATTGTAATCTCGTTTCCAAGGAAAACAAGCTCAGCTTCTCCATTCTGTTCAAGTAACCATGTACCCTATCTTTGTTCCCTCTTTTCCACATTCCCGAAAAATTTCTGATCTTTCCTAAAGCTGAACATACTACTCCCAGTTGTGAGCGAGCCAGTGTTAATAAAGCTTTACTAATAGTTCCAAAACTGCAAATGCTGGAATTTGCAACAAAAAAGGAGAGCAATTAAAGGAATTCAGCGGGTCAGGCTGCATCTATGGAGGGAAATGGACACTTACATTATAAAGCTCAGGATCCTGAGTGTGCTTTTAACTTTCTCACCTGACTCAACGGTGTTTAATGCACATCTACTCAGAAATATCTGTTCTTATTCTCCTTTTAGAAGTGTGTCCCCAGTTTATATTGCCTCCTCTCAATACTTGGTGGACCTCACCTGGGGAAAATGAATTCCATGAGCAGTTCCTGTTGAAAGTTGTGACACGAATCTGAGATAAAAATCCTCTTTGAGTCTGTTGAATTAGTATGCCGATATTGATTATTTAATTTATGCATGATGAATAGCCCTTTGGTCAAGACGCTTCAGAGCGTGGGCAACTAAGACCATAGTATTTAAGCTCAAACGGTTACTTATTCTCATTTCATTTGTCTTTTAGCATTTTAACACACAAAATTCAATACGTCATTTTGATGGTATAGCTATGTACATTTTATGGACAATAGACAATAGGTGCAGGAGTAAGACATTCGGCCCTTCGAGCCAGTACCGCCATTCACTGATCATGGCTGAACATCCACAATCAGTGCCCCGTTCCTGCCTTCTCCCCATATCCCTTGACTCCGCTATCTTTAAGAGCTCTATCTAACTCTCTTGAAAGCATCCAGAGAATTGGCCTCCACTACCTTCTAAGGCAGAGAATTCCACAGATTCACAACTCTGGGTGAAAAAGTTTTTCATCTCTGTTCTAAATGGCCTACCCTTTATTCTTAAACTGGCCCCTGGTTCTGGACTCTCCCATAATCGGGAACATGTTTGCTGCCTCTAGCGTATCCATGAATAATCTTATGTTTCAATAAGATTCCCTCTCATCCTTCTAAATTACAGTGTATACAAGCCCAGTCGCTCCATTCTTTCAACCTATGACAGTCCCGCCATCCCGGGAATTAACCTTGTGAACCTACGCTGCACTCCCTCAATAGCAAGAATGTCCTTCATCAAATTTGGAGACCAAAACTCCAAACAATACTCTTGAGGAGGAAGTCAAGTAAAGATGCTACAGAATAGATTTGATTTATATATTTGTGCTTTTAATGTTTCCACAGGTACACCAGTGTACTCAGTGGCCTGGGGACCAGATTCAGACAAAATTCTCTATACCTCCGGGAGACAACTGATTATTAAACCTCTTCAACCAAGTGCCAAAGTGTTGCAGGTATGTTTAAAGCTTGCAAAGTTACATACTGTCAATTAAATGCAATCCCCTTGGGTACTAACTGGACTCTGCAGCGGGCCTGAAGCCTCCACGTTGCTAACTCCCACTACTCTGGTTTTAACGGCACTGGGTCCTAGTGCTCGTCTCCCCAACCTGGTAACCTCAGTGGCTATTCCACTGGGTCTTCCCCATCCCCCTCCTACTATGTAACCCCTGCTCTTCCCCACCCACACCATAGCCCCCATACCCCCCCATCCCCTGACCACCCTCCACCCCCCCACCACACAACGCTTCGTCCTCAGTCCACTCACCTGCCTTCCTCCGGCCACTACCCCCATCCTTGCCGCGTGTTCATCATCCCCCCCGGACCTCCCCCTCTCCGACACCGAAAGGTCGGTCCTCAGCAGAGGTCTTACCTTTGTCCCCCTCCGTCCCCACCTCAATGAGTTCCGCGCCCACCATGACTCGGAGCTCTTCTACCGTCGCCTCCGCCTCACAGCGTTCTTCCACGGGAAGAAGTCCTCGCTCCCCACAGATGATCCCTTTTACTGCCTCCAACGAACCCCCTCCTCGTGGACCCCCCCTCGTTGCCCTCGGGCCTTAGAACTCTTTATCCAGATCAACCGTCTCGACTTCTCCACTCCCCTGTCTCACTCCAATCTCTCCCCCCCCCCCCCCCCCCCCCCAAAACGTACTGCCATCGACTCACTCTGTAACAACCCAGACTGGGTTATCAAACCTGCCGACAAGGGAGGTGCCGTGGTAGTCTGGCGAGTCGATCTCTACAAAGCGGAGGCCGCGCACCTACTCTCGGACATCTCCTCCTACTTACCCCTGGACCATGACCCCACTGACGAGCACCAGGCCACTATCTCGGGCACCATAACCGACTTCATCAACTCCGGCTCCCTGCACGCCCGAGCCTCCGACCTCATCGTTTCCCAGCCCCGCACGGCCCGATTTTACCTTCTCCCCAAAGTCCACAAACCTGACTGCCCCGGCAGACCCATTGTCTCTGCCTGTTCGTGCCCCACCGAACACATTTCAACATAACTTGACTCCATCCTATCCCCCTTGGTTAAATCCCTCCCCACCTATGTTCAAGACACCTCAGACACTCACCGTCGGCTCCGCGCATTCCATTCTCCAGGCCCCCATCTTCTCATCTTCACCATGGACGTCCAGTCACTCTACACCTCCATCCCCCACCAGGATGGTCTCAAAGCCCTCCGGTTCTTCCTCGACCAGAGGAGCAACCCATACCCGTCCGCTGACACCCTCCTCCGCCTAGCGGAGTTGGTCCTCACCCTCAATAAGTTCTCTTTTGACTCCTCCCATTTCCTTCAAACACAAGGCGTAGCTATGGACACACGCATGGGCCCCAGCTACGCTTGCCTCTTTGTCGGGTACGTCGAACAATCCTTGTTCTCGGCGTACCAGGGCCCCATCCCCAACCTCTACCTCCGTTACATCGACGACTGCTTTGGTGTCACCTGCACCCACACACAACTGACTGACTTCATCCATTTCACCACCAACTTCCATCCGGCACTCAAATACACTTGGACCATTTCCGACATTTCCCTACCATTTCTTGACCTCACCATCTCTAGTGCAGGGGATACACTCCTGACTGACATCCACTACAAACCAACTGACTCCCATGGCTACCTGGACTACTCTTCCTCCCACCCTGCTTACTGTAAGGACTCCATCCCCTATTCCCAATTCCTCCATCTACGTCGCATCTGCTCCCAGGATGGGGTGTTCCACACTAGGTCATCACAAATGTCCTCATTCTTCAGAGAACGGGGATTCCCCTCCCCCATTATAGATGAAGCTCGCACCAGGGTCTCCTCCATACCCCGCAACACTGCCCTCTCTCCCCATTCCCCCACTCGCAACAAGGGCAGAGTCCCCCTGGTCCTCACCTTTCACCCCACCAGCCGGCACATGCAACACATAGTCCTCCGCCAGTTTCGCCACCTCCAACGTGACCCCACCACTCGCCACATCTTCCCATCTCCCCCGTCTGCCTTGCACAAAGACCGCTCCCTCCGCAACTCCCTTTTCAATTCTTCCCTTCCCTCCCGCTCCACCCCTTCCCTGGGCACTTTCCCTAGCAACCGCAAGAGATGCTACACTTGTCCCTTTACCTCCCCCCTCCACTCCTTTCAGGGACCCAAGCAGTCCTTCCAGGTCCGACAGAGGTTCACCTGCACCTCCTCCAACCTCATCTACTGCATCCGCTGCTCTAGATGCCAGCTGATCTATATCGGTGAGACCAAGCGGAGGCTTGGCGATCGTTTCGCCGAACACCTCCGCTCGATCCGCAATAACCAACTCGACCTCCCGGTGGCTCAGCACTTCAACTCCCCCTCCCATTCTGTATCCGACCTCTCTGTCCTGGGCCTCCTCCACGGCCAGAGTGAGCCACACAGCAAATTGGAGGGACAACACCTCATATTCCGCTTGGGGAGTCTGCATCCTCTGGGCTTGAACATTGAATTTTCTCAATTCTGTTAACCCTTGCTGTCTCCTCCCCTTCCCACCTCTCCCTCAGCCCTCGGGCTCCTCCTCCTCATTTTTCCTTTCTTTCCCCCCCCCACCACCTCCCATCAGTCTGAAGAAGGCTTTCGGCCCGAAACGTTGCCTATCTCCTTCGCTCCTTAGATGCTGCTGCACCCACTGAGTTTCTCCAGCCTTTTATGTACCCCGTTGGGTACATTATTAGTTTCCTCAATCTCTGCCTTTGTCTTAATGGTCCTGTGTGTGATGTATTTACTAATTAGATCTTGTAGAAATCTGTTCAGATACGTTATCATTCAGCTTAAGTGAATGTAAAACCAGTTGCATTACAAAAGATTCATTAGAAAAATAATGAGGATGTATTATAAACTGTGACTGTTTAAGCCTTGTGTCTGTGATTAATTACATAGACTCCCCGCTGAGCACATTGTAAACAATGGCTGCTTTCATACTTACCACATACAAGATGCTGAACACACTCAGAATTGTACATTGTTTTAGAGGCATTACACACAATATTCTTAAAAAAGAAATTGGCAAACATATTGTAAGAATAAAATAGGTAGTCTTTAACCTACCTTAATTCTATCACAAATTAAAACAAATGTAATGATGGGCTTGCTATATGTACATCAGCACATGCTCAAAAAAAGGCAAATGCACTTCAAATGTAGATAATTAGGTAATAACAGTTAGAATAACAGTTAGTCCATGTAGTTTTGTGGTCAACATTTTTGCACACTATATGAATTTATCCCAGAAAACTACATGCATGAGAGTTAGTAAATCTTGCTAGAATTTCATTTAAAATGACTTACTTTATTGTATTTAAGCTGCATTGTTTAGAAATCTCCTTCAAATATTTTTTCTGATAGAACTTTTAATTCAAAATAATCAGGTACAATATACAAAATCTGTTTTAAGTTAGGTTGCTGATCTGTAAACAAAATGTGCATCTTCAAAAGGTCTGAAGCCTCACATGTTGCTTCCTGATGATGCATTAGTACTTGGGAATTATTTTGTGCGAGCAATTGACTAATATCAGTCTGAAGAAGGATCTCGACCCGAAACGTCGCCTATTCCTTCTCTCCATAGATGCTGCCTCACCCGCTGAGTTTCTCCGGCATTTTTGTCTACCTTCGATTTTTCCAGCATCTGCAGTTCTTTCTTAAACTATTATTGTGAAATCACTACTTAAAGAAAAGTGAACTTTATTGTACATTGTTAACTTTAAAAAAAGATCAAAACCCAGTTACATGTATAATTTTTGAGGGATGACTGCCTTGTATATGTGCACATATTTACCATTCACAGTTGAGTTTGGTGATATTGAGAAACGAGCCAAAAGGTGATATTGGCTTCAACTTGGCATACTTCAGTTATTACACATTTTTTATAGAGGTGATTAAAAAACATTTGCCCCACAACATGTTGGAAGTGTGAGCTGAGAACAATGTCATCATGACCCACAAGAGCATCCAGACGCTTGGTGAACAATCTGGCAAAAAGGAATGAGAGCGAGGGTGAGCTAAAGTGGGGGAAGTCAATGTCAAATCAACTACATAAAAATCAACAAGGCATGCCAAAGAAAAAATGGATTTGAGAGGAAGGAGATACAGACAAAAAATGTAACATTTTAAATGTGTATCCTTTGTTTTTATAGTCTCCTGATTGCTTACTCTTAGGGCATGTAAGGGTGATTAGCAGTCATTAACACTTAATACATAGCTAAAAGTATTTAAGCTATTAATTAAAAGTCTTGTTGCACATTTATAAGGCAATTAAAATGTAAATTTAAATGTCTAGAAAATCACAGGGAACTGAACTGCAAAAAAGTGTGTCAGTCTGTCTACACTGTTTTTCAGTCCAAAGCTAGCAAATTGGCCAGTCATTTGAGGTGATTCCCAGTTACTGTAAGTTGCTGGCAAATTTGTGTTTTAATAATGGCGAATGGTGAGCTTTATTAACATATTTTCTTCTAGTCTGCATATCAGAGAACAACTAAGAATGGTATTGAGGCAATCGGAAATAAAAATGGGAAAAGCTACAGATCAATGTGGTGACCTGTTTCTGTTATGATTTTCCTGGCCAGGACCCCTAATCCATGAAGGTTGAATCCCTGGGCCAGGAAAAACCTAGTGGCACGATTTTGCAGTCCCCATTGAATTAAAAAATAAATTCAAACATACAAATGGTTCCTTTGGGGATTTTAATGAATCATTTGTTCTTTCAATCAAGCCAATGCGATCCCTGCCCACAACACGACCAGTCTCTCCCCACTGCTTGGCTGCCTTTGTCTGTGTATTGAACGCCTTTGTCACAGAAAACGTTTTGTTATGGCAATCTTTGATTTAGCCCCTGAATGCCATTATATTCCAATCCAGCTCGGGTCCATGTCTCCGCGTGTACAGTATGTTGATATCTATTTTGATGCCGCTTCCTGCTCTTGCCTAGACTGGAATATTCCTTGATTTTACTTTGCCAATTTGTTTATTTTCCTCACCTTTCCATAGACAACCTCCAATTTTCCCTTCCCACTCTTGAATACTATTTGTACATTTATGGGACAACATTTACCTCGTGCTCAATGACTCCCACGGCTACCTTTTTACACCCCCTTCTCCCACCCTACTTCCTGAAAGGATTTCAGTCTATTCTGTACAAACAAGGAACTGCAGGCTAACTGCTGGTTTATACCAAAGATAGACACAAAGTGCTGGAGGAACTCAGCGGGGCAGGCAGCATCTCTGGAGAAAAAAGATGGCTGATGTTTTGGGTCAGGAACCTTCAGTGGACACACTGATCTGTTCTGTATTTATGCCTACAATATTATGTTGTGCCGAAGCAAAGCCAGAATTTCATTGTCCTATCTGGGACACATGTCAATAAACTCTTGAATCTTGAATCTTGACTGAAAGTTGGGGTGGGGGTGTTTATGTGGCTTCAAAAGGTTCCCGAGGAGATTTTGCATTAGAGCAGGCAAAAGGTTGAAACATTTACACCAAAGATAGACACAAAGTGCTGGAGTAACTTGATGGGTCAAATCCTAAACACATCTCCTTGGTGCAATCGCAATTTACTCTTGTTGCTACTGGTTTGTCGGGCTACACTGCTCACAATTCATTTTTCTTCGCATGATCATGTGTTTTTGGTTGCCTAGCTCTTTCTTTACTTCCAATCCAACTTTGGTTTTCTTGTTTAGCAAAGTTGACATTAGCTTCAGGAACACCACTCTCTTTGAAAGATACATGACTAGATGCAGTGTCAAATTCAATGATTCCCTATATTAATTTGGCCACTTGTATTTACAAGCATGATAGATCCGCCTTTTGCTGCTTTACTTGTCCCATTATCACTGCATTTTGCATCACCGTCTCTTGGCTGTGTAATCTCGTGCGTTCCACACTGTCACATTCCATTTGTTCTTTCTTCCCTTCCATGCCTTTCTGCATCTTAAAACTTTTTTATTTCTATTTCCAGAACTGACAAAAAAAAAGACCTAAAATGCCATCTGTTTCTCTTTCTGCAGATCATAGCTGATCTGCTGAATGTTTCCTGAACTTCATTTTAATTATAGAAGTTGTGCGATGTTTCAATCTAACATTTAACAGAATGACTGAATTAACTTCTTCTTATAGAGTCCACACACAAGATTAGAAGTTGTTCAGCCAGAGCTGAACACACTTCTCGGCATCTGCGTACAATGGTGTCTGTCTTGTCGCTTCTTGTGCGTGGTGGTGGAAAGATTGGTGGAAACGGGGCCGTGACGTGAACGCTCCTTCCTTGAACCCACTGAATTAACTGAAACGTTATCATTATATTCATCTTTTTTTTCAGTAGTATATTTTAATATTCTATCAGAGCAATATATAAAGTAATTGTTACAATTATTTTAAAATGGATTTTGCTTCTGTACAAGGCATATTGAATACAAAACAATAGGTCTGATGTCCAATCGCATCCCAGTGATGTGCTGGTCAGAAGCAAACCATGCTTACTGGTGAAAAGGAACAGTAGAAAAACAGATAAACATTAAAATGAAACGTCCTAGTTTTAGAGTTTTTCAAAATTAATAAATTGCAGCAAAGTAAGGGGCTTCAGGGAAAATATCAAAGGGCACAGAGTGAATGGTGAAATGGCCACTGAGGAGAGGTTGAACAATGAAGAGAAGCTGAATAAACAGCTAACCTTGTCAAAGTACAAAGTGCTGGAGGAACTGAGTGGTTCATGCAGCATCTGTGGAGGGAATTGACAGATGACACTTTGTCAGACTGACAAACAGTTTATGTAGGAAAGGACAAGTCTGCAGGTTGATTTGAAAAAAAACTTCAAGGATAACAAAGTACACTTTTTTGGGCCTTTGAGAAACAGGTTTGGACTCAATTGTCTAAGGTTTTGTGTGAGTGGGTGTTTTAACTGAGTCATGATTGTAGAAAACGAAAGGCTTGCAAAGAAAACATTTATAAAGTTGCGATCGGCATAATAAAGTGTGGGTCAGGAGGAATGCAGATCAATGATGCAAGCATGTGGTCTTGATATTAGAATAGATTGTGGTGGATGAGGAAGGGAATGCACATTTGTGGGGAGCAAAGTTTTCAGAAATGTAGACTGCCTGATTTGACAGATGAATAAATTGATGTAGCCATGCCCAGGTATGGGCAGAAGCCAAGAAAGATAGCTTCAGTTTTTCCAGTATTCATCTGGAGGAAATTATGGTTCAACCAGGCCTTATTGTTGGACAGACAGCTGAATCATTTAGTAGCATCTGTTGCCATAAGACTTAATCAAACGGCAGAGAAGCGCATGCAAACACAAGACTGCATATGGTGGAATCAGGAGCGAAAAACAAACTGCTGGAGCAATCATCGGGTTGAGTAGCAGCGGTTGGAGAAAAAAATTGTTGACATTTTGGGTATACAGACTAATGAAGAGTGTAACATATGACTGTAATTAAAACACTCTGTCATTAGTCTTCTGATAACGGTAGATTTTTACATATCAGAGACCCTGAGTCTGAAATCGTCTGTAAACTTCATGCTTTTTTCTCCAAGCTGCTACTCAAAAACCAAACTTTTAAAAACGACTGTCATCGCTGATGCCGTCACAATGGATCTTCACCCCCCTGTTATTCAAAAGATGAGCAAGTCGGGCTCTGGATTGAAGCAGCTGAACTCGCAGTCCTTTGGTTGATGCCTGGGGTAAAAGGAGCTAATGAATAATATAACATAATATCAAGGTAGGTGGTTAGTCTGTGTGTGGGGGGTGGTTAGTGTGTGTGTGACACCGCTGGCCACACCCCCCACAACCGCGTGTTGAGTATAGTGGAATATAAAGTTCTTATTTGCAGCAGCATAACAGGTCTGTATAAGCAAAACTCATGGATAATATATGATAACCCAAAAATAAATAAATTGGTACAGTTGTACATGACAACTGATACATGTGACAATAAACTCACCTTGAAATTAATAACATCACCACACTATTGCAAAAAAAAATGTCCTTGGGGCAATCAAGATAATCCATAGATATTAGTTTAGTTATGTTTTGTAGTGTTCAAGAGCCTGATGGTTGTTGGGAAAAAGCTATTCTTGAACCTGGAGTTAATGGTTTTCAGACTACTATACCTTCTTTCCGATGATAGAAATGAAATGAGAATGTGGCCAGGGTGGTGTGAGTCTTTGATGCTGACTGACATTGGAGGCTTGCCTCCTAAAGATCCCTTCAATGGTGGGGAGGTCAGTACCTATGATGGACCTGGTGGTGTCCACCACTTCTGTAATCTTCATTGTTCCTGGGCCCTTGAGATGCCGAGTGGATGGTGATACAACCATTCAAACTGCTCTTTACCATAGACGTTCAAGAGAGTATTTGTCAACATACTAAATCTCCTCAATTGTCTAAGAAAGTGGAAGTATTGATAGGCTTTCTTTATGATTGCACCAATGTGCTGGGCTCATATATCTGCATTCAGAGATATGCACCCCAGGAACATAATTAAAAAGGCAATACGGGGAGAAAAGATGAGGTACGAAGGTAAGCTAGCCTAGAATATAAAGAAGGATAGTAAAAGCTTCTTTCAGTATGTGAAGAGGAAAAAAATAGTTAAGACCAAAGTTGGACCCTTAAAAGACTGAAAAAGGTGAATTTATTATGGGGATCAAGGAAATGGCAGATGAGTTGAACTGGTACTTTGAATCTGTCTTCACTAAGGAGGACTTCTTAGTGAAGACAGATTCAAAGTACCAGTTCAACTGGGGTGAGAGGATCTGGAGTCACAGAGGAACTGAAGGCAATCGACATTAGGCAGGAAATGGTGTTGGGTAGACTGATGGGACCGAAGGCTGATACATCTCCAAGGCCTGATGGTCTGCATCCCGGGGTACTTAAAGAAGTGGCTCTAGAAATCGTGGATGCATTGGTGATAATTTTCCAGTGTTCTATAGATTCAGGATCAGTTAATCCCACTTTTTAAGGAAGGCGGGAGAGAGAAAACGGAATTATAGACCAGTTAGCCTGACATTGGTGGTGGGGACGATGCTGGAGTTAATCATAAAATATGAACTAATGGTACATTTGGATAGCAGTAACAGGACCGCTCCGAGTCAGCATGGATTTACAGGGGAAATCATGCTTGACTAATCTTCTGGAATTTTTTGAGGATATAACTAGGAAAATGGACAAGGGAGAGCCAGTGGATGTAGTGAGCCTGGAGTATCAGAAAGCATTTGATAAGGTCCCACAAAGGAGATTAGTGGGCAAAATTAGGGCACATGGTATTGGGGGTACAGTGCTGACATGGATAGAAAATTGTTTGGCAGACAGGAAACAAAGAGTATGGATTAACGGGTCCCTTTCAGAATGGCAGGCCGTGACTAGTGGGGTACCGCAAGGCTCGGTGCTGGGATCACAGCTATTTACAATATACATCAATGATTTAGATGAAGGGATTCAAAGAAACATTAGCAAATTTGCTGATGACACAAAGCTGGGTGGCAGTGTGAACTGTAAGGAGGATGCTATGAGAATGCAGGGTGACTTGGACAGGTTGGGGGAGTGGGCAGATGCATGGCAGATGAAGTTTAATGTGGATAAATGTGAGGTTATCCACTTTGGTATCAACAACAGAAAGGCAGATTACTATCTAAATGGCGTCAAGTTGGGAAAGGGGGAAGTACAACGGGACCTGGGGGTCCTTGTTCATCAGTCAATGAAAGGAAGCATGCAGGTACAGCAGGCAGTGAAGAAAATGAATGGCATGTTGGCCTTCATAATAAGAGGAGTTGAGTATAGGAGCGATACAGATACAGATAGATTTTATTTGTCACATGTGCCAATTGGCACAGTGAAATGAAGTCACCATACAGCCAGAAATAAAGAACACAACACAGAGTGGACAGAAACTCAACATAAAACTTCCCCTCACAGCAGGATCAAAATTTCCCACCGTGAGGGAAGGCACCAAAGTCGAGCAAAGAGGTCCTTCTGCAGTTGTACAGGACCCTAGTGAGACCACACCTGGAGTATTGTGTGCAGTTTTGGTCTCTGAATTCGAGGAAGAACAATTGTGCTATTGAGGGAGTGCGGCGTAGGTTTCAAGGTTAATTCCCAGGATGGCGGGACTGTCATATGCTGAGAGAATGGAGTGGCTGGGCTTGTATACTCTGGAATTTAGAAGGATGAGAGGGGATCTTATTGAAACATGTAAGACTATTAAGGGTTTGGACACGCTAGAGGCAGGAAACATGTTCCCGATGTTGGGGGAGTCCAGAACCAGGGGCCACAGTATTAGAATAAGGGGTAAGCCATTTAGAACGGAGACGAGGAAACACTTTCACACAGAGAGTTGTGAGTCTGTGGAATTCTCTGCTTCAGAGGGCGGTGGATGCCGGTTCTCTGAATACTTTCCAGAGAGAGCTAGATAGGGCTCTTAAAGATAGCGGAGTCAAGGAATATGAGGATAAGGCAGGAACGGGGTATTGATTGTGGATGCTCAGCCATGATCACATTGAATGGCGGTGCTGGCTCGAAGGGCCGAATGGCCTACTCCTGCACCTCTTGTCTATTATCTATTATCTAACTTGTTGTTGACCCTCTCCACTGCCGACCCAATGATGAAGACGTGGTCCTCGATCCTTGGCTTCTCTCTTCTAAAGTCAACATCAGCTCTTTGGGTTTGCTGACATTGAGAACAAGGTTGTTGTTCTGGTACCATTCAATCAGATTATAAACCTGCTATACTCTGGCTCACCATTATCTGTAATTCGTTCAACAATGCTAATGTTGTTTGCAAATTTATAGATGGTGTTGGAACTGTGTCTGTCTATACAGTCATGGCAGACACGTGCTGTCAGGGTAGGCAAGGTAGGCACTGCCACCCTGACTAAAATTATAAAATGATAATTATTAAATATAAATATGAAAGGCACGGGAGAATTATGCCTAACTAAGAGATCGATCTCTTCGGTAGGCATAATTCTCCATGCCTTTCATGCGCAGTACATGTAATACGGGAAAGTGAGTGCAGCCCACGTGCCGTGGACGCTGCTACAAGCCGTCAATTTCAAGCCGAGCTGAAGGCAGCTGAAATTCTGCCTTTGCAGCATGGACTGTGTACTGCGCATGCGCATGCACATGTGCATGGCAAGCGGCTGAAAAGTGGGAAGCGGCTGTAAAAGGACAGCGCCGATAATCCCCGACCCCCTCCTTCTCAACGCTCCTGCCCTCCCCGCAACTTTTGTTGACAATTCTTCCCTTTCTCCCCCACATGCTGCTTAAACTGCTGAGTTTCTTCAGCAGTTTGCTTTTTGTCGTAAAGAGGTCCATATTGGCATACATATAGAAGATATGGTTTTAAATTTTGAAAAGGCTGGGTGAATGGAATTGCGCATTTCTTGAAAATTGGATTGATGGAGGAGACTCAAGGCAGGCTTGGAAGTTTATGGGTTTTATAGTAAATATCAACTAATAGCATTTCCTCAGAAAATTAGGTTGAGAGGTTAAGGCAGGTAAGGGAAGAGTTGGCATTGGACTGTGAATATAGGCACTAGAAGCAAAGTTGGCAACATGTTTCAGTTTGTGGCAAAGGCAAGAAATCCATTCACAACAGCAATCAGTAAACTACAGAAAGCACCCCTTTGGATTTAAATGCAAAAATATGTTATTCACTTTGAGTATCGAAATGGAGTAATTCATCATGCTCCATCGACATGGTTGTACTTAAGGGAATCTCTGATCTGGAAAGCCAGCAATTTTGAAATGCAAGGGAAAAAAAGGCATTTTTCTTATTAAGAACTTGTCCAAGATTTGTTCACATCTTAATCTTGTATTACATTGCTTTTTGCAGTGGAAAGCCCACGATGGAGTCATTCTGAAGGTGGACTGGAACACTGTGAATGATCTTATCCTTTCAGGTGGCGAGGACTGTAAATATAAGGTTTGTATTCTGATTAATTCTTTGATCAAGCACTTTGCTTGAATACAGCTGAATTACTATTATTTTTAAATTGAATGTGAGAGATGACACGGGTGATTTGTTTTCATCTCTCTGAAGTATGTGCAGAAATAATATCAGTGATAATTACAATTATCTCAAACTGGTGGAGATTTGAAAGGTCAGATATCAGTTGTAAATCATCTTATTAATTTCTCCCATGTTGCAGGAAACTACGTGAAATAGTGAATAGTTAAAGTCACTTGCGGGAGGAGTATTTAGTGTGCACAGAGTTACATGGTCCATGTACAGCTGGGTATTGCCACAGCCCCTCTGGTGCCAAATTATATATGTCCAAATAAGTAGCAAAGCCAATGATGAAAATGTTAGTCACTTGGATTAGAATTGGTATGCTAGTTCAGGATCAATCTAAAGTATTCCTCCTATGTTGTAATTATATTCCAGTCCATGGGAGCTTGGAGAAAGGATTGTGCTAACATACATCTCGCAACATGATTACACTTTTTAAGAAAAATTGCATGCAATGATTTTTAACTTGGGTTGTTAAGTGATTCTGTGGTCTACGGTATTATGTCTATGGTTTGTAGCAGCAAATATTCAAGCTTATGAAGCAAATTGTAATCCATAAAGTGTATAGCATCATATTAGGCCTGCTCACTCAATGCATGAAACAAGTTGATATCCATCCATAATGAATGTTGTTAGGATCTGCTGTTTCTGAGGAAATGTGTAGAAATTAAATTTATTGATTTATTAACATTTGTTGAAAGCACTTATAAGAATTTCTAAAATATTTTCAGGTTTGGGACAGTTATGGACGTCTTTTGTACAGTGCCCAGGCTCATGACTATCCTATAACGTCGGTGGCTTGGGCATCAGATGGTCAGCTATTTGCTGTGGGATCATTCAACACTCTTCGTCTGTGCGACAAAACCGGGGTAGGTGATAAACCGTGCTTATAGTTTGCCAACAGAAAGTAGTTCATGCAAATAATTATAATTATGTCTTTCGTAACCATTTGGTGATGTAAAGCAAAAAACTATAGTTTGCCAGTTATTTATTTTCTAACAATATTCTTGTCTCTTCCTTCCACATGTTTAATCTTATGTAGCTTAAATGCATAACATTGAAGTATAAAGCTACATGATGGGCTCATGCAGCTTTATACTTCAATGTTGTGCTTTTAAGCTGCATAATTTTTTCTCATTCCGTTATTTTGTCAAAATATTGATGTTTTAAATCTAACCTTAATTTCTGCTGCTAACATCTACTACTTCAAAGAAAAATGTTACATAGCTGCTGATCAGTTATTTTAGAGAATCAAATGATTAAGAGCAGAATGGAGATTGGACAAATATTCTGTGTTAGGTTTAAGCTATCGATCCATATGTATGTAATTTCCCTTGCATGCAAACTTACATATTGTGTTCTGTTTATAGTATTATAAACTTCTTAATGAACACTGACATACTCATCATTGTTAAATAACTCGTGTGACATTATCGGAGATGAAGAACATACCCTTTGCAGCAAAGCTGGCAAGATAGACTTTTAAGAATTGTTTCACTTTTGTTAATTTTCTTCTGCAAATCTTTTGCAGTAACATTTCAACTGGTTTTGAAATGATCATGTACATTAGTAAAAGGCGTACTTTCCTCTTCTGTTTGTAGATAATGATTTGCAGATTATGTATAGATATGGCAAGATAATCTTTTGATCATTAGTAGTGCATGAGTGTTGAGTTTTTGGTTTGTATGTTTTTTTAAATTTAAAGTATACATGTGATGGTGAGAATAACTTGGATTAATGACTGCTAATGGAAAAGGGGAGATTTATACAAGATATGACTGAGCAAACAACTTTTGGAAAAGATGTAGATGCAGAAAAATGGGTAGGAAGGGGGACATGGGGGTTGATGCTGAAGGAGCAGGAGGTGGTAGCTGTTGGACAATAAAAATAACACATACAAATGCCTGAGTCAGCAGTTGCAGCAAAATGCCCTCCCAAAGCATTAGAAGAGTATTTAAACTAAGATTCAGCGGTTGGATTCAACATTGTTTCTGAATATAATTCCTACTAACTTATTAATATTGTCGGTTCTTTGCAAAATCTTCCCATCCAAATTTGATTTCTGCTGACATTTTATAAATTCACATACTGGGTTGTTCAAGAATTATTAATTATGTTATTACTTTTTGGAAAGGTTTAAACACATTGTACAGAATATTTTGGAATTTGACATTTTATTATCAAATTTAAAGTTTTTATACATTTTAATACAATGCATTACTATTCTGGGTGTGATGCAGTACAATTTAAAACATATATATATATATATATATATATATATATATATATATATATATATATTAGTAAATTAGCAGTTCCATTTGGTTTGTTAATGTTGCTGCACACATGGGCTGAGTCACAAATATTTGTGTCTGGGGGAAAAATTGACAACCCACTTTTGCTTCATTAAACTTTTAAATTTAGAAATAGCTTGCGCGGAAACTTTCCAGTATGAAAGTTTGTGGTTTTCTTCCTCCTCCTCCTCCTCCTAGTAATACTACCCCCCCCCCCCCCCCCCCCCCCCCCATCATAATCCCTAGCCGCCACAGACAGAGAGAATAGATAAATGACAGCCTTAGACACAATGGGGCCCCGACAGGCCCTCTGGCAGAGTCATTAGTTTCTAAACCATTAAATCATTACCTTCGCAGACAAGGCAAACATGCGTCTGAGAGTACAACCCATCATCCATGCCAGATTCTTTGTCTGACAGTGGATATTCTGCCTCAAAATGCCAGCCCTGTAAAACCCACAGAAACGCAACCAAACTTTTAACCCTTGATGTACTTCACATTAAAGCAGTGAATAGTAGATCCCCAGTGCAATATGTTTTTTAAATCAGGGACAGGGAAAATGTATTTTGTGTTAAATTGTGTAACAATCTTAGCACTTTGTTAAATAACTAATTTTTTTACCAAGTATCCATATTTTTCCCTTTTGCAAGTTTAAACAAAACAATATTTGTTATTCAGATTTTTGTGGTCCATGTTTATAACATCATATGTATAGTTAGCCATGTTATGTATTGTGATAATATACCGTGATTACTTCCCTCCCAGAGAGCAATTTTTCATGAATTCTGTACATATTCAGAAAGTGGAGGATCTGATAACTTTGAAGGAAAAGGGAAACATTTTACTTTTTCAGTGATACTGTTAATTATTCCCATGGAAAGTGTAACATAGGCAAATATATTTAATCGTTTTTTCAAATTTCCAAGGCATTGCCATTACATTGTGTATTTCCATGTCCATTTTGGCATTTTTAATAATTAAGCAAAGTTGTGAAAATTGGAAAAAGATAATTAATGGCAAATTCACTTGCTGCCAAAGTGAAGATGTCTTGGGAAGATTTGAGAATTTAGGTAGAATGCTGTATTTCGACCTTTGGCAAAACTCCCATTAACCATACCTTTCTCTCTTTCCCCTTAGTGATCATTTAATCAAACAGTGTGATGCAAACACGTTATTATTTCTATAACTTTGCTGCACACTAGATGAGTGAACAACATTGACATCACACTTACACAAAGGAATTATTTTATTTTCTCATGCCAATTCAATGGGTTTCTAAAATAGAGCTTTGAAAAGTTGCCTCACAAAAATATTTAATTTAGAGACATCTGGAGTAATATATGAATTCTACTTAATACTTTAGGTAGACACAAATGCGGGAGAAACTCAGCAGGTGCAGCAGCATCTATGGAGCAAAGGAAATGGGTAACGTTTCGTCCCGAAACATTGCCTATTTCCTTCGCTCCATAGATGCTGCTGCACCCGCTGAGTTTCTCCAGCATTTTTGTCTACCTTCGATTTTCCAGCATCTGCAGTTCCTTCTTAAACATACTAAATACTTTAGTTTATTTTTCAGTTTAATTTAAAGATACAACATGGAAACAGGCCGTTCAGCCCCAGACTCTGCACTAACCAGCGATCCGCTTGTACTAGTTCTATCCTGCACGCTAGGGACAATTTACAGAAGCCAATTAGCCTACATGTCTGGAATGTGGGAGAAAACTGGAGCACCTGGAGAAAACCCACTCGGTCACAGGGAGAACGTACAAACTCCTTACGGACAGCACCTATAGTCATGATCGAACCCGGATCTCTGGTGCTGTAAGGCAGCAACTCTGCCACTGTGCAGCTTTGTTTTCTCCCTTTATGAAGCTTTAAACCTGACACACATGATTAAACAGGCAGCTGCTGAGCAGAGGTCGGCATAGCCTCCTGATAAGAAAGTGACCAACACTCAGTACAGATGGTTTCAATCAGCAGTGTTGGTGATATGGCCATATTGTTAAGTAATTTCAATTACTTTCACCTCTGCTGTCACATCATTCAAATGCTGACTCATGGAAAGTGAGGCAGTTATTAAAGAGCCTCCTTTATGTCAGATCTAGGGGCTGGGGAGATAAGGGAAAAGGTGATAGGAATTAGCAGCAAACAGGGAGAAGGATGAAAAATGGGGTGCGTGGGGGAAATGCAGCTGAGTTCAGGAGTCTCCAGATTAAAGCAACTCACAGTTCAGGAGTCTCCAGATTAAAAGCCCTTCTCATGTAAAACGGGCTGATTGCTCTGCAAGTCATCATGAGCCGCAGCAACATTAGGGCCATAGCTCGGGCCGTTTGTGAACTGAAGATAACAGAGCACATATGATCTGTGTCCGGTGCCGTTTAGTGAGAATTCCATTACATTAAGTTCTCTTCATCTAAGTCATTTCATGAAATAAATAAGTTATATAAGATCTGACCGAGGTCTTAAAGGGACTCAGATAGTATGGACATGATACCGGTTAAGTAGCAAACAACAGTTTCTCAGACTGGAGGAAGGCAAATACTGGCATTACCCTGTAATCAGTATTTTTTGATCTGTGTTAATTGCCCAGACTTAGTGCCAGCCACAATTTCTAAATTTGCGAGTGCCAAAACATTTGGCAGCGTTTTGAACAGAGAAGATAATAATAGTTCGCAGCAGGATATAAAGATGCTGTAATGGCCAGATGCATGGCAAATTAAATTTACTGTGGAAGAATGAGGTACATTTGTGGTAGGAAGAATGAGGAGAGGCAATGTAAAATAAAAGATATGGTTCTGAAAGGAGTGCAGGAGACATGGATCAAACAGTGTGAGAAAGGTGTACACAAATCATTGTCAGACACACGGCAGATTGAGGATGTGTGTAATAAAGCATACATGATTCTGTCCAGGAAGGAAATGCAGATGATGGTTTAAACTGAAGATAGACACAAAAAGCTGGAGTAACTCAGCGGGACAGGCCGCATCTCTGGAGAGAAGGAATGGGCGACGTTTCGGATCAAGACCCTTCTTCAGACTGAAGAATGGTCTCGAACCGAAAAGTCACCCATTTTTGATTTAGATTTATTATTGTCAACTGTACTGAAGTACAGTGAAAAGCTTTTATCTGCATGCTACCCAATCAAATCAAATAATACTGTACATGAATACAGTCAAACCAACTCAAGTACAAAATGTGAAGCAAAGATAAAGATACAGAATTGGATATATTTATGAGCCAATTTATTAAGGCTGCAGTTAAAGGGATGGTAAGTTGAACCATAAAGGGATGGTAAGTTCGTAAGGGGCAATTGGTGCACCTGCACTGTAATCATCTTATGATTCTAATTTATATATGATTCACTACCTTCAGCATGATGTGCACTTAATAAAGGTTGTGGGTTACAATGTTTTGATGTAATATTCATAGAGTGCTTATCGAGCAGATGTGATATTGGGGAGATAGTCCATTGTCCTGGAATCACTGTTGTCTGCCAATGTCATTATGGCGTGTGCCTTTATCTTGGGATGGGATGTCTGAAAATTCACACTGCCCTACTAAACTCCATGAAGAATCTCAGCATGATTACTGGCAAAGAGTGAGATCCAGCCCAATATTTTCCAAAACCAAATATTGCATGCGTTGACAATCTGAAATAAAAATAGAAATTATTGGAAATACTTTGCAGGTCAGGCAGTATCTATGAAAAGAGAAGCAGGATCAATGATCCTTCCTGAGAACTCGAAAGGAAGAGATTGAAATTGGTGATCCAGTTGAATGTGGACGGTAGAAATATATCTGGAGGAGATGATGAGGAGAGCGGTGAATAATATAATTTGAACTCTAGAAATCTGAGATCTAACCCTGGAGTGGATAATGACATGAAATAGTTAAGTCCTTATGGCTGTAATGTGCCAGTTTGAATGAAGAGGTGCTGTTCCTTGCGTTCCCATTGTGCTGCTGTGGAAATGCGTAGGAAGCCAAAGGCAGAGAGATCGGAGTAGGGTGGAAGATTATAGTGCAAAGTGCAGAAATATAAGTGTAGATGAAATTGCAGAAGGGGTTTATACCTTTAAATCATCAAGATGATAAATACTGTTTGTAGAGCGGACAGTTTTACATAAGTTTCTGCTCTCGTTTACATTGACCATCGGTACCAGGGCTCCACATGTAAGCAATTAAATGTGCACACTGACTATTTTCAGGGGTGTACCTTGAACCCATCTGTTGCTAGAGTGCCTGCTGTTGCTCCAATGTTTGGATAAGCTTGCACGTATATGCAGGATAACAGTGAATATTTGCTTTTATTTTGTAATCTTTTGGCTTCAGGATTTATCCTTTGGCTCGTCAGGCATCTTCCCTGTTAAAGTAGAGTAGAATAGAAATACTTTACCCTAAACATTGTTAGCTCCTTTGCCATCTTAAACATAAAATATTTACTTCTTGTGACCTTCTACTATTCATCAAAGTTGTGGATTCTTCCATTGGCAGCCATGGAGATATTGTTGATGGGTGTTCAGTAACATTTAGCTGTTCAGTTGTGCAAACTTGTAATGGAAAATAATAAATGGCTCAGAATTGTATTTTAGAATCAACTAATACATAATCTAATATAGACTGATTCTGGAACATTTGCTCATCCCACAAATAATGACAGTTTCAAACTGAACAGGGTCTGAAGTAATTTTAATTTTGGTCATCTCCAAATATCCCAGCAAATATTTATTTTCTCTTTCACCGGAGTCAATGGAAAGGAACATTAGTATAATGATCAGCCAATTGATATCAGCTGTTTTCAGCAATCGACGTTAAAATTGTGTTCAGTTAATTTGGAATTTATGACATAGCAAATAGCCCTTCAGCCTTTTATGTTTATGTTGGTAGTGAATAGGCTATCCAACTTAATTCCTCTTCTCAATGGTTGATCCATAGTTTTATAAGTTATAGCACTTCAAGTGCCAAGTACTTTTTAAATGTCATGAGAGCTTCTTTCTTTAAGGGTCTTTTAAACACCATTCCAGACATATGACTGTTTGGTTAAGGATCCCAATAGTGTACTCAAAGACTAGTAGCTCTTCAGTTATTGCCATGTGGCCTCTCAGGGAGTAAAACAGCTGCAACTTCAATGATAGCAGATCTTTCAACAGCCATCCATCCAATGTTCCGGGGTCTTGTGTAAATAGTGGCGCCATAGATTACCATAAAATGATGCAATTCTGATGACAGACTGCAAATATGCACAATAATACATCTCTGGTCAGATACGCCATCTCCACTTTGGTAAGTCAAAACATTTAGTAAAAGTGTAGGCTTTATTGTATTGCTGCCATGCCAAAACTGAAGAACTCATAGGCCCAGGTAAACCGATATGTTGTTACCTCCGTGACCGATCTCCACAATCAAGTAGGTATGTGTGACATGTAGCCAAAGTGAACCTCAATTTAAGGAATTGCAATGTACATGTAAGTTTCATTTAGGCAAATCATTATGTCCTTGATTATATTTATGCCTCCTTTCACCCTCTACGCTTCCTCAAGAAACTTTAAATGCAGACAGATATCACGTTGGATAACCTGCACCTATGAGGACGTAAGTTCCCTTGAGGAAATTACAGAGATATTGGATTAATACTGGATTTATGGAACCAATGTGCTATCTCAACAAAATTAAAATTACAAGAACAAATACCCACACAAATTAATTCAATCACCATTGTAGCTCCATTAAATGTTGAAGAACAATTAGTCTTTTAAAAGAATCATTGCAACAGAAGACCTACATTACATTTTAAATGGAGTAAATAAAGCCAATGCAATGTAAAAAAAAATGTTTCTGGGTTTTGTATACAAAGCTACTGAATTAAAATAGAGATGTTAGTTTGGACAATGCACTTCATAAGGCCATTGTGCAAAAAAACTGTGCACTTGGTACTGTGCTAATTTGCAGTCTGTCATCAGAATTGCATAATTTTATGTTAATGGAAGGGTATGAGAACCATAGGAATATTCAGCACATATTAAATAGAATTTGTGAAAGGAGTAAGAAACAAAAGAGGTGAAGAATGGATTTTTCATTGGAGCAGAAAATGTTATAACTTTAATGGAGCTTTTCAAAATTCTGAGGTTTTGAAGTACTGAACACTGACAAATTATATCATTGATTGCTGGACCAAAAATTATTGCTGGGTCAGTGAACATTGAAGTTCGTCAGGTTTAATTTCCTGGAGGTTGGAACACATTCAACTGTTAAACCAGAGACTGCAAGACTGAATTACTGGAGTACTGATCAGGACGAATAATGAGAAGATGGAACCAGTGTAAAGAGCTAATGACAACCACACTCGTACTAAATGCACAGAACATAATCTGCAATTTCTAGAATGACGTGACTGGCTGAGTTTAGATACTGAGTGTAGTAATCTCTGCTCTGTACATGCTGTGTGGCTGAGCTCCAGCTGTACAATAATAATCTGTTCCAGTATGATGTTTTCTTGTTTTCCCACAAAGGACATCCATTTTGATCTCTGATTGAGTTCAACAATCCAATGCCAGCTACTACCAAATTATTGTCATTTTCACGGTGTGGACGTATCCACTATAACCTGAATTTTGCTTGCCAAGATAGATTTCACACAGTACTCCTATTCCTACAAGAAAGAAGCTTTCATCCATTCAGCATTCCAATTTGCTTTGTTATTTGACCCACAATTTTGCTTTCACAGAATTCTATTTCAGAACTAGACTAAGTGGGACCCGTTGGGTCCCATGTTCACACGGCAGGGCTGGTCCCCCAACACAATATTCCACCTCTCCACCAATTCCAATATTGGTGGCCAGTGGGGGGGGTCTGGAGCGCTAGTATGGGTGTTGTGGACCGAAGGGGCTGGTTTCCAGAGGACTAGTATGGACATTGTGGGCCAAATGGATTTTCAGGCCTGGTGGGCTGAGAATCTCCGTCACTCAGGCGTGGTGGGCTGGCAGCTCAGTCACTCATGCCTGGCAGGCTGGCAGCTCAGTCACTCAGGGCTGGTGGGCTGGCAGCTCAGTCAAGGCTGGTGGGCTGGCAGCTCAGTCACTCAGGGCTGGTGGGCTGGCAGCTCAGTCACTCGGGGCTGGTGCGTTGGCATATCAGTCACTCGGCTGGTGGGCAGCAGTTCACTCACGGCTATTCCTTGAAGTTACATTTCAAGCAGAGTGCAGGCCACCACATTAAATTTCACAGCATTTCAAGCAGAGTGCAGGCCGTCACATTCAATTTAACAGCATTTCAAGCAGAGTGCAGGCACCACGTTAAATTTCACAGCATTTCAGGCAGAGTGCAGGCCACCACATTCAATTTCAGGCAGAGTGCAGGCCACCAAATTGAATTTCACAGCATTTCAAGCAGAGTGCAGGCCACTGCATTATATTTCACAGCATTTCAAGCAGAGTGCAGGCCACTGCATTAAATTACATAGCATTTCAAGCTGAATGCAGGCCGCCAAATTGCCAAACAACTCATTGCAATGTCATTAAGGGCTAACAAATCATTTATTGCAAGTACATTACAGACTCAGTTGAGCTGAGTCACAGCTTAGAATGACAGTTGTGACCTCTCCCACGCGATCTTCCACAGTGACTGACTCGAGTCCAGGCATCCGGGGTTTTATAGTCCTATCGCCACCCCCCCCCCACCCCCCCCCCCCCCCCCCCCCACGGAAGGGACATTACCTTCATTGTGGTGATTGACAGGCAAGAGGACCAATCAGCTGATCTCAAGATTTTTTTAAACACTCATAACTTTTTTATTTTTCATCAATCGGAAAAATCCTCGGGGCTGCCTCAGCGGAGGAGGACTAAGTAAGATGGCCAAAAATAATAACGATATAGGGTAGCGTTTTTTCTAAAATCAATATACAGCGCAGATAGGAAGTGGTCAAGATGAGACTTTTAGTTATATTGAAAGCATAATATTGTAGTTGTGTCCTGTTTTCATATGCCCTTATACCATATTGTCTTGTAAGCTTGTTTCTTTTCAAAACATGAAAAGATTGATTATATTTAACAGTTTAAACATGGCTATTTGACAGGTCATATGGCCTGGATTTTGGCTGTAGTCAACTTTAAAAATCTAACCCCAACAGCCACTGACTGTAGTATTTAACCATCTCATGTTCTAAATCTGCACTGCAGAACTTTCCATAGAAATTTGGCCCTTTTAAAAATAAAAATAAATTGCTTATAAGCCAAGACACTTTGAAAGCTTCATTGCTCAGCTAGAGGCACAAGCTGCTTTTGGTGATGTCATCTTTCCCAGGATACAATATTTGAAGGAGAAGCTATAATATCCTCAAAGGAAAAATGTAGTAATACATCGTGGAGTTCTCTAGTTCCACAGCATGGCTTAAAGCTATTGAATGATAACTTGTTTGTGAGTAGATGTTTGAAACTGTATTCATCAAAGTTTTATTGCAGCATGCCAAAGACCGATCACTAAATGGATCCCTGACCCATTCACCAAGGGCAAAAATGCAAAATGCCAAATAGCAAGGAATATATGGTTACTTTTGTATAAATCAAAAAGATGAAATGGCTCTTAACTTTTATTTATAGATTAGGGTTCTTAAATAGGCAATAGACAATAGGTGCAGGAGTAGGCCATTCGGCCCTTCGAGCCATCACCGCCATTCAATGTGATCATGGCTGATCATCCCCAATCAGTATCCCGTTCCTGCCTTTTTCCCCTATCCACTGACTCCGCTATCTTTAAGAGCCCTATCTAGCTCTTCCTTGAAAGTATCCAGAGAACCGGTCTCCGCCGCCTTCTGAGGCAGAGAATTCCACAGATTCACAACTCTCTGTGTGAAAAAGTGTTTCCTCATCTCCATTCTAAATGGCTTGCCCCTT